>JBAIAC010000026.1:35682500-36882500 GCA_037349315.1 Chelydra serpentina
CACTTTTGTAGTACAGCTGTATAGTCAATATTCCTACTTTTAGATACAAAAATGATACATGCATACAAATAGGATAATCATATTCAGCAAATCATAACCTTTCCAATATCTCACATGCCTTATCTTGCATAAAACATATAGTTATGCTATAATCATATTATAACAATATTTCTATGAAGAATATGGGGTGTAGTGTCACAGAATCTATTTCAAAGGTTCATTGGACTATAAAAGAGATGGGCAAAGAACCCCAAGGTACCGTTCACCTAGAACGACAAAGAAACTGAGCACTTTGTACATGGTGGGAGGTCCTGTCCAAGGGGGTGGTCTGCCATCTTGCTGGAAGGCATACAATAAGAATCTGCTCTTGAACCCAAGACTGTAGTTTTGTAAAGCTTTGGTCTTTGGAAAAGGTTTTGCACTTTGATTTGCTGGTAACCATTCCTAACTCTCTCCTTCATACCTGAACTCACTTAAAACCCTCTCTCCTTGTGCTAATAAACGTGTTTTACTTTTAATCTCAATCATCCCAGTGCTGTGTTTGAACATTTAACCCCAGTTAAAGTGCTAAGCTGTGCAGCTGCTCTCTTTAGAGGAGCTAACGAACCTCTGAATGATCCAGGAGAAGGCTGGACATTGCAGAGTGCACGGTTTGGGGGGGAAATTCAGGGCTGGAGAGCATTTGGGGAGACCAGAGTGTGGCTGTGGTGAATCAAGAGGGCTGGTGGGTCCAGAGCTGCTGGTCGAGGGTTGCTTATCACATAGCTACTCGGTGCAGGCTCGTATGGTGGCTGGGAGCATCCAGGCAGGGGAGCTGCAGCAGCTGAGCATTTTGAGGCACCCAGGGTTACAGGGCAGGCATTGACGCCACCTCTCCCTGGTCTGGACTGCACCCCAGAATGTGGCAGGGAGCTTGAAGGCTTGGCACTTAGGGGAAAAAAAACACTTCCCTTGTCAAGCGAGCACTTTTAATAAGGAATCACTGAGACACAATAAATATGGAACCTAGGATGCCAGTGATAGTCACTTTGCACGTGTTAAGGAGCAAAATGGAGACCCCGTTTCAGAACTGGCTCAGGTATAGTCAATATAAACAAACCCCTCGTGATTGTTCTGCAACCCAGTGAGCTTTCAGTCCGTCCCACACTCATGCGTACAATCCCCAGCCACAGAAATAGATGTTTTCTCGTCAGAGTAACACAAAACACACTAGGCTGCATCTGCGGAGAGCTCTTCTCTTCTGCTATTGAGTGAACTTTCCATTGCATCTCGCAGCCTGGTGTCCACTGTTGCTTCCTCCTTTAAGCTCCCTGCCTTTGCACAACACGTTTTCTCATAAGCAAAAGGCCAAATAAGTGTCTATGCCCATGAGACTGCCCCACTGCAGGTCAGACAATAAAGGGCTAACATGTGGCAAATCACTTTATGATTGAAATGAGCTGGCCCTGCGAAGGTTGTGTTTTAACCCGCAAGTGAATTTAGTGATCAGCTGGCGTCTTGCACTGGATTGTACAGCATGGACTTACTGAAACTGAGAATTGTGACCCCCCCCTACGACAGTGGTATGTCACTGTGTACCCCTAGGTCTTCCAGGGCGTACATCAACTCATCTAGATATTTGCCTGGTTTTACAACAGGCTACATAAAAAGCACTAGCGAAGTCAGTACAAACTAAAATTTCGTACAGACAAAATGAGAAAGTCAGCTATTTTTCAGTACTAGTGTGCTGTGACCCTTTTCTATTTTTATGTCTGATTTTGTAAACAAGTAATTTTTAAGTGAGGTGAAGCTTGGGGGTAGGCAAGACAAATCAGACTTCTCAAAGGGGTACAGGAGTCTGGAAAGGTTGAGAATCACTGCCCTACACTACCGCTGCTCAACAAACGCCTCCTGCGATGAAGCGGAAACTTTCTGTGATATGTTTACGAGGCCCGTATGTGCCTCAGTTTCTCTCTGCACTTTGCTTTGTTAAAAGTGTTAAATCTGCACTTGGGGGCAGCACAGGTCACGAGGTGAGGGTGTCGTCTGGCTGTCCAGGCTGCAGCGAGCAGGGTGGTTAAGGAACCTGCTGAAAGCAACCCATATCAATGCAGAATCCCAGCGAGACAATGGAAAAGCCCCAATGACCAAACATTGACACCTAAGAAACAACCAGGAAGGAGGTTCGCCCCCCCAGCAGGGAAGCTGAGCAAAGACCACAGCTCAAGGACTGAGACGTGACCAGCAGAGGATAAAGGGTGAGTTTCCGGAGGAAGTTGCTCTTTCCCGGGACTGACTAAGGAGATCAGGTTTCAGAGTAGCAGCCGCGTTAGTCTGTGTCAGCAAAAAGAACAGGATTACTTGTGGCACCTTAGAGACTAACAAATTTATTTCAGCATAAGCTTTCGTGGGCTACAGTCCCACTTCATCGGATGCATAGAATGGAGCACACAGTAAGCAGATCTTTATACATTCAGAGAAACATGAAAAGGTGGAAGTACCCAGATCAGATCAGAGAGACAGAGCCTGAAATAGAGCTCGCCACAGCTTGGCTGGTGACTTGTGCTGGCTCGGCCAGAATGGACAACATTTGAACCTTTATTTCTCTGCAAACCTAAGGACTTCCTGTGCTGTGTTCCACTTGGCTAATGCACCCTCCTCCGTTTTGAAAAGGCTGTCTGGGGGCACTGCAAACACTGGCTGGGGTGCATTAATCCCTGAAGAGCGGGCAAGTCTCTGCCGGGAATCGATTCCAGATGGACACGCTGGACAGTGCTCAGGGTGTGAAGCAGGAACGTTGGAGCTCAAGAGCTCAGCCTAGGAGGGGGGTGAGGCTGTGGGGCCTACCCTGAAATTAGAGTGGGACTCCTTGGGGGTCTGCCCATGGCAGGGGTTCCTCCAAGAGACTCTTTACAAGCTGGTCGGGTAGCGGGGGAGGCGGGTAGCACAGATCCTGTGGATCCGTGACACCGCCCACCCCCAAACCTTCAACTATTTTCGGTAGCCATGGCACTGAATCAACCCCGTGGACGCAAACAGCCCTGTACACTGGCGGATTTGTTATTATTTGCATACCAACCCCACCCATGGTCTCCAATCCAGGTAGGACCCCCATTGCGCTAGGGGCTGTACACTGTGAGAGCTGACAAATCCCTGCCTCAGCACGCTGACAGTCTAACCAGGTAAGATAGACAAACGGTGAGAGAAAAGAAATACAGATGGGAAACTGAGGCACGGAGAGACAAAGTGACTTGCCCAAAGTCACACAAGGTATGTCTACGCAGCAAGAACAAGCCTGCATCAGCAAGTCACAGAGCCCAGGGCTCCAGCCTGAGCCCAAACAGTGAGGGTAGATTAAGGCAAGAGCAAGTGAGAGGCTGGCCCGAGGGACAAGCTCTGAAGGGGTTGGCTTCAAAATTCTCCATAGGGTCCTCCAAAATTTGTAAGCCCATTTTCCTCTCCCCCTCCCCTTGCTTTGGGGCTTGATGGATTTGTTTGGTTTGGACCAGGTGAGCCCAGCCCCGCAGAGGCCTTTATGCAGCAAAAGCAAGCCGAATTACAAACAAATTGAGTCACTAACACCCAGCATCCCCACGTTCACTCCACCCCCTGCTTAGGCGGACATGTCCGTGGTGGCGGTGCTGGGCTCCAGTTGGATGCTCAGACTGGCTTTGCTAGCAACCTTTTGGCAGTACGCGTAGGTGGTTTTCTTGATCCACTCTGTGGTATTGTGATGGGGTCTGAATAGCATAACGTAGCATCTCTGGAAAAACAGAAAGGCCAGGCCGCTGTAGGAAGACAGCAGGATAGACACGACGGCCACCATATCAACCATTCGCTCCTTTCCCGACTCCAGAGCTGGCATCACGGAGAGCCAGACAGCAAAGAAAGTCACCATCATTAAGGAGATGCCCTGGGAGTCGCTGAAAATCTTAGGCAGGGAGTGGGTTTTGATGGCAGCAGTGAGGCAGCAGAGGGCCAAGGCACAGAGATACCCGATGCTGAAGGAGAAGCCGATGCCTGTTTCGTTGAAGCACTCGATGATCAGGTAGTCTGCCTTCCTGGGGTAGGAACGCCTGACCCCAGGAGGGTCAAGAAGGAGCCACAGAAAGCAGATGATGCATTGCAGGGCGGGGAGGACGCCCAGAACAATCAGATAAAGGCTGGTCTGCAGCTTTGTCGGTCTCCCTGCGGGAGCGGCGAAGGCAGCCAGAATCCGGACGCATTTGGCCAGGATGCTGGCGAGGCACAGCGCGAAGCTCACCCCGAAGGCCGGCCGGCGAAGTCTGCACTTCCAACCTGTTGGCTCCCCAACAAAGAGGAACACGCTGGCAAAGGAGCCCAGCAGGCTGGCCATGTGGCAGTAAAATATGGGCCCCCCGGCAGCTTTGCCAATAGGGGTGTCTATGTGCTTCACATACAACGCCGTGACAGAAACCGTGAGGGCCATCCCCACTAGCGTTAGCATGATCAGCATGATGCTGGTGGGCTCGGACCAGAACAGGTACACCACCGCCTTCTTCCAGCAGGAGGCCTGGCCCCCGTGAGACCACTCATCCTGGGGACAAGACCAGCAGCTCTCCAAGGCTGGAACGCAAAACGACAAGGCGTTGAGGAGTCATGTTTTCCATGCACTACGTAGAGGACTCTTCCAGTTCATGCCACTTATGCTCGCTCCCTGGGAGTCCTATGCCCCATCATCCTTCCAGCTAGAAGGAATTCTCTCTGCCACCTGGTGGGGTAGCTCTGGAACAAAGGCTCAAAGAGCCTCCTAGTTTTAAAAGACTTGAAGTCGATATTGAAACATCTAAATCAGTGGCCTGAGCGACTGAAAACTGCTGAGTCCCCAGCAACGCCCATTCGCCTCGGTTGCACCAAGACAATTGTGCAGTGCAATGGGTGAAAAGCCGCCTTCCAGGCCCCCGGAGAGAATCAACTTTCACCCTGGAGCATGAGATCCGATCATCTGCACCTGCCAGTGTTTAGACTGGCTGTAGAATTACCCAGCCCTTTCACAAGCTAGCCAGCTTCTCGGCATCTGGCAGGGCTCTAGGTCGCTCCTCAATGCAGGTGGGTGCCCACTGGGCCAGCAAAATAGACTCACCTGATCCGTTGCTGTATGTCCCAGGGCTGCAAACCTCACATGCATAACAGCAGTGCTGAGGCAAATCCGGGTGTAGCTTTTGCACTTCCCCTCGGCCACAGCTTCGGGAGCAGTGGGAGGGCAGGATCTGCAATTCAAACACAGACAGGGTTGTGGGCAAAGGCAGAGGCCTAAAATCCTGTGGGGAGTTTATTGCTGCCTTGATGCAGGAGGATTTGCATTGGCAGTATCAGGAACTGCACACCCAAACCCACCAACCCCTGTCGGGGACAGTTACCCCTTAGTCTGTCCAAGGGAGAGGTGGGACAGGTGGCTTCACTCAAACAACTGCCAGAGATGGGTGTGCGGCAGGAATCAGGGTGTGCGGCAGAGCCAGTCTCCGGGCAACCAGCTGGCTGGTAGCAGGCGGCCTGATTGGTAAGAAGAGGCAGCAGACTGTCTCTTAAGCCCAGCAACAGCAGCCGTTTGGGCAGCTGCTCAGAGCAGAGAACATCTGTGTATGCTTGTTCCCTGCCCTGCCCCAGTCTAGCTCCTTCTCTGGACCCAGCCTTGCTGCTCTCCAGGTAATCCAGCTTTGACTCCTGGAGCCAGCCCTCTCCCTGCCCCAGGCCCCACATAGGGCTCTATACCCAGCCACTTGATGCTGCCCACCTGAGCCAGACAATTTCCCACACCTGCCTGCCTGGCTCCTTCCCCTCACTCCCCCTGTCTGAGTGGGAGCTCCCAGGAGAAGGCCCAGTTCCAGTCTCTGGCTCCAGGGCTGGTCTCCTACCGCCCACGTTTGCTCTGTGCGTGGAGGGAGCTGGGAGAGTGGGACGCAGTGGCTAGGGGATGGGATGGGGAGTCAGGCTGCCCGGGTTCCATCACAGGCCCTGTCACTTTGGTGAAGCCACTTGAAACTCGCTGGGCCGCAAGTTTCCCTGCCTGGGAAAGGTGGGTGGGGACCCGGAGCCTCTCTTCGTGAGGAACGTTGAGATCCTCCTACGAAAGGCTCAAGCAAGGGCCTTTATGGCCACAGGTGGGAGAGCGGCCTCACTCACCCGGATGGCTCCCCCACCCCGCAGGCCCACAGTCCTCGCCACAGGGTCGTAGCTGTCGGAGGCCGCTTTCTCCACGTCGACGTCCAGCTGGGGGAGCTTCACTTCTCCATCGTCCGTGACGTTCCAGTAGAAGACCTCAAAGGGATTCGGATTGACGGGCAGGAGAGGGGCATAGTTAGCGATGAGAAACTGCTCCAACTGAAAGAGAGACAGAAACGAGAGCAGCTTGGACACCAGCTGCGCAAACCAAACAGAGCCACAAGACACGTCTGTGTGTACCAAAGATGCTACTGCAAGCAGAGGGAAACCCGCTGGTTTGCTGCTCCCTCTAGTATTAGGGGATGTCAAGAATCAATGATCTTGAAGCATGTGCTTGGCCATTTAAGCCCAGTGGCATCGGTTTTGGTTGAAATACAGTCACAGCGGCACAGTGCGCTGGACGTTCACGTTTGCCACATTCACAAATCGGCAAAACACACAAATAAATAATTAAAAATCAGCCCAGTTATTTTGACTGGGGAATATTTATAACAAGCAGCGGCATCTGCAGTTTAGCACAGACGCTGCCACGGGGCCCAGAATCAGCGCTTTCAGTTGGCTGTTCCCTGGCGTGGCTAAGAAACCAACCGTTAGAGTCCCGGTTGTTTTGTAGTGTGAAATGGTACCTGATCTCTGTTGAAGTCAGAGCTATTCGGTGGCTGGGAGGGCGGGTAATTCTGGGACAGCTCTTCTATCGCTCTCGCTAGCTTTTGCACGAACAAATCCATGATGAAGATGACATCCAGATAGGCTAAGCGGTCCAGGCACAAATTGCACATGTTACTAGCTGGAGCGCCAAGGCAAGTGTCTGGCTCATGGTGGCTTAAACGTGCAGCACTGATGTTGACTGGCACAGGGCTATTGAAGTTCCTACAGGGGTTCTCTGCGCTGGAGTTGGCTGTGCACTGGTGACACACCTTGCGGAACAGATACCCGACTGTTGCATTTGCAAACTGGTGTGTATTCGTGTCCAGCAAATAGTCAAGAAACCCAGGAACCAGGCGAGGCCTCTGGTGCAGAAACCATATTCCCTGGAAAACTTTATACTCTAGCCCAGCGAGTCCAAAAGTGACCCCAGAGCAGCAGTAAATGATGTGTTTCTCCATGGTATGGGTTTCCTCTTGCCCTGCCATTGACATGTAATACAGAGCTGTCTCGTCCATCACCAGTGTGACATTCGATTTTGAGGAGGAAAGCTTATTGATCAGCTTCCGACCCTCAAAGACGCTCTGCTCTGTCAATTCGATGCATATCTCCCCTCGGTCGCTGTGTTCAAGGCCAGCAATGACATCCCTGGACTCTAAATCATACCGATGAATGAAGCCAACCATGTTCCACTGAAACGCTTTCAGGAGTCCCAGGATGCTTGGCAAGGCGCCTCTGAAATTCATCTTGAGCGTGGAGCGGTTGATTCGAATCTGGGAAAGATTAATTTCCACCTTAAAAAAAAAAAGCCTTGCATCAGTCGGACATTGAATTACGGGAACTTTTCCACTTCTCGGCCCGGAGGCACCATGTCTGGCAAGAGGGGAGAGCAGAGAGAAGGGCTGTGACTAAATAACCCAGCACACACTGAAGGAGCCTAACAGCGGGGTACAATCCATGGCTCTGTGTTCATAGAATATCAGGTTGGAAGGGACCTTAGTAGGTCATCTAGTCCAACCCCCTGCTCAACGCAGGACCAATCCCCAATTTTTGCCCCAAATGGCTCCCTCAAGGATTGAACTCACAACCCTGGGTTTAGCAGGCCAATGCTCAAACCACTGAGCTATCCCTCCCCCCCACACTGCAGATCTGAACAGATCCAGACTTTCCACCCTGCCATCCAGAGCTTAATTTGTAATGAAAGAGGCGCTGGGGCTCAAGCAAATTTTTTTTTTTTAATTTCATATGCTAAGCCCACAGGTGCCGGGGCTATGAACTGCCAAGCCCACAGGTGCCGGGGCTATGAACTGCCAAGCCCCGGCACAAATTAAGCACTGCCACCATTAAACTTCCCACTTCTTCTCTTACATTTACCAGTGCTGCCCTGGAGCAGCAGGGGGCTGGCAGAGCATGCCGGGTACCGCCTTACAGACAACGTCTCTCAGCGAAAGTAAAAGTCTCTCTGGCTTAAAAGGATGGGACTACAGCAATCATTAGCTGGTTGATAATGGAAACTGCCTCCCTTGCTCTCGGCAGAGTGGCAGAAGTTATGGTGATGGGACTTGATCGTTGGGAAGTTATGGTGATTAATGGATTGATCGATCGATTCTTTGCCGCTTTTACAGATCCAGACTAACACGGCTACCCCTCTGATAATGGACAAAGAGATTGTGACAGAGCAGAGCAGGGCTGATCTAACAGCCATAAATCTGACGAGGTGTTAAAAGACAAAGCCATCCAGAATCACTTGCGTTATTAATCCTCAGGACCCCCAGACGCAGGAGCACTGGGAAGTTCTCAATAGCTGTACTAGAACTCCACCCAGCCTGGAGCTAGGGCATTCATTTGATCCCACAGGCGAGGAAAGCTGGGGCAAACCACCGTTCCCTGCTCTCAGGTTGTAGTAACAGAGCTGGTGTGTGCTCTGTAATTAACCTCTGGTTTTTAGTGGCTGAACATTAGAACTTGAGAACTTTATTGGCATCTTTGGTGCTCAAACTAATTACAGTATAATCTGAATTAACACTGTGCAAGAAAGAAGCAGCAGTGGGTGGAAGGGGCTGCAGTAAGGTTATCCGGGGAGGAGGGCGGGGAGGGTATCATCCCTCCCAGCATCTGCTTGGCATGCTTTCCTTCCTCTGCCTGCCGTTAATCAGCAGAGGCCATCACTCACCTGCAGCACGTTAACGAAGAGCGAGCGTGCCGGCTTCGTGCCTGTGTAGAAGATCGCCACAATGGTTTGTGCTCCTTCCCTGTGAGCCCTGTTCATTTCCTCGAGGATCTTCTCAGAGCAGCCCGGGGGCTGCTCGCAGTACGTAACCAGCTTATACCCCATGGAGCCAGCCCCATCTGGGCTGGCGTGCTGCACGGCAAACCTGAACGCCTGGGCAAGGATGTACAGCTGGAGACTGGGAATCAAAGCAAAACAGGCCACTGTGTAAAGCTGAGTAAAATCCATGCTGCGAATGACCTGGCGGATCTCATGGGGCGTGACTTCCACTGGGAAATACAGGCTTCCTAATACAGGACTCCTCTCCTTAAGAATCTTTGCTTTTTCTTTCACAGGGCTGGTGTCTCTGGGTCTTAGCATCTAAGTCACTTGCTTAAAGGGGAACCCTGATTCTGTACCAATCTCCCCTTGCAAGGAAATTTAACACACAGTACTAGAGAGGTTACAGGGCACATGTCCCTGGGACACATTGCCCGGAATGACTGCTGTGTATACACTATTAATAGCTAAACCAACATGGCAAAAGCAGCCAGCGTGATGCGTCCAATAAGGCCACCAGTCAGGCAAACAGGAGAGTAATAATTATATTTTAGATAAAACTTTCATGTAAATGGAGCCTATACACGCAAGGGAATATCATACACCACTGAAATGCAGCTACTTCTGGGGTGGAAAGCGATAAAGCAGCAGCCAGCTGGTACATATCACATTAGGTAATGGGACGGGCTGGTGGCAATTTTGGCCAAGGACAGCAAGGAAAAATTTGACCAGGGACAGGATACGGAAAAATTTCACAGGTTCGTTGCTATCCTTGCAGACTAGGCAGGGTTTGTAAGGTCTCATCTGGAATACTCAGCATGTCTGCTTCAGCTGAACAAAGAGCCGGGTTGTCTCCCAATGGGATTTGGACCGGCAGCTCCAGGGCACCTGGAGGTGGCAAACCAGATGGTTGGGCCACTCCATGGTGGCCATCGCTTAAATAGGCATCACGTTATAGTCAAGAGTTAAAAGTCACCAGCAGCAGTTCATGAACAGCTTCACTGAGAGGAGTAAAGAAATCACGGAACTGGGCACTTGAGTTTTCATCCCCTGCTGAATTGTCTCCCCAGAGCAGCTGGACAATCAGAGTTAGCCCAAAGCAGCCCCACCCCCCCCAACCCAGCCATGCACCTTCCCCTGCCTGGAAAACCCCAGCTGGCCCATCTGCCTTAGCCCAGCTACCTGGCTTACTGACTGTCCTCGTCTTGCTTACTTCCCACTACCCCACCGCACGCCCCCAGCAAAGGCCGGGCGAGGCTAGGGAGCTCGGAGCCTCCACGGCGTCTTACTCAAAACGGTCCGGCTCGGTGTCGCAGACTTCGAACAGCCCCAGCACGTACAGGTCTCCTTCCCTCGCCGCGAGGGGCTCACACTCCTCTGCAGCAGCCCGGGTGGGGGGCAGTGGCCGCTGCACGCCCCCCAGGGCCAGCGCAGCCATCAGCGTGCAAAACCATAAGAGCAGCATGTTCAGCTTCTTGCTTTCAGCCGGTGCCCAAGGGCGGTGCGCAGGGAAAGGTCATTTATGGGAGAGAAACCACAGCATTTCAATAGAGGGCAGAGCACCGGGAGAGACTGAACTCCACAGGCGGGCGCTTTCCCCCTCCCTGCTAGGCTTTTGTGCTGAACGCATCCCATCTTATCCGAAGGGCTAGGTCACAGGCCGCATGGCCGAGGGAAGCAGGCCAAGTTCCCACCAAAAGGGGGTAGGGTTAGGAACTACCCTTAAAGTCCATAGCTGGGTTTTACAATACCATTCTCAAGGGGGAAGACTCCTTACCCCAGCTGCTCAGAGCCACTGTACTGCGAACAATTGTGTTGTGCAGACAGTTTCTATTCATGTCCTGCCGATGCTACAAATACAACTACCTCAGGGGACAGCATAGCTAGATTGCAGTGCAGATGGGACTTAAGCGTATTGTTACCTGGCCCTGGGACCAAGCTAAAGTCAGACAAATCAGGGGGCTATTTACTGTGGGGGAACCGGGCCTCCCTGACAGTTTTACTGAGCACAGAATCTCCCGTTTTCCTCCCAGGGGAACAAACACCCCCTCCTCTCTTTACCGTACAAGAATTCTCTCTTGTGCAAAAAGCACCTTCAGTTTCCGACATCTCTTATTACTGATGATTTGAATGAGCAGAATAGGAAAATGGACCCAGAACTTTGAACGTTACCAAAGACCTAGCTTCCCTTCTCAATTTGCGCCCCTCCCAGTGTGTGCCGGGGACAAAATAGAGCCAAGATTACAGTCTCACTTTAGAAAGTAAGGGCCCTCTATCAAATGTGTGGCTACGCATCCTCGAGCGAGTCAGGTATATGGAAAAGAAGCTGGTCTCGAGTGGAAGCTCCGCTGGTGTTCAGATGAAGTCCAACCGTCCGGCCCCATGGTCAAAGTGCGAAGCAGAATTCTAGGCAGCCAATATGTTTATACCTGGCTTCGCCTTCAGCCCTTAGCAGCATGGCCCAGGGAAAAATCTTGGGCCACATTCATTGAAATCAATGGAAAGACTCCCATCCACTTGAATGCGTTTTGAATCTTGCTTCCCATGAACGGGAAAGTAATACTAGGCCATCTGCTGTCTGGAAGAATCGGGGCATTTCCTATACAAAATATAGTAGCCAACAAATATTGGGCTGTGCCTCCTTAAATAAACAGTCACGTCTATCCAGACAGGCTTCCGAACAACTTACCAGTTTCTGTAGGAAGCCTATTGCCCGGGACTGCCCCCAAGCTCTTGGTTACATACACACTGTGCTGTAGAAATAGGATCTGTGTCTCCATGCCACTGCCATGCCATGCATCATGTGACGCGGGGGAGTGTGTCAGGAGCTGAAAGTCACCCGAGCATTGGAGTAGATCAGCGAACAGTGCACGTACATTGGAAAATGGCGCCTGCCTCTCAGACTGAGCCATTTTTTTAATGTTGGCCATACGCAGAGTGGAAAACCAAGCTGCTCTCCACCCTCATGCTGGATTACAGAGGCTTTAAAAAGATACACAGTCTCTCTCATATAACATGGCTTGGTTTCTGCTGTGAAGTGGTGAGTAACCAGTGATCAGCAGTAAAAGGCGTTATCTGTCACCTTGTGTGCTCTCACATCTGCATTTGCCTATTTTTGTTCAGTAATCAGACCATGACCAAATTTCTCCAAGTAGAAAAAGTCCTACAAAATGTCTAAGCAAAGGCTGCAAGTCGAGCTATTCCCCGGCTCCCCGAACTGTGAAATACATATAGTGCCCTAAGGATAGTCATAAAACTGTGGCAGCTGTTTGTTATTCTCCTTATAATTATTCCCTGTCTTTCTTAACGCGAGACTGCTCGAATCAGTCCTAGACATGCCACAGAACACCAGGGGCTCCGATTTGAAAGTAGTCTGGTCTTTAGCAGTAAGGCACTCATGACATTGTGCACACAGCGTCGAGGCCCTGATACTGCTAAGACATGGCCTTGTCTACATGACGGGTACAATTACACCACAAGGTGAAGGCGTGGCTGCAGCAAGAAGAGGCAAACCCACGCTAGCTGCAATCTAGGTCCTAGTGAGGGCTAGCTGCCCCCATACAAGCCTGCCCGGGACCCTGGCTAAGTACTTGAGTTTCTAGGCCATGCTGGGTCTGTGCCACTGCACTGCTATCCGTTGCCAGTTAATGTGGGGGTGCCGGCCAGCACGGCAACCAGACCTTCATATGCAGTGTGGACGTACCCTAGAAAGGGTCTGGCAGTATGGCTAGTCCGGTAAAACCTCATTGTGGAGGCACAGCTTACACTAGCAAAAGTTATTTTGCTGGTATGGCTTATTACTAGTTCCCTGAACAAAATACTCTAAGGAGGCAGGCTGGTTTAGTGGGTAGAGCACTGGCCTGGAATGCAGGAGATCTGGGATCTATACCTGGCTCTTCCACTGACCTGTTGGACAAGTCACATCTCTGCACCTCAGTTTCCCCTCATGTAAATGGGGGTGAATGATACTGATCTTCTTTGTAAAGTGCTATGAGATCTACTGAGAACTACTGCTGGAGGAGCCAGGGATTATTAACCGGCCAAAGGACTTTTTTCTGCAGCATAACCGCATCTAAACTAGAGCTTTTGCTGGCACAGCTATGGCAGATTTTTGCACACTCCTAACAGACGTAGTTATGCCAGCAAAAACTAAGTGTAAACCAGGCCTTTACGCACATATAAGAACATAAGAACGGCCATACTGGGTCAGGCCAAAGGTCCATCTAGCCCAGTATCCTGTCCACCGACAGTGGCCAGTGCTAGGTGCCCTAGAGAGAATGAACAGAACAGGGAATCATCAAGTGATCCGTTCCCTGTCGCTCATTCCCAGCTTCTGGCAAACAGAGGCTAGGGACACCATCCCTGCCCATCCTGGCTAATAGCCATTGATGGATCATCTTCCATGAACTTATCTAGTTCTTTTTTGAACCCCGTGACAGTCTTGGTCTTCACAACATCCTCTGGCAAGGAGTTCCACTGATTGACTGTGTGTTGTGTGAAGAAATACTTCCTTTCGTTTGTTTTAAACCTGCTGCTTATTAATTTCATTTGGTGACCCTTAGTTCTTGTGTTATGAGTAAATAACACTTCCTTATTTACTTTCTCCACATCAGTCATCATTTTATAGCCCTCTAGCGTATCCCCTCTTAGTCTTCTCTTTTCCAAGCTGAAAAGTCCCAGTCTTATAAATCTCTCCTCATACGGAAGCCATTCCATACCCCTAATCATTTTTGTTGCCCTTTTCTGAACCTTTTCCAATTCCAATATTTTTTTTTGAGATGGGGCGACCATATCTGCATGCAGTATTCAAGCTGTGGGCGTACTATGGATTTATATAGGGGCAATATGATATTTTCTGTCTTATTATCTATCCCTTTCTTAATGATTCCCAGCATTGTTTGCGCTTTTTTGACTGCCACGGCACAGTGAGTGGATGTTTCCAGAGAACTGTCCACAGTGACTCCAAGATCTCTTTCTTGAGTGGTAACAGCTAATTTAGACCCATTATTGTATATGTATGGTTGGGTGGTGCCATTGACATGGCTGCGCTGATGTAGTTCTCCAGTGCATATAAATTAAGCACATAAGTAAGTTTTTGCACCACCATCACACAGAACAGAGAGCATCGGGGATCCGTGTTGAAAATGAGAGACATGATCTGGGTATACATAATCATCTTCAAACCCCCACATTGTGTGGTTAAAACTACCTCGCCTGATGCATTACCTGTCAGTCTGTCTATACTAGGAAGCTGACGCATTGCTGAAAATAATTAGCAGCAATAGTTCTCCTTGAATACATACTGAAATCTGTTTAATGGAAGAGGCAGGGCAAGCTTGATGCTAGCCCCTTGCAGGAAGCATTTTCCCAAGTCTCACATCTGACACCCCGGTGTGGACAAGGGGTTTGTCCCATCAACCCTAGCCCCTAGCAGTTTTCAGTTCAATGGAACTTATTGCGGACATCTGTGATCACGCATGGGTAAGTCTCCCACTGGCTAAGGGGTTTAATGAGACCAGCTCAAACCACTTTCACTAACATGCTAAATTTTGCTCAGATTCGCAGTGGGCAGTTGCAATTCTAGTACTGGTGAAAGGAGCTGGCTTGACAACTCTATTGTACACGTCGCCTATCCATGGAGCAGGGAGGAGACCAATTCAAGGGGAGAGGTTAGTTTAGTCTCAATAGCCCATAACTCTGCAGAGACTGCCCGCAGTTGTGGGTGCAACGTTGTTGTGGACACCTATCCAGCAGGAAACGGTCCAAGAACAATTTGTTTCACACTAGTCACTGAACAGCAGACAAAACGGGAGGAGACTTGGCCAGTACCCACCAGTCAGGCTAGATTTGAACCAGTGACCTAGAAGTGCAGAACTCCTGTTCCCACTGGAAACAGTTTTCCTCCTGCCCTCTCCCTCAGGACATATTTTATAGCCCCACCATTGAGAGAAGAGGACAAGTTGCATCAGGTGTCTGGGCTCATGTGCGCACACGGTGGTAGCTGGGGACTGAGGTAGGGATTTAAGCCTGGTGACTGAGATGGCTTGCAAAGGAAATCTTATACTCAGTTTTGTTCTAACCTATTGAATATGCAAAGCATCATCTAAGAACCGATTTTACTGGCGAGCATAATCACCATTTTTACAGGCGGCGGGAGACGTGGCAGATGTATGGAAACGATATGGAAATAGGTTTGCAAGGTTAGTTTTGCAGATTATTCCCCACGTGGATACAGGAGTTTTAAATAAGCTTCCTGGGTTAGATTTGCTAAACGGCAGGGGGAGTATGAAGCCAAAGCCCATTATTCAAAGGAAATTCTTTTTATATCTTAACATTGAATAATTGCTTTTTAAAATACAGCAAAGTGAAATGTCCTGGGGCTTCTACAGAATCCCGTCTCCACGGTGGAATCTTCAGGCCATTCGCAAAAAGATTCAGTGTAGGGGAAAAAATAAATCCGGCTTTGCTGCCTCTACAGCTCCAGGACAAATGCTCATGTTTTAAAAAGGTGCAACAACGTTATCGTTTGTAAAAAGTAGGTTAGCACAGGGAGAAGTGAAAAGGGGGACTGAATGGAATGAGACATGGGGAAATTTTGCAAATAATCAGATGGAGAAAGGGGGGGGAGAATGGGAACATTGCTTCTGCATGCACTGATATTGCTACAAAAACCAAAACATCCATCACGCTTCATATACGGTGATGTGCTAAATGTAAGAAAGTTGATTGGGAGTGGAGGGTTTAAAGACAATTTATTCCAATCCCTCACCACAGTCCAAAACAGGAATGCATTATTTAACCCCCTCAGTCTTCAGGCTTAAAACAGTCTCAAACAAATCCTTAAACCAAGATCTCTTGGGAAATCAAGTCCCATAATCCCAGTACAACACATCAATTGTCTAACAATCACCCTCAGCACATGATATGGCAGTAACAGTGTTAAATACAGTGTCAAAGTCAAACTCAGACCAAATATATATATAATTATATTTATATAAAGAGTAAAATACAGCATTTGGGACCCCAATGGAAGCAAACATTCTGTAACGTGGGGCAATACATTGAAACAATTTCTTTGCATTTGCATTGTTGTTTTTTTTTTTAATTTTATATTTTTTAGAAAAAATACACGTGCAAATAACATGTTTTCACTGCTAAACTTTTCTAGTGTTGGAAGAAAACAGCAGAATTCAGGAAAAAAAAATGAGAGAGATTGAGATCATACTGTACGCCACACTTTGACGATCATCAGCTACCAGCCAAGGGTGGAGAGTTCACTGCTGGAGCTGCCCCTATGTCCATCAACCCACCAATAAGCAGAATAAAATTCTAAGTGCAGGCTGCATTCCTATAGCAGCAATTTCTCCCCAAACGATACAATACTAGGCTAATACATCCCATTTCCCAGCAATCCTTGGGAAAGCGACCCAACCACTGAATTTCAGTTAGGTGATGCAACCTTCAAATTCATCCCCCCCTTCGGGAACCAGGACAGGGCAGTGTGTGCTCCCAGTTCTCTTTGGCCTGGCTTTCCCCCAAGCTCAGTACCACATTTGCACAATTACAGAGAAGCACACCCCACAGGCGTCCGCCCGGGGGTTAGGTACCCAAAGTAACGTGTACAATTGAGATGCTTGGCAATGCTGGACACTTCCGAGCGAGGGGCTCAACCCCTGTGTATTTGCACAGATCGGAACCCTTCTCATTCCACCTCGGAGGTTTGCAATCGTTCGTGTGTCTCGAGAGATCTCATAGGGGAAAACCAGGCCAATCTGACAAACTCTCTCTCCCCCAGGCTGAGCGCTGTCTTGGGGTGCTGCTCATCTCAGCTGGGGGTAACTTTCCCTGACAGGCTAGTGAAGACAAGAGCCTTCATCACGTCTACTGCATCTCCAGGGTGAAATCTAAAACCAACCTCCACAGCATGAGCAGCACAAACCCGAAACTGGCTTTGTCAAAGCCCCGTCTCCATGCGGCACAGAGGGGATTTTAGAATGGGTCTCACCGCTGCCCCACCCCCCACTCATCACCGTATTTACGCTGGCTCAGAAACGCAAGGTCAGCCTATGCCAGAGACACAGCCGCACACCGAAGTCAACTCGTTTCTACTTTGATCTGGAGGGCAGCACTGGGGCACCTGGGGCAGGAAAAGCTACGGCGCAAAGCTCAGTTCTGAAGCCTTCAGGCTGTCACAGTTTGTTTTTCTAAACATGTGCTGCAGTTCTCAAGGCTGGTGATCACGGGGAGGGTTTGACTCAGCAGCTCCTCACTACGGAGATGAGTCTTGGGACATTAAAATCCTCATCGCTCCAATATGACCTTGCATGGTGCTGAGGGGCAGGAGGTTACCCCCCAAGCCATAGCTTTGAAGAAGGGGGTAAAGTTCATAAACTGAAGGGAAAGGTCATCGGGGCTGGGGGCTCCAGCCAAGTGCATACATAGGTATGTGTGCAACTTTAATCATATGACGTCAGTAGGTCTAGTCACATGCTTAAAGTTTTGCATAGGGCTCGAGTGCATTGCTGGCCCTGGCTAATGGAGTCAAGATCTCTCTCCAAACCAGCTGGCTGGTCCGCAGGCAGGGGTCTCCTAACTTAACTTCAGCAAGGAACCAAGCCTGTCTTCCAGCAGAGCACTCTGGAGATCCCGGAGCGGGGCGGAGGTGTCTGCTCCCAATCCAACAGCAAACACGGAGCTGACCTTTGGGTCCATAGGCTGGACAGCCCAGGCACAGGAGAGGAGAGACAGCCCTGTGAGTCTGGCTGGCCATCTGTCATGGATGGCCGCTGGATCGGGGATGTCTGCCTCTTTTCCGAGTGGGGACAAGGACCCTGCGAGGCTGGCACGACTCCCCTCGTAGCCCTTCTTTGGGGGTCTCCGACAGAGGGGTTATTGGGAAGTGTCTGCTATCTGTCAAGCTTTCTGGGGGCCTGACTGCCCCAGCTCTCCCGCATTCCACAGGGGAGGGGAGTCTCAGGAGCCTCGCAAGAGAGCAGTGACCCGGGCCCTGTATTCCCCGGAGGTGGACTTGGCACAAAGCAGCTCTGACCTGAAAGGGCTGAGGTAGGGGACTGAGACAGTGGGCGAGTGCACAAGGCACCTGGGCTGTGGGCGTTAGCTAGATAGCATGGGCAAAGGGAGGTGACTCCGGGAGGCGTGGGGAACACAGAGGGCTTTACTGCCTTGTGCTACTCGGCCGTTCCCACTTAATAATATTGCAAAAAACAAACAAACCTAAAGCACATTCTCCTTAGACTGCTCTGGGATCTCTCTCATTTGGGGGTTTAGTCGTGGCTTCTGCCTTTTAACCCAAGACCAAAGCATGGACTTTTCCTATTAACGCCCTGACGAACAACAAGTCCTAGTAGTAAGTAACTGACAACATGAACACATCAAAACTGGCATGGATCAGAAGAGGAAGATCTACTGCATTTGCAATCTGCAGGAACAGGATCACCCACCCCAGAGCTCATGAACACCACAATATTTGGTCGCATACCCAACACCAAAGGGCTGCTTCCAACACTTCAAGGAGACTTTAGCACTTTTACCAACATCTATGTAGGATGTTTTTTTCATTTCCTGAGCATCAGTCTACAATTACTGGCTTGCTTTTGGGGGCTAGGAGGAATCACACAGCACACTTAAAAATCTCAACGTGACTGGGAATATTGGCAGAGAGGTTACTCACGATGTTAAATACCATTCTATAGATCTAGGAAGTTACACTGCAGGGCCAAGTCAAGAGGCTGCATTAAAACAAACCCTGCGACACTATGAATCTTACAGTACGTAACCGACAGCACAGAGCAGCCCTGGACAAACGCAGGCTTGTGTAAACACAGAAGTCAGCGACGGTAATACTTTTGAAGAGAGATGACGCATTGAACACACACAGCAAGATGGTCACCTGAACACCACAACACAAGCAGCATTTCATTTTCTGGAGTAGACAACTGCATGATTGCTATTGTAAAGTAGCGTGTGCTAAGCTGTAAATTCTTGTTTGACCACTACCGAGCTCAAAGGGGCTCAAAGCTTGCCTGGCTTTTGCAAGTCTCTATGCTGTTCTCCACAGCCTTTAACACGGGCTTCCAGCACGCCTTATGTTCCCATGGGAGAAGCAATCCCATTTCCCTTGCATAAGGCTTTTCTAGTAGAAATTCCAGCATTGAACTCGAAGGTCCCTGAGTTTTGCCACAAGGTTCCCATTTTTATCTAGCCGTCTGCCCCTACCAAAAAAAAAAAAAAAGGTTTATATAGTAAAGCCTGTGGCCCCTTTTAAAGTCACTGCTATTATACCCGTTAATTAATTCTAGTCACTCCATCCCTCTTTAAACACTTGACACCCAAGATTCATTGAGGCATGCTGCATGCCACACTGGTAACAAGGGACCCAGGAAGAAATGAAAGTCTGTGTACTCTGCTCTACTGATTACCATACATCCAGGAGGCTGGAGTCACTCAAGGCCAGGAATAAAATGAGTATTTACACAAGGCCATTTCAGGATGGTTCATGAAGCCGATTGGTAGGGGAGGGGTCAGGAAGAAGAACGGAGGATGATTAGATTTGTGGGAAAATAATACGATGAATATTTTCGGTTCCACTTGGAAGAAGAACAGCACGATCTGTAGCGTGGCACTGAGAAAGCCAGAGGCCGAGTGACTGACTCGGAGGCGTGCAGGTTGCACCCGAACTGGAAGTGGCATTTAAAAGTAGAGACAGACAGACATGCAGCAGTCTGGTCCGGTCCGTCTGAAACAAACTGGTGGCTGGAAGCAGTGGTTGACAGAAAAATTAACCTGGGGCACGTCACAAGGACACCCCATGCGCCAATCATTTTTGGTGTGCCTCCTGCCCCAGAGCTCCCCCCGCCTCGGGGGCCAGACTCTCACATCCCAAATATTTCCATGGCCCGGCCAAGCCAACTGAAATGGGGTGAAGCTCTAGGGAAGTGGGCAGCTGGCACTGCGGAACATCTGCCAGCGGGAAGGTGCCACCTGGAGGATTTTCAGAGCAATTTAGAATCTGCAAGAGGAAACGCAGAAGGGAGAAGGTCGAAAGTCATCCTGCTGGCGATACCATCTCTACCAACAGAACCCAAGCAAAGCAATCCCTCTCCTCCTCTCTCCAGCTGACGGCTGTGGACCACTACAGATTCCCCTGAACAAGGCTGCTACCAGCCTATCGAGCTTACTAAGGAAGTTCCTTTATTTGCCCTCACACTGAGATGTACAAACTTCAGCCGCTTTCCTTTGAAGCAAATACAATAAAGTTCTCAAAGGGTCACCGTGGAAGCATCTTCGTATTGGAGGAGGGGGCTGGCTAGCCAGATCCCGTGTTTCTCTGACTGCAGCAGAAAGATCTACACGAGTTTCATAGGCCTGCCTGTCGCCCAGACCAAGAGGGACGTTTTCAGATAGATAATGTGTCAAAGTGCATTTCAAAATCAGACTGCCTACATCAAAGATGCTGCAGCGGCTCCAAGATCAGTCTCCTACCCTTTCCCAGAGTGGTCCCATCTGCCCAGATATCGTCACTAAAGAATTCTCTCCCTCTCTAGCCCCACTAACGGAAGCAATCAATGTTTCCTTGGGAAGGGCTGTGCAGACTGCAAGTGCAGAACGGCAGGTCAAACCAGATGATGGGACAGATCGCTCTGATCTCAAGGCTGGTTCCTTTCGCAGCAGCTGCTAATTTGCCAGAGCAAAATGCATGCTACAGCTGTCATGGATAAACTTTCAATGCACGACGCACTGCAAGGAGGGTACAACAGCTCTTGATCTCTGAACTGGGGGGGCGGCGGGGCTTAGAGTCCTGTTTTCACCTGGATTAACCACCGGGTACCAACCTTCTAAAGTAACAAGCGCGTAGTGCTACCATGTTATCCCCTCCCTTTACACCCAACCCCCCACCCTGCCTCCAGTATCTCTTGACCTCATCAGCCGTTGGCTACTGAAGCAGTCGCATCAGGAAACAGTTTTCAGCAGCACAGCTCATTGATGCCTGGGATACGGCAATCCTGCCCCTCCCCCGAGCCCACAAACACACAAGGATTTGAGCAAGTTACTCCATTTTACAGACAAAAACACCTCTTGGAATATTCGACTCGGACAATGTGACGGGGGCTCTGGGATGAAGGAGCATCTGAAAAGGGTTGGTTTTGTCTGAGCTCCTATTTCTACGGGCTGCGCGGGGCAGCTCTAAGGTTTGCTGACAATCATGCAGGTTTATTGCGGTGGTTTGACGTAGCCCATCTTCAGTTGCGGGTGGTCTCGGAGGAGGAGTTCTCCCACTCCGCACCCGCACCCACTGCCGCGCCTCTCCCCAAACGCCGGACACAGGCCAGGTGGCTATTCGGCAGCCATTTGCTCAATGTGATCACTAAGCAGCTTGTTTTGCTCTGCAATGCAAAGAGAAAATGAGATTGTGAGGCCACCGTTTAGCAGGGGAGGGAGAGGGATACGCACACGTGGGGCAGATGCTGTCCTAAGGGTTCCGGGGGCTCCTTAAATAAATCAAGGCAGTGACACAACTAGCAAGGTACCAGCATTTTTGTTTTTTATTCGGATTAGAAACTACTAAATAGTGAGTTTCCCCAGGTGAGTCGAACTGTAAACAAACCAACGATCCACACAGCTAGATTGGGAGCTGGTGTGAAGTGGCATCTCTCCATTGTAATCACCCCAAGCTACATTAATTGACCCCAGCTGGGGATCCAACCCCATTGAAATCAACGGCACGGCGCCCATTTGCACCAGCTGGGGATCAGGCCCTATTTACTCCAACGAAGCTGCAGCAGTTCACACCAGCAGGGAATCTGGGGCCATTAACTTCACTGGCCCTACAGCAATTGACCCCTTCTGGGGGTCTGGCCCCATGGCCTCCAATGGAGCTGCACGCCGAATCTGACCCATCCTGTAAATTGAGAAACGTGCCAAGCACTTCAGTGCCCGTGAAAATACGGTGAAATAGTTGGAGTCTGCCATAGCTTAGGAGGAGCCAGTGCTCTTTGCCCAGGAGACACACTGTATTTGACAAATACCCTCTCTTCCGCCATTACAATTTGATTCTCCTGGTCGCTGGGAATGGAAGCCAGCTTGGACATCGATGACTTCCCCACCTCCTCCCCGCCAGCCACGTTCCCATCCCTCCAGGAGGTGGTGCTGGGCTCCATGGCACAGCCCCCGCCCTACCTTCATCCAGGTTGCCGATCACGGCCTGCTTCTTCAGGAAGTCGTTGCAGAGCTTCTTGCTCAGGCCGAACGCCAACATGTTGTGAGTGAAGGTGCTGGGGAAGAGGAGAGAGACATGGCACCGGCACTGCCGCGAGTCCCCGTCCCCACGCGAAACCAGGCAGGACCGCACCACTTCCCCCTCCCGCTTCACCACATTAGCCAGCAGGGCCAGCCCTCACCGCAGAGCTCGGCTCTGGGACGCCCCGAAAGGCAGTGGTGGTGGGATCAGGCCACGCTTACAGTCCGGGGGTTGGAATAGGCGCTGGGGGTGCGTGTTGGGCATACTCCGCCCTTCCTGTATTGCTACATGGGGCAGGGGTCCTGGTCTGGAACAGGTGAAGCCCCCTGCTCTAGAGTCTAGCGTACACCCTGATGGCTGCAAAGAGCCGGTCACCTTCTCCACCAATCTGGGGGTGTCTGTTGAACTCTCCCCATTTCCCCCACCCACCACAGCCATCAAGGTAACCCTCCATTTCAGCCCCCACCTGACAAGAGTGACAAGGGCAATAGGGAGGGATCTTCCAATCCCAGCCCGAGCCATGGGCGAGAGGAACTTAGTGGATTTCTTCCTATCAAGGCAGGAGAATCCTTGTGTTTGCTCTTAGGAGGGGGTAGGCACGAGGAAGAGGGGCTGGAAAAGCCCGGACACTAGAATGCCGGTTCTGAGAATCTTTATATAGATTAAAAAACCACACTACAGTGTTTTCCATGAATGGACAGTCAATACAGGAGTGGCAGCGTTCGGCTCCACCACCAAAGCTGTTTAATCGAGGAAGGAAACGCCAACGGCCCAACAACCCCTTCGCTTTGGCGTCAGTCGGCTCATCCCCTCGGGCAGACTGAATTTCTGTTCTTCGTTATCAGCAACCCGACCCAAAGCCCTAAATCTGAACGCTCGGGCCCCGATCCAAGCTTCGCTGCTCTGTCCCCATCCGTTTTTAACGGAGATTTCGCCCAGGATGCCAGCGGACAGGCTCCTCCTAGCCGGCCAAACGCAGGCGTGATCAGTCACTTAGCGTGTGCCTTACCCAAGCTGCCCGAAAGTGATGTTCTCGTTAAACCGTAGGCTGTCGTCACGCTCCTCCTGGGTCATGTGACACCACTTCTCCCTGCAACCACAGGAAGGGATCTTGTAGCGGGAAGTCACCGCGCAGCCTGCACTCCCCACCCTCACATCCATCCGAACCCTGTGGGCTGCCGAGACCCAGCGGCAGGCTCGTAGGAACTGGGGAGCTGATCAAGCATCTGTCAAGGCAGCATGGAGGAGAGGACAGGTGCAGAACACCTGTCTCCTTGCCCTGCTCTCTCTCTTCTGGGCAAAATGGCTGAGCCCTCCCCTAGGCCGGAGCTGGCTGCAGTTGCGAGGGAAAGCTGCAGTGCCCTGCTTTATGGTACACGAAAACGAGTCCCTACGCCGATGGCAAAAGGGTGAGCTTGAGAGCAGGGACACATCAGCACGTGCCTTCCACATGCAGCCCTGAAACCTGCCTTTAATGCCACGGTTACTGGGAAGGGGGTGGGTGTTGGGGGTTTACCACCTGGGAGCCACAGTCCCTGACAGCAGTCGCCCCGAAGGTAAAGGAGTCACCCACATCTCAGGCCCGGTCTACATACAAGCCTGCGCTAGTTTAACTAAACGGGGTGGGGGGCTTAATGGATTTAAATGGGTGTAACATCTGTGTTTAGGCCTGGTCGGCTTCTAAAAATCAGATCCAGCCAGCTCCGTCGCTCGGGGCTGTGAAAAATTCCATGCCCCAGAGCTAGTGCGTCTTAACCCTCAGTGTGGACGCAGCTGGGTCGACGTAGCTACCACCTCTCGCGGAGGTGGATTAACACCACCAATGGGGAAAAAAACCCTACACGCTAGCAGCACAGCTCCAGTGCCATGGCTGTGCCATAGACATGGGCTTAGACAGGACTCAATCAAGGTTCACCCCACCCCCTAAAAAATAAGGTGCAGAGAGAACTGGACTCCTGGGGAACAAAAACACAAGGGAAAAAGGCGTCGGTTATGCCCCTTTTCCCATGGGCAGCAGCCGCACGACTCAGTCAGGCAACGACCTCGATTACTATGCTGCGCTGTGCGCTCCAGATTAGGCTGCGTGGCAGGTCACACTGGGCCATTGTGAGCGAGGTCTGACAGGCTTTGTGGACTGGCAAGCGTCAAACAGAAGGCAGCTGACCAATCAATGGCGTTTGAGTCGAGGGAGTTTGAACTGAGACACAACCGCCCTCCCCAGGAGGATTACTGAGGGCTCAGGACGCAATGCTAGTCAGTAGCCTGCAGTCTCCGAGGACTATTTTGAGCTAGACGAGAGAGTCTCAACTTGCCTCCGGAGGTCTAGCAACGTCCCTGAAATCTATTGCCGCTGCAACGTCACTTTCAAAATAGTAAACCTTTAAAACAGATGCTTCGTGTGTTGAATTCCCATTTGGGGAAACGGACAAAGCCTTGAAATAATTAATCCTTTAACGTGCAAGCGCCATGGGGGATGATCCTTCACAGCACCGGCAGATCAGCACCTTTCGGACTGTATTTTGAGCTCTTTACCCAACAAGTCTACATCCACTCTTTTCTCTCATTAGTGAGGAGCGCTGAGAAAAACCGAGTGGACTGCCAGATGCAATCACCTAGAATACACACGGCATTGGTGCTCTTGCCGAGCATTTCATTATCGGTGAACGTTACATTATTCCCAGGAGCTAGGTGCAAGTACATCTAGACATGTTTGATCAAGAAACTTAAACAGCCTATTGTACTTTGGGCATAGCCAGCACCTTTGCTTTGTACGCTCCCTCTCACATATTGCCCGTGAAAGGTTACTGTGTGCATTCAAAACAAACAGCTGATTGTGGGGATCCGCATACAGGTGTTTTACTAGTGGGTCTTTCACAAAGCCACTGTCATGCCAGGACACAAGTCACTCTAGGTATGTTCATTACACTCATTACATGCATATGGAGAAGACTAGAGGTCAGGGTTTCAGAGAGCCCTCTATTGAACAGAAGGCCGGTGGAGGGTTATGTACAAGGTTCAAAAGAGGATAAAGAAAAGGGAAGGAAAAAGGAACAGGAAGAAGAAATAACAGAGGAGAGACAGAAGGAGAATAAAAGGAACAGCCCACAAACTTCCACTGCATGTTTAACTTGCCTGCACCCTAATTGGAGTTGGAGGTGCTGCTTCAATTGGAAATAGATGGTGGCACTAGGGTATCTTTTCAGCAAACTCAACAGTGTAACCCTAACTAGAACAAGTGTCGATTCCTGCTGGTCCTGGTGAATAGCCGTAGTTATCTCAGACTGCTCCCATGTACGGCCATATCCAGCAAGCCCTTCCTCACATGTTCAGTTCTTGTTAGACAGCTTGTCGCAAAGAGGGGGCCTATACACTGCAAGGGATTTAGCTGCTTCAGTAGAATCTGTGTGGCCAAATTCTCTGCCACACTAGAAAGTTTAGGCATATGTTTAAAAGCACAAAGTCTGTCAGGATCAGGTTCACTATAGCAACCAAAATATGCACTAAATCTGAAGGAGGAGGAGAGAAAATCAGCAAGGTGCTTTGAACGCTGGAAGCAGAATTTGACAGATCTCATTGTCCCGGTTGGAGAGGAAGCATATTTAGGTTTTTCTGCCCTCCTCGTATATTCTTGCTAAGGGAAACCAAGATCAAAATGACCAAGGGAGATTCATGATGCTTCTAGGTCTGTTATTGAGGAATTTAAGGTCAGGCTTAACAAAGCCCTGGCTGGGATGATTTAGTTGGGGTTGGTCCTGCTTTGAGCAGGGGGTTGGACTAGATGACCTCCTGAAGTCCCTTCCAACCCTGAGATTCTATGATTCTATGAATAACGTGTTTGCAAAGGAAAAAAAGTCCCTATTTAAATACTTGGATCTTCATACTGCCACAAAAAGCCACTGTAGAGATCGATTTGTTTCTTCACTTAATCTCTATTGGAAGGGCATGTGGATTAAAGCGGTGACTGTATTATTTAAAATGTACTAGGGAAAGGATATTTAAGCAAAATGAGCTTCTAAAATTCTCGCTCCTCGGCAGGGTAACGCACCAGCAAGTGCAAGATGCTGGACTACAGAGAACTCCAGGTCTCAAGAGGTGCACGTCCGATCCTGGTCAGCAGCGTGATTTGTGATGCACGAGAGTTGAAATTCACCCCCTCTGCATGCAGAGGAAATCTACAAGGCCCTGTGCATCAATTAAGCCCCATTTAGTCTAGGCCCCGTGCACCGGTAAATTTCACACCAGGCAACTAATCTGAGCAGTGCTCTGCTTACACAAATCGAGTCATTTCCTTCCCTTAACAGACGTTCGCTGCGTTTTCAAAAACTTATCTGTGAGCTCCAAACAGTCCTTTTTTCAGGTAGGCTTTTTTTGTTGTCACTTTAAATGGATTTGTTCCAGGATCAGACATCAAGATCGAATTTAAAAATAAAAATCACAGAATCTTTCCCCAACCCCAAATTCCAGTCTGTTCTTGACTCTGATCCCCAGTAGATCGTTCCTTGAACTTTTAAAGCTCAAAAACAAAACTCTCAATGCAACTTGCTAGCTTCCACCCCTGAGCACTTTAAAAAAAAGAAAAGAAAACATAAGCCAGGATTTAAAGAAAAGTAAATAAATAAAAAGGCAAGATTTCAAACCAGCAAAACATCTTCACAACCTCAAAGCAACAGCAGCGTTGGAAACGCACTCAGGCAGGGGACTGAATATACCTTGATTCAGCACCGCACAGGCGTCAGGAACTGAACGTGAAAAAAGCAACGCTCACCAGACCACAGCATTTCACAGTCAGTAGCAAAGGAAAAAATAAAGCAAGGAAGAGAAGATAGAATGACATTCCCCCTCTATGCTAGGAGACTCAGTTTGTGTCCAAAAACTGCCCATGAGCCTGGAGCCAGTTTATGAAATGGCACAAGAGAACAGAAGTACAAACCATCAACTGCTCTCTCCATCACAGAGCTAGTTCATTACCGAGAGACCTCAATGCAGTGGTCTGTGATTACGTTTTGTTTTAAAAATCGACCAGATCTAAGGATGATGGGTATAATTGTTTCCGGTTTTCTTTTAGTCTCACTGATAGCGCTGTCCCCATTTCCTGCAGGTAGAGCCAGGTCTGAATTTGTGCTCATTTCTCATTTGAGCAGGTGGCATTTCTGAGTCCAACCTGCATCCGTGACATTTTACCATGGTGGCAAAGTGTGGACCTGAAGTGAGTCAATGCTACTGTAAAAATGCAACAAAGTAATGCGGACAGACACACCTCTTTTCCTCTTCCTCTCCAGTGTTCCCTCTGGAGTGGCAGCAGAAACAGGGCCAACAAAGGTTACATGTTAAAGATCATGCAAGATATATGGATGGAGAAAAAGAGAAGAACAGATGAAAGAAAGAAAGTCATTATAGGCAGAGAGAAGAAAAAAGGATTTTTGTTATTTTTCTTTCCCCCTTGCAGGAAAATCGCCTGCCCAGTTATCTCAACTCTTCTCCTGTTCTTCCAAAGCAATTACCAAGTATGAAACCAAACATTCCTGCTACACGCCCCAGGCCACCCCGAGGAAGGACTTTAGGCAGTTGTTTTAGAGCAGGGATCTCAAACTCAAATTACCACGAGGGCCACATGAGAACTAGTAAATTGGCCCGAGGGCCGCATCACTGAAACCTTTTCATACAATGATACAAAACTATAGTCAAAAATGAAAAAAAATGAAGAGTAATAGAGTATTCTATTAAAAGTCAATGTATTAACTTTTTAAAAACTATAATGCAAAGAGGGGTTTTAATAAAATATAAACACTCAGTAATGTTTGGAGCTTGGCTGCCAGTGGAGTCAGCGCCTATGGCGGGCCGCAGGAAATAACTCCGCGGGCCGCATGTTTGAGACCCCTGCTTTAGAGGTTTTCCTCCCCCAGAGGGCTGCGAAGTGAGAGATACAAACCCAGCTTGGTGAGAAAAGGCATTCACAAAAGCAGACTCTCCCCTGGAGGCCTTTCAGAAAAGGAAGGACAGGGGAAGGTGTCTCACTGCAGGGACCCAGTGTCTTTTTCTAGCCTGGTCAGAGGGGATCAGTGACTGCTGGACACACTCAATGATCTCTCACCTCTCAGGAGCAGGTGAACAGTTCAACGGGAAGCTCCCCTCTATAAAGCAGGGTTGGAGTCGAACACCGAAAGGGACCCGTCTCTGGACAGAAGATGCCTTTCTCCTCACCTTTAATCGCCAAGGGCCAAACGCCCAGGTCCTTAACTCGGACAAACTCCCGTCAGCTTCAATGAGAGTCTGCCACAGGGTACACTTGGAGCTGGAGGCATGATTCCCAGCTCGAGGAGACCTACTAGTGCTATCCGGATGAGTGAAGCTGCAGCCGCACAAGCTGCGGGACGAGCTAGCCGCCTTGAGTACGTACTGAGGGTCTCTGACGGGCATGTACTTGTGGTGGCGGCAAACCCATCCCGCTGCTCACGCTGCCACATCTACCTTCTATTTTTAGCCTGGTAGCTTGGTGAGAGCTAGCGTGAGTTTATCTCCTCGAGCTGAGAACTGCAACCCCAGCTCAATGTATAGACATACCCTCAGTCAGGACGTCAGTGTAGGCCAAACCCTAGGGAGGAACAGGAGACCGGAACCCAGTCTAAACCAATGCCTGAGAAAATGAACATCATCAGGATAGCGGCTCTTCTTTGCCGAGCCAAACCCTAACCGAGGCACAGACAGTCGCTACCGAGGAATGCAATGACCTAGTTTAAGCCCTTTTCATGCTATGCTCTGGAGACCATACAAGGAGCCATACAATGTGGTGAGAGTCTTGGGCTGAGCACTGGACTGGGAGCCAGGAACTTGCAGGTTCTAATCCCATCCCCGACACACTCACTTCCCTCTGCCTCAGTCTCCCCATCTGTACCATGGGGATGAGAATGCTTGCCTGCCTCCCAGGGAGCTGTAAAGATTGATGTTTGTAAAATGCTTTGAGAATGAAGAGCCCAAGGTGTTATATAAAGAACCTCGCAGTGCCTACAGAAATGCAGCTGTGATCTTTAAAGCACAGAGATCTTTAGAAACAGCCCCCCACATCAAAGGCCAGGCGGGCTGTAAATCCTAAAGGGGTTTTACATCTGCATGTGACTTTTGCCTGAAGCCCCTCTGGGGAAAAGGATAGAAGGCCAGGGCCTGCTTTGATTGCTCAGATTCAATACTCCATCACCATCATATGAAAGGAAGCTGCAGCATCACTGTCACAATCCCCTTTGCAATCCATTGCACACGTGAGATGCTGGAGGCATTCAATCCCGTAGGAGAAACCCTTAAATAGGTACATGCTCCTGCATTAATGATCACGGCTGGAAGACACTGCAGGGTCCTAGAACTGGTCTTCAGATGGTATCAATCACTGGTTGCTGTGATAAGAAGCTGCTGGTAAATCTCTTCTTGTGCCATTTGCAGGTATTCACCCTATTTTCTCTATGAAGCAGTGAGCGCCATGTCTGCATGCCACCTTACCTAGCATCCACCTGGAGCTGGAACCAAGCCTGTTGCTTCGCCCCCTGATTTCTAACGTAAAAGGACTTGTAGTGGTTTTCTTTTATTTGCAGAGACTGTGCCGTCCCTGTCTGAAGGGCTGCAAACAGCAGATCTGGCCGTCTCAGAGCTCTGCCAGGACCAAGGTGTCTCAGCAGTTTGCATGCCAAGTTTTGGAAACTGTGGCCATGTGCAATGTGATCCTGGCAACCCCTCGTTTTTGCAAGGTGCTCATCAGCCAACTGCGCATGTGCAGCGTGTTCATGGTCAACGACAGAAGTGCCTGGATAGAGAATGGGCTCCAATTTACGAACACACCGTATTCTTTTCCGAGACAAGAAACTCGCGTGCAATGCTCAGACTGCAACATGGCTGCAGAGTTCACCTGTTGGGGGGGTTGGATATAAAATGGATTCTTTTCTTTTTGAAAAGAAGAAAACTCGGCTTGTCAGCTTTTATAGTTTAACTATATTCATTGATTCACAGAGTTTAAGGCCAGACAGGACCATTTGATCATCTAGCCTGATCTGCTTATATCGCTGGCTATTCAATTTCACCCAGTTATACAAACGTTCAACCAAACAACTTGCATTTGGCTAAAGCGTATCCTCTGGAAAAGTATCCACTGTTCACTGGAAGACACCCAGAGGTGCAAAAACCATCACTTCCCTTGGTAGTTTGCTCCCATGGTAAATCACCCTCACTGTTAAAAATTTGTGCCTAATTTCCATTTTGAATTTGTCTGGCTGCAGCTTCTAGCCACTGGCTCTCATTGGGCCTTTCTCTACTGGATTAAAGAGCCCTATGGCACCCAGGAAAGCAGTTATACACTGTAATCAAGTCATCTCTCAATCTTCTTTGTGATCAGCTAGACAGACTGACCTTTAAGTCTCTTACTGCAAGGCATTTTCTGCAGCTGTTGATTCTTTTTTGAGACTGTTCTCTGCACCCTCCCCAATTTTTTCAACATCCTTTTTAAAATGCGATCATACTTGTGTGCAGCATTCTAGTATCGGTCTCCTCAGTGTCAGATACAGAGATAAAAATCACATCCCCACAGCTATGCCCCTGTTTATACACCCATGGATAGCAGCAGCCCTTTTTGCCAGAGCTTCGCACTGGGAACTCATGTTCAGTTGCTTGTCCACTCTGACCCAGAAATCCTTTTCTGAGTCACTGCTTTCCGGGATACACTCCCCCATTCCGCAGGTCCGGCCTGCTGCCCTTGTTCCTAGACTTTGCTTTTGGCTGTATTAAAACACATTTTGTTAGAATGGGCCCAGTTTACCGACTGATCCAGATCTCTCTGTAAAACTGCCCTCTCATCCGTATCTACCACTCCGCCAATCTTTCTGTCATCTGCAAATTTTATCAGCAGCGATTTGATATTTACTGATAGATCATTGATCAAAATGTCGAATAGTGTCAAGCCTAGTACCGCTGCCAGAGGAACCCCACTAGAAACACACCTTCTCAATGATTCCTCACTGACAGCTGGTTTATGAGATCTGTCAGTCAGTTCTTAATCTATTTAATATGTGCTTCACTGATATTGTATAGTGCTAATTTATTAATCAGATCATGTAGTACTACATCAAATGCCTTACAAAAGCCTAAATGTATTATCTATGTAGTTATCTTTATCAACCAAACTTGTAATCTCATCAAAGAATGAAATCAGGTTTGTTTGACAAGATCTATTTTCCATGAAATCATGCTGACTCACATTAATTATATTCCTATCCTTTAATTCAATTCCATATACACTTTTACATTATTTTGTCCGGGACTGATACCAGGTTAATTGGCTTGACCTGGGCCTTTGTGCTTGCCCTTTTTGAATACTGCCACAACTTTAGCATTCTCTCAGTCTTTTAGAATTTCCCTGATATTACAATGTTTATTAAAATCTAACATCAACAGGCCAGAAATCTCCTCAGTCAACTCTTTTAAGACTCTTGGGTGAAGTTATCTGGACCTGCTGATTGAAATATGTTTATGCCTAGAAGATGATGTTTAACATCCTCTTCAGTCACTAATGGAGTGGAAATAACTTTATCCTGCTGTCTGTCTGATTCGGGAATTTTCTTTTGATTACTGTGGTCAGCCTAGGACTTATCTTGAAGTTTTCAGTGAGAAAACTACTGCCCATAGCTATAACCATGGGGTGTTTACAGCATACCAAAGCTGCTTCGGACACTATGTTCACCACGGGAATCTCAGCCCCCAAGAGATGTGTGCAAAACCAAAAGGTTCCTTACAGCAAAGTTCCGACAGCGGAGTTTAGCATAGCATTTGCGGAGCAGTGAGAATGAAGAGCTGGGTCTCCCAAGTGGTTACTAGGTTAATTCCAATAGCAGGATAACCTCTCTACCGGGGGCAAATTAACAAGGACTGCTAAGAAGCAACCGCTTTAAAAAAAACAAAAAAAAACCCACTATGGGGACGAATTAAGATGACTAAGCACAGCAGAAAAGAGTTTCCAGGGAGATTTAGACTTGATTCAATCCATTACCTCTGGATTCCTGTCTACAAACAGGAATGAGTGTCAAATGCCCCTCCGGTGTCAGCAGGTGTAATGCACTCCCATCGAGTACCGCACCTGCATCTTTCTGGGCTCAATTTTGGCTTGAGTGCTAGAAAAAGGGCCTTCACGCTAATCCTATCACTTCTGTCTTGAACAGTCTCTGATACCACAGACCAGGCTAAGTCATTCCGGCCTTACCCCAAGTCGGCAATTTACCCTGCTTTCACATACCCCCTAGGATTCTCTGAATGACGCCCTAGCCCATGCTAGAAAGCACACATCCCTGCAAAGCGGCTGAAACCCCTTCGTCAGAGCGGTGTGGGGGGGGAGGGAGATGGACGTGTTCACAGAACGCTACGAAGCTGTAGTGGGAATTAGCCCAGTGTGAGGCTTAATGACGCCACAAAAAGCCTTGGTGCGATACATACCACGAGTGCAACTTATAACCCCTCCCCACAACAGCCAAACCAGAAGGGAAGGCAAGGGCGGCCGCGTGCGTGCGTGTGCGTGTGTGTGTGGATACCAGTGACAGCACACATGGAAACACCCCACACTACCCAGGCACTGACTGACTGGGAGCAGAGTTTAGGCCCACCTCCCAGTTGCCTTCTGACTAAGGTCAGTCACTAAAATACTGCATCCATCTCTTAACATTTGACTTCTACGGCAGCCTGAGCCCTTCATCCCTCAGGAAGGGGAAACGCTTCGCAAACTACATGCGTGCAGCTCTGGGGGTGCACCGCATGCTGCATAACAGTGCGGGGAGATGTGCCAGTGGGGGCCATTCGGGCTAAGACAGTAGGGCAAACCATTCCTCTCCCTTGAATGAGCGTCCTGCCGGGGGGTGGGGGGAGGGGGAAGAGACACAGGGGGGTTACGGTCTCACCCCCCCATCAGCACAGCACACTCTGTACACGTGCCATGGAAGGATGAGGAGCTGAAACAAGATTTGAAACGGCAGTTCCAGGGGGAATCTTGGAATTTCCAGCCTGACGCTTCGATTCCCGAGCCCCACAGGCAGGCACGAACCGGGCAATCACCCGCTGGGTACCAGGTTTGAACGAAGGGATATTGATACAGAAGTGCTCAAACCAGCACAGAATGTTACTCTGAGTCTAGAGGGCTTCCCCTTGGCCTTCCTTGGAGCTGCTATAACCGCGATGCTTTCTGTGGATTTAGGACTGTCCTTTAATTAACGCTAAAAGGTAAGCCACTGAACCTGATATTTTTACAGTGTCCCAAAGCGAGTTGCAGGACGCTACTCGTTTCAGATCTGCTCTCCCGGCTAGGATTTATATTTTCATTCAACAAGCCGGGCCCAGGCTCCCATTATGCAGCTGGCCTTTCCTACCTTCCCAAAGGTGCCACATGAGACGTTGCAGCTTTTCCAAACCTCGGCACTATTTGCAATACCCCTGGCCACAGCTCAGAAATCGTGTTTACTACAAATGTGTTTTGTTTTTGCAGACGAGGGAAAATCAGCCATCCGGTTAGCTCAGAAAGCCATTCTCATCATAGAGCAGCTGCCAAAGGCACATGACCTTGCGAGACATTTGCTCCTGCTAATTTCATGCTTCATAAATGCAAGCTGTATTAATGTTCAGGAGGATCTTTCATTGGTTTGTGTTAAAAAAAACAACCCTGAAAACATGTCGGTCTTTTCCAGTCCATCAGGGCACTTCATATCTGGTAAGGAGCTGAGTCCTAGATTGCAACACTTGGCATTTTTCAACAATAGATCTCAAAGCACTCTACAAAGGTAAGGAAGCATTATCCCCATTTCACAGGTATGGAAACTGTGGCAAATAGAGCGGATTCACCCAAGGCCACACACTGAGTCAGTGGAAGTGCAGGAACAGAAGCCAGGTCTCCTGACTCCCAATCCAGTGCCTTATGCACATCACCATGCTCTCTCTTAAAGGGACACTGCCAGGTAAAAAAAAATTATTTTAAAGTAAGTGACCCACCCTCTGTTATAAGCAACATTTCAGAATACTAAGTCAGAGAGAATTTTAAAAACCAAATTGATTCCTCACTATTTATGAAGCTTATTTCAACATTTAATTCAGTAACTTGAAAGGTCAATTCAAAATTCTCTTTTGAGTCTATTTAATTTCTACTTCTCTTCTACCATTACCATGCCGCCGCTGCCCTTTCCCACACACTATAGAGGATTTTGCAATCCTAGCAATGAAACCTCCCATGTAATTGTATCATTTACCTGAAAGGTCTCTTAACACAGCTCTCCTAAGACTTGCATTTAAAAAAATTAAAAGAACCTACTAGATTTTGGACCCAAGCTGTGTGACCGTGTCCCTTTAAAAGCAACTAAAAACAAGAAAACCTTTGAGATCCCAAATCCTCAACAGGATAAATGTTGAGACTTCAATGACCCGTGTATCTATATTCAAAAAGAACACTGGAAAATGTATCATTTCCTTTGCTTAGCTGCCTAGACTCAAGCTCAGGGTTCTGCTTCCATAGCAGCCTTGTAATCAAGCACGTAAGGCAGAGCATTTCCCTGCAATCTGCTTCAGTTTCGGTAGATCAGGTCAACAGCGGCAGGGCGAAAGCAGGACCTTGGGTTCAGGTCTTGGCAGGTACGTAAAAGGAGACTGATCATCATTTATTTGCTATACAAACGTAACTATTTTGGAGAGATGATTTCAATGGATTTCTCTTGTCCCAAAGGCACACGGCCTCTAACATCCATGGGAATTGCACAGTTGAACCCCTCTAAGCCTAGGGTAACCAAGCCCCTCGATGTTATTTGATCACAGCTTTTTGTGATCGAATAGAAGCTGGCTTAGATGCTGTCCTATGAAGTTGCAACCTCTGCGAAGTGCTGATCCCCCACCCCTGCAAGTCCTAATGGCTGGGCTGCACTGCCCTTACAGAAAGGGGCGCAGTACTATGCAACAGAGGCAGCCTCACGATGCGCTGTGCCAAGGGCAGAGAAAGGGCCTTCAGAAAGATCGCCTGGAGGAGGGGGCAGGCTCCTTTCACTCTACTCCTCGCACAGAACGCTCCACCCGGGATTCCAAGCATCTCGGACCTTCATGCAGTTAGTTCTAGCATTAGCCATGGCGCCTTCCAACCCTCCCTTGCCAAGGGCAGCCAGGAGTCAACGTTCAGGCCCTACCTGGTGGTGGGAGATCTCTTCCTCCTCTCGCAATGGACAGCATCGAAAAAGGCTGCGTTCCAAAATCGCAGGGTGTGCCTACAAAACAGGGAGACGGCATTGGAGACCGCGCGTTGCACGGGAGAGCAGGGCCGCCTCCCCAGCAGCACCTCTGAGTGACAACGGGGCATTTGTGCACGTACACGGGGTCCTGCCAAAGTGCCTTCCCCACAGATCCAGCCTTTGGCTTCTACGCGCACAGCATGTGGCAAAGAGAAGTCCGCTTTGAGCTTTTAATTCCTGGTTTTGGTCAGTGGCTGCGAAAAAAATCGTTTTACGGGGCAGGGGGAAGGCAGAGTCAACTCTGCATGTGCAAAGAGTAGAATACTTGGATCAGGCCCGTGGCTGAGTTATGGGGGACGGCCGCATGTCACTCGGCCAGCACGGCAGGACCAGCACTGGGCACTGCTCTCTGAGCAGCACAGGGCCTGGGCTCCCCTTCATACTGCTGGCACTGTGCAAGGGGATGCTAACCCCAGCTGACTCAGAGGTACCAGGCACCGCTGGCCCCTGGGGGCTGCAGCTGAAAGTCTTTACCAGATAGGCTGCTGCTTCAGGTGCATATATAAATAGATCCTCTCTCCCTTCTTCTCCTCTTCCTCCTCCTCGGGGCTGTACAAGGAAACTGTCGGGAAGCAGAGTTGCACACCAAGGCTGTGAGGAGGCTGATCTGTACGGACACAAACTTAGCGCTACTCAGCTACTCACCCCACCCCCCAAGCAGTCACCCCGAGGCATTGAGGGGAAAAAAATCAACTCAGACCATCCCTACTGGGGGAGGGGGGGGGGGGGGGCGGCGACACAAAAGCAGCCGTGCTTTGTTTTTCCTCCTAGTGGCGGTTGCTTGAGCTAAAGGAGCAGGTCCATTAGCTCAGAGGCAGTAGCAGACTCAAACCGCTATACGGGGAAGGGGGACAACACAACACCACAAAGCACCACACTGCATGTGTGCAGGTTACTGGAACGGGAGATGCTACTGCTCTGAACAATGGATTGGAAAAACTTCCTCTGGTTTCACTAGAAGCGACAAAGGGTCCTGTGGCACCTTATAGACTAACAGACGTATTGGAGCATAAGCTTTCGTGGGTGAATACCCACTTTGTCGGATGCATCTGGTTTCACTGTAGCTTCCTTAAGTGCCTCTGCAAACCGCACTGAAGTTGTCAGTCATTCCCCACGGCAATTTCGCTCTCCCAGTCACTTTACAGGATGCTGGCTATGCCGGGGCATTTCACACCGTGTCCGCCCCTGAGTCCCACCCTAAGGTCCCGGGGATCCCTTTGCTAAAGCCATTGGTTTGCGGCCGCGCTGCTTACCTGTCTTCTGCAGCTTCTCCTTCGGTTTGTCTTCCCCCTCCCTACAGCAAAGAAACCGTGCCAGTCAGCTCCGCCCTCTCAGAAACCGATGCCCTACAGCAGCCAGCTCCCCCCTCCTATCAGCCCACATAACTAACCCATTCAGCCTGCTGCCATCCACCTCCCCCATCACAGCCACCGGGGCGAGACGAGAGGCTGACTGAGAGGTGCTAGCCATGGCCAAAGTACATTGGAGCCCTTGGGGAGAGTTTCTCCCAATAACTTCATGCCCACGCAGGCTATTTCCCCAGAACATCTCCCAGCGCTTTGCAGCCACACTTTCCTCTCAGAAGCAGACAAGCATATTATCCCCATTCTGCAGATGTGGAAACCAAGGCATAGGGAGGCTGGTTGATTTGCCCAAGGTCACCCAGGGAGTCCATGGAAGAGCCAGGAACACAATCCAGCTCTCCTGACTTCCGGTCCCATGATTAACCATGAGAGAACACTCCAGCTCTGGCATCACCACCCTCGCAGAGTTGAGGCGACCAGTAGGTAAGCCCCTGGAAGGTTGTTACCCTTCTCTCTGCGTTGGGCGCTCTCACACTTTCTCACTGAGGGAGCCACATCTAAATGGAGAGGGTGTCTGGGGGACACCGGCGCGCCCACTCGTGATCACATGGGCCTCCTTCCTCCGCTCCCATTGGTGGTCAAACATCGCCTCCTGGGTGCATTTGTAGTTTAAGGAACTTTACAGGCTGGGAATGAGGCACAGCAGCCAGCCGCACATGGCCTGCCAAATCTCTTGTGCACACCGGCACGCTCTCTCTGGGCTGTTGGTGGCCCACGGAGCAGTTTGGGAACCACTGCTCTACGCCCAAAGAAATGCTCTCCAGAGACCACCTGTCTCAGCGCACAGATAAGGACAGACATCCAGGCCTCACTCCCGGAAGCCCACGTAATGCTAAGGGCTACAGCTGGAGAGCCTGAATTAGGCTCTCACAGATCTAGGGGCCTGGTGCTGGATGGAATCATACCTGTCCATGTGTGTGTCTCACGCTCTAGTGACTGCAGAGCTGAGTGAACGTGCTATAGGGGAGATAAAGCCCTGACAGGTAACGGAGATCCTCCTTTAGCCACCTGCGTAGAGGCACCTGCTTTCGGAGCAGGAGGTCGCCTGGTTCTATCCCAGACAGCATGCGCATGTGTCTGGCTGACAGCCATGGGGTCTGCACAGCCCACAGCACACGTGGCGTTTGAGCGCTGCTGGAGCAATACTCACTCGCTTTTCTTGCCCATGGGTCCCTTGAGCTTGGTTTCCAGCCCCCCGAAGAAGCCCTTCACATTCTCAGTCTTCGCCGACGTGTTCTTCAAGAGTCGCTCGGCGATGTCTTTCTTCTCAGCCAGCCAGCTGTTTGCTGACTTCAGGTATGAGTCGATGCTCCCCATGGGCTTCTCCTTAGCCTCCGAGGGCAGCGCTGGGGCTTTACCTACAAGAGAAACAGGAGGTTTCTAGAAACGGCTCTTTTAAGGGATCCCAGGATAACTAAATCTAGGCTGCTCCCGACTGCAAAGGCGGCAGCATGGCTTTAGCTACAAGCGCCTCAAGTCCTTACTCCCAGAAAGGGTACAAAGACGGCAGATGGAGACTAACCCAACACCGCAAGGCTTTACAAGGCAAATCCCCTGCGTCAGCAGCTCCGGGGTGCATCCTTCACTTTAAAGCCAACAGTGTGTGCATGATGGCCAGCATCTCCTGAACCAACAGGCAGTGCAAAGACAGACTGCTGAGGGGTTTGGCGGCTGCAAGAACAGTCAGAGGGAGAACAGTCACTCGATTTGCAGCGGAGGCTCTGGGGGTGCTGGGATGTCACTGGTCTGAGATCTAGAGCAGGGGGGTCTCAACCATTCCAGGTGATTGTGCCCCTTTCAGGAGTCGGATTTCTCTTGCGTACCCCCAAGTTCCACCTCACTTAAAATCTTGGGTTTCAGCCCTGAGTGGTGGGGCTCAGGCTTTGGCTTGCTGCCCTGGGCCCCAGCGAGTCCAACACTGGCCCTGGAGACCCCATTAAAACAAACTCACCCACAATTTCAGAACGGCTGATCTCGTATATAGAGCAGTAGAAACAAGTCATTGTCCGTAAGAAATTTTAGTTTGTGCTGACTTGACTAGTGCTTTTTAGGTAGCCTGTTGTAAGACTAGGCAAATATCTAGATGAGTTGATGTGCCCCCTGGAAGACCTCTGCGTACCCCCAGGGATACATGTACCCCTGGTTGAGAACCACTGTTCTAGAGGAACACTCTTTCCAGCAACCCACTGGATATTTTATGAATGCCATTTTCCCTTTCCTCCACACGGCGATAAGCCCCTCACTTTCCAGCCCCCACATTGCTCAGGGTCTTCCAGTAGGCGACCCATCTATTTCCTCTAGTCCTTTGGGACAAACTAATCACCACCTCACTGTGCTACCAGGCCACATCAGCCTATCTCCACTCTCCAAGACAGTTTAATAGTATTCTCTAGCTGGCAGCGGGACAAGAACAGCGCTTCAGAGAAACTCAACAATTAAAAGAAGCTGGCCCCAGTCATGAAAAACAAAGAAAAAAGCTGTCACTGGGCATCGATTTCTTATTTGAAAAGCTCCAAGCTCAGCAGAATCAGAGGAGCCTGCATTCCTAACGGGGAATCTTTGAGCCTCACGAGTCCATTTTAACCGGAGCTCAAACACTTTGAAATGGAGCAAACTCAATCACGCAGCACTGCCATGACCCCACCATGCTGTGCTGAGCTGATTACACGGGCCTTAGAACGGGTGCGTTTCCTGGCCGATAACACGGGAACGGGGACCCTTTAATAATAAAGGAGAGATGTTTAAAACAGCCGGATTCCCCTTCTACTGCAGCTAGAGAAAGCATGCGCCGCAGACCCAGGCTTCAATAGTTATCTATGATGGCTCCCATCGTCCCAATAGCCAAGCACTACTGTAATAGCCAGATGGCATCTCTTCTGCTGAATGGACAAGGACACACCGGAGTTTGTCCCCTCTTGGGCATTTGTAAGACATTGAGCACCAAGGGGTGTAAAGCAGCCGGGAGCTGCCAGACTAGGACATCTGGAGCACACACACGATACACTGAGAAACATGCTCCCCTCTCTCTGCATATACATAACTCACAGGAGCATTAATGACAGCCATGCACAGGAAGAGAGGGAAGGGCCCTCAACACTGGGCTCCCAAACACCACTCAGCTCATGCCTGACGTTAATTCCAGTGACTGCGATACCGATTCCACCTCCGCGCTGGGCATTTGGTGCAGGAGCAGCACCCGCAGCCAGAGGAACATGGACAAGGAGACAGAGAAGCGAGGAAGCTCCTGTTTTTAAAAGGGACGCAATTTTCTGCTGAAAATGGCTCCTAAGGCTGAAGAGTTCCCTGTTTAACAGTGCGCTGGATTTAGACTAAGATTTTCAGAAGTGACTAGTGACTGGGGGTGCCTCAGTTTCTGGGCATCCAACAAGAGACCCAGGAAAGAGGCCTGATTTTAAGGAGGTCCTGAGGCCCCCCCACTCTGAAAAATCAAGCTACTGAAGTGTCTCAAGTTTGCTCCCCACAAATCACTAGTTAATTTTGAACACTCTGGCCTTTAGTTTTTTAAACTTGGGTTAGAAAATTCAGCCTCCTGCAAATACCATTCGCAGTGACTGCCTCCCCATCTCAAATCAAGCAGATGTTTCTCCTGGGGATTAGGGACATCATCCTAGAGCCAGCTGTGCCCCTCCGAGTGAATACACATCTGTTCTAACAATCCACCCTCACATTTATTCTGAGAGTCGTTTCGATTCCCCCACTTCTTCAGCCAACATGAGAAAGGCACCCGTGCGCACAAGCTGCTTACCGATGTGATAGTAAGTGAAACACATGGTCATTAGATTTTTGGCAGGACCAAAGTCATCCATCTGGTGACACCTGAAATGGGTGGGGGAGAGAAACGCAAGGAATTAGCAGCCACGTCTACAGCAGCATGGCAGAACTGGCAGATACCCAGAGGTACCAGATGTTTTGGTACCAGGCCACCTCTGCCATACAGTGTCAGCTTAACCAGACTCACCCTCCTGTTACTGTAGGTCAGACTTCCTGCATCCCACCTGCTCAGAGCTCCACCCACCCCAGCATTACCGTCTCTAAATCCACCTACCTACCCAGGACCAGCTCCCCCCCGCTGCTTTACGCTAAATCAGACACTCCGCTTCTAAGCGGCGCCGTGCATTCACACTGGAGATGCTGCCAGCTGACACGTGGCCCTCAAAGCAATTTCGGTGCACTACAGCTGGCTCAAAAGGCGCTTCCAGAGATGTTGATCTGTGGTTCAACTGGGGACAGGCAGCTATTCAGTCAGCACCGGTTGCTGACTTTCTACTTAGCTGAGGCTGGTCTCCCGGAATTAGGTGGTGTGGAAGCAAAGGGTCCCTCTGATGGCTCGGTGAGTAGATTACAAGAGGGCTCAGTTGTGAAAAAGGAAATCAATCCTGCTTTGATATCTGCCACTACTTACTCGAACAGCACCACCGCGAAGGACTGCACCAGCCGATAGAAAGTCTGCTCCGAGACGCACTTGGAGTTACAGCGCTGCAAAGACAAACGAAGCCGACACACACCACCATTAGTGCCGCCCTCCCAGTAGCAACGGGGAGGAAGCAAGCTCCAAAGAACTGATGTGAGCGCTCCCAGAGAATTCGCCTCAGTGGGGCTGGGCCACTCGATGCTGGTTTGACTGCGTTGAAAATTTACTTGGGAGCTGGGAGGGGTTTTGACGAGTTACTTTGATTTTTTTTTTTTTTTAATGAAACTGACGGCTTCTCTCTAACATTCCGCTGCCCAGTGATTGATACCGTCGCATTTGTAATGCAATTCAATACATACATCCCTTTGCCCCCAGCTCTCCCCACCGAGATGAGGCATGTTCTCCAAACACACCACTCTGCTGTTCTAACAGCCGGCCAGGAGACCCACCCTCCTGCCAGGCACCCTCAACTGCTTTGACACAGAGGAGTTGGCATCAGGAAGCGGTTATCCCCTGCTCACCTGAGCACTGACGTATCTTGCAAACCACTCCCTGCCTTTTCCGTTCTCTCCGCTGCACAGCTCCCCAAACTTGGCCTTCTCTTCTTGGTCCAGGTCCTCCCTGGAATGGACAAGAAATCAAGCACACTTTACATTCCCCTCCCACGCTGAGCTGCTCAGAAAATCCCTGCAGCCTGTGACACAAGCAGAGGTATTCGCAGAGCCAGGAGCAGACCCTTGGGGGAAAGAATCCACGAGTTCTATCCCGGACACAATCAATCAAGGACACGGCTGTATCAGCAGGGCTACACGTACAGGACACGTCTGTATTGTCATGCACAAACCTTCTGCTTCGGCTGCTTCCTGGCCTCTTCATTCTGCTCCTGGTCTTCACTAAGAGATGCAGTATGTCTTGCGGGGAGCAATTTTTTTGTTCAGTGCATCACAGATTACCGAGGGTATGTCTACACTGTAACATGAGCCCAATCTTAAATCTAATCCCCCTCGCGTCTATGCTGCAATTGCGCTAACTCAGGGCTCAGACGCAGGGTCCCAGGACCCTGCAGGGCTGGAGGGTCTGCGCTCGAGTTAAGCCGGGACCCAGGATCCGAGCTCTACTGCTTTGCAGTGTAGACGCGGCACCGCTTGACTCGGGGCTAAGGAGTCAGCCGGGAGCATCCCACAATTCCATGGGACAGATTCCTTAGTCCTCTCTATCCCAACAGTCTGCAATGCACTCTATTGAAAACGGAAGCCGCCGCCACCCCCACCCTCCCCCCCGCTTTGCACATGGCAGCAGCTCAGGTCGGCACTGATCCGTTGTCTTCTGATCACCAATCTGCAAGCAGGCTGCCAGAGAGCCGCCTGGGTTTGCAATGGAAAGCAAACCCGTCACGCCTTCCGGTGCTTCCTGGTAACACGCAGGGCGGGCAGTAAAGTTTTCCCACAGTGCACCTAGTCCAAGGGCTAGGGCAGCCACATTTCGGGGGCTAGGGACTCAGACATGGTTACTTTGATGCATGTCAGTGTGGACACCAGAGCCCTAGGTTCGAGCACAGATTAGAAAAAAGGCTTCATGCGGGGTTAAAATACAATGTGGATGTTCAAGCCCAGGGTTCCCTAACACAGGTCAGCTGATGCGAGTCCCACTCACTCTGGGCTTACACTGCAGTGCAGATATACCCTGAGTCACACATTTATCTTGCAGTAACCCCTAGAGGTCCCAACTACTGACTTTTGCTAAACACCGTACAAACCCATGGTAAAGATACAGTCCCTGCTTTACACTGGCAATACGGATTAATGACAAGACACGAGCGGGGGATGAATGTTTCTCGCCAACGCAGGGAAGGGAGGGATCGTGTGAGTATTACGCTTATTGGTCTACCTGCTGAACGACACCATGACTATTAATATAGCATCACAGGCGGTATGTGGCATTTTACAGGAGTAGCAAGACATGCTGTCTGGCCAAGAGCTTCTGATCCAACAGTCTTGGACAACTCCTAAATCATTTAAAATGGGCACGTGTCACCTGCCTTAGCCAGGGAAGGGCTGAGAGAGGTACCAGAATTTCTTTCCACACCGTAAGCAGAGTATAAAGTGCTCTGTGAGGGAGAGTAAGAGGCGAGACACCCCTGGGCAATACAGCAGCTGAAGCACAGGGAAGAAGCTGTTAATGAAAACCAGGCGGGGGCTAACCAACACCAGTCATGCACAACAGATTCTCTCTCTGTTTGGAGCCGAGATGGCTGCCTGGCCGAGGGGGAGTGGGCAAAGCAGCACTGCTTAATGGGAGTGTGATGCATTTTAATTGGGGTCTCTTTGGCAAACGGTTTTAATTTAGTTTTAAAAAACCCCAAAGCAAACAAAAGTCATTGGGCCTGTGAGGAGCCGAGGTTTCTGCTCTGGGTTTGGATGATGCAGCATGGCAGCCCCCAGGCAATAGCACTTGTAAACGAGATAGAAACATTACATATCTCAGGGGCTTCTCTAGTGCCAAGAGTGTTTCTTAGTGAAAAGAACAGCCAGCAGAGAGGCAGCCAAGTGGGTTTTCTCCTCTGTCGAGTGCTCAGACTTGCCAGGAACCTTCTGAAAGTGAAACGAGAGCTCTACTCTCAAGAGCCATTCACTCAGCAACTTAACTAGGGTAAAACCCTCATGGGAAATAGAAAGGGAGCTCTCCCTGCATCGTAGGGACGAGGAACATCTGCTCTCTCGGCCTCCCCCTGTGGATTCCTGCCCAGTGCGCTCTTCACAGACACAGGGCCCAGGGAGACGAGTGCATGGACCAGCACTGCGGGAGTCGCCTGGTTTGTAGGATGAAAGTGCGATGGAACCTCAGGGTAGCGCGGATCTGAGTGAGAGCAAGGTGCTAACTGTCCCCCATGCTAGCTGGAAACAGACTGACTGCACACAGAGTTCCTCCCATCAGGGAGGGCAATGCGCCCGACCGCCATTGCTAAGTACTACCTAGAGAGTTGTAGCAGGGCCCCCTTGGCTTCTGCCTCTGCTAGGGTCACAAAGTCACTCTGAGACTCTGGGTTTAGTATGGTGAACTTTATTCCCAGGCTTGTTCCCAGCACCGTTCCACCACGTACAAGTAACCCTTCACCATCTGCAGGCAGGAGGGAGGGGAGAGCTACCTCCCTGCTTCCATTCCCTGCCTTTTCCCTTTCCTCCTGCTCTCCCCTGGCTTCCTTCCCCTCAGGCTTTTATGCAGCCCCAGGCTAATTAGGTAGCAGCTGTCTCTACCTCCCCAATCAGGACCAGGTTATCCCCAGCCCACTCTAATTTGTTCACCTAACAAGGAGCAGGGGGGAGGGATAGCTCAGTGGTTTGAGCATTGGCCTGCTAAACCCAGGGTTGTGAGTTCAATCCTTGAGGGGGCCATTTAGGGATCTGGGGCAAAAATTGGGGATTGGTTCTGCTTTGAGCAGGGGGTTGGACTAGATGACCTCCTAAGGTCCCTTCCAACCCTGAGATTCTATGATTCTATGACAAAGGGCTGAATCTGCAACCCTTTGCCCAGCACCCTGTCACAAGAGCTCAAACCTTCCCTAGCTCCCATCACTCTGAAACTTTGTCTACACTATAGAAGTGAGCTGGGCCCGCCGGATGCAGCCTCAAAGCTTTGGTTAAACAGGCAAGGGCCCAGTTACAGCACTGCTTGCTGCAACGGGCCTGAGCCCCTCAACACCAGCAAGACAATCACGTTCAACCCGGCCCGAACTGGCGTTTACATTCCCCAGGCACATGTGCTCCCCGGAGCTCCTGGGCATTGCGGAAATGAAAAAAGATCCATGACATCAATACTAAAAATTCTGGTCAGTTTCCATTTGAGACAGAGAGAGAGAGAGACAGACAGACACACTGTTCTCAGCTTGGATCTGGGATGTCTCTGCAAGGAGAGTGAGGTCATGTCTTTTATTGGACCAACTTCTGTTGGTGGAAGACACAAGCTTCCGAGCTCCACAGAGCTCTGCTTCAGGTCTGGGAAAGGCAGTCCTAGCGTCACCGCTAAAGACAAGGTGGAACAGATTGGTTAGCATAAGTCGTTCGTTGTCAGAGACCATTCAAGGTGAAGTGGCTCTGCAGTCATGGGACCAAAAAAAAAAAAGGAGGGGGGGAGATAAGTGGGTCACAGATTGTTGTAATAAGCCATACACTCGGTGTCTTTATTAGGACTGATTTTTAGTGTCTAGCAAAGCAGGTTTCCTTTGCGGACAAGGACTGAGAGGTCAGACATCGAGCGATCGCTTTCTGGAACGTGCTCACCCACAGGCGATAGAGTGTTTTTGTCTTTTGTCATTTTTTGTTGTTGAGAGGGGTCATTCAAGTGTGGAGTGATTGTTTGGCTTCACCCTCATAAATGTTAAGGGGGCATTTAGTCCGCTGGATGAGGTCCACTCCATGGGACAGGCATGCGCAGGACCCAGGGTTCTCGAAGGGTGTTTTGTGGGCGGGTATCACACCATCTCTGACCTCACTGTCCTCGTCCCCACAGGAAACCCGCACAACACCTTCAAAAGACGAGCCTGGGAGCTTAAGTAACTTTGCTAGGACCTAAAATTGGCAGAAAGTTTTTCCTATCTCGATAGTTAAACTCTGGAATGGGCTTCCAAGGGAGGTTGAGGAATCCCTGTCATTACAGGTTTTTAAGAACAGGTTGGACAAACCCCTGCCAGGGATGGTCTAGGTCCTGCCTCAGGGCACGGGGCTGGACTAGCCCTCTCAAAATCCCTTCCAGCCCCACATTTCTACGATGGGAGTCGGGATGGCATCTCCTGAGTCAGCCGGCCTAAAGAAAGCCCTAATCCCCACTAACTCTGATCTCTCCAGGACATTGGGCTCTCACAAAAAAAAAAAAAAACTTGACCATGTTTCGGCAGTTGCAATGCTCCAATCACGGCTTCTAATGCTGACCAGTATTGTCCTGCCACCTTGAATCTGCCCCCAGTCTGTCTGCTGCATCCATCTGCTGTCTCTTGTCTTAAGCGATGTCTACACTAGCCCTTTGTCGGTAAAACGTATGTCATCAGGAATGTGAAAAAACACCCCCCTGACTGAGAGAAGCGCCAGTGTGGTCAGTGCTATGTCGGGGGGTGGTTTAATTATGCCGACGGGAGAGCGCTCCCCTGTCGGCATAGAGCGGCTACACAGGAGACCTAACAGCGGCGCAAGACAGCTTTACCACTGTAAGGTCTCTAGTGTAGACACTGCCTTTTTGTCCTGTGTTTGTACAGCACCTAGCACAAAGGGGCTTGGTCTAGGATTGGGGCTGCTAGACACTACAGTAATGCAAACAAATAATAATAAAATGCTCCCTTCAGCCACCTCATCACCTTCTGGCAGCATCAGGTAGAAGGGACAGGCCTCTGTGACCCCCACACGCCCGGTCCCATCTACCTTTCAGGATTTATCCGCACTGAACACTACCTCCCCAGCCCAGAGGGACTCAGGAAGCAGGCCAGGTTCTCCTGTACAATTGACATGATGGAGGTGGCTCCATCTGCCACCCCTCTGACCCCCTCCCGGCAGCTGCAATCCCCTGTCCAAGGCGCACTTTGTCCCAGATAGCCCTCTCTGAATCCTTCCAGCTGCCCTACAGCAACTCCTTGCTCTCCCTCCCAGCCTGCATTCAACTCAGCGGTTCAGCAAAGTCGCTTCGGCAGCCTCGTGTTGCCGCGCGCCCTCCATCCAGCACAATCCCCAGGTGCGGTAACCTCCCAGTTAGGCTGCTTTATGGCCGGGCTGACAGGGGGCCCTGTTCCCTTTCCCTGCTTCGTGCTGCTCTTTTGCTCTCAAGGCGAAGGAAGGAGCCGCTGATTTCCAGGGCAGAAATTCCCTAGCAATGACTGAATCACCCCGAGCAAAACAATCAGCTCTGCCTATTGCTTCCCACCAGACGATCTGCTCCATCACACTGGATGCGCTGACCTGGAATATCACACAGACCGAAACAAGTAAGCCCGGCTGTCGGGATCCAAGGGCCCCGGGCCTCCGTCGCTGACAAACAGCAAGCAGACCCCTGCGCGCGTTGCGTCCCCTGACATTTAGATGAGCGAGGAAGTCTGCGTCAGAGCCTGGGCAGCACAGAGATCGGCAACAAGGCGAGAAGGGAGCGCGGTACACGGCCCCTCCGCCTCCAGACACAGGACCATCGTGACTCGATGCAGAAAGCTCCTCTCTGCGAACCCCCCTCCCTCCCGGATCCTACGCCAGGCTGAGCAGCGTGATCGAATGCGGCAGCTGAGACAGTAAGTCAGCACCGCGGGCAGGCAATCAAAAGGGGACGTGCCGTTCCAGGCATCGCAGTCCGAGGAAGAGCTGCACACGGGGGACACGCTCGATGCCTCAGCGGCTCCAGCGTATGGCAAGACACGATGTCAAAGGCCGTTTCCTTGCAGCCACCCAAATCCAGGTACTTAGCAGGGCTCCACTGGCCAACAGCCTTCCTCTTCTAGACGGCTCTGCGCTACAGCGGCAGGTCTAGGGGCTGCCTAGACAGCGGTTATACCAGACGTGTCAATTCCACCCCTCCTTGCCTGGCTACCTGCAACACAGCCACATGCATATAGGGCTGCAGCGGGACCGCACACACAGGCAGCGCCTGAATTCGGACCTGCTCCCAGAGCGGATGCCCCATACCACTCCCCGGCTGTCATCTCCCAACTTGTTCGTTATCTCGCTTCATGACCCATCCTCTGCTTCGTACGGGAGGGACGGAGCACGGGGAAGCATGCATGAGGGCATGCACCCCTAGGCTACGCAGCACGGAAAAAGGCCGGCTGCCGAGCGCCTGAGCAGCCCAGCACGTGAGGGCAAGGAAGGGGAAACAAGTCTGGTTAATTTCGGTCTTGTTGGAAGGAGGAGGGGAACTTGCAGGACCTGATCTCCCTCTGTGTGGCTACCGCCCTTTCCATCGGAGGATCTCCAAGCCCTTTACAAGCATGAGTGAGTTTAGCCTCAACTTCTCATCCCCACTCGTGAGATAAGGAAACATCTCATTTTGCAGAACAACGAAACCAATGTACAGAGAAGGAAAGGGACTTGCCCAAGGTCACAGAGCAAGTCAGTGGCAGAAGCAGGAGTAAGTTGATCTTGGCCTCCTGAATCCCAGTCTCTAGTTCCTCTAACACTGTGTGGAGGGGAAATCTATATTTGCCAAATGCAGAAGGGGGGAGAATTTAAGCTTTGAAAAAGGGCAAATAGAGAAAAGTCATGCCAGTGAAAGTTCCTCAGCAGTGTGGTCTGGAGGAGGGGGCAGCTTCATTATTCCCCACACCTTCCCAGCATGCACCTCTGCAGAGGGCAACCCCCATCAGGCCTGGCTCAGTCAACCCCGCCATATCCCAGCATGCACCTCTGCAGAGGGTTCCACCAGGCCTGGCTCGGTCAACCTTGCCATATCCCAGCATGCACCTCTGCAGAGGACAATCCCCACCAGGCCTGGCTCAGTCAACCCCGCCATATCCCAGCATGCACCTCTGCAGAGGGTTCCACCAGGCCTGGCTCAGTCAACCTTGCCATATCCCAGCATGCACCTCTGCAGAGGACAATCCCCACCAGGCCTGGCTCAGTCAACCCCGCCATATCCCAGCATGCACCTCTGCAGAGGGTTCCACCAGGCCTGGCTCGGTCAACCTTGCCATATCCCAGCATGCACCTCTGCAGAGGACAATCCCCACCAGGCCTGGCTCAGTCAACCCCGCCATATCCCAGCATGCACCTCTGCAGAGGGCAACCCCCCCATCAGGCCTGGCTCAGTCAACCCCACCATATCCCAGCATGCACCTCTGCAGAGGACAATCCCCACCAGGCCTGGCTCGGTCAACCTTGCCATATCCCGGCATGCACCTCTGCAGAGGACAATCCCCACCAGGCCTGGCTCAGTCAACCCCGCCATATCCCAGCATGCACCTCTGCAGAGGGTTCCACCAGGCCTGGCTCGGTCAACCTTGCCATATCCCAGCATGCACCTCTGCAGAGGGCAACCCCCACCAGCCCTGGCTCACTCACCCCCCACTGAAGATCTTCTCCACATACTGCCTCATGAACTCCCGGCGCTCCACCGTCACCTCATCCTTGGCTGACTCCGTGCTCTGGTTGGACGAGAAGGACTCGTTGGACGAGGAGCGGCGGTAGTTTTTCCAGCTGTGATGGCTGGGCGAATCCCCCATGTCGTTCTCGCTGTCGGCTGACTCCGTGGTGTCGCTCTCCTCTCCTGCAGCCGCCGGGTCCCCCAGCTCCTCCAGCAACCCGCTGCCGCTGGAGGGCTGAGGGGGCGCGGGAGGGGACTCAGCGGGGACGGAGGCAGGGGGCTCGGAATCAAAGTCAATGAGGTTCCCCACCGGCACACCGGTGGCCTCCATGGCTTGCAGAGCGGGCGTGCAGGGGGGCAGGTACCAGGGTGGGAAGCCGCTTTGGTGTGGCTATTTCCCAGTCGCCCGTCAGTGAGATTCTGAGGCCATCTGCGGCTCAGTGTGCCAAAGACGCTCCTAGGATAAGCCAGCCAGAGCAGGCACGTCCCCACCGAGGCTCCAGGCTATCAGCAGGCATCTGAAAGGCAAGACACAACCACCACTGAAAGGACAGCCCAGGGAACTGGCTTCATAGAGCCACTCGGTGGGGTCACGACAGCCCCAGCCAGAGCAGCAGTGGGCTCAGAACCTTCCATCCCTCTTCATCCTCCCAGCGACTGACACTTATTCAGCCAGTTCTCACTCCTCCTCCAACAGTGGTTACTAGCGGGACAGGGAGACAGTGACTGGCCGGTGCTGGCTTTGCAGCATTTATTATTGTCATCTCAACAAACCAACCCACCCACCCATCGGGCAGTTGCAGCTTTTCCCCTAATTTGCCCATTTCGCCTGTTAATTTAATTAGCTCAGCCTCTGCTGGCTTTTTGCTGTGTTGCTGTATGCGGCATTAAATCATAGAATATATGGGTTGGAAGAGACCTCAGAAGGTCACCTAGTCCAATCCCCTGCTCAAAGCAGGACCAACACCAACTAAATCATCCCAGCCAGGGCTTTGTCAAGCCGGGCCTTAAAAACCTCTAAGGATGGAGATTCCACCACCTCCCTAGGTAACCCATTCCAGTGCTTCACCACCCTCCTAGTGAAATAGATTTTTCTAATATCCAACCTAGACCTCCGCCACTGCAACTTGAGACCATTGCTCCTTGTTCTGTCATCTGCCACCACTGAGAACAGCCGAGCTCCATCCTCTTTGGAACCTCCTTCAGGTAGTTGAAGGCTGCTATCAAAATCCCCCTTCACTCTTCTCTTCTGCAGACTAAATAACCCCAGTTCCCTCGGTCTCTCCTCGTAAGTCATGTGCCCCAGCCTCCTAATCATTTTCATTGCCCTCCGCTGGACACTCTCCAATTTGTCCATATCCCTTCTGGGGCGGGGGGGAGGGACCAAAAGCTGGGCGCAATACTCCAGGTGTGGCCTCACCAGGGCCTCCACCCCTCAACTATTTACTGGGTCGCGACAGACCATAAACATTTACAAAGGGGTCATGAGCACAAAAAGGTTGAGAACCACAGCAATAAAACACATTACCCCTCCCACCTTGTCTGTCTAATATCCTGGGATCGACAACTACACTACATAATAGCAAAGTGGGCAGATTTTACTCTCAATTAGCTTTCTCAGAACTTTATTTGGGGCAGGGTGGGGTCTGATCCTGGGTTCCCATTGACTTGGCTGAGAGCCAGGAGAGCTCAGCACCACACAAGACCAGACCTTCTTTTGAAGAGCCCAGGAAACAAGTCATTAACTTTGATTTGCTAAGGATAACAATGCAGCTGAGGGAGCCAGGGAAGGACACACTGACCTCTGTGGTGGTACACGGGGATCGGGAAGGAATACTGAGTAACTCACGTCCCGGCGGGCAGCACAGAGACAGTGTTGGGAAAAGGAAAACAAGTCCTTGATTGGGGGACAGGCTTTTACTGGTGAATTTGGGTCGGCAACAGAATCTGTGCCTGTTTCAGACAGGGTCCGAATGATCAACTTCACATACACATTTATCAACGTAAAGTTAATTTTTAGCACTGGCTGATACAAGCCGGGTTGCCTTTGATCTTCACAGCGTTTCGCAGACATTTAACAGTCCTCAGCTCCGCAGCAGGTATTCTAATCCCTGTTTTCCAGCCAGTGAAACCAAGGCACGGAGAGGTGGTGTGAGATGCCAGAGGCTGGACAGTGAGTCAGTGTCAGAGCTGACTTCAGCAGGTGCTCATTCCCAGTCCTGCGTCTGACCTGCACACCTGTCCGTCTGCCATCGATTTCTGTCACAGGACCCGAGGGGACAGGCTTTTAATTACCATCCTGGCTGACTTCTTAATCCTTAGACCCAAGGGGTTACAGCTAATTCTGATGGGCAGGGGGCTTTGGGGAGACAGTTCAGGCGGCGTCCAAAGCTATTACAGCCAACCAGTACCTGTCCTGTGCGGAATGGAGCCCTCATCTAACCCGAAAGGGGCTGATCAGTGCCTGTCCCTCTTAGCAGGTTGGGGAAAAAACCTCTCACTAAAATCTAAGGCCAAGACGGGAAGGAGCATCTTAGAGAGCTCCAGTCTCTTTGCAACACTTCTGGGGAGGGGCAGATGTGCTGGCCACACGGTACTTTGCTTTTCAGTCTAAAGAGACAGTGGGGCACACTCCTCCTGGGTGAGGGCAGCGCCTGTACAAAGCCTCAGGAGCTCAGAAATACCCTGCTGGTGCTTGTCGCAGTTCCACTCTCTACCAGCAGGCGTCACTGCATGGCAGGGAGGTGGGGGGAATAATCCTAAACTAAGGGTACGTCTATACTTACCTCCTAGTTCAGCGGCAAGCAATCAATCTTCTGGGATCGATTTATCGCGTCTTCTCTAGACGCGATAAATCGATCCCGGAAGCGCTCGCCGTTGACACTGGTACTCCTGCTCCGCGAGAGAAGTACGTGGAGTCGACGGGGGAGCCTGCCTGCCGCGTGTGGACCCGCGGTAAGTACCTTTTAGTTCGAACTAAGATACTTCAACTTCAGCTACGTTATTCATGTAGCTGAAGTTGCGTATCTTAGTTTGAACTGGCGGGTTAGTGTGGACCAGCCCTGAGCTACACAAGCTTTACCAGTGAACCAATCGAGACTGAGGTCTTGTCTACACAGGAATCTGGCACTGGTTCAACTTAAATCAGTTTTTAGACCAATTTAGTTAAACTGGTGCAGTCTGGTATGGACATTCCTGTTTCTGTTTTAAGAGAGGCTTATTTTCAGTTTAGCTTCACCTGTTCCCAATCGATTTATGCTGAACTGGAAAAATTCACTTTCAAACCCAAATGAGAGTGTGTCTACACAGGGTTTGAACCAGTTTAACTGAATCAGTGTAAATTCACACCTCAGGTTAAACTGGTGCAACCTTCTTATGTAGACAAGGCCTGAGCCTCCTGGAGCATTTGTTTTGGGATATGAGTGAGTGGCACCTCTCCGCATTTCTCCCTGAAACTCCTTGTCAATCCAACTCTCACCAACTCTTGGGTGTCTTTCCACTGACTGCAGCAGACATTGGAGCAGACCCTTAAGGAGCAGTAAGGAGTAATGGCCCCTTAGAAAGATGATAGGAGAGGCAAGAATCCCTCCTGATGGCAGAAATGTTGCAGAGGCCTCAGCCCTTCCCTGGAGAGGCGGGGAGAAAGCAGGGCCACGTTATGCTTTCCTAGAGATGGACGAACCACAGAGCCAATCTGCCATCACCCCCCTCTATTGCAGAGACACAAGGAATCCCCCATGGGAGACAAAGCTCTACTAGGGACGGAGATCTGAAAAGCTCAACATCTCCCCTCTTCAAAGTGTTGGTCTCAGGCTTTTGCTCCCCTCCCAAACAGGGCACATACTCCCTCTAAAACCCCATCACAGACAGTGGATACTGAATGGACTAAGCGGGGCTTGTTCCCAGCAATGCACCAAGCAAAGGATTGCCCTGCAGAAAGACCCTACGCAGAGACAAATCAGCAGCTTAATTCCCAAGGAGCTAGTCTGACCCAAAGGGGAGCGACAGACAGCAGAGAATGCGTTCTGACAAGCAAACCAAGTACAAACAGAAACCCTGCAGCGGCGAGAGAGACAGGCCCCGCAACCCAGATCAACAGAAGCAAGTACGCACCCACCCAACTTGATGTACAGCATGTGCCACATCCCACGGATCACGTGCAGAGCTAGAAAAGGCAATCCCAGAAATCCCTGCATGCCGGCCCTCAATCCAGACGCACTCACCCCCGATGCCCGCAGACCCTGAGATAGTAAAAGCATTTATTCTTAAAAGTACTGTTGTTACCCATAACACCCAGGATTAGTAACATCTAAGGACCAATCAAGAATGAGTCCCCATTGTGCAGACACAAAATAGGAGACAATCCCAATCCCCGCCCCGAACAGTTTACAATTGAAATAAACAAGACAGAAGCAGCTAGGGGACTGGGTATCACACACAAGCAGAGCGAACGTGATGGCATGTTGGTGTCACAATTGTTCTCCTTGGGGCAGGAACTAGTGAACCCATGAGCACAACTGGAGCACACATCCCGCTCATTCACCGTTTTAATCCTTGCCTTATCACACTGTGCTTTTCCCCACCTCTGTTTACCAGTATTACTTGCTGCATCAATCTAATTTAGACGAGTAAATCCAGAATTGGACTGAGCCGGTACTTTCCCCAGGGAGATGAGTTTTGTATGCCAGAATCTCAACTTTCATCATCATTATAATACACATACTATGAGAGATTTTTCCAAAAATAACGAGAAGATTTAGCCACACAACCCCTGTTAAAATAAATGGTCGCCTTTGAAAATCTCAACCTAAGTCTCTAGCATGCATAGGTAACGCGATGCTCATGGATGGGTCACTGGCACGGAGGATCAAACCTTGGATCTCAGGATCTAAACACATGAGCCACTACTGCCAGAGCTAAAGAACCAGGCTCCTCAGTTCAAAGACTGGAGCAGATACAAACAGCTGGTCCCGAACTAGCCCCTCGAGGCATGTCTGCATAGCAGCTGCCCAGCCCAGGTAGACTGACATGGGCTAGCTGTGCTTCAGCTAGTGCCCTGAAAACAGTGGTGAGGCCATGGCAGCAATCCCACCCAACCCCCTGGGTACGTCCTCGAGCGGCTCACCTGAGTTAAAAGCGGAGTTGCCGTGTCTTCACTGTCATTTTAATCCACGCTAGCTAACCCTAGCGAAGAAACACTTTTTTTGTTTGTTTGTTTGTTTACGACACACAGTATGGACATACCTACCCCTGGAGTCCTCCATCCCTTTTGGTTTAAGTTTCTAATTTGACACACAAACACACACAGCCCGCAGGGAACCATCTGTGCACACACTGTTGCTATTAATCAGGAGCAACGAAACGCCACTGGGGAGGAGAGAATTTCTGTTTCTTGGGAGCACGGACCCATCCAAGAAGCCCCAGCCGAAAGCACAAGGGACAGGCTATGGGGGGAGAGACTGGCTACCTGCCCATTATAAACACCATTCTGTACACAGAGCCTTTAGTCCCACCCACTCAGCTACACCAGCTGCTCAGTAGCTACACCCAGTAATCTGCTAATTGTATGGCCAGCTGCAATCACCCATAAGAAGCGCTTTCAGACTGCTGCTGTTTCAGGGGGCATCAGAGAGCAGCTGCTGGAGCCACCAAGATGGTCCCCGCCACCCCATCCCTCTGCTTTAAAGGTCTGCCCCAAACCCAGGACAGCTCCCCACCTGCTTTGCCGAAGGCAGCTACAGCAGGCTCTCCTCTGAGATAGGACAGCGCTGCTCCAACCATCGGACACACACAAGGTCTCTCGATCAGCCTCAGAGATGCCAGGAGCGAGCCGCGGACTCAGACCTGACCTTTCTGCATAGCAGTGCAGAGCCCGTAGTCGCGCCATTGAGCGCTTTGTTTACCGTGGGCTATTCCACACAGTCCCACACTGTACTGTAACAGGCTCGGAGCACGTAACACACTAACTAGACACAGGCCAGGATACAAACTCGAAACAGCCCCAAGCTTCGCGCCTGAGTTCTGTGACTTATGCCCGTCTCTCCCCACGGAGATGGGCCATATTTTTACATGCTCAGATCACATCATCAAAACTGGCTGTTTGTAATTGCCCCCGACCCCTCAAGTCACATGCAAACATTCCCACCCAAAAGGACACAGGAGGAAGCCCAGTGTAACACAAAGGACAATCTAAAGGCTGCGATTTGCTTTGCTTTATTGGATTTCTATTCCCCAGAATGGCACACTAGGAATTAAACTGACAAAGCAACCCAGCCACGAATAAAGCCAGACTTCTTTCCCTCCAACATGCACAGCATCTCATACCACAAGCAAGGGCAGCGTTCGGTTGAGAGACATCCCACACTCCACAAAAGGTTGTTTTACTTTGAAGAACCACCTTCCTGGACTGGGAGAAGCAAGTACACCCTATTCACAGGCTAACTCCACTTGCCCGTCACATATTCCATAGGCTTTCCACACCTCTTCTGTCAATTTCCAAAGAAACTGAGCCAAGAGTTTCAGAAGTGACTACTGATTTTGGATGCCCAGACTGAGATCCTTGAAAAGGGCCTGACGTTCAAGGAGAGGGAGCGCAGCCAAAATTGCTAGATACCCGCCAAAAGCAGAGTTCAAGGGTCAGTTCCCCCTTCAGGAGCTAATGACTGAAAAGACCTACATTCAAGTGTGGAATCCAGGTAGAAGTTCTGCAGTAGGTTGTTAACAGCATCAACTGCTCTGAGGAAAGACTGTATTCTGAAAACAAGACTTGGAAAGCGATTTGCAAATGTGTGTGTCCAGAGTAACCATATTCAGCCACTGAGCGGGATATTATGCGCTTTTTAAAAAATGCTTTTTATTTCAATCTTTAATGGACAGCAACAGCATCTCCCCCCTGGTAAAAACAGATGAGCATTTGGCCACTCAGTGAAAGCCAGTAACTCACTAATTCAATTTAATATGTAGGAAACCTCCGTGCAAAGGATCAACAAAAATGCATCGCAGAACGCAAAGCCAAAGATGGAATCAAGTTTTATTCGGTATACATGCAAGACGGAGACATGGCTTCTTAGAAGGGCAGCTGCTTAATAAGGATGAGGTTAGAAAAGGAAGAGCACAGCTATTTATTTAGGTTTTTAAAACACATCCATCCAACTCTGTTTTGCTCCCATTTAGCTGCACTTCCTGGAACATGACAGCTACACATTAAGAGCACTTTTCAATCTCAGCACCATTGTTCTCAGGCAGACTGATCAATAGGGTCTCCTGCACCAGCCTGCACTCAGAGTCCTATCAATACTATACGAGGCAGCTCAGAAAGGTATGCAAAGATTCCTAGCACTGAGCAAGTACAGCTTAGGGACAAGAGATCGTCAAGGTTTGGGAAGCTGAGCATTAAGAAAAAAAGAGCAAAGATCCCTCATTTTGACACTATTCGGCTTTAAACCACTGAAAAGGTTCACGCCAGAGGGCTGGAAATGCACAGCCAGTAGCCTAGCACTGTCCGTGTGCCATTCCCATCTCGCTCACACACACACACACACACACACACACACACACACACACACTAGCAGGACTCTCCTCTTAAACATCTCCCTGTAACAAACAGCGATGTAGAACACTTTCCTCAGAACTGGTTAATACAAATCTCACTACATTAGACATCATTATCTGCTTCTCAGCAGGATAAAGATCCTATGATGGTACCCAGGTCAGTGCCAGGCTTCTGGGGAGAAGTCAGGCCTATAAAGAACCTAATCCCTCGGCCTGCGCCGCTTCCCGCAGCCCCCATTGGCGAACTGCGGCCAATGGGAGCTGCGATTGGCCAAACCTATGGATGCGCAGGTAAACAAACCATGCAGACCCACTGTGGATTTCCCTGACGGGCCGCAAGCCAAAGGTTGCCGATCCCTGATCCAGTGCAACACACTACATATAATTCAAGTTTTCCTGCCAAGTACAGTAACAGGATAACAAACATTTGTCTAGAACAGGGGTGGGAAAATACGGCCCGCAGGCTGGATCCGGCCCATCTAACATTTCTGTCCGGCCTGTCAGGATCTTCAGTTGCCCCCTCGCGATCTCCGGGCTGCTAAAAGTCCCGCGGCGCAGCCGTGGCCCCACGCCACTCCCAGAAGCGGCCAGCTGCTGCTGGCACGTCTCTGCATGCCCCTAGCGGGGGGCGGCTCCGCACGCTGCCCCGCCCCCAGAACCGTCCTGACAGCGCCCATTGGCTGGTTTGCTGCGGGGGCGGTACTTGCAGACGCAGGCAGCGCACAGAGACCCGCTGCCCCCCTCCCCGCAAGGGGCGCGCGGAGACATGCCAGCAGCAGCCGCTCGCAGCCGCTTCTGGGAGCAGCGTGCAGCCACGGCAGGCAGGCAGCCTGAGCCTGCCGCCAGCTGGGAGCCACCTGTGGTAAGCGCCTCCCAGCCAGATCCTGCACCTCGCACCCCCTCCCGTGCCCCAACCCCCTGCCCCAGCTCACTCCTGCACCCAAACTCCCTCCTAGACCCTGTGCCCCCTCCTGCACCCCAGAAGTGACCCTCTGGGGAGAAAGGATTTAGTGTGTGGGCTGAGCAGTCCTAAGGGAGGATACATAGGATTACAAACATGAATTAAACCTTAGCATAAAGCAGAAAAGCACACCAGCTCCACAGATAAAAACAGAGGCAAAGAGAAGTGAAGGAACTGGCTTCTATGAAGCACAGAAAATCAGTGGCAGAGCCAAGAATCAAAGTCAAGAGTCTTGTCTTCCATTTCCCTGCTCCTAACTTTAGGGTATGTTTCCCTCCCTCCCCCCAACATTAATAATTCCATGGGCAAATTTAGATCAAATCAGACACGTTCCACAACTTGCAAAATACAGCCGGGAACAGCAAAACCTGTGAATTCAGAGGCGCGGGGTTCTTTTCAACTGGATTATGATTCCCATTCTGAGTTCAGTAGTGAACTGAAATGGAAAGGGACGTCCCAATTGGTTCGTTTATAGGATTATGAAATAGATTCTGGGAGTTTATCATATCTGTCGGTGCTGCAATTTCAAGACTTTCTAAAAAAAAAAATTACACAGTTCAACTAGCCGAACAAGATCAGCGGTTGCAAACCTGCTCGGGGAGCAAGTGAAGACCCAGGAGTACATCTGCCTCCTCAGAGGCGGAGGAAGGTTGGAATACATCCGCTGATCAGCTTCTTCCCACTGAAAACCTAAGAGAGAAATAGCAGCAGCAGAGAAATAGTTGGCTGGAGCCGACTGTAAATTCAGCTGCCTTGGGCCTGTGGGTTTCACCACATAAGAGGATTTTCTAATCCCAGCTGACATTCTAAAACAGAGTCTGCTTTATTATTAGAGTACCCTGAAGGGGAAAGGAAAGGGGAATCTTTTCCAAGTGCGTTCAGGTGGATGACTTTGCAATGCAGCAGTGCATGGTGGGCCTGACCTCACCGCTGTTCTGAGTGGGCTAATGGAAGATACATCTTAACCCCTCACTATAGAAATGAAAGTGAACAGGAATGATGCTGTGTTGATGTTCATCCGTTTCTAGTTTAAAGGGACCCTCACTGTCTTAATCACTTTTTTTTTTTTTAAAGCTGCCTTTGCTACGTTAAACATCAGCCCAATTATCAAAACAGTAAAAAAAAGGAAGCGGAATGACTTTTTATTGTTGACGCGGTTTACCTTTTTGCCTCTCTCAGCTTGGACAATGGAGAGACTGGTTGTGTTCATTTGCTAGACAACTGCACTCCCTGGTACTCCTGGCCTGGCGCAACGCTCCAAGGGAACGCCAGACTGCTTAAAAACATTCCAAGGGGAACAACGGATTTTTAAACACACTGATGTCAGCCTTAAGGTTTGGGAACGGCCTAGTTGCATTAAGCAGGCTAAGTCTGACCAGCTGGTGGCCTTTTAAACCAAGCGGGATAAGTTAGCTCAACCTTTATGTGCCCAGCTAACCACAGATGCAGCCTGCCCATCTTTAAGGGTCATCTCAGACAACACCACATCCAGGGTGCCAGTGAAAAGCAAGCCACTGGAGCTGTCCAGTGTGCTGTTTCTCCACTTTAGTTTCCAGCACTCCCTCCCCAATGAACCCCAATCCAGGGTCCAGTCCATATATGAATCAGTGACTAGCAACCAGGCCCTCATATTCTCTAGAGCCGAGCACACCTGGGGAGCGAGATCACACCTGGCTCCCGCAACAGGGTCAACGGCGCACACTAGCTGCAAGGCCAGCGTAAGGTGTATGGGAGAGGAGAAGGTGCAGGACCTTCTTCTGTGGATTCTATTTTTCCCAGCATATCTTCCCCCACATGATAGCAGGCCTCCCCCATCCCCTGGAAGGACCATCGATGAGGTAAGCGGGTAGTTCTGTCTCCACCACCAGGGACCCCTCTGCCAAGGTATCAACAGCGGTGCTAATTCTGGTGTACTATACAATTCCCCCCCACACCCATTTTAAAGACAAACAGCTGGGACAAAGAACAGCACATGAACCCTGGGATGTGAACCAAATTTTACCCCAACATCTGATATCAGGGATCCTTCTCCATCTAAAAGGGCATCAAGGCTGTTTAATTCAGGTGGTATCATTCCCCTCCCTAACGAGAACTAACATTACAACTTCTACTGCTCCGAGCCACTATGATTTAAAACTTCTGGCTGCCTCCCAGCTGCAGGCAGAAAACAAAACAGCCAGAGGAGAATCCGCTCCCTTTAGCAGCTAGTAAAATCTAGAGAGGGGATATTGCAATAAAATCACCTGAGAGGAACAGTTCTGAGTTACCCTGAAAGGCAGGCTTTGGGAGCAGAGAGCGCTTGAAAAGAATCCAAGTGAAGACAGACCAGGGAAGGAGACTCAAACTTCATAGCTTCGTAGAATTTAAGGCCAGAAAGCACCATTAAATCATCTAGTCTGACCTCCTCTATATCACAGGCCATAGAATTTCACCCAGTACCCCTGTAAAACTTGTGTGTCATTCAAGCATATCCAGAATTGGATACGGGTGGGAGCTTTTATATCCGTTCTAACAAGGCCTATGCTACTAATCAATTGCTTTGCCAGCATAAGAACATTAAGATCAGAGTTTACCGAATAAACCTTGGTCGCTGAGAGCACAGAAAGCCAGAAGAACGCCTGACAGCTCTTTAGCGATGATGAAATTTCCGAAAGGCCAATGCTAGGTCTGACTGCATCCATTTATCTACTGATACACTGCTGGAGAGGAAATTGCATCTAAGAATGAAGAAAAGCTGCCACCATCTGTGGATTTCCTAATCAAGCGTGACATGAAATATACCCCGGCTCGCTCAGCAGCAGCTCCTAATAAGACTTTTGCTGATCCAACACCGCGATTCGGGGGGCGGTGGGGGGTGGCAGTACAGTGTAATACATGGCAGTGATGGCATAAATATAGGTGTCGCAATAACCCTGTGCATTTCCTGAGATTAAAGTATCGCCAGCTCTCAAATACACAATGTTTGTCAAGTGCCTGATGCTGGAGTTGGCACCAAGAGATATAAACAAAGATAGTTTCTTTGTACAGCGCCTAGCACAACGGGGTCTTGCTCCACGAGTGGGGGTCCCCTCGGTGCTACTGCTATACAAACAGCCACAGGCTTTGCCCCCGGCAACATAGAGTCTAACAGCCACGGAGAAGGTTGGATTTACTGGGTGACCCAGAAGAAGGGGTTAAGATAGAACATTACATTTGACTGACGAATGGTTAGGGCAGTGTGGACCACATTAGAGAGGAGATTTGACAGAGGACAGGGTGGAGGCAGGAAGGTGGAGGCAGGCATGCTGGAGTTGGAATGATTTCCCACGGCTAGTGGATCAATGCAGGGATGCACAGAGGAGTGATCGGGGAAGGAAACAAAGGAGGCCTTGAAGCTGGTATCATTGCTGGGGGAGAGGGGTGTGTGTGTGCAAGGGGAAAGCAGATCTGAGATGCAGCCCAGGCAGTAAGTCAGCACTATGGAGTGGCAGGCAAAGGGAGTGAGCTGGTGGATGGGTTCAAAGAGCACAGCGCTTAAATCAGGGCAACAGGCCAGGAAGTAATTTTATATTTGGATGGGCTGGAGGATGACGGTGACTTGGGATTTCCAGGCTCCCAATCCTGTGCTCAGCACACACTTTTCCGACGGAGACGTGGCCTTTTCTGACACGGCCTTTGCAGTCACACTTTTACTCCCACAGCTAAACCAGAAGGAACTACCCACCTCGAAACCGTACGGAATGTAACTGAACCACTCTGCAACAGCCGTGAGAGGGAGGAGAATTCTGGGCCTGGACATGCAAATGAGCAGGGCACGGTCCAGTACCTAGGGTGACCAGATGTCCTGATTTTATAGGGACAGTCCCGATTTTGGGGGCTTTTTCTTATATAGGCTCCTATTACCCCCCAACTCCTGTCCCGATTTTTTACACTTGCTATCTGGTCACCCTACCAGTACCCCAAATGAAGACTGAGTCATTCGGGAAGTACAGAACCAACTTTAATGTTATAACTAAAGAGAAAAGGGAACTGAACAAAGACCATTCAGTAGCCCAGCAGGAAGACACAGAAACCAAGATTTAAAACCACCGGCTGGAAAATCGTCAGAGGAGCAGAATCAGAGAGGAAAGTGATGCAGATGCCAAGGTAATGCTAGCAACAAGGAAATTAAGTTACTTTTAAATTATCCTTCTCCCCCGCTTCCCCCCCCCCCCCCCCCGGAAGAAAGTGCAGCTTAGAAACTCATTTACAAAACCAGCACAATCCATTTTTTAAAAGTGAAAGGACAAGGTTTCTTAGATTTAAAAAAAGGGAGTTTAATAAGGGTGTTCCACTTAGTTACAGCAGGTTGGTCTGAACCGCGTAGGACAGGACACACCACCGTAAAAAAGGATGTGCTTTAGCCCAACTAGAGATGACTGGGTTTAACATCCATGGCCGAACTGTTTAGACTGTATAGAGAGGAAACCGAGTCACCCTGCCAAGTCACACAGATCACGGACATCAGGTAACACATGAGAAAGCCAAAGGAAATCCTGCATAACAAGTGTCGGCAGCAGAGAAGTGGGTCTCCTGGGAAGACCAACACCCTCTGCAAGGTTCGGACAGTAAGGAAATAAAACAATTACTGACATGACCTTCACACTCAGTAAGAGCCTTCATACTTGACTTGCTCACAGAAGGACAGCACCAGGCCTATATGCACCAATCATCGACAGCCACAGTCTTAAACAGTGAACAGGCCTCACGCTGGCCCTCTGCGCAAGGTAGATTTAAGAACGAATGACACTGAGGAGGTTTTTTTCCTGCAGCCCTCAGGTAAATGGATGAAGCCTCTCTAGAACTGGGTTAGAGGCTTTAGGCCTAGCAGCACACACAGCCAACCCAGGCATTTGCAAGCAGAAGATAACAGCCGGTGGGCCCACAGAGAACAGTCTGCACCTCTCAGCAGCTTGCAGGTGGTGCTTTCCTAGCAATTCATCTCTAGATCTCTCTCCCCCACTAGGGATTTCTTCAGGTCCCTGTTGGATACCAAGTCAAAGCAAACAGCAGATCCTTGTTAATATGCACCAGTGATAGCAGAAGTCCCTTTGTGAAGCCCTGGATTTTGTAAAGCCCATTACTGTATGCGATGCTGTCTAAGGTGGAGAGTCAGGACGCCTGGGTTCCGCTCCCAACTCTGCCAACAACTCGTTCTGCAACTTTGGGACAAATCCCTTAATCCCTGTGCTGCATTTTAGCGGTCTGTAAAATGGGGATAAAGGCCCAAATATTCAAGAGAAATTATGGTCCGTGCACAGCCTTGCCCCTTGTGCCCAAGTCAGGGCTGGTGTGCACTGACCCTAGCGCTCTCTGCTTCACGGAAGATGCAAGACAACACTTGTGTACCTCGGAGGAGAGTCAGTATGGCTTAGCACAGCGTTTTGCGATCCTCACATAAAGACGCTGCAGGAGCTCAGAGTATTTTATTCTGAAGAGCTCTAGCACCACAATGGAACGACGAAGAGCAGAGCAGGGCACTGGATGCTTCGTTGCCCTGGAACACGAAACACACACTGCGCTACAGGTAGGTGCGACACAGGGAGCTTGTGAAAGATTAGCAGGCAGATTAACGCGGCCCAGCTGCAGAATTGTCAAACCCCACTACAGCGAGGCCTCAGCATCAGACAAGAGAGAAAACTGCTCCCATCTCATCACAATTAGCATCTGTGATTGAGGCAGCTGCTTTTGCTCCCCATCTGCGTTTGTTTAAAAGGCCACTCGGCCCCGCCCACCAATGTCACTTCTTATCGCTGGAATTATAAACTTGAGTCATCCCTTCTGTGCGGGTGCAATTTGCATAATTATGACACTGGAACCCACACTCACATCTGTGAGCTCCATGGAGACCAAGTTCCAGCCCTGAAGTCAGAGGCTATTAAAAGCTGTAATTAAAATGGAGCAACCTTTCGCTGCTTTCTTTGCACGTACAAAACAGCCACAATAGCAGCTTGCAATCTCCTGGCGAGTAAATATTCCTTCAGATAGCTGCCGCGCTCCTCACTTTGCGTCTATGAGAAGAGAAACACTAGCTTCTCCGGTTTACAGTGGACAGCAAGCTGACGTGCAATATGCAGGGATATCAGTATTTTCAGCATTGGGCGCATGCAAAAACGCGCATGTCTTCACGATGGCAATTGCTGCAACTGTGCAAACAATTGTGATAGACGTGCAAACAATTGTGATAGACGTGCAAACAATTGTGATAGACGTGCAAACAAAGAAAACATAGCGCATCATCAGGCAGAACTCTGAATCATTCTGTTGCAAGAGTTTTCAGTACTGACTGGAGCGATGCGTCTAAGCAGAGAACGGGGCAGCGTGGTCTAGCACAGTGTTTCTCAACGATCCGGCGCCGGTCCCCGAGATCTCCCTGACACAGATTAGGAAGGCGGCAAGCCGGTCCCTGGTATTAAAAAAATATGGTCTAAATAGACTAAGCATGGGACTAGCAGCCAGGTCCTCCTGGGTTCTACCACCAGCTCTGCTTCACTTCCCCGTGCCTCAGTTTCCAAATTGTAAAATGGGGACATTTACTTGCTTCATGGGAGGGCGGGGACGAGAATGCAATAAACTTGTTAAATATTATCCTGCAACCCCGGCACTGACAAGTAGAGATCACCATAGAAGGGAGAGAAAAAACCCACCCAGTTGAACAAAATCCCCTCTACCCGGTTCCACTGATTTTCCGTACCCTTGTTGCCCATTACAAAGATCGGCTCAGGCCAGCTTTCTCCCTCGCAACACGCCTTCCCCTCCTACTGGACCCGGCAGCGATGTCCGAATCCTAGAAACAGAGCAATTCCCTCTGGAAGGGATCCCGATGTCACAGGACTCACTGCTGGATCAGGCGAGAGGAGAACACAAACAGTTTAAGGCCTGATTCTCTACCTAAAACTTAGTTTGATCTAGCTAAGTCGCCTGGGGGTGTGTGAAAAATGTCACACTCTGAGCACCACAGTTAGGTCAGCCCAACCCCTGACACAGACATGGCTGGGTCAAAGAACTCCTTCCGTCGACCTCGTTACCGCTTCTTGGGAAGCCGGATTGCCTACGCCGACGGGAAAATCCCTCCTGCCATTGCAGGAAGTGTCCACTCTGCAGCGGCACAGCTGTAGCATAGACGTACCCATAGGCTAAAGGGCCGAACAAAGGGAGGTCTTACACCTGGCAGCATTTCTCTGCCTGTAACGTGATCACTTTTGAACGGAACACTGCACCCAATCAATTCCAAAATTCCAGGGAACGTTCTAGGCGTCCAAGGGGAAAAATTGGCAAAAATCAGAAAACTGGCAAGGGGGAAAAGAGGGACACATGAAGCTCCTGGTATCCGGTTAGCAGGCTCTGTAGTTTCAAGCAGGTCTGTAACCGTCTACAGATCAAAGAACTGGTTGATGGCGCCATTCCAACCTGGCACACCGCCCCTCTCAGCTCTGCCTAGGACACAGCTTAACATGTTGACACCCTGAATGACTTACCTGCCAGACGGCCAGAGAGAAGAAAGAAGAACGGTGGGGGAAGGAGCGGGACACAGAGCCCTGATACAGTAGGGAAATGGAGGACAAGGCTATGGAGGAGGGGGATGCAGAACCCTTGCCATGGTAGGGAAGAAGGGGGGTGGGAAGGAGGAATAAGGGGGCACACAGAGCTCTTGGCACGGAGGTTCAGTGGGAGACAATGGTATTGGGAGAGAAGGACATGGGGGGCACAGAGCTTGCTCCGTGGTGGGAAAGAGCAGGATGGGGGTACCCAGAGATCCTGCTATATAGGGGAGGAGGCACACTGAGCCCCTCACAAGAGGAAGAAGGTACCGAAGGTGCCAGGAGTCCCTGACAGAGGGGGATGGGAGGGTGGTGCCCAGAGAGCTTCAGGGCAGGGTGAGGAAAGGAGGGATGCAAGGAGCCCCAGGTCCGTGCAATGGGCCCAGCCAACAGAAGCAACAAAGCGTGGGACCCTCTAGTAACCACATCATCTCACTCTGTGGGGCAAAGAAAGTCTTTATGCGCGATGCTGACATGCAGGCAAAGCCAGGAGAGGGGGACATTAAAGGTGCACAATCCATTTAAACCCCGGTCTACATTTAAAAATCAGATTAGACCTAGCTACCTCGCTCCGGGGTGCAAAAAATGTCACGTTCTGAGCACCGTCGTTAGATCGATTAACCCCCGGGTTTAGACACAGCTAGGTGAACAGAAGCACCATTCTGTCAGCCTAGCTACTGCCTCTCGGAGAGACGTTAACTAAATTGACGGGAAAACCCCTTCCAGCGACACAGCAGCACAACTGCAGCGCCAGAACGGTGCCGCTGTAGTGTAGACATGGCCTAAAAGGTCCCCTGTGCGACTTCCCGCAATGGGTAGATCATCTCCAGGAGACCCAACATTTCCTTTCACTGTTGCTCTCATTACAAGCACCATCTGGGAGTAAAGCTGAGAGACATGAAACTGAATTCCTTTCTCCACATGCACTCCCCCCTTAACCCACATAATCAAATCTTCATTCCAAATCTACTGAACACGCATTTTAATCATTTGAGAAATAGTTCTGCTCCTACTAGGGGGACCAGACAGCAAATGTGAAAAATCAGGACGGGGGGGGGGGGGGGGGGGAATAGGAGCCTAAATAAGAAAAAGACCCCAAAATCAGGACTGTCCCTATAAAAAAAACACGACATCTGGTCACCCTAGCTCATACCTAACACTCTTGTAACCTCCTCTGTGACTTGCAGTACCCCCAAGTCATAGACTAAGGTCAGAAGGGACCGTTATGATCATCTAGTCTGACCTCCTGCACAACGCAGGCCACAGAATCTCACCCACCCGCTCCTGTAATAAACCCCTAACCTATGTCTGAGCTATTTAAACCATGATTTGAGGACTTCAAGGTGCAGAGAATCCTCCATCCAGCAAGTGACCCATGGCCCACACTGCAGAGGAAGGCAAAAAACGCCCAGGGCCTCTGCCTATCTGCCCCAACCATTCACCTCCCAGCAAAGCCCAACGACAGCAGGAAGAGGGACCCTGTCAGAAGCTAAGGCCTGGTCTACACTGAAGAGTTAGGTCAACAAAGCTACATTGGTCAAGTATGTGAAAAAGCCACACCCCCTGACTGGCACAGTTATGCCGACCTAACCCCCCAGTGCAGACGCAGCTGCGTCGATGGAAAAATGCTTCCATGGATGTAGCCACAGTCGTCTGGGGAGGTGGTGTTCCTACAGAGATAGAAAATCCCCTTCCCTCCATTGTAGACTGTCTCCTCTACGGGCTTATGCCAGCATAGCTATGCCAATATAGTCTCCGCAGACCAGAGACAGCCTAAGTCGTTGCTGCAAAGTCAGTACAGCATCTCCCCAGCTGTGTCAGAACTACCCTGCCTCATTCCTCCAGCATCCCAGCAACCCCCTCTGCCTTTCCTGCAGCACACCCTCATTGCAAGTAATTGCACTCCATAGGGTAAAGGGAGGAACGAACAGAGCCTCAGACCCTGAGGCAAGAGCCAATTATGTCAATGACCTGTCATCATTTACGTCTGACAAGTAAAACTCTCTGAATCGCAAAGGAAATCAAAGGTCAGTCACCAGTCAGTCGCAGGCCCTCGTATCCATTAAAGACACACATTTAGTCTTTCTGCAGTGATGAGCTATATCCCCATCTAAGCTAGAAAGGGATGTGGTCAGGCTAAACATTGGGGACCAAATTCTGCTTGTATACCAATGTAAATCTGGAGTAATTCCATTGGCTCCTGCAGGTTTATACTGGTGTGAGTGCACAGAACTTGGCCCAACGCCCCAATAACCTTGTCTAGGTCTCCAACAGCCCTCTAAATCATTAAAACCGGAAGGCTTCATACACTAACTTACTTGTCACTATTAATGCTCTTTGCTGATGCTTGCTCTCTCTCTCTCTCTCTCTCTCTCAGACAATAAAATATAAATTCAATCAATTCCGGGGGTTTTTTTGGTCCATTTCCCACCTCCAACATATGGCTGCAATGCTTGGGTTGCAGACACTACAGAGATCATTTACTGACTTTAAAAAAAAAATTGCTTCCATTGGGGTTTAAAAAAAAATATGAAGATTTTATAAAACCCTTCCCCCAAAACTTTGGGGCTGAACTGAACCTGAAGGCAACTGTTTAAATCAGGGATCTCAAACTCAAATGACCACGAGGGCCACATGAGAACTAGTAAATTGGCCCGAGGGCAGCATCACTGAAACCTTTTTATGCAATGATACAAAAGTATAGTCAAAAATGAAGAGTAACATAGTAGTCTATTAAAAGTCAAGGTATTAACTTTTTAAAAACTGTAATGCAAAGAGAGGTTAAAATAAAATATAAACACTCAGTAATGTTTGGAGCTTGGCTGCCAGTGAAATCGGCGCTTATGGCGGGCTGCAGGAAATAACTCTGCGGGCCGCATGCGGCCCGCGTGTTTGAAACCCCTGGTTTAAATAAATTTACCTACATAATATATGTACAAAACACACAATTTTTCAAAACAACGTTTAAAAATTACAGAACCTGTCACTATTTCATAACTGTGCTAGTATGTCTGCAGGAAGATGCTATTTTGATATTTCACAGGCCTGGGAAGTACAGGAAGACACTGGCAATCCAGCTCATCATTGGAATGTAAAAGGAAAAGCTGCAATAGTAGTAAGAATTCCTAGTTCTTATCTAGCGCTTTCCAGGAGTAGATCTCAAAGCACTTTACAAAGAAGGTCAGTATCGTTATCCCCATTTCACAGATGGGGAAACTGAGGCATGGACCGACTAATTATTGTTCACTGTAAACTAAGTTCTACTCATTTTCTTTTTTAGGGTGACCCAGTCCACTTCTTTTCTTTTAAAGAGATGGCTAATTCAGCCTTGAAAATTAAAGGTGATTTTATTTTTTGAGCGCGCTACACTGCAATTCTGGAAGTCTCTTGCTTTTCTTGTGCATCCCAACTGCATCATTTCCATTATGTCAACACCAGATATCAGATGCCAGCTTCTTATTTTATTATATTTAAAAAAAACAAATTAAACATCTCTTAAAGGGACAGGCTCTTCAAGAGCACCATTTAGACCACCTTTTCCACTGCACTGAAAGTTTTCCCTTTAATTCCATCCAACAAAGCATATTTTTCAGCATCCAGAGGAGATATTAGACTAAGTCAGATATTTGTGGGTTCCTTTTTGGGAGGGGGGGGGCAGGGACAAGAGCCCAGATTGACCTTGCTAAGCCATTTGACGACCAAGCTACTTTAATAGCTGCAGCCTCTTAAATGAAAATATTTTTAACAAGCTTTTAATGCACTAGAGCTCTCAGAAGCAAGCTCAGGCATTGACTAATTTGAACTGCTGCCTCCAGCCTTTTATTGAGTTACTGGGATATTACTCCAAGAGGCTGATCAGCAAAGCTGGAAGCCTGTCACTGAAGCACAATACTGCCAATGCCTCGGGATAAGATTTCAGATCATGAGATTCCCACGCCAGCAGGCGGCCTGTCAGTGCACAAAGGTACCTCTCAGCCAGGGAGAGGACAGAGAGAGAAGCTGTAACGGATTGTTCCACACTGCACCAAGGGAGTGCAATCCGGCGATCTGCAGCCCACTGCATTAGTACAAGGAGAAGATTTTAAAGGGACAAGGATGTTTGCAAAGGGGAAGTGGAAAGAGAACAGAAAAAAAATCTCTCACACACACACACCCTGAACTAAATAATTCAGATCACGCTGCAAAAGCTGCGCTTCTCAGGCAAAAACCGAGATCTCTACGGTTCCAGGCTGTCCCCCATTCGCTAGGCTCTAAGGCAGAGGCTGTCCCTGCTTTGGCACTCAGTCATTTCCCTTCCTTATCACCTCACCTAGATTTTACCTGTGGTGAACAAGTCTCAAAGCGCCTTTGTTTCCTGGGCTGTTCTGCTTGTTCAGTGGCAGGTTATCAGCACTCAGAGAGGCTCTTATCTGACTTCACAGGAGCAACGGGAGTGGGGAACAAGCAGTGGAACACCATGGATAATCTTGGAGAAGCCGCAATTCCTCTCTCAGGAGCTCATAAGCACCTAATTCCCCCCCACACACACACACACACCCTCTCCCCATGCCTGTCCAGCACTCATTGCATGTCAGCTCAAAGAGGAAGGAAGGTGTGTGCAGGGGGGAAGGAAGAGGGGGGATGTTGTGCAATTTTGAGAGGGTTCACATCAGTGGGTTTCTGTTCCCAAGCACAGCACACTCCAGAGAACAATGCAACTAAACTCCCCAACAGCAAACCTCCAAGAGAACAAAACACAAAGCAAGGGCATTGCCTCTCTGCAAAACTAACCAAGCTACACTGGTCAGCATCGGCAGTGGTTTACCTCTTCCACTCAGGAGTCTGAGAACGGAAGCAATACACTCCTAGGGCATCGTTGCGCATGCTGGGCTTAGATGCTGTACTGATGGACAGCATGCCAACCCCTAAACCAGACAGATAGTTCCACTACGAATAAAGCATTTCATGCATCTTTAAGTTTAGCAAAGTTAAAATAAATATCTCCGGCTCTCTGGTGATCTCGTTTGAAAGCAATGCAATGACTGTAACGACCGCGAGTCATAAATTACCAGCTTCGCCACTTGCCTGGTGATCCGCGTCAGGAAAATGAAGAGGAGGAGACAGGGAGAAACATTCAACTCTAGGCAGCTGTTGAGAGGGGAGGAGAGAACAATCCAACAGCAAGGGGTAGATGCTCAGCGCAGTGCGCAAAGCAAATCAGCACGCAACATCCAGCAGCCACCAGAGCTAGGTGTGTGTGTGTGTGTGTGTGTGTGTGTGTGTGTGTGTGTGTGTGAATCCTCGTGCGTCCGTCTCCAAATCAGCCACACGCGTGCACACCCACGCGCACCCTGTTTATCATGATAGGCTCTTGTCCGTGCCCCCCACCCACCGAGTTCCAATTAGCAATTGGCACACAATGTATTCACTGCTCAGCTAATAATTTCTCTCTTTCACTTAAAGGTCAAACGCCGAGGGATTTTTTTTTTTATAATGCCATTTTCTCAGCAGATAGCGAGGCGCACATCCCAGAGTTACCAAAAGGCTTTGACGTTTTAATTCCACAGAGCATCAGAGCAGTAAATGGTGGGACGTCAACGGGTGAAAGCATTCTCCCCCCGAACCCAGCAAGGGGCTATGTGAATTGTGCGTCACTAACAAGCCGGGAACGCACCCCACCATCCTCCGCAAAGCACTAAAGTGAGAGGTTAGCGGATGGAGAGTTTTATGGTTCACTCCACGGCACTTGCACCTCCCTGTGGGGGGTGGAGGTGGAAACGTGGATTCAAAAGAGCAAGTGAGGGTGGGAGCCTTTAAACGGGCAGAAATGGTCCATCCAAAGTTTGAAATGTTGACAGTTTTTTCTTTGAAAAATCACCACTCTTCCCAGCCCGCTCTAGAAAGAACTGGTGCAGAGTAGCTCCACAGCATGGGTACGCGACCACTCTGCCCTTCCTACCCCACTCAGTGGGAAAGGGGTCCTAGAAAGGAGAAGGCTGAGAATCTCTGCAACGGAGCAAACCCTGCATCGGACAGCAGTGACGCTGCAGCATCTGCGGGATATCAGGGAGGCTTTACTGAGCATCAGTTTGCTCCAATACAATAGCTAGCCCCTTCACCTCCCATTTTTTATTCTAGCATCTTCCTTCTCTTTCTATTGGTATTCTTTGCTCTCGTTCCCACAGAACAGTGCAGCAGCTACTCAGAGTTTTGTGGTCACTAGCAAGTAATAAACGTGGCTACTGCACTGACTTCACAGATCTCAGCAAAAGCCCCACTCTACCCACCTGCTCCTGTTACAAGGGAGAACCTCTTCGCGCGCCACAGGATTAGGACTTTGTTCTAATTAGAGCTGCAGCCACTAGAGGGCGACACAAACACCGGCCCATCGAGGGCAGCGAATCGGGTAGCACTAACGAGTTACGTCTCGAGCCCTGTCCTCCTTGGGAGTAAAACCATGCTCGCTGTGCCTGTGCGTAAAGTAGCACCAGTCTCCCAGAGCAGACACAGACGGATGACAGCACGTGCTCCTCCACCCCAGCCCTGGCAGCTGAATCCCAGCGCAGGAGCAGCTGGGACATTTGCAATTCCTCCTTCGAGAGTAAACTTCTTGCCGTCTCAGCACAACTCCCAACCCCCATCTCACAGGCACTGGACAGGACACGATGCTGAATCCCAGATCTAAAGGCCACCTGATTGTCCACTCGAACAAGAGATCCTGCAGGAGAATTATGCATGAGCCGTAAATACATTTGATCAACATCACCGGGGAAGACGCTCCTAGGCTCTGTTGGTCAAGTTAGATTTCCTTAAAAAGAAAAAATTTCCTACAGATCCTCAGCAACCCACTCGGCACGGCTGCTCTCACTTGTCCCAGAGCCTAGCCTCGAGGAGGGAGAGATGACGCAGTATCAAGCCCAGGATCTTACATACATACCGATGGATGTAAGCCACTTGTTAGGGCGCCTTACACTTTCCCCTCTCTGTATCTGATCCACGGAGGATGCCAGTCTGGTACAGCCTCCGGGATCTTCTGTTCAAGCGGCAGACACTCCTGCTTTCAGCTGTGGTGGCTCCCGGCGTCAAACAAGACGGCAGCGGTCATGGAAGCGCTTTGAGAAGGCCAACGCCCTGCTTAATACACCTTCTGCCAAAGCCTCATCCTTGATGCAGAGGGCATTCAGCACTGCAATTAGCATCACTCTCATGATGGAGGGCCTCTCATTGCCACCCAGCCCCACTTCACAGCAAACATGATCCTCTCAAAGGCTTTCCAGTAATCCTGTGCATCAAACTCCAGAGACACAGAACCTCTGTTCTCAGAGTTCAGACACCCCTCTAATTCATATTTTTAAATGGGCACCTCGCTGCTGCGCATGGTGCAGCGTGGGGCTTGACGTTACTGATCCAGAGATGCATATTTTTCCATCCTAAGATGCATTTTTAAAAAGAAATATCACGCACATGAATGTGGCCAGTAGTTCCAAGCAGAAAACCAAATGCGTCAGTAATTTACTACTTTCCACTGATTAAAATGATCATAATTAACATGACTGTGGCAAAGCCCATTTAAAAAAATTATCCAAACCCAAAGCTTTTATATAACAAGGCTATGAAAACATACCTTAGCTTAGTTACACCCCTTTCCTCCCTCTTCCTACATCCCACTTTTGTCTGTTACAGGCGAGTCGCATCTTAGGCGCATTTAACATGCGCGAATTCAGCTTTGCGCGGTCGGCAAAACCAGAAAAATAAACGGTTTAAAAACTGCATCGGTAGTGCGGGCGATTCCGTCCGCCATTCAACTCAATGAGTGTTTCACTATACGCGGTTTTCGCTTTACGCGCTAACCGCGTAACGGAACCCCCGCGTAAGATGAGACCTGCCTGTATCACTTGTTTTCAGGTCTTAACTTTCATTGTAAGATCTTTGATGCACAGATAGCAGATCCCAGTTTAATCTCCGTTCTGCTGCTGTAAATCCACAGCAACTTCCATCAAGTGACTCCAGATTTGCACCAGAGTCACGGAGATCAGAGTCTAGCCCCGTGTCTTATTTGTTCTGTGAACTGCTATTCACGTTCCCGGCCCTGTATCAGTGCATACATCAATCCATCTGAGTTCTCTCTCCACGACACTGCATAGCCACCAGCCAGGAGCAGAAGGAACAATGGTATTTATTTCAACAAAGCGTATTTCAATTGCTCCCCCACCCTCCCAACTTTGACATTTCAGCTCTAAAATAATTAGTTTCTTCCAAAAAGGGGAAGGGAAAAAAAAAAGAGTCAACAGCCCAGTCAACCTAATGCCCCATGCACACTTGCAGGAACAGGTGAGGAACCTGAGCTGTCTATCTCTACTAGGGTGACCAGACAGCAAGTGTGAAAAATTGGGATGGGGTGGGGGTAATAGGAGCCTATATAAGAAAAAGACCCAAAAATCGGGACTGTCCCTATAAAATCGAGACATCTGGTCACCCTCTACTGCGTATCAAGCTTGGTTATTAGTACAGAGAGAAGAGATTTCATAGTGAGTTACAGAAATATATTTGCAACCAGAAGTTCCCCTCCCAATGCCTTCTCACGTTAAGCCTTCCCTTGAAAACAACGGCATGGAAAACAAAAGACTTACCCGCCATTTGCTAATCCATGGTGTATTTGAATCCAGAAGATTACTCAACATCCGACAGCCCCGGTAGCTTTAAACTCACTGGGGCACGTGGGAGATTATTTCTGGTTATGTTTTCTTCCCTTGCCTCCTCCCCAAACTCTGAAGTAGGCTCGGGAAGGGGACAGGCAGCAAAAGAGAAAAATGCCAGATCGCAGAAACTAAGATGTGATTCTGTGAGACAGCACAGCTAAAACTTCAATCCTACTGCACTGCTGGACGTGCCAGAAGGAACTAGACAATGGAAGGAACACGGATTTCATAATAGAAGTCCTTGGAAGGAACAACATGGGCCTATATTTTCAGATAAAAACAAGATGTATTTTTTATTCCAGGCTTGTTACAACTTGTACACCCTTCACGCTAAAAAAAGGTCACAGGAAGAGTGCCCCTCAGGTCCTTTGGAGCATCTTGCAAGACGCGTTATCTTCGTGGTCTTATTTCCATAAGAGGATCAGCTACTTTTCTGCTATTAAATAGGCTGCACCATTCAAAGAAAATTCAAGGTTCACAGTGCCTGTCAGTCCAAAGTTACTGAACAAACTATACACACAGGAATCCCTTGCAGCCACTTCTGGGGTAGAACATTACAGCAGTTTCACAGCACACAGGAACGCTACCATGAGGGTTTCAGGCTGGAAACGAAGGGTGCTTTGGTTGAAGGGAGAATGTAGATTGGCAGTTTGTAGTTACCCATATTGGAATTTGGTCAAGGGCACTGGGGATAACAGCCCAGTTCTTGCCAAAAAGGACCCTGGGGACTTAGGCTTTGATGAGTCCTCCAAAACGGCAGCAGCAGCCCAGGCATCAGAGCTCCGTGAGAAAAGTAACACCTAGAGAATGAACCAGCTCCACTTCCCGAGTCTCCCATCCAAGTACCAGCCCAGCCCGATCAGGCTTAGTGTAGGAGATCTGATGAGGTCATCAGCGGCGAGGACCAATTCTGCAGTGAAAGGCCTTTTCAGTTAGGTGCAAGACGATCCATCAAGACGTCACAACAAGGCCCAATGAGCAGAGAAAGACAAGCCTTTCCTAAGCTCTAAACAAGTAATTATGGCACCGTCCTAATGAGTTCTGGTGGGATGAGTGTAGCATTTGAGCCTACTCCATGGAATGGGGCACAACTGGATGACCACAGAAGGCCCTTCCAACTCAATCATCTAGGAGCTGAAGAGCAATACCCTCCAAATGGGATTGGTAATGAGCTAAGTGATGGAGCTGATCACCTCTAGGTGACTCATTCAAATACAGCCTGTGTTAGTAATAACCAGACATCATTTGCCGGTCAATGGCTGGCCGGAGGACTTTGTGAAATGAGTTAGTGATCTAACGACAAAGGGTCCTGTGGCACCTTATAGACTAACAGAGGTATTGGAGCATAAGCTTTCGTGGGTGAATACCCACTTCTTCGGATGCAAGCTTCACCCACGAAAGCTTATGCTCCAATACCTCTGTTAGTCTATAAGGTGCCACAGGACCCTTTGTCGCTTCTACAGATCCAGACTAACACGGCTCCCCCTCTGATATTTTAGTGATCTAAATTCATTGCCCAATGGGCAAATCTCACACGTCACCACCACCAGCGGGCACCTTCACTCACCACTCAACAAAGAGCACAACCGTTTGCCTGGGCCTGGAGACCTCATCATCATTAGAGCTGGTCATCCCAGGCACGAGGTTGAGGAACGTCACAGTACTCTGCATGAGGAAGCTTGCACTGCTGCTATCGGCTGTGTGCATATTTTTGGGGGCTCACGGAAGGCTCCAGTTTCCAAGGCCAACAATAAAGTGGTAAATGTAGTTTGTTTTTCTGTGTGTTCACAATTAAGACACAAGGAGTAGAAGAGAGGAAAGTCCCCCTCCACTACAACTATGCTTTTGACAGTAGAGTCCTTAACATTCAAACAGATTTGTGTGTATATTTTGCACTTCATTTTGTTGCATATATAGGCTGCTCGCTAATAAAGATTCTAGGGGTGGGTTTAGTGTGTCATACTCAAAAAGCAACCTACTTTTTTTGTATAATGACAGCCAGGAAGAGCTCCAAGAATAGGCATGATCCAAGTTTGCCTTCAATGGTCAAGTTCACAACTTCCAATGCTGGTTTGAGAACACAGGGCAAGGAGAGAACAAGGAGGAACTGATTAAGAGCAATCGAAACAGCTAGATGCACTTCAGTTGCCCAGGAGGCAGCTAGCAGGGGATTTGCACAGTGCCTCGTCCATAAAAGCTACCCAAAGCACTGCTAATGTATGTCTCATGCCCCCTAGCAGAATGAGAAGTGTATTACACTGCCTCACTGCAAGGGGAGCTACCTTGCCCCATGAAACATCATGATTTCCAAGTGAAAGATGTGACACAAACTCCTGCTGCAACGAACTGCAAGCGATGCAAGAGGGCAAAATACCCATGAGTCTGCACCACTGGATTCTGTAAAATCCATACCCTCCTCTGCTCAGTATTTCACCCAGCTTGACAGTGCACTACCGAGTGCTTCAAGAAAGGACTGAAAAATGGGCCTTGGCTGGGCTGACCCCAGCACTTCTCCAAAGAGAAAGCCTAGCTACACCAAAGCCGAGCGAGCTGCTCTGAGTTCTGAAACCAGCTGTTTGCAGCTGTGGTTTGTTTTAAGCACGGGAAGTCTTAACCCTTAAATGACCACGGCCCTGGGCAGCTCCAAATCTGCACAGGACTGAACACACCAATGGCATCCTGCACATGCTGGCTGCTGCATCGCCGCAGGACCCTTGGCTCTGAACTTGGGTTCATTAACTGACTGCTCAATACCTAATTCTGAAAAGTGACAGCGTCAAGATAAGCACCAAATTACACTCACCCTAAAGTCCAGGAGACGTTTTTAGAAGTAAAAGAGAAAGGAACGGGTTAATCTTTCTACACATTCTGCTTCATGGAGAGTTTTAAAGGAAACAAAATATCTGGCAGTACCACCGTTATGGAGTAAAACCAACTGGAGACGACAAGCCCTGACTCCACATTGGAAAGCAATCATCAGATCCATTTGTCTCTAATGTGCCCATCCCTGTGGTATTTCAGAAGCCAATTTAACATCTCCCAGGCTATATGCAAACATACATAAACACCCATTGAAACAGTGTGTTACAATGCGATTACACTGCCAGTCAGATGGGGCACTCTTAAAAAAAAAACACAAAAAAACACCCCAAGATTTGCCATTGTTCCGCCATATCACTCCAGAAAACTCTCCTAATCCAAAGTATGTCCATGGAATTAAGCTGGCATCTCCCTCACCAAATGTCCCTGTACTTCAAAAACAGACTCCAACGAGAAACTGCAGAACTGGAATTAATTTGCAAACTAGACACCATTAAATTAGGTTTGAATAAAGACTGGGAGTGGATGGGTCATTACACAAACGGATATCTATTTCCCCATGCTAATTTCCCCCCTACTGTTACTCACACCTTCTGGTCAACTGTTTGAAATGGGCCATCCTGACTATCACTACAAAAGTTTTTTTTTCTCCTGATGCTAATAGCCCACCTTAATTGATTATATCTTCCTACTGTATTTTCCACTCCATGCATCTGATGAAGTGGGTTTTAGCCCACAACAGTTTATGCCCAAATAAATGTGTCAGGCTCTAAGGTGCCACAAGTACTCCTGTTTATACAGGCTCATTGTGAGGCCTTAGGAAAGTCCCTTAGCTTAGCTTCCTTCTATCGCTGTTTTGACATCTTTTAAGTGGGGTAACAGCACTCCCCTGTACCATAGGGATTTGTGGAGGCATTAAAATCGCTAAAGCCCTCAGATTTTTGGAAGAAGGTGTTACAGAAATGTTGCCATGCATGACAGTCAATTGCATTATCTAGCCAGCCTACTACAGTGCATTGCACCGCGGGTTCATGGGATTTGAAATGAGAACGATAGGATACGTGGACATCAAGAGTAATACAAAAGGTGTTTTGGTACCTGCCGTTCCTGGAAAGACTATTTGGGTGGTAGGGAAGTAGTGAAGACTGCAAGCAGCAAACTGCTGATAGTACGCTACTAGCATTTGTGAACACAGTCATATTGTATGCAGGGCGCTTTGGAAAACGGCTAGCATCTATCTGCCACTACCATGCTCCTCACCCACATTATGGCCGCATGTGTGGCACGTGGAGTTTATTTTTGAATTAGGATACGCAGAACAAAATAATAGATCAGATCTTACCTACTGCATTGTTCTGTCAGTGGAACATTCTTCTCTGCTGTATGTTTTGACCAGAGTCTGGAGTAATTTTAAAACGTGCCAAGCAATGGAGCTTCCATCACTTCTCATGGGAGGTTAGCCCACAAACTAATACATCTCACCACCAAGGAAGCTCTTCTTGATAGTCTGGACATTTTCCTTTTCTTAAACCTCCTCCTAGTTCTTCCTTTTATCACTGCAAATTCTTCTCTCTATGTCATTCACAGCCCTTTTAAGATTTTCATTCTTCTACCCTGGGACCTCTGCCCCCAGATTGCTGTCATTTGTGCACACAACTACCAGATTGATGTGTAATTATTGTACACACAAATTAGGCACTGAGTATGCATTGTGTGCACCTTAACGGTTTGAAAACCAGGCTCATAGATCAGTGCTGGAACTAGGTAGGGGTTCTGCCGCATCCCCTAGCTTGAAGTGGTTTCCACCATATAAAGGCTTACAGTTTGGTTCAATGGCTCTCAGTATATTCTCACTATATAAATTGTTCAAGCATCCCTGGGTTCGTGCTAGATAGTTGACTATGCAAAACCACCTCCAGACTTTGCGAAGAAAAGTTACACACACACACACACAAAGGAATGATATATAGAAGGCGATAGTGTGCATATTTACTCAAACGCTTGTATTCTTGTAATATTAACTGCTTTACAAAGGAGAACTTTCCCCATTCCCAAAGGTTTTTCTCTATCATGAACAGCTGTCGTACAGCATGCATGAAAAGATCAGCAAGTGACTCATCCGCCTTAATCAAGTTAGGATGAAAGCGTTACATTTACCATCAGCCTCCACACAATCTGCAGGGTGCAAAAGTTATACTAAACAAGTGGGAAATGGCTAATCCCATTCATAACACATTTTGGTACACATACGCAAACGTGCTTAGATGTCGTCTAACACAATAATGTACTCATGGATTTTAATCAGCTGCCAAATTTAAGACACTCATCACATCTTGCATTTACATTGTAAATTGGATCACATCCATTCCTCTATCTAGGGTGGGTTTTTTGCACATCAACATTACCTTCCTCTCTATTTGCAACATGCAGAATCTGTAGACTGCCTTCATCCAAGTCAACAACATCCATTCGCACAGCACAAAAACAATTGCCCAGGCTAACTGAATTGGAAAGATGCATCTCAGTGCTAAAAATTAAGCACACCTTGGAAGTCTGTGGCAATAATTAAAGTCAGAAGAAACACGAAAGCTGCTCTTCTTTCTCTTCCTTGCACTAACACATCCGTTACCTCTCCCAGAAGCTGCTCCATTTGCTAATGGAATCAGATGCTTCAACTCAAATGAAAGACATGACAGCAAGGGGGGGAGGAGGGAGAGAATGTAACCAACGAGAAAGCTTGGGATAGGATTGTGACGCTGGCAGACCAGATGCCAGCTTATACCAAGGCCCTTAGGCCTCACTGAACACTGACAAATGCTCAGCTAGAAAGCAGTCTGGCTCCCCGTGTGTTAGCACTGTTAAAATAGATGTTAAGTTTATAAGAATGTGTTTAATGTTTAGACTTTATGCAATGCTTGTAAATTGCTGCATACATTATCTCCCAATATCTGTATCCTATGTTATAAGGTAATATTTCAGTGTTTGCTTTAAAACTATAAAAGTGTTTGTTATGAAACTGGAAACGCGGCCCCCCCAGTCAGGAGAGAAGCATTACCAAGTGTGAAATACTAGTTCACGACAAGAGATGTCATCTTCACCCAACAAAACAAGGACTATACCAGTGGTTCTCAAACTACTGTACCGGTGACGCCTTTCACATAGTAAGCCTCGGAGTGCGACTCCCCTTCTAAATTAAAAACACTTGTTTATACATTTAACGCCATTATAAATGCTGAAGGCAAAGCAGGGTTTGGGGCAGAGGCTGACAGCTCGCAACCCCCCATGTAATTACCTCATGACCCCCTCTGAGGGGTCCCGACCCCCAGTTTGAGAACCCCTGGCCTACACACATCAGACAAGCCACTGTGGAACATCAGTGAACAGAAGTCTTTGATTGCTTTCCCCACACCATGAAGAGGGGACGTGCACAAAAGCTTGTCCCATCACAGTTTGAACTCAAAAGGAAGGGAATAAAAATTCCTCTCAAGGAGAAATTATCTTGGAATTCGGAGAGGGCACAATTTTAAGCATAAGCAAGGGACCCCAAAGCTGCTTGGCATAGCTCTAAAGAGCATACAGAGCTTGCGTATCATAGCAGCTACTACATTTTTGGAACCTAAGCCTTGTAGCTCATTTTTGTGGACATGTTTACCTGCTTTAACCTTGTAAATAACTCACTTCTTTTCCCTACTTAATAAATCTTTAGTTAGTTTATTACAGGACTGGCTACAAGTGTTGTCTTTGGTGAGAGATCAAAGGTACAATTGTCCTGGGGAAAGTGAGTGGTCCTTTGGGACTGGGAGTGACCTGAATCTTGCTGTGATTTTTGGTATAAGGGACAATCTATCACCAAGGCAGGCTTGCCTGGGTGGCAAGATAGACCAAAGTGCCCAAGCAGACTGTCTGTGACTCCACGTTAAGGCTTGAGGAGTTCACACGTGATACTTGATTGGTGAAATCTAAGCCTAGACCACACAATCAGTTTGGAGCTGGTGCCCTCTTGCTTGACAGTCTGCCCTGAGGTTGGAACCCCCGGTCGAGAGTCACTCCAGACTGTTTGACATCCTTAATTCATCCCTGTTTATGCTCCAGGTACTTGAGAAGAGTGGATGAGCTTGTATATCAATGTGCTTGCCACAAGAGAGCGTGCTGGCAGCGTTGAAGTGACAAGGCTAGAAGCTCTTTGGGGCGGGAACTGTCTTTCTGTTCTGTGTTTGCACAGCACCTAGCACAATGAGATCCTGGCCCATGACTGGCATTCCCTGCTGCGCTACCACAATACAAAAAAAGCAGGGGAGTTGGGTGTTTCTATTCTAGGAGAGCATGGGGGGGGGGGGTGTAATTAATTCTCTCTTGCTGTGGAAGCAAATGATGCCACTGTGACGCTGCACTCCACATGATTTTATGAAAATATGCTAATAAGTGTGAATATAATATAACTGGAATATGCTTCATGCAAAAGGTCTCTTGTAAGGTATCATGACAAAGCTTATAATCTACCGAGTGTGTTCATCTTATTTGTATGAATGTATCATTCCTGTATCTGAAACTAGAAATATGAAATACAACTCCGAGGTCGTATTGTAAATATGCAAAGTGTGGACATTAATGGTGGTTTGGAAGCTTGAGGGCTCCCATTAACCAGGACAATGGACTGTAGGTGGCTCTGTTTACTTGCAAGCCTTCCTGTGAGTCAGGCTGGGAAGAATGAAGGCTTGGGGTCTCATAGGACATGTGACCATGTCACTGGTACTGGAATCCATCTTGAACCTGGTGCTTTTCCATTTAGAAGGAGAGGTGGGGACCCAAAGAAACAAAAGATTCCCACTTTGTGCCAAAGATATATAAGGGGGTGGAACAGAACAAAGGGGGCTGCAGTCATGAGAAATCCGCTAGCTACCACCTGAGCTAGAACAAGGACTGTACCAGGCAAAAGGATTGGACCCAGACTAGAAAGGAGTCTAGTCTGTGAAAGAAGCTTATTGGAACATTTCTGACGGTGAGATTTTATCTGTAATCAGTTTGTTAAATGTATTAGGCTTAGACTTGCGAGTTTTGTTTTATTTTGCTTGGTAACTTACTTTGTTCTGTCTGTTATTTCTTGGAATGACTTAAATCCTACTTTTTATACTTAAGAGAATCAATTTTTGCTTATAAAATTAACCCAGAGTAAGTAATTCCTGGAGCAGCAAACAGCTGTGCATCTCTATCAATGTTATAGAGAGCGGACAATTTATGAGTTTACCCTGTATAAGCTTAGAGTAAAACGGATTTATTTGGGGCTTGGATCCCATTGGGAGCTGGGTATCTGGGTGCTAGAGACAGGAGCACTTTCTAAGCCGTTTTCAGTTAAGTCTGCAGCTTTTGGGGGACATGATTCCGACCTGGGTCTCTGTTGGCAGCAGGCTAGCGTGTCTGGCTCAACAAGACAGGGACTTACTGAAGTCCCAAGCTGCCAGGGAAAACGGGCTCAGAGATAGTCTCAGCACATCAGGTGGCAGTCCCAAGGGGGTCTCTGTGACCCACAATCAAAATTATGGCTTTGGGAGTCAAAAGCAGCACGTGGGGCACAGGTATGTAGCAACAAACCTGCCTTCCATGTATGGGGTCTCAGTGATATCACAATGGCAAAGAAATGCAAGAACTAGGAAACATTAGCAGGGTTGGTTCTCAGCAAAGCTTTCTCTAAAGCAATCTAAGAAGTATCAGCTCCTTAGCAATAAGGAGCTTCCCTCTGAAAGCTTTAGACAAGGATATGCAGTGCAGTCGTAGCCATGTCAGTGAGGTCATATCTTTTATTGGAACAGCTACTGTTTGGTGAGAGAGAGAAGCTTTCGAGGCACACACAGATCTCTCTCTCACCAACAGAAGCTGGTCCAATAAAAGATAATACTTCACCCACCTTGTGTCTCTGGTAGGCAGCAAATCATGCAGCAAATGTGCAATGAGATTTAGTTACCGGGCATCAACCGAAAATTCAGGGAAAGAAGAAATGAAGCCAACTTTGGTCCATATAAAACTCTGACAGCTGAGACGGCCCTGCCTGTCAAAGAGATACCAAGGAAAAGCAAGCAGTTAACTGTGTAATTAAATGCATGGAGCAGCCCGTGCTAAAGTGTAAGGGTTGCACTGGCAAGTGACAACTTGTCCTTATCTTAGTGCTGCTGTCACACAGACAGGTCTCACTCCATTGGTTACAAAGACATTACATGATGTCCCCGGATGCTGTATCTAAGCCTTTCAACTGTCAAAAAAGGCCTCACTTAAGCATAACAACTCTCCAGATGGGTAGGTGAGTATGAGGTTTAAGTACGGCTTGTAAAGATCCTCCGAGTTCCTCGAACAAAGGGTGCTATATAAAGTATTATTAATCATCCTTATCACTTAATATTATAAAGGCAGGAAAACGTGGCCACAGCAAGGGGAAATACCCTCAGATTGTCTAACCCAGTGGCTCTCAACCAGGGGTACACGTACCCCTAGGGGTACACAGAGGTTTTTGAGGGGGTACATCAACTCACCAAGATATTTGCCTAGTTTTACAACAGGCTACATAAAAAGCACATGCAAAGTCAGTACAAACAAAAATTTCATACAGACAATGACTTGTTTATACTGCTCTAGACACTGAAATGTAAGTACAATATTTATATTCCAATTGTTTTATTTTATAATTATATGGAAAAAATGAGAAAGTCAGCCATTTTCAGTCATAGTGTACTGCGGCACTTTTATATTTTTAGATCTGATTTTGTAAGCAAGTCGTCGTTAAGTGAGGTGAAAACTTGGGGGTATGAGAGACAAATCAGACTCCTGAAAGGGGCACAGTAATCTGGAAAGGTTGAGAGCCACTGGTTTAACCCACTGTTTCTCAACCAGAGGGAATGCAACACCCGGGGGTGAAGGGTCACACAAGACTGGGGGGGAGGGGAGTTTGCAAGGATTTTATTACACGCTAAAGCAAAGAGACTCACTCCCTGCACACCCTAACCTTTCAAGGTCAAGTATTCTCAGTCAACCTCTCCAAACACACCCGCAACTAAATTATACAGGCATATCACGGTTAGTATTGATAACATTTTTTACTCTTATAGACATGTAAGAGGATGACAAACATTTGACTTGCATACAGGGTTGCCACCTGAAAAGGCCGAGAAACAGTGGTCTACCCTATGGCACTGATGCTGTTCTTCCAAATACTGTAGTTCTGGGGGCTAAACTCTTGACAACAGGCACACTAAAATGGAGAGAGACAGGCTAAGTAGTATATACCAGTGGTGTCAAGGACCTGATTTTCAGAAGTTCTGAGCATCTATAGTTTCAATGAGGGCTGTGGGTGCTCAGCACCTATGAAAAATATCAGGCCTTGCATCATTACCTAAATGCTATACGACAGAAGCAGGTGGTAGGAGCAGAATCTATAAGCGTGTTAATACGCTGGGCTCCTTGGGGTAGAGAACTTCTGCATCTGTAAAGCTAAAACGCACAAAAATTAAGCTCTTCTGCATGAGTTACAGTACGTGGCATATAAATATGTAGACAAGGGAATTTAATTTACAATTGCCTTAAGCAATCTCTGTGCACCAACTGGAAGGAAAAAATCCCTTTTCCTTCCATAAATATGAAGACATTTCTGAAAATTATTAAGCAAGTTATTTTTGCTCATTTCATTTTTATTCAGTAAGGGGCTTTTTTGGCCAAAACACAAAGCCAAACAAGAAAGTCGGACTTAATACCAAAACGCTACAACCTACTTATTAGGCGCAGGCAACGGATCAATAATGTAATGCTGCACTTGGACATTCTTAAAATGCTTTACAAAAGTGCCTTGGAATTACCTCTATTTTATAAAGGTGGAAAGTGAAGCAGAGAGTTGAAATGACTTTCCCACGGTCAGACGATGAGTCAGTCAGAGCTTGGACTGGGACCCAGGTCTCATATCTCCAACCACAAGACCATACTGCCCCTCTAGTGTATTACACCCTGGACTCAACTCCTGTTTAGGTCACAACGACGACACGTACAGGAGCAAAAGTGAGATAGGTGGCACTAACCCGGTCTCTGTTCAGCCAAACTACAGAAGCAATACAATCTGAGGCAAGTAGGGTACATGCTCAGAAGTAGTCCAGGTCACCAGAGGGGGAATGCCAGTTAAGACTGACGGTCATGGGAAGAGTTGGCCCAGGACCGAAGTAGAAGGGGATGCTGAGGGGCAGGATTGAAGAGCACTGGCAGAGCCAGTAGGCTAGGAAGACAGGAAGGAGCAGGTAAGTGCTGCAGGTCAAAACCAAAGAAACTGCCACACTGGATGAGACCAACGATCCATCTAGACCAGTGGTTCTCAACCAGGAGTCCGAGGCCCCCTGGGGGGCTGCAAGCTGGTTTGAGGGGGTCCGCCAAGCATGGCTGGCGTTAGACTCGCTAGGGCCCAGGGCAGAAAGCTGAAGCCCCACCATGCTACCCCCTGTAGCATGGGCCCCGGGCAATTGCCCTGCTTCCTACCTCTTCATGCCAGCTGTAGATTTTATATGGAGAAAAACAATTGTTGTGGCACAGGTGGGCTGTGGAGTTTTTATAGCATGTTGCGGGGGCCTCAGAAAGAGAAAGGCTGAGAACCCCTGAGCTAGGCCATGCACCTCTGCCTTCAGACAGCCCCAGATGCATCTCCGTAACGGCCAGCAGTTAAGCTTACACAATACCCACCCAACCCAGGACTGTCTAGAATCAGTGCAATTATTCCTTCATTTTCCTGGGCACGAAGTTCATTCACTAAGATAAAGGGCTTGAACCCCAGAAGGATTTTACAAAACCTCGCATTATTCAAATGTTTCCCTTCAGTTCCTAAAAATGCAGAGTTTGCTGTTTCAATTTGAACATCTTCCTGCAGACTCTGAAACCCATACCCCGTGGCACTGGGCACAGGACAATCGGAAAGTGAAACCGACAAGTAAACAGATGGGGCTGTTTATTTTTGAGCTGCCCAGCCTGAAGTAAGGGGTTAGGGGTTTGTAAGATTCTTTACATACTCATAAGCTAAACTATGACTAGCAAAGGCAAGGCAATGCTTTGCATCTGTGCTTTTAAAATTGCCTCCCTTTAAAACTTGAATCACTGGATAAAAAGTCTGATGGTGTTTTCAGAAGGACTGCACTGCACATTTTTATAAACTAAGTTTTCAGAGGCGCTAGGAACTCACCGACTCCTGTGAACAATGCCAAGAGCTCAACCCTTTTGAAAATCAGGCCATTTACTTACCGACCGAAATACGGGCCTCGGAGCATAATTTTTAAAGTGTTGATCTAGCAGAAAGCCAGCATTCATCTCAACTGTTTGGAACATCTAATATTTATCCCACTAACGTCTAGTTTTGAAGGTAATTAAGCTGGGTAATGGGGCTTCCGTTTCGGGATTCTTCCTAAACATCCTCTGGCTTGTTTTATATGCCAGACAAAGGAAGGCAGGGAAGCTGGAAGCAAGTAGCTTTTCTCTCAATCCGCTGCCTAGCCTGAGGGATGGGAATCGTCAAGGAACATTTTATCAGATTAACAATGAAGCAAGGGCATTTTCATGTTTAATAACAATGGGACTGAACAGTCTTTGCTCACAGGATTCAAGGCACAAAAAATCCTTTTAATCTGGGTAAGTAATTAACCGCTAAGCAATGCCCAGAAGACAGGGTCTGGTGCTACAAAACACCGAGCGCAACTCCTCCAGAAGTCAATGGGAGGTGAGCGTGCTCACCATTTCGCAGGATTGAGTTTTTACTGGGGATATGCTTTTAAAAGACCCACCCTAGAGCTATGGGCAGTGATACAAACTTTACCACTGACCCGGTCAGCTGAGGCAAGTCAAAGACCAGAATCTACAGTTCTGGTCCACCAGAAATGCACCAGTCATCTTGGATTACATAAAAAGCAGTTTTAATGACACATCTAACCCAGCAGTTTTGAGCCCTGTGAGCCTGGGTCAGCTGACCCATAGCCATGCCATGACCCTCTTATTGCAGTGGAGATGTACCCAAAGAGTCTAACGCAGGGGGATCTGAATTCACGTCTCTTATTGCCCTAGGACTGCCAGGGGGCTGGGAATGCTGCAGAGGTAGCAGCTGGAAAGGAAAGACGACAACGGAAACTTCATATCATCCCTGCAACCTCCTCCTCTTGGGTGAATGGCTGGCTCTGGAAGCAGCTACGTTCACCTCTCCTGAGGCAAGACGGTGCAAAGTCAGGGTCTCTGTGAGCATAGGACCTAGGCGGGGTACAAACAGAGGAGGGAGTGGCCACCAGCCCACTGAGAACTAGGCAGACCACCAAACAGCCATGGGATGGTGTTACTCTCAGGTCAGCACCCCACTGATTTCCCCAGCACACAGTATAATGCTCTCATCAGCTATTTAGCTACTTTCCAATTATAACGGACAGCAATAGCTACCGTTTCTCTGGTTTTATAAAGCTGCATCACATGGAGGGTAACAGCCCAAGAAAAGATTTTTAAAATATATTCCTTAAATCAGTAAGTGTCACTCGAACCATGTGTTAGAATTAAGAGCTAGGCAAACAGCAGCACAAGTATGCATAAACGTAGCAGGTAAAGCTTCCAAACAGTGAAGTCTACCCGGCTTCTGAGCAGCCTCCCAAGGGACGTGATGGAAATGCCAGATTTAAAATTGGGCTGGACAAAGCATTAGAAAAGGTCCTGTGGGGAACCACCCTGCCATGGCCAGGGGATGGACTAGATGGGACCTGATAGATCGATTTTTTTCAGACTCTTCCATGGAAATCAGGATAAGTTTGCACCACCTGTATATGCCTGGGGTGGAATCCTGTCCATGTAGGTTAAACCAGGCAATAGCTGACAAAGGATCAGTGTACAACGATGCTGTTTCCTTGTCCATTACAGGGGGAAGGGCCTCCTAGATTGGAAAGCGTTTGCAATTTCTGAGGAGAGCATTCCCCGGTCAAATCTCAGCAGGTTGAGATGCAAAGAGGAGCTGCAGGCCATGACAGAACATGAGTAAATGCCACATACTGAGCATCAGCTGCAGAACACACCTAATCATGGCCATGGGCAAAGGACAGAAGACACAGGCTTTATCAGAACAAAGAGAATCCCAGAAGGGCGATTTCTCCTTGGGAGATGTGCCAGGGGTATTTTAACGGCAGCGCAATTCAGATGACAATCAGATTGTGCCCTGTATTGTCAAATCCAGCATTGGCCAGGGTGATATGAGCAGCCGTGAGCTTTAGGCTCAATGGCAGCAGCACACTGTACCTAGGAAGCGAAAACTGACCCAGAAATAGCTCGATTCAAAACAGAGCAGCCACCCTGCTACTAACACAGCAAATGCACATCCCAGTCCTTTGCTCATTACTTTGGCTCCCTGCTGAACACTGGGTTCAGTCCTCATCTTCAAAGCACTCTGTGGGGCTGCCTTGAGCTGTCTAAACAGGACAGCCTCTTGGCACCCCCACAAGCACCATCTCCCTCGACATGTGTCTTACAGACGCACTCAGAGGCCCATCACAATGCGTTCTGTGCAGTCCCCACCCAAAGCACTCTCACTCAGTTCCTAAGAAACCGTCAACCTCAAGGGTGAGACTGGAGAGAGCTCTCTCATCAGCTAGCCTACGAGTGCAGAATTCTCTTCACGGGGGATCGGAACGATCATGAATCTCGCCGCTTTTAATTAAGGCAAAAACTCTCTTTCTAGCCTTCCTACCACAAGACAGAAAATCCCACGGTGGAGGGACTGAAGGGAGAGACGACACAGAGAATAGCCACCTGCTGAAGTGAAAAAACAGATTGACAGAGCCAGAAGAGCACCCAGAAGTCACCTACTACAGGACAGGCCCAACAAAGAAAATAACAGAACGCCACTAGCCGTCACCTTCAGCCCCCAACTAAAACCTCTCCAGCGCATCATCAAAGATCTACAACCTATCCTGAAAGATGATCCCTCACTCTCACAGACCTCGGGAGACAGACCAGTCCTCGCTTACAGACAGCCCCCCAACCTGAAGCAAATACTCACCAGCAACCACACACCATACAACAAAAACACTAACCCAGGAACCTATCCTTGCAACAAAGCCCGGTGCCAACTCTGTCCACATATCTATTCAAGTGACACCATCATAGGACCTAATAACATCAGCCACACCATCAGGGGCTCGTTCACCTGCACATCTACCAATGTGATATATGCCATCATGTGCCAGCAATGCCCCTCTGCCATGTACATTGGCCATACTGGACAGTCTCTACGCAAAAGAATAAATGGACACAAATCTGACATCAAGAATCATCACATTCAAAAGCCAGTAGGTGAACACTTTAACCTCTCTAATCACTCAATGAAAGACTTTAAAGTGGCTATTTTTCAACAAATAAACTTCAAAAACAGGCTCCAACCAGAAACTGCTGAATTGGAATTAATATGCAAACTAGATACCATTACCTTAGGCTTGAATATTGACTGCGGGTGGCTCAGTCATTATGTTAATTGAATTTATTTCCCCTCCTTAAAAAACTCTTAACACCTTTGTGTCAACTGTCTAATGTAATGGGCCATGTTGATTATCACTTCAAAAGTTTCTACTGATAACAGTGCCTTTCAATTAATTAGCCTCTTAACGTTGATATAGACACTCCCACCTTTTCATGTTTCTCTGAATGCATAAATATCTGATTACTGTATGTTCCATTCCATGCATCCGATGAAGTGGGTTCTTAACCCACGAAAGCTTATGCTGAAATAAATTTGTTAGTCTCTAAGGTGCCACAGGTATTTTTCTTGTTTTCTTTTTGCTGACACAGATTAACACGGCTACTACACTGAAACCTGTCATTAAAGGAGCTTTTGTAAGCCCACAATGAGGAGCATGGTATAAATGCCCTAGATTTTAAAAAATAAAAAAGGATCCGTTCACAGTGACCAGACAGGAAAAGAAGTGGGTACTGACCCACGAAAGCTTATGCTTCAATACCTCTGTTAGTCTATAAGGTGCCACAGGACCCTTTGTCGCTTCTGCAGATCCAGACTAACACGGCTACCCCTCTGATACTTCAGACAGGAAAAATTACCCTCTTTTATACAGTAATGTTGTTGGTCTGAAGTTAATACCCGCTGTATTAATTCTGTTGTGACGAAGCCAAATAGTTCCATCTTTTAACCGCTCTTCGTCACAAAAATTCACGTGCCTTTTGTCGGCCAGGCGTGCAGGGTCACACAGACAAATGCCCCATTTCTAAAGCGTTACAACACGCTACAAGGAATGTTTGGCTTTGGTGGAGTTATCACTCGTGCTCCAGGAGGAAATAGGTCACTTCCTGCCATGCAAATGAAAACAGTGCTCTTTCGCCTTCCTTCAAGTGTTCCCTCCCTACACATATACTTTTGGTTTGCAAGCTCTCTGGGTCACAGTCCATATCTACTGGTGTGGTCACACAGCACCTAGCCCAAAGAGTCAGTCCTCCATCCCAATTGGGGTCAGTGGATGCTACTGCAACATAAATGTTACAGAATGATTTAATACTACGCTGGTCAAACATGTCTCTGAAACCAATAACCTCCACACAATGGGAAACATCCAACGTTTGCCAGAGTTTATAGGCTGTTACTTTTACGATCAGCTATGAAGAGGCAACTCACTCAACAAAGAGAAAAGAGCAAAATGCCACAGGAGAGGGATGCCTATTAACAGACACTGCTCAGCTCGTTAATGGAAGAGAACAGCTGAGGACTCCACAGAATGCAGCAGCTCAGGCAGATGCTAAAAAGAACGCGGCAAGACTCCAGTGGTGCATTAGGGGTAGAAGGGTTGCTCTCTCTATGCGCACAGGGTTACATCTTTGCTAATTCTGTTCACTTCTTCTCACCACCCTGACACCTTCTGTAAGTGTGAAGTTCACATGAATCACGATCAGCCCGCTTTGCTCCTGCCTCTGCTGCCTGGAGTCTATGTTAGCTAGAAGGGAAACTTGCCAATGCTTTAACCACACCGACGGCAGGCACTGGATCAATGACTGTCGGGGTCACGATGAACTCCTCACTATACGTGTGCATGCAAACTGTTGCTGGCTTTCCTGCATCTCCAACTGGCAGGAGACTGTCTTTGATGAGGGGACCGAGGCACCATGATCCACAGTCTCATGACCCCCAGAGAAGAGTACTGCAAACCTCTTTCAGTGTGCAGCCATCACACGGCGACTGAAGTTGCTGGAGAGCGTGGAAGCAATAACGGGCCAATGCAAACACTTCATACTCACCCTCACTGACACACCACCGACTCCCAGCTTACTTCAGAAAAAAATTCAATGGCCTGGCCTTAGAACCCTTGTTAATGAGACGACAAGCTCTTTAGGGCAGGGAATTTTTGTCCTGTGTTTGTACAGCACCTAGCACAAAGGGCCCATGGCCAGGTTCCTAAGCTTTAGTGCCATACAAATACACTACAACTGGTTCTACCCTGCTAAGTCCTTAGAATGGGACCTGGCTACTCAGAGACTCTCTCAACCTCCCCAAAAACCGTACACCATTGGGACAATCCTGTGGAGAGCAGAGATCCAGGTTTAGACCACCATCCTCTGTAAGTGGACCCTCTAGTGGAACTCCTCCCCAGACTCGACTGCGTTCAGCACAAAATGTTAGGTGCACAGTCTAACCACAGGAATGATGTTCATCAAAAAGAACATTGTACACGCACGTCCCTGAAGCTCCGGGGAACAGACAAAAGCACACCCTTTCATGGACTGTAGCCAAGCACACATTTTTGGGCTCAGTAAAGCGTATCGTCCAGAACTTGGTCTGAAGACATCAAGAGATGGAAAATCCACTACCTCCCTTGGTAGTTTGTTCCCATGGCCTATCACCCCCACTGCTAAAAAACAGGGCCTAATTTCTAATTTGATTTTGTCTGGCTTCATGCCATTGATTCTTATTCTGCCCATCTCTACTAAATTAAACATCCCTTTAGTACCTGGTATCTTCTTTCAGTGAAGGTACTTGTATACTGTAATCAACTCTTCACTGGAACCTTTATATTCCCTCTTCCCCCATATGCATTGTTCCATGCTAAGGTCTGATCCTGGCAAGCTGCTTTGTACGTGGGCAGAAACCGGTAGAGTGGCCTGCAGGATTGGAACCTATTGAAATACACTCAGCAAGAGATTTCCACTGCAGTTTTCATTGCAGGTCACCCAACTCCCTTAAGTATCAAACACCACTTTGTACAACTTGCTCTGAACCTTTAGCCTCTTTCGGCAGTTCACAAGGGTTATTTGTCCCATCTACTGAACTGCCCACTTCGGAGGACAGCCAGCAGATTGTGTCATCTGCAATTCATCTGCGTGCTTTTAAAAATCTACACACCAATAACCCCTCCACACAAACAGTTTACAGGGATCGCTCTTGCTTTCCAGCTAATCCTGAACAACAGAGCACCATGAATAATTCAAAATACAACTGTCAAAACAACCAATGAACAAAGTGAATGTATGATGCATTTCCTGCTTTTTTCATTGCTTGTTCAGTAACACATTGCAAATTGCAGTTAACTTGCAATGAAAGTCCCAGCTATTACAGAGAAGTCACTAATGTTGTACAATTAGCCCCCCTGCAGAACTGCAGCCAGGGCTAACCCCATTATGGGCAGTGGCTAGGCTACCAGTTTAGGACTTGGAAGATCTGGGTTCAAGTCCCTGCTCTGCCCATGACCCCCATGTGATGGCAGAATGGGTACAGGTTTTATAAGCTCTTTGGGGACAGGGACTATCAATATTTGTGAGCAGCCTATCCTGAACATTGCTAGCACTAAACAAATACTAACACCATCAGCCAATTTGCGATGCTCCAGGATAGCTCCGAATTGCACTAGCTTGACTATGCTGTGGTAAACCTGCTTCTTTAGGGGGAGCATTAAGGAACAATACAGCAGATGCAAGGCCTATAGACTAATCTCCGCACAGTCTCCAGCGCAGGGCTTTCAAAAGAAATTATCCAGTGAAACAATGGGAACGTTATTTCTCTGACAGTAATTGATCTTTAATGCTTTCAACACAAGGCAAGCTGCGGATTCACGGTCAGGAGCCAGGGACCCAGCTGGTCTTGGTCCGGAAAGGTTTTGTTCTAACAAATGGAGGGGTTTTTTTCCTGCAGCACAAACAGCAAGAAACGTCCGAAGGTTCAAAGGCACAGAACAGAAGGAAATGCGATAACCACCGTTAGCTGGTGAAGAGTTGGATGAGGCTCGCTCGGCAGAGCTTGCTACTGCATCTTGCTTACACACCCGCCTCCTCTGTTCTTCAATTTGCCCTGCAGCACTAGATGGGTCGCCCCAGTTTTTTTTCACTCCTGCTATGAGCGCTGATCTCTTTCAAAGGGCGACAGGCTGCAGTAATGCATTCCAACCATTGGATACTCTAGTTACTAGGCTAGGATTTGATCCAGTGACAACTCACACTAGGAAAAAAAGAAATTCATGGAGCTGCTACTCCAAACGCCTACACTTTTCCTTTTTTTAATTCAAGCATCCCAGCTCTCGCGTATAATGTATTTTTTTAATAAATTTTATAACAGTTTGACATAAATTTGTTTCCCTACAATAAGGGGGTGGGAATTAACCTGATGAAAACCTCTCTCTTTGTCAGCAATACCTCAGGGAACGCAAAACTAATCCAAAGAACATAATTTGATGCTGTTTCTATATTGAAAAAAAACACAAACTCCAGCATCTTCACAGTAATAGCAATGCTGCAAATTACAGGCAAGGTAACAGACAGTTAAACTGGGTTACATGCTTACAGTCATAGACTATATGTATCTGAATAGCAAAACATCGTAACACGCACATCCTTCAACATCCGAGACTTTTATTAGTCTTATACTGAGGGGTCTGGTAACCTTTCCACTATCCATCACAAGTTCAAATACAAGCTAGGTTAGTACCAGTTAAAAAGTCCTTACTACCTGATAGCTATTTGCTGGCCTGGGAGACACAAACTGGTGGGATTCAAGACAGAAGTCACTGTCGCAAATGCCAATATTGCAATTAACACCATTCATGGCATGGAAAGTGAATTATTCAAGGTCAGGCTGACGGGGCAGCATGAGGGAGGTTTGCTCTGTGCAGGAGGAAAGGAATTCAGATTCCAGAGCTGCCAAACAGGCTAGCAATAATGTCACTTGGTTTTAAAGTATTTACTTTGGGGAAGAGGAAAAAAAATATTGGTAAACAATTTAATCTGCCTGCCCCTTGGCATCTGTAGAGATGTCAGCCCAGCAGAATTACTCTGACAGTTCTCTCTGTTGGTTTCATAGACAAGAAAAAAAAGAAACCATGTAATGCAAGATTCTGCACAGCGTGAAACTTGACTGGCCAAACCACCATACCGCTACAAGAACAAACCGGTTTTTCCTCAGCAAATATCTCACTTCTCTTCAACAAGATCTGGCACTGGCATTCCTGTCACTTCCTTCTTCTGGGAGAGATACACGATAGGCATTGTTCACCTCTTGCCAATACCCTGCATGATTTAAAGCTTCCCTTTCCCCGCACAACACAATTGGCTTTCAAAAACAAGACTCGGGATCTTGCTTTAAAGCTTCATATGCCCAATTAAATAACGTTTCCAAATTAACAGGGCCAGATTCATCCCTAGGGTAAGCTCCATTGGCTGCAAGGGAGTTTAAACTAGACAGTGGACCAAATGCATCTCTACCAGCCTGCCGAGCGCACCATCAAATTGCCCAGTGGTGAGGCTAGGGGCTTCTGCCAGAGATGACTGGTGCCTGCTGAGAGTGGGGGTGGGGGGAAGAGGCAAAATGTAAAGGCCTCCCCTAACAGTTTGAGTCACGCCCTCCTCTTATTCTCAGTGGCCCCCACCTTGCAACTCCCAGGTGTTAGCTCCACATGGAGAGGCAAACAGCTGGGAGCTGAAGGGAGGGGCTGCTGCTTTAGCTCCAGGGGGAGAGACAACAGCAAAAGCAGTGGCTGTCCCTGCAGCTCCCAGCTGTTTGCCCTGGGAAGAATGGCCCCAAGCTCCCAACTTGCCAGCTCCAGCAGCTGCCAGGCAGGGAAGGGGCCCTGTGGCACCATGTGACTGAGCGGGGCCAGCAAACCCTGGCAAAAATCTGGGGGAGGGGTACCTGACCCCCCCCCCCACACACACACACACACACACACGTCGCCACTGGCTTCTGCCTAGCGGGGAGGGAGGTCTCAGGGCTTCAGCTCCGGCAGGCGCACCCTACACGGCTGAAGCTCCGAGTCCCGGCAGACACACCCCGGCTCTCAAACATCTGAAGATCACCGTCTTCGGAGGGTCAATACATTTGACCATCCTTGCTCTAGTGTGTCATTTCACATCATCTAGCACAAGGGGGCCCCCGATCACTGTTGGGGCCAACCAGTGGCCTAGTAGCAAAACTACTGGATTCAGCATGAAGCAAAGGACCTTTCAGTAGAGGGAAATAAAAGAAAGGGTGCAGCAATGTGTATAAACAACTATAACAGAAGCCAAAAGGAATTGCTTTTCTTCATATTAGCTCCAAAGCTATTACACGTCTCTTAAAAAAACAAAACACCTTATCTACGCTCCTGCTTTACTCACTTTAACAATCTATTATTAATGCACTTGTCTATAATGAACCATGCTGCGGCACTCAGATTTAATATTTGAAAACCACTTGGCCCAGCAGCAAGGGGAGCAATCTCTCCAAAGAACATTTCCTTCCAGATTTGTCAAACTCTCATAAACAAACTTGGCAGGAAGAATTGTTTTATCACGATTTCACACAGGCAACAGTTTTCTAAATGATTTGGGAAAGTGACTTTTTTGTGTTGAGAACACTTCAGAACAAGGTGTTTCTATGTTCCCATCACTTAGAAAAAAGGTGAAATTCACCCACACAACTAAGTGTTCAAAAGAGGCTGCCCAGGACTAGAATAACAAGAGAGCTGCAGGGCAGGATTGAGGTACTAGCAGAGCTGTGGGGTCCCATACTGCAAGGTGCAAAGCTCCCTTGGCTCCCATATAGTAGGAGTTGAGAGTGAGAATCATCTAAGAGGAGGCACCCAGCTTCCCTAAGGATTAGCCATTGTGGGAATCGAAGACCAGAAGTGCAGAGATACTGCAAGTGGGAACGGAGGTGCATTCACAGAAAGAGATGAAGACTTGCATAGCTCCTGCCCATGTTATACTTATCCAAAGCCAACATAACAGGGACCTCATTTCCATAAGCACTCGTTATGTGAGATGTTTTATAAAACAACCTCAATACACTGCTAACAATATCAGTCTAAGTGTCTAAATTATTCTGACCATAAACAGTAGCTAAATGAAGTCATGGGACCTTAAAATAAACAGCAATATCCTGATGTCAGAAACATTAATGAAGCATAATTTCATTTTTTCAGATAACTCCTGTTACTCTAATTATACAGCACCGTGTGGGCACACAGCATGTCTGCACGGTTGCAGCTGTGTGTATATGGATCTAAAATCCATAGAACAGGTCTATTGCAGAGACATTCCCCCTGGCCCTGTGAAAGCATAAGCCACAATGGAGCTGTCTTCTGACACCATTGCAGGGCAAGGCTCTTTCATGTCAGCATTCCAGAGCTCAGGAACGTTCAACTAATCAAGCAATTTGCCCATCTGAGCCTCCCTTAGCCCCTTCCAAGTAAAGGCTTAACCAAGCCGAGAGAGAAATAGTTATTGTCTCTGTACATCACGCCTTAGGGCCTGATCCTGCAAGCTGATCTCCGGGGGAAACCCATACACCTGCACTGAGTCCCAGTGGAGTCAACAGAACTCAGTACAGGCATTCAGCGATCTCTCAGATTGCAGCATCAAGGCTTAAGATATTAAATTCTCTAGAGCAGAAGCCCTGTTTCTCTCTGCAGACAGCACCTAGCAGAATGGGTCCGCAATTCTGATCTGTACCCCTGGGGGAACCATAAAATAAAAGAACCAACATCATGTATCAGTCCCTAACAGCTGTGGGGCCTAAATCCACCCCTTCTCTCTATCCCTCCCAGCACAAACTTCCTGCCCCTCCAGAACACTTCCACAAACTCAACCCTCAACAGCAGGCAAACTTTCCAACCAACGCTCCCTCCCCCTTTCCAGTCCACACTCACAGCAGCTGCAGGACCACTTATCAGTTCAACAGCAGCATCGTTGGCAAGTATTACACTATTTTAAAAAATGCAAGTTACAAGACTTTAACATGACATCTTCTCCTGAAGTCATTTCCCCAAAATTCAGGCCTCGTCTACACTTAGGTTTTGCCACTCTAGCCAACCAGAAAGCCCCTCCTAGTGTAGATGTAGCTTACACCTGGAAAAAAACAACACAAAAAGTGCTCTTCCAGGTATAGCTTATACCAATTTCTCAAGAAAACTAAAGCTATGTCTACACTAGGAGTGCTTTGCCAGCACAGGAATCTGACATACTGTATTAGCAAAGCATACTAGTGTGGATGTTTTGCATTTTTGCTGGTATCACTTATTCCAGATTCCCCCGCCTCTCCAAGTGAAACACACCAAACCAGCAAAAGTGCAGTTTTGCCAGTATATCTGCGTCTACACTAGGGCTTTTGCCAGTATAAAAGTGTCATAAAAAAAAAGCACACAGCCGCAGATTACTGCTAAATATTACGGCTGTAGATTAATCGTAGTTATCTCTGGAATGCTGGTTGAAGCACGAAGGGACATATGAATCTTTAGCATATCTGGCACATAAATATCTTGTGACACCAACAGTGCCCTGAGAACATCTGTTCTCACTTTCAGGTGACATTGTAAACAAGACATGGGCAGCATTATCTCCTGCAAATTGTAACCAAGTTTGTTTGTCTGAGTGATTGGCTGAAGTAGGACTGAATGGGCTTGTAGGTTCTAAAGTTTGTTTTATTTTTGAATGCAGTTATTTTTTGTACATAATTCTACATTTGTAAGTTCAACTTTCATTCTAAAGAGATTGCGCTACAGTACTTGTATTAGGTAAATGAAAACCTACTATTTCTTTTGTTTTTTACAATGCAAATATTTGTAATCAAAAACAAATATAAAGTGAGCACTGTATACTTTGTATTCTGTGTTGTAATTGAAATCAATATATTTGAAAATGTAGAAAACATCCAAAAATATTTAACTGGTATTCTATTGATTTTTTTAATCGCGCGACAGCCCTACTAAATATCTAAAAACTACAAGTTGTAATATCTGGGATCCTCCCTTTACCGCCTCCTATAGAAAGCGGCCAGAGCATGGAACTAAGAGAGAAGATCCGATCATCTGGACAGTCAGAGGTGCTTTGTAAGAATTAAGAGTAATTAGGAATTAAAGGTCTTTGTGGAAACAAAGCCACAGTTGCGTGGTGCCAAAAGGCTAGTTACGGCCAATTTATTTTTTTATAAAGCTTCTTAGCTAAAAATAAATTGCATGTCACTGTGCTAAACCTGGAGATTCTTAAATATGAATCTGCCTCAAGTCTGGGTCTATTACATGAGGATCCAGTGGCACAGTGGACTTTACTGTATCAAATCAAGCACTGATTCAAATGGGGAAACCACATGCACGTCCCCTCTAGAAGAGAGCACACAGGTAAAGGTGTGTCTACACTGCAACTGGGATTGAGCCTCTCAGGGTGGGGAGACAGAACCCGACTGAGGCTCCAGCGAACATACTAAAAATAGCCATATGGCGGTGGCAGCATGGGCTCTCAAGCCCACCCGACTGCCAGGATCTGAGCTCAGGTGAGCTCGCTGGAGTCTCCACCAGAGCCACAAGGTCCACACTATTTTTAGCACACTGGCTCAAGCCCCACTAGTGCAAGTCTGTCCATCTGGGCTGGGAGGGTCACTCCCAGCTGCCGTGCAAACATCCCCTAAGGGTACACCAAGTTTGCATTCAAACCCTGTTTAGATTTAGCACTTGTACCCACCCTTAACTTGCTGTAGTGCTGGTAAAAACAACCAGGAGTCCAGTGGCACCTTAAAGACTAACAGATTTATTTGGGCCTAAGCTTCCGTGGGTAAAAACCCCACTTCTTCAGACGCATGGAGTGAAAATGACAGATGCAGGCATTGCTATACTGACACATGCTGGTAGCGCTGGGGAAACCCACTTCCTGTGGCTTGCTAGCCAGGAAGAAACCTCTCTCTGTAATTGAAGTGTCTAGCTAGGGACAGCACCAGTTTCCATTGCGATCTGTAATCTTCTAGGCCATGTTAGACCCCCACCTCCGTCCCAGGGGGAGTCATCTCCATAGCAGCTAAGATTGGCGGGGGGGCGGCGGGGAAGAGTGGGAAGACACACACCGATCCACAAGGTCCAGTTTGCCCAGACAACTCCTGGGCATGTCACCAGCACCCAGTGCCCTGCTCTGCCCCGCCGCAGGGGACTGGAGGCTCCACACGCTTCTGGTTCCAGCTGCAAGCGGGCCCTGCCCTAACCCACCTCCCTGCAAGCCCATCCAGAGCAGGGACAAGGGGGCCACACACCCGCCTCCCTCCCCGCAGCTCTGGTCTGCCCCACGCTCTACGCCCGCGGGATGAGGCCAGAGACGAGGGACTAGAGGCTGCACAAGCGCTTAACCTCTCTCCCCCCCTCCCGCCATCACACTGCTCAGACCCACAGGGTCCCCTGCCCTGCCCATCACCTCGGTCCCCTGCCCAGCACCAGCGGCACCATGCCAAGGGCTCTCGCTCCAGGGGCCCTGCACACGCACCGACACCTGTGTCTGAGGCGCCGGCCCAGGGGTGCCCCTGAAAATCACACACACAGCGCCCCCCGGCTCCCCGCCATGCACAGCACCCACCGTACCTCCCCCCACGCCATGCACAGCACCCACCGTACCTCCCCCCACGCCATGCACAGCGCCCCCAAACGTCCCGCCCTGACGTGCACAGCGCCCCCCGCCCCCCTGTACCTTCCCCCCCCCAGCACCATACACAGCACCCCCCGCCCCCCTGTACCTTCCCCCCCCAGCACCATACACAGCGCCCCCGTGCACAGCGTCCCCCGCCCCCTGTACCTTCCCCCCCCCGCACCATACACAGCGCCCCCGTGCACAGCGTCCCCCGCCCCCTGTACCTCCCCCCAGCACCATACACAGCGTCCCCCGCCCCCTGTACCTTCCCCCCCCCGCACCATACACAGCGCCCCCGTGCACAGCGTCCCCCGCCCCCTGTACCTTCCCCCCCCGCACCATACACAGCGCCCCCGTGCACAGCGTCCCCCGACCCCTGTACCTCCCCCCCCGCACCATACACAGCGCCCCCATGCACAGCGTCCCCCGCCCCCTGTACCTTCCCCCTCCCCCCCATGCACAGCGTCCCCCGCCCCCTGTACCTTCCCCCTCCCCCCCGTGCACAGCGTCCCCCGCCCCCTGTACCTTCCTCCAGCACCATACACAGCGCCCCCGTGCACAGCGTCCCCCGCCCCCTGTACCTTCCCCCAGCACCATACACAGCGCCCCCGTGCACAGCGCCCCCCGCCCCCTGTACCTTCCCCCTCCCCCCCGTGCACAGCGTCCCCCGACCCCTGTACCTCCCCCCCCGCACCATACACAGCGCCCCCGTGCACAGCGTCCCCCGCCCCCTGTACCTTCCCCCTCCCCCCCGTGCACAGCGTCCCCCGACCCCTGTACCTCCCCCCCCGCACCATACACAGCGCCCCCGTGCACAGCGCCCCCCGCCCCCTGTACCTTCCCCCTCCCCCCCGTGCACAGCGCCCCCCGACCCCTGTACCTTCCCCCTCCCCCCCGTGCACAGCGTCCCCCGACCCCTGTACCTCCCCCCCCGCACCATACACAGCGCCCCCGTGCACAGCGTCCCCCGCCCCCTGTACCTTCCCCCCCCCGCGCACAGCGTCCCCCACCCCCTGTACCTCCCCCCCCCGCACCATACACAGCGCCCCCGTGCACAGCGTCCCCCGCCCCCTGTACCTTCCCCCCCCGCACCATACACAGCGCCCCCGTGCACAGCGTCCCCCGACCCCTGTACCTCCCCCCCCGCACCATACACAGCGCCCCCATGCACAGCGTCCCCCGCCCCCTGTACCTTCCCCCTCCCCCCCGTGCACAGCGTCCCCCGCCCCCTGTACCTTCCCCCAGCACCATACACAGCGCCCCCGTGCACAGCGTCCCCCGCCCCCTGTACCTACCTCCCCCCCCCTGCACCATACACAGCGCCCCCGTGCACAGCGTCCCCCGCCCCCTGTACCGTCCCCCGCCCCCTGTACCTTCCCCCTCCCCCCCGTGCACAGCGCCCCCGGGTCCCCGCCGCCCCCCGCTCACTCACCCGTGCAGCTGCCCTGGCCCGGCCTCCGCGCCCCGCTCGCAGCGCCAGCACCGCGCAGACTCCGAGCCTGGGACCGCAGGCAGCGAACCTGCCGCCACGTGAGATGGGCGGGGCTCCGCCAAGGGGGCGGGGCTTCAGTTTCCCGCGCCTGCCCCTTCCCCCCCCCGCGCTGAGCTCGCCCGGCGCCCGGCAGCAGCCGCTCACTCAGCGCCCCCCCAGCTCTGCCCCATGGATCGGGGGGAGGAGCCGGTACAAAGTACCGGGGCCCGCGGCCTGACTATGTTGTATCTGTTTTCTCCCCCGATTCCAGGGTTCATTGGTATCCCAGGCTGGGCTTAGCTGGGTTTTTTGCCATCAACACAAATCCCGGGTACAGATTTTCAGCCGGTCCGCCCTTGCTGGGGGGGGCTGACATTTTTTTTCACCGGGGCCCGAACGCGCTCTCGGCGGCCCTGCTCTGACCCACGGGTTCCCCCCACCCCCGTCTCAGCCCTAGGAGCTCCCCACACACACACACACACACACACATCCTCAGCCCGCAGTGCCCCATGGGCAATCACCCCCACGCTGTCCCAGGAGCTCCCCCACCCCAATCATACCCCCACAGGGCCCCACAGGCTGCTCCCGTCCCCATCTCAGCTAAGGTGACCAGGCAGCAAGTGTGAAAAATTGGGACAGGGGTGGGGGTTAACAGGCGCCTATATAAGAAAAAGCTCCAAATATTGGGACTGTCCCTATAAAATTGGGACATCTGGTCACCCTAATCTCAGCCCAGCCATGCCCCAAGGCTTCCCCCTTCCCCACATACCCCCATTTCAGCCCTGCAGCACCCCAGGGACTCCCCCCCCCCCCCATCCCCATCTCAGCCCTGCAGCACCCCAGGGCTCCCCTACTGCTCTGTGGCACTACAGGAGTTCCCTGCTTCCCCCCACTCTCTCCCTGTCTGCCCCCACTGATTACAAACACTGGTCTCCCCCCTCAGCTCTCTGTTACAGCTTTATCCACACCCCCTTCCCCTGTCTCCCTGGTTTGGACCTGTGCTGCAATGTTACAGGCCTTACCCAGCTCAGTTATGGAGTTTAGCTTCACGGGTTTATTGAAAATCTAGATTCAGGTGAAGTAAGAGCAACATGCCAGCACTACCTCCTCTTTTCTGTAATTCAGTACACCTCGGGGTGGCTTTTAAAGTGAGATAAGCAAAGGCCATTGGCATTAGACAACTAGGAACAGGTTGTTCTGAGCTTAATAAATTAAATAAAGAACTCCTTTAGCTGATTCTGCTCAGAAAAGTGCTTCTTGCTTTTCCAAACACAACCAGGCTTTTCTAGTTGGTCCCTGTGCTTAGAGAGAGCATTCTGAGACTTCAACCTGACAACTTGTTCATTAGTGGATCTCAGATGCAGTTCCTACAACAAGCACCTTAGAGACTAATAACTTTATTTAGGCATAAGCTTTCGTGGGCTAAAGCTCATTTCATCAGATGCATAGAGTAGGTATATATATACACACACACACACACACACACACACACACACAGAGAGAGAGAGAACATGAAAAGATGAGGGTTGCCATACCAACTCTAAGAGTCTAATCAATTAAGGTGGGCTATCAGCAGCAGGAGGGAAAAAAAACTTTTGTAGTGATAATCAGGAGGGCCCATTACAAACAGTTCACAAGAAGGTGAGAATAACAGAAGGGGGAAACTTAGCATGGGGAAATAGTTTTCAGTTTGTGTAATAACCCAGCCTCTCCCAGTCTTTATTCAAGCCTAATTTAATGGTATCCAGTTTGCAAATGAATTACAGTTCAGCAGTTTCTCAGTGGAGTCTATGGTTGAAGTTTTTTTGTTGAAGAATTGCCACTTTTAGGTCTGTTACTGAGTGACCAGAGAGATTGAAGTGTTCTCCTACTGTTTTTTGAATGTTATGATTCCTGAGGTCAGATTTGTGTCCATTTATTCTTTTGCGTAGAGACTGTCTGACACAATTCTGACCTCAGGAGTCATAACATTCAAAAACTAGTAGGAGAACACTACAATCTCTCTGGTCACTCAGTAACAGACCTAAAAGACCTACTCTTTTTACTGCAGTCATCTTGGACACTAAAAATAGATGTCAGTTCTTATTTTTAGTCAGTAATGTTTGGGTTGCAAGCAGGCCTGAGGAATGTCTAAATCCAAACCACCAAAAAATATTTCATTGAAACATTTCTGGTAATTAGATTTTGTAAGAGTTCTTATATCAGCTATATTTTAGAGCTAAATTACCTTCCAATGTCCATTTAAGTATTGAAAACAGCATGATATGTTAGTTCAATTTTACTCCTGTGAAAATTATTCTGGTTTAGTCAGCTTGCTCTCTCTGTGCAGGTGGATACATTTGATTATATCATTTCTCCTTGGAATTGGTAAACATTCAGGCCAAGGCTGCAGAAGATGTGTACAGCAGTGCTCAACCTGCCCCATTTTCTGAATCCTCTACAATGGCAGTTTGTAGAGAGAGCTAAAGGCAGATTTCTCACAGCTCCTGTTTTGATTTACAAATATGGGTTTTGATGCTTATAAGCCAACCGAAATGGCGATGAAGCAATTCAGCGTACAGCCCTAGGCACATTCGTCTCGCTTAAGGTCTCTACCGCACAGTGTTCTCTGCATTTTAGGAGTGCAATAATAAATATATTGCGCATGCAGGAAGGATTAGATTAAGCCTTTGACTAGAATACTGTAATTCCACCCTGCTGCTCAGAGTCTGACACTCATTTTCTGGCTGTGAAACGGAAAGCTGTAAAATGGAACTGCCTAAGAATTGGCGACTACCACCCCACCCAGGGCATTAAAAAAAAAACCAACAACCATCCACCCCAGTAATTGGCCTGTGTGCCAACCCAAACACTAGCCCAGGTGTGACACTTCTTGGAATATCCAGAAGGGTGAATCACCTTATTAGCACCTGCCTTCAAACAGGAGGAAGGGGGGCCAGCCTGGGCTAGCTAAGGTGTTAGTTCCCTAATTCAACTAGCCATCCACCTCTCCAAACACTCTCCTCTGGGCTATGCCATCCCTGCCTTGCAGGCTGACAATAGATGCACCCCAGCTCCCAAGTCCCTTCAAAAAGAATCTCCCTGTGGTGTCCAACTCCTGATCACTGGCTACCCACAGAAATCCCACATCCTCCTGTTCCTAAAGGAGCAGTGTCCCGCAGTTTACCAGTTTTACCTTAGCCCACCACTCCTGTATCGCACACAGCGCCCGAGTTCAATGATAGTAAAACAAAACGAAATTTATTTAAGAAAGAGCAAAGATTCAGATCAGAACAAGTGAGTGATGGAAACAAATGGTTACATTCCAAACAAAGTAATTAAATGCAAATTAGGTCCTACACTTAATAATACAGGAGACCCCCGCTATACTGCATGCCACTACAGTGCAAATTCGGTATTAGCGCGGGGGCGAGTATGGATTCCAAAATAAATTGTTTATATAGGGATCCATGGCAACGTGCCCGCCCTCCACGTTAACGTGGCACCGCGCACGGCTCCCAAACCCCGCCTTCTAGCAGGGGTGCGGTGTAGTTACCTTTCTGAGCTAATAAAGTAGATTCTCACCCCCAAAATTCAGTCTTTTGCAGCACTTGGTAACCCCAAGGAGCCAGGACACCAGTCATCCATGAAGCACCCCCCGCATCCAGGTACCTCCTCAGTGAATGGATACAGAGTGTCTTTCTCCATGCTGTGATATACTGAATCAGTCTCGTGTCTTTATTCACGGAGCGGGCGTTCCCCTCGCTGTCCTGTCTCTCTGTTTTACTTCCAAATGGTTTCAACATTTATAGTTTGTCTTTGTTGGTTTTCCATTGACTGCTCTGGGTGGGTGCAACGGTGGACAACTGAGCAAGACATTACATCATTGGCTAGCCAGGAAGGGGCTGGCACCGAGACATACAATGGGGTCAGCACCAAGACATACAATTCCCTGATGACTCCAAGCCATAAGGGCATAATTTTCAATGTCATTACATTGTTCCTTAAATATTACCCATACACACATCTCGCAATGATTATGAGTATCAATAAGTTACAAGCTTTCAGTAGTGACCTCACATGCTACCCTTTATGGATGAATACCACAAAAGCAGTGTATTAGGTATAGAGAGTTTGTCAGGTCTGAGGCAGGCGTTGTTTGTAAAGAACAGCAAGCTCTTTGCCAGTTGACACCAATGGATTCTACAAATATATACAGTAGAACTTCAATTTTACGTGCAAACAAGTAAGTAAACCATTTTTCTAGAGGGGATGGGGAGATCACCTAACAAAAGTGATGTGCATGAAGAACAAGTCGACCGACATCTCTTCATATTCCAATGCTTTCACTGCATTGGAAATCACTGTGCAGTGGGTTGAAGGATGGACAAGAAGAAAGTGATGCAATGCAACATATGCACCGCAACTACTGTCATTCTGAAATATTCAACTGTATGAACTCCTCACTCTGCAATTAGTTCATAAAATAGGGGGTTCTTATGGTAGTAAGAAACATTCCCTGCCAAGAGGATCTTATAATCTAACCAGAGGAGACAAAGGGTTAGGGGAAACTGAGGCACAGAGATGAAGCACCTTTCTTGCTCCTGGTTTTACAGCAGGTCATCGAGAGAACAGGAATAGGATCCACATCTCCAGAGCCCTAAGCCAGCTATCCATTGACTGCACTGCCAGTGCCTTTCTAAATTGTAAGTCAACCACCTTCCCTGAGTCTCTCTGCATCTTACCCGTGTCTGTCTTTTACACCATAAGCTCTTCAAGGCAGGTGCTATCTTTAATTTATTCTGTGCAGGACCAGCTCCTAACAAATAATGCACTGCACAAATCTTTTCCATCTACGTGGCACCTACACAGTCCAGCATTTTTCCAGTGTAGGATGTGGGGGGGTGGGGGGAGAACAGTACTATGGATCTAATGTCTACATTCAGCTGCCACGTGATGTGTGATAGGAAACAGGGCCAACTTGGCACTTTTGCCCACGACTGAAAAAATATGATCCAAGATATGCCTGTGTGGAACGAATGTGTTATCTAGGCTTGAGCCCTTGGAACTAGACTCTTAGGAGACTGGGTGCAAGAACAGAAGCAACTAAAGGAAACAACGGGGACCCTCAGAAATATATAGAAATAATGACAAAGATCTCTCCCTCCATAACCACAGGAAATTAAATCTCAGGCTCATTCGTTCAAATGGTTGCCTGAGCCCTTATATCAAGCCTCTCAACCACCCCAGCACTCCAGAGCTTGTCCTCAGCTCAGTCCGCCACTAATTTGTTTTAAATTAGCACCAGCAGGAAGGGAGCTGAGCAGCCCAGCTCTAAAGAACAGAGATTTGCTCCTACATCATGGATTAAGTGAGCCTAAGAGAGACAGATAAGATGAAGACATTGCAAAGTAACCCTAATACCTTAGGAACTGGGGTTGGGTAAATCACCTGAGGCAGGTAAACAGGCTGATGCAAGAGAAAGTTTCCTGCATAACTAGGGTATTAAGGGGAAAGAATCAGATTGAAAGGTCACGCTGAGTCACTAGGAAAGGGTGTGTTTGCACGCAATAGGGAGAGGTGCAAACTTGCCCATCTGTGAGCGGTCAAGACAGTCTCCACTCCCTGGACTATGGGTGGTGGTGCAGGGAAGTGATGCAGAACAGATGAGAAGGTGCAGGTGTGGGAAAGAGAGGCCAGGCAAGCCACAAAGAAAAATTATATGGAGAACAAGAGGAGGAGGAAAGAGGGGAAGGCCAGAGGAAGAGAAAGAGATCAGGAGAAGATGAATTAAAAAAAAAAAATCTAAACCAGATTGCCCTGCCTAGTTTGGGAGAAATAGGGAAGAACATTGGACCGCAGGCTTAGCGTGATCTTGGTTACCTCCTGGGAGAAGCCCAGATACTACGGTGACCGTGACAGGCACTGTTATAAGACCCTACGACTCCTGTTCATCATCTTGCATTAAGCTCTCCGCAGCAGGATTTCCTCCTCTCAGAAGATGGCAACATTCATTAAAGGATTCCCCCAAACTGGCCTGGATGGTTCCTCCATGACTGACACGATGTAGATACAATAGATCTGGGTTAACAGGTGCTCTCTGCATGGAGAAGACTAGGGCTGCCCACGGGGTTGGTGGAAGGGGCAGTTTGCCCCACACAGCCCGTTTGAGAAGGCCCCCACGCCTGAGTGGTGTTGCAACACCACCGGCCAGGTCACAATCTCCAGAGCAGGGAGCTGGGCCCAGCCCCACGGGACAGAAGCCGCCGCTGCGAGAGGAGCGTGGGGTGGGCTTACTCTCCAAAACCCACCCACCCACCGGGCCTCCCCTCAGTGGTTTTCAGCCTTGGTTTCATGCTATTTGTGAGCATTCTTAAACTCGTCTCCACGGTAACATTTTGGAGGGGGGGGGGCTCAGTTCCAGATTTTGCCCCAAGTGCATCAAAACCTCTGTGCAACCTTGGAAAAAACACACGTGCAGAGCACCTAGAAACGGTAAAAGTGCAACACCGCTAGCAGCGGATGTCCTTGTAGCTTGACTCATTATCAGTCAGGAGGCAGGTTGGTTGGGGAGAAGGCGCAGCTTGAGCACCCGCTCAGTCGGAGTCTGCTTAGGCTCCTAGAAATATCTAGTTGCCACGCTGCATGCTCAGACGCTTATTGCGATCTAGTATTTTGTAACACGCTCACTAATGAATAAGCAACACGCTCAATTCATAGGCATTGGCAGAGTCCTTATTGCATTGTCTCACGAGCCTCGTGACAAGTAGTGACAGTACAGCGCCTCACACTACTATTATTTAGATCACAGTAGCACCCAGGAACCGCAGTCGAGGATCAGGGCCTTGTCGCACGTGGCGCTGTATAGAAACAGAACGACTACATGGGTCCTTCCCCACATTGCTCACCATCCACATCAGGCAACAAGCGCGGACAGAACAAGCGGACAAAACAGACAAGGGCTGGGATAAAAAATGAACAGAGCGTAGCGGAGAAGCAGAAGTCGCAGCTCCCCACTTGCCTAGCCAAAGCTAATGTGAAGCTTGAGGAGAAAGCCCATTAGCTTGATGTAGCACGATTCAGAAGCTACTGTGTGTTGGAACCAGGCTCCAAATGATCTCGGAACAGTTAATCTTCAAAAATAGTGTCTCTCTGCAAGATCAGCGTTGACTGGCACGAAGCATGAGATGCAATCAATGTCAGCCAAATAGCTCCCTAGAGGTGTCAATATCAGTCTCCAGCAATCACCCCCTTGTTTTCAGTGCATAGAAAGCATTGTCCCTACTCTCCGTCAGTAACGGGTTCCAGGCACCACATAGATGCATCTGACAGGGACCGTAACATGGGCAGTCTCGTAGGCGGAAAGCTCTAGGTCCCTGTGGCACAAGACCAGTATGCTATGATCCCAGGAGCACTGAACTCATGCAGAGGGTCTCAGTCTTGGAGTGCCTGTTGATGTAGCCGGAGCACAGGCAGTCTGCAAAAGCCAGTTTTTGAGGATATCTGTCTCTGCCGGGGTTGATTCTGGAATGATATTCAGTAAGGCGGGTCTGAAATCTGGGCTTTGGGACAGACTGGAATAGCCGGGGGACCAGCACAGCTGCCACGTGGGTCAACTTGGGCTCAGAAGATCCCTGCCTGCCCTGCAAAGAAGCTGGGGGTTATTGCTGTGAGAAGGGAGCTGGATGTCCTGATCCCGGAGCGCCCCCTGCTGGTTTATCTGCACAATTATTGCAACAGCTGCCTCTGGAAGTGTTCCAAGGCCAAATTCTTACTCTGTTAAACCAGATGAAATTTGAACTAACTGCATTAACATCAGTGAAGTCACTCGGGATTTACACCAGTGTAACAAAAAGGCAGTTGGTCCTCACACCCTAGTAGAGCGATTGGCAGGCCAGAGAACAAGGGCTCTTATATTAGAATTTACATTTATGTTTTTCAACTGGCTTTTTAATGCCAGGGGGTAGTTAATAGGCAGCCCGAGGGCCAAATCCGGACTGCCCAGATGCTTTTGAATGGACCCCAAAAATCGTATTTACTTATTATCATTATTGTTTTTGTCATCATTACTTTCTCTGGAGTCTGGACCTTGACTATACCTTGACCAATAAATTTAGGCCTTGACAAAAAATAATTGACTACCCCTGCCTCAGAGAGTTAATTAATCGGGTTGAAATGCCATGAGTACACGATTTTCTCACTGTACTTTAGTCCCTGCATGGTGGAAATACCCTGGGAAGATCATATTTCATATTATTTTGTCCCAAAGACAAAACAAAAAGCCCAGGAAAACCAAATACAGTAGAACCCAGTGGTGCTGAAACTCGGGATGCTGCTGCACCCCCGGCTTGAAATACTAACAACAAATACATGGTTTCCATCATCAGCACCCCCACTATAAACATTGTTCCAGAACCCCTGGTAGAACCCAAGAGCCGTGGAAGTGCCCTAAACATGTGGGGGGGCCACAGGCACCCGAACCGTGGCCGTGTCCCCTGCGCTGCACCACCCCCAACCCCAAGGCCCTACCCCTGCTCTGCCCCTTCTCCCCGAGCTCCTGCCCCACTCACGTGCTGCCTCCCGCACCCCCCCCCCCAAGGCCCCTCCTCCTTGTCACTTGCCCTTACGGCCCATCAAAAGTGGGCAGGCATAGGAAGCCATGGCCCCTTCTCGGCCCCCCCACCCATTCCGGCACTTCTGGTAGAACCCCATTTATCTGACCCCTCCATTATCGGAACAAGCAGCACACGGGGCCAGAAGGAATTGATCTCTCCTGTGGCCACTAGATGGCCCATTCTCCAGATTGGCTAATCAAAAATTCGGATAATCTGGCTCGGGGTCCCAGTTAGATTGGATAAACAGGGTTCTGCTGTACACAGATAGAAACAGATTTATGGGGGGGGTTCCAAACAGTGAGGACACGCAGTCCTAAGGCCTGATTCTGTTATAGAGAGGGACTCTTGGTCATGCTCAGAAAAGGGACAGACTCCCAAAGAATGCAATACTGCCTGTCAGGACTGAGGTACAAAAGCACATCTGTTCGGGGGAGCCCAGAACTGCACTATCGCGGGTGCCGTCAGTCAGGATTACGGTGCATTGACAAAGCTGTAGGGGAGGGACAGGTCTGCCATAGCAGGTTAGAACGGCAACGGATCAGCAGAGCTGTACGGAGGGGCCCCCGACTGGATCAGCAGGGGTTGCTGTAGGTCGGGAATGAGACATCAGCAGAGCTGTGTGGGGAGCCCTGGGCTGGAATGGCAGGGTTCTGAGTTGGCCCTTCTATTCAAGGGCAGTGCTTGTTCCTCTAAGATACCATGTGAATACACTACTCAGTGCGTCCCTCACCAAGGACGACGAGAAAACAACAGCTTTCACTGTCTAAACAGAGGCGCTAAACTTCTTAGAGTGCCATAACTTGAAATACAGTACTTTCAAATCAGTAGGTGATTGCAGGGGCAGTTCATGACAATTTCATGAGGGCCAGAGGATCAGATTTTCCATAGCTCTGCACCAAAAATAGTTTAAGAATCAGAAAATGTAACGAGCAACTCATTGTTGGGAGACTGTATTGAAGTCACCCCTTGACCAAGTGACCCCACATTTCTGCCACAAACTCTGTCCTGCCCTTGTTGTTGAATACCAGTTTTCAAGACAATTTCCCCTGTGCACAAGGATTTTAGAGCCATTTGAAAATGAAACACAGTTCCTTTATTGGGCACCCTGTATCTGAGGAACCCCTGGATCAAATGACCCCAGACTTGCATCACTACTAGATATGCTGGAGTGCTTTGAATTATCATCCGTGCTTTGCTCTTGTGGCAAAACTCCCCAGAGAAGGCCCTGCAGAATGCAGGTAGAGTGTAACCTGTGTGTACAACGTGCTCTGAGAAAGCTACACCAGGCAGGACTTGAACCGTATGTGAGCATGGCTCAGGTTCAAGGGCCACAGCCGGTCACCTTAAGCCACCCACTTACTCTGACATCAAGCTACCTGCCAACATTCTGGCTTGCGGTGGATCTCCTGTCCGGCTGCAGATGAGCAAATGACAAGCCCTTAGCTTGAGCCTGTGATGCTCTGTACCTCAGGGGAACACCCTACACCCCCATGTTCATCCTTATAATATGATTGTGTGGTATCTAATGCAAAGTTTGTCATGTCGGGTGTCTTCGGAAGGCTCATGATGCACTGAGCATTGTTGTTATAGTGATGTTATAGGTTGTAATTTCATGTATATAGTTATGAGGCTGAAAATGTGTCCTCATGGCTTAAAACAAGCCCAGGCAAAAACTCTCCAAGAGCAGAGGGGCAGTTCACACCTCCTCATGGCATGTATTGGACAAACCCAGCCCAGCCTCACAGGAACAAAGGACACTGCCTAGGCTGCAACAAAGGATCTGTTGGACTCTCAAATGAGTCACCCCCCTTCCTTTGGTCAGTTTGGGACTATGATGAGGTAATGCTCACCTGACTCTGAAACTGGGGGCGAGGGGCAAAGCCAAAACGGAAGAAAGAACATGATAAAAGGGAGAGACGTTTGCCATGCTCTTCCTCTCTCTTCCACCTCCATCTACAGACATCACCACCAAGAGACTGAAGCGCTGATCAAAGGGGAGCATTTGGTTTGAAGCATGTCAGAGACTCCTCTTGAGAATAATCCTGGTACATATCAATTTCTTTGTTAAATTGATGAACTCATATTAGCTTGCAGCGTCCAGCGGGCATAACTGGACACGGCGAGACAGAGGTTCCTAGGGTTGTGTCCGGGACTGGAGATATTGGCTAGTGTCATTCGGTGGCACAATACAAGCAGCGGCTGGCCGAAAGTGCTCCCTCACGTAGCTGGAAGCATCTTATATGCCACAGGCTGTGCGTGAACATCCCGGGAGTGGGCGTTCTCACAGCAGAGCAGGGTAAGGCTGGCTCCCAGAGTCAAGGATTGGAGTGGCCTAGCAGATCACCGGTCCAGATAACACCAGGGGAACGTCACAGAGCCCCACTGGAGATTTCACTTTTGTCCTGAATAACTGAAAATGTTGCTCCCCCAAAATAACGTTAGGGTCTGGAAACCAGCTGAGATCAAACCTGAGTGGATGATATCGGTGTGGCAAGGATCAGAAGCCTGTTTGTTCCCCAGTAGGTGCAAAAAGACATAAGAATGGTAAAATGTTGATATCATGCAATTTAAGGGGATGTTAACTTGGCACTCTGCTCAAATGAGCCCAAATTTGAATCATAAATCCCACCATGAGTCCCAATGAGGCAAAGCAAACTTTAAGATAATTTGAGTATGCATGTGGATTGTAGAGCAGTTCGGGGGGGGGAAAAGTCAGCAGTTAAATAGTATGCTAATCTTAACCTTTATATAATAGTGCTACCGGCCGCACTGTATTCCCCTGGCAAGGCAGAGGTCCAAGTCTTACCATTTTAAAGCTCTTTCTAAAGAGCAACTTTTAATACCAAACCAAAATACATCCTGTAGACTTACATTTTCAAGAGTTTTGGATGCTTAAGGCACCTTTTGAAAATCAGGCCCCATTCAAAGTGCTGATAACCTACCCTCTGAAAATCAGGTGCCTTTAAAAAGGTGTCTCAAACTGGGCACCCACAAAATCAGTAGTCAGTCTAGAAAGTTTAAGCATTAAACGACAAATTTTACGGATCCCCTTGCATCCACTCCATCTGAGCCCAGGGGAAATTCACATGTTGGGGTAACACATATTCTGCACATTTTAAGGTCTGAAAGTTAACAGCCACATTTCTATGGGGAAAAAAAACAGACAAGACTAAGTTCACAAAACTTTTGTTTTTATTATTTTAAATTGGAAAAGGCTCCTTGGATAATCATGATAGGTGTAAAAGTCACACACACAACTTTGTTCACACAGCTTTCTACCCAACACCTGGGATGCAGCGGGCAAGTGCTGCAAAATCATTGCTGTCTTTTGCAGAACAACCCCTTTCCTCCCCAAACCAAATACAAGCAGAGGCAAAAAATCCCCCTCCACCCCCACAAAAGGACACAAACTGGGACCGGTGCGTTGTTTAAACTACGGTTCTGATTTTCCACGTTAATGTTTGTGGCATAAGAGGTTTAAGTGCCAGAAAGGGATGATCAAGCGGCATTTCAGAAAGAAAGTTCACCTTTCCTCTCTCTGCTACCGTTTGTAGAAGGCAGATAGCTGGCGTGTTATTTAGATGGTGTCATAGGATGCACATGGCACTTTACAAACACTTAAGACGACAATGGTATTGACACCAGATATGAACCTCACTCTGAAAGGCCAGGTGGAGACTGTAGTCTGTGCCATATGAAATTGTTAATGAAGGATACACATCGGAATAGGGGGGAAAATATTTAGGGGAAGGAAAGGGGAAAAAGCAACCAACAAAGGGCATATTGTTTTGATAAAGCAAATGAACACAACTAACTTAAGTGCTTTTTTCTTTGTCAAGATTGAAAGTTAGAGTGCAACCCAAACAAAAAACCAACCCCATACATAATTACACATTTTAACTTAGCACACAAACAAAAAAATCAGTTGCACTCACATTTACATAAGTTACCTCATTCTTCCATTCCACAGACTGATCTCAAGTATCTTGTACGTTCCACTGTTTGTCTGCCCTGGACCACAAAGACCAACATGCAATCCTGAGGCAGCTGGACACAACGAAAGAAGTTTGGCCATGTGAGTAGCCGTCTATACACACACAATTATATATTATCTTCTAAGCTAGCGATCTGAGGTCAAACTGCTCCATTTCAACACGTGAAGCCAGCACTTGCATTATGCTCAGTGATTAGTTTTAAATAAAAAAACGCTACTTAAATTAAGAGAGTCATCTGGTAAAAGTAAACATTGAGCCGGTTTCATTTTGCTCCAGCTGTTTGCTTCTCCACCACAAGTCTTCTATAAAGTTACCTTCTTTCCCCATTATCGTTTCCTAAGGAGCTGCATCCCTTCCCTTAATACCTCGTGCCAGAATTGCTGCAGCCATACTGTTAGAAACAGACAGCAACTGCAGGGGAAAGTGGATACCCAAAGCTACACATTTGCATTCTCCCTACCTAAACAGAACTTTACAAGTCTATCTGGACTGCCAAAAACCTTCTGTACCAGTGGAGAGTCCTGTTGGGTCAAAGCAGTTTACAGCTAAAAAAAATTTCAGCCCAACACATGGACATCCTACTGGTTGTTACAGGCTCTATGACATGCGCTCGATGTGACATTGAGCTAGAAATAAACCCACATTCAGGAAAGTCTCCAAGAGTGTGAGAGTTTCCAGCTGCTTTATGGGCATCTGTTTCCTAATGTCCTGAGTGTGCTTGCATGGAAACACCTGTTAGAGGATGCGGAGCCATGGCTTGTCCGGTAGCTGCTAGGTTAGGTTGCAGTGCAGGTTCCAGGGGTTTGGTTTATGTATTTCTCGGCGCCATTGCCAGAAGAGCGTTCCTAGACCAACAGACTGACCAGCCGGAGTCTATTTCCTGTCCGCGTACAGGGCACTGTCCCCAAAGGCTTTCCATTGTTACAGAGAAGACACAGGGCGCCTTAAGTCTCCATCTCAGCCTCCCCTAACAGGTGTTTCCCTGCAAGCACCACTCATAGGACAGTGCACGAACACTGGGCAACGGAGATGCCCCCGAAGAGGTGGGAACTCTGTCGCACCCTAGAAGATGCAAACTCCACCACATGGCTCCTCATCTTGGGCCAGCTAAGACACGCAGATCCTGCCCTTGTAAGCAACTGCTCCTTCGAAGGACAAGTGCCTTCACCCCAGAGGGCCACAGAGCCTGGAAACATGGCACCCCCCCGCCGCCCAATGACAATTCTTCAACTAACCCATAAGAGGGGCCCCCCCATCAACCTCCCAATGCCAAGAGATGGGATTCCACACACTTGAAATGCATTTATGCTACACACCCCTGCTAATTAGAGAAAACCCCTTCCCACAACCACATGCTTCCGCACTCCAGCTTTCCCTATGCCACTGTAGCACAGGTGGTTATTGGTATTACCACAGTACCGAGCAGCCCCAGTCACGGAGCACGACTCCTCCGTGCGAGGCACTGTACAAACAGGGAACGCGCTCACTTCCCCTGCCGCAGATTCAGACACCCCTGAGAAGTTCTCCTGTGCTACCCGCCGCAACAGCCGACCCTGCTTTTATACAAGCTCCCCACGGGTGAAGCAGAGGGTTGGCGGAGGCATTTGGAGCCACTCCAGGAGGGCCCAATGCTGCAAGCATTCTGGGCATGAGCCAAAACCCACTGAAGTCAATGGGAGTCTTTCCATCGACTCCAATGGGCTTTGGATCGGCCCCCCATGAGCACAGAGTGCTTGCAGCAGCAGCCCTTAACTTTTGGTCAAATACTTGGCGATCATTGGCTTGGAGGGACTAGACTGGTGAAGAGTCCTGTTAATGCTGGGTAAAATATCACCTTGATCTGGACTAAAAGCAAGGGGCCTACTGAACAGGAGGAGAGCTCGGAGTAAGACTATCTATTCCCCTACCCCCAGTGATCAGTTCCGGTGCAGAGACCAGTAAGTTTCTCAAGCTGATCTACAGTACGGAGCGGTTATGCCATCATGTAAATACTTTTAAACAGGGGTTTCACACCCCCGTTTTCAGGGGCACAACAGACCATACCCCCATCTGCAAGTGATGGGTCTAGCCGCAAGCGTCACCACTTCAGTCCCGCGGCTTTGCTATGACGCAGGCACCGGAACACTCGGGAGATGGTCCCTAGCGAGAAGCTTCCCCCACCAGGAGTGACGCTGTTTTCCGACTGTTGTAAAAACTGTTGTCAGGCATCAACCCTATCCGCAGCTTCACAGTGATACAAGCACCTCCATCGCTCAGCCAGCCCAGCCTCATCAGTGGCGTCCGCTTTCGGGTGGACAGGAAGGGCACATTACAAAAGGGAGGTCAGTTCTCATTCTGAGGAGTGCTACAGTAGCTCTGTACTGGTGTCTATCCTCAAATGCATCAGCGTTACAAACTGCCGTACATCGGCGCTGGACGCATCGTTACACACAGTGGCGTACGGTAAAAAAAAGCGGGTAAATGACCTAAACTAACCTCCATATTCCCCAAACGAGAAGGGGGGTAAAACTCCATTTACCCGTGACTACGCGACTGGCCTCACTAGAGAAACAGCCATGTTGTGTGGTGCTTCCCACACTCAGCTTTCACACAAGCAGAGGGTCTTGCTGGACCCCTTTCGCAGTAAGTGGCATTCTCGGGGTGGGGTGGGGGGGGAAATCTTGATTAGTCACTGGCTACATTGCCAGCAGGGCTCGGGAAGCTGGCAGGGTACAGGACATAAAATCTCGCCCTCCAGGGCATGTTGCAGCCAGACTATACCTCTGACACTATTACTGGTGCACGCTGTTCTTGGAACAGGCACCAGGTCTGTGGCCAGACCTCCATGGCTGGCAAGACACTGCTTAAAATTACCACCCCACCCATGAGACTGCACCGCTGAACCTGCAGATGTTTTGGTATAGCTTACCACCTACAAAGTGCCCCTCCTCTCTTCTACTCTGCCCCTCTGCAGCCTGGCTCTGAAAGCTGTTGAATCAACCTCTTCACAGCAGCTTAACTTTATTCGACCTTTCCCTGCAAAACATGGATACACCTTGGTCCAAAGGCCCCTATACAGGCCAACGTGGGAGGCCACTGCTCCCCAGAGGCGAAGTACCAGTTTCCGTGGCTTCAGGCCTCTGCCAACTTTCCATTCACACGGGGCCAGATCAAAGGGAATTTGCTTCTGAAATGTCAGCAGCTGGAAGGGCTTTTTTTGGCGTTCGCCCAGATGCCAGTCACTGTCTAGTCTCCAGCAAGAGAATAAAAACCACGATGTAGCAGCAGTTCGGCCTGCTACGTTCGGACACTGGAGTTAGCCGGGCGCCCTATAAATGAGAGGGGCTTCTAAAAGGGCAGGGCGGTCTCTGAAAAGCTGCTGCCGCACATGCAGGTCTCTGCACAGCCTTCTCACTGGGTGACGAGCTGGCCAAGCACATCTCGCGTTCAAAGGGCATCCACAGAAGAACTCGAAAGCTGCCATTAAAATATTACGTAGGGACACACGCTCCAAGATCAGCCACTGCTGGGCCTGTGCTGACAGCCTAACAAGAGAACTCGAATGCAAGCATCAGGACTATATTTGTGAAAAGCACACCCGACCCCCGGTCTTCCACTACATGATGTCCTGGGGCCACAGGTTACAAAAGCAGGGTTACCCCCGCCCCCCACTCCGCAGCCAGACTCAGAAATATGGGGCAGTCTAAGTGGCAATCACGACCCATAACATCATTTTAATAAAGCTTAGTGTACACATTATCTTTACACATTCCCCCAACCGGGTACGTAACGCACGAGGGATTTGTTCTACTCTGAGATCGGCTACCGAGTCAATGTCAGGGTCTATGTTTGTATTTACATGATTGATGGAACAACTCCCAAGGAGTCATGAGTCTCTCCGGTCAAGTGTCCATATTGTATTAAATGCAGGTTCATTTTTAAGTGCTACTGTAGAAACAATTCAGGAGAGTCTGTAAAAACTTTAAGGGCCAGATTTTTGATTTGCATACATAAATTAGGGCAGTTATGGACACATTTTTGCCTTAGAAATTAGACCTGAAACTGGCTGCTCAAATGTCTACCGTGCAACTCTCACCTGCAGACACCTGCAATAGCCAGGGCTTCTTTTTGCTTGTGCATTTGCACAGGGGCAGCTCTGAGTGTCTAGTGTGAAGGACAAAAAGGAAACTCAGAGCTAAGGTCGCGAAGCTGGTTTCAGCCTGTGCCCATGCACCAATGACCAGAGAAATAAACCTCCCTGCCAGCATTCCACACACTTAGCAATGGTGAGAGATGAAAACTAATTCTCCCTCCTGCTGGGGTAGAAAGAGGTACAGCCCCCCACACACACGTAAAGAGCTACACTGGATAAGCTATACAAACACGCACGGCAGGCTCAAACGAACGCTACTAACATTCCAGAGGCCTCTCACTCGGATGTATACCTCAGTATGGTTCATGCTAGGGACAATTGGGTAGGAAGGGAAAGAGAAGTGCCCAGAATTGCTCTCTGATCCACATAGATTCATGCAACTTGATAGGAGAGAGATTAGTCCCATGGGTGATGCAACCTGCTGCTCTGAGCCACTGAGGGACACCACTGTTTACATGCAGCTCAGGAAGGGAATGACATGAAGGCTGAAGTCGGAGCAGCAGCAACAAAACTGCAACAGGAGGGAATAAGTTTCCTGTTATCAGTGAAATCAGCCAATAAGCTGGTCTTTCCCATGAAAGCAGCACAAAAGCATCCCACCCCACCGTGCATGTATTACTGCTTACGAACGGAGGACTGGAGGGTCAGAGGTGGAAAGGGGAAGAACCTGCAAGACAAGGAGTCGTCCCACCGACAGAGGTGCCCTGGTGGGGGTTGAAAGATGCAATCTTTAACATCTTCCTCCTCTCCAAAAGGGATTGGGACAAAAGACGCAGATTTCACTTGGAGTCAAGCCTTTCCTTATACCCCCCTCCCACAATCTGCCCCCCCAAAGAAGCTGTTGGGGAGATTGCTTCTATAATAGCTGACAAGTGATAAATAGCAGGAGAGACGTTAGAAAGGCACAGAGTTATCCATCAGCTGCCTCCCGGCTGCGGTTCTCCCAGCCTCTGATACCAGGCTCAGGGCAAAGAGAGGGAGGAAACTGGAAAAGGAAGGCAGTTCCCTTGATATGTTACACCTTGACTCCTTCGTTCAGTTGGGGATTCCTGCGTCTCCTCCTACCCAAGACTAATGAGAACAAAAGTGTCTGGAAAACTTGTGATGCCGTGGATAAGAGATATGAGGCCCGAACCATAATCCTTCTGCTGCACAGTTACCTACTACCTGACCTACAGTCACCTACCAGTCACTTTAACGAGTCTTTGAGGCAAGTAGCTCCTTTGCTTTTGAAGCAGAGCACTGCCAGGTAGGAGATGGTGGTTGGAATTCTGAACTCCTTCCCAGCACCTTCCAGCAGAGCTCAGACAGCTATGTTATGAGTAGCTACGGGAAATTAAGAGCAAAAGCTTTCTGGGATAGCAGCAGTGATCGTGATCTGGGACAACAGAGGAGTGAGGTGGTGTCACTAGAAGAGAAATCCACGTTAGGTAGGGGAAAGAATACAAGAACCCTGCAGTACAGGGACGGGGGAAGCCATCAGAGACAGAAGTCTACAGGGGCCACTGAAAAACAAACAAAACATTCCCCGTGAAGTGTCAGAAAAGCCGCTGAGAGGCACCAGAATGAACCACAGCACTGTGGAATTCCTAACTGCTTCCTTTACACTGCACAGGGGGAAATACCACATCCCAGGCACTGGCCTAGCCAGAAAGTACATTTCACAGCGGCTGCCCTCCAGCGAGCATGCAGAGGTCAAGGACAGAAGTTCGCCATATTTAAAGGATTTTTAGTTCTTTAAAACGAGAACTTTAAAAGTCTTTTAAAAGATCCACTTAAAATGAGTTAAAACTGCAGAAGACTGAACTGGTTTTGTTTGGAGTTCCATGCTGGGTCCCTAGAAAGGGAGCTATGATTTCCCCTTGGCTTCTAGTCAGATTCGGACTAGAGCCCAAGAGGGCCGTGGGGTCAGCGAGCTTTGGGAGGCAGCACAAGGGTACCTGTGAAGCTGTTTGCCGCGGAAATCCCCTCTCTTACTGTTGAATCCCACTTTGATTCCCAAACCAAGGGCAGAGCTACCTCGGGTCTGTTTTTCCATCAAGGCTGCATTAGGAGGAAGAGCCCTGGAGGGGGCAAAACACACATTATTAGTCACTTTTGAGCCACGCAATAAATTGGCAGCAAATTTGCAGGTGGGGGTGTTGGGTTTTTGGGGGGTGATCAAATCTTCAAATTATTAGATTGGGCCGGCTGCAGGAAAGATTTAACAGGACACTTCACGGAAGGGTTTGCCTTCTGCAGGGATGCGCCAATGGCTAGAGCAGAGATCACGTATATATTATATCCGCTATATCGATTATTTACACGTTCCTCAACGCTGGCCTCTAAGGAATTTTGCTCTGATACATTCGTTTAAAAATGCGAGCATGCTCACTTCCCTCCTGTGTAGGTTCCCTCCCACTATGCAGAGCAGTGTCGCAGACTATATAGAAAGTACTGCCAGGGAGCAGTGTGGGGATTCTGTTTATATTCTAACAGGGATGTGTAGATTTTGGCAAAAAGGCCTTATTGAAAAGTGCATGCTTTTGTTCAGAGTAGGGTGACCAGATGTCCCGATTTTATAGGGACAGTCCTGATTTTGGGGTCTTTTTCTTATATAGGCTCCTATTACCCCCCACCCCGTCCTGATTTTTCACACTTGCTGTCTGGTCACCCTAGTTCAGAGGTACCACAGGCAGGGGGTTCTGTCCTTGGCAGGAGAGAGCCAAAGCCTTCTTTGCAATCCCTCCTCTGTCCACCAGGGGCCGCCTGTCAAGTCGTCATCGACTGAATGTTTTTGAGCATTTCGTCGAAGGCCTCTCGGGATGGCGCCTCGGCGTTCTGGAAAGAGACCTTGATCCTGCTGTAGAGGCTGAAGGATTTCAGCTCCAGCCAGATGAACCCGAAACGATCGTCATCGAAGAGAATGAAGATGCCCGGTGTTCGCTCCGGGCTGGTGAAGCCGTGTCCGGCAATGAGCCCCGTGCCATAAAAACTACAGAGAGAGAGAGAAGCAGGGAAAAGAACATGAAAAAGCCTCTGATTGCATCACTGTGGCAGCTTAAGATGAATTTACTGTACCAGAGCCAACCTGAGGTCCATCTAGACCATCCACCAGCGGCTAGAACCTGATGGTGCAGAGGAAAATCAAACGACCCCAGAATGCACCTGTGTCACGCTGCACAAAGGGGGCGTTTTACCTGCTGACTTTGAAGCAATCAGTTCACGCCCTGCGGCATGAAGTGCCATTGCCTCCATCTTCACAAGCATGAGAACAATGCTACCAACACTCACCTGCTCCTTTAAGTGCCGCTACCGTATCGGACTAAGCTAAGGATCGGTTCATGGGAGCTAACCTAACACCCCTGCAGCTACGCACACGAGGATTTGACTTCAGTTTCAAGGATCAAACCAGACTATACGAAGGCTGAGAGGCCTGGGGCATGAGACCTGTGAGACCATGCCACAGCCTGGCTGTGGAGGAACGGTGGGTAAAGTTCAGTGCAAAGGCCTTCGCATGCAGTGGGAAGGGCACATCTGAACAGTGTGTTGCTTCTTGTCTGGAATCAGGCCTTTGTGGATTCCTGGAATGACCTGCTGCGAGTTAGTTTAGCACAGATGTTTGGCCGAGGGTTGTTTCTGTTTAGACCCAGACTCTTTCCCCCATCCCTTCATTTAGCAAGGTGCCTCACTGCAGAAAGCACCCCCACTACCTGAAAATAAAGGGCCCAATCATGCTGCAAGGTGCTCTGCATTGCCACAGCGCCCATTCATTGAAGGTGCTGAGCACTTGGCAGGATTGGGCCCAAAGCGCACAAGCCCTGAAGCAGAGTCAGTGGGAGAGAGTCTCGGAAGACAAGTAATGCACAGGCAGGACCCAGCTAGGGAGGATCCTGAGAAACAGGGAGAAAAGGGGCAAGTGGCTCATGGAGAAACAGAGCAATAAAGGTAAAACACAGGAGGGATTATGCCGCAGGGCACGATCGGGGCAGGATCTGCAGGGGAGCTGAGATAGGGACACAACACCCCACCCCCCTCGCTATCTGCCAGGAGGTAAAAGAGCAAAGAGATTGCACTAGATAGAGCCGTAGAGGATGGAGTCCTGATCAGAGATGGTAAGCTCAGACTGAGTGTTGGGGCAGGGGGTGAAGTTCACAACACACGCTTTGGGTGTCAGCACAGAAAGGCTCTGGGGGTTTTTTCGCCCCTATATTTTCCCCTTCGGTTCAGGTTGGACGTCCCGTCCGGGCAGGGGAGGGGCATTGAGGAAGCAGTGCTAATAACGCGGGAGGTCTAAACTGCAGGGCCCGTGGGAAAGGCCGATTGAGCACATTCATTTACCACATCCGGCAGGTCCGGGGATAATCCTCGTTCCTCGATATGACGCCCACGGGCAGCACGAAGGGCTGCGAGGTCGGCGCAGACTCCTGGGCTGTTGCCGCCCCCGCAGCCTCTGTCCCCTCAGCCCCAGCGTCGTCCCTCTGCACAGGCTGCTCCCCTTGCTGCGAGTCGCCCTGTCGGGCATGGCCTTCCTCTTCCTCCTGCCCTTCCTCCTCCTCCTCCTCCTCCTGCTGCTGCTGCTCCCGGCGCACCTGCTCCTGCACCTCCAGGACGATGCGGGAGAGCTCATTGAAGTTGCGCAGGTTCTCGAGGTCAGGGAGCTGGATGGGGTGCGCCAGGTCGATCTCCACCGTCTGCTGGCCAGCTGGGATATTGGGATCTCCCTGCAGCAAGGAACGGAAACGGCGCTTCAGGACACTAGGGAACGGAGCTCATGCCAAAAGCTCAGACACCTGTATCGCTGCTAGGTTTCCTCCACCCTGGCAAAGCCCAGTTCCACAACAGCTTGTCAATTAAAGGGTCCCACGCAAATCCCAGTAGCACATACCCCTGGAGTTACCAGTGTCACCCCTGGCACCTGGGATACGGCCCCAAGGCCCAACCTGTATGTGGAGACTATCGGAACAGATGGGACAAACGGAGTGACGTGGCAGGGCAGGCCTGCAAGGCTGAAGGGGAGAGTCAATATCAGAGTTGCTTTCAATCACGACCACTCCCTGCAGGGGGAAGGAAGAGAGTTTAGCAGCCTGGTCTCAGCGCATGGCTGCTAGTGTCGGGAGTGTGTGGTGTGGGGGGGGGGGGGTGGAGGTGGAGGGGGGATCTCAGATACAGGTAATCTGCTCTGAGACACACAACCAGATGTTCCCACAGAATGGACTGGGGGTGTGGGGAAGGCAGTCTGGATTAAAAAGCATTTCACAGGCTGGCAGATGCTCTGCATGGTAGGATTTTGCTGCTGCGCAGGCAGAAGACAAGACAGAGAGTAGCCCAGCATTCTGGAAAGTCCTGGCATTGAACTATTGGCCTAGATGGCATTTCCCCAAAGGCAGAAAACAGCCAGGCTAACGAGTGTCTCCCCCCACCCAGGAAATTGTACATGCTCCTACATAATGAATTTGTTCCCACCAATCCCCCAGATAAGTTGGTTCTGCTGTGACAGTTGTTATACCCTTCTCTAAGTTACTTGTCTGACCCCAATCACCACAGTATCTGAGCGCCTTTTTCTCACAGCATCACAGTGCTATTATCCCCATTTTACCAATAGGAAACTGAGGCACAAATCAGTGTAATACGCAGACCCCTAAACCCCGCAAAATCAATGGAAGCTAGGAGCCCAAATACCTTTGAGAATCTGGGCCTTAGTGACTTGTCCAAACTCACACAGGCGGTCTGGCCGAGCAGGTAATGGAACCCAGGTCTCCCAGATCCTAGGCTTGTTCCCTAACCACTGCATCATCCTTTCCCTACCCCAGGCAATCACCTGTCGCACAGACCCCTGAAGCAAGGGAGTGCGAGATGGGCTGCAGTTACTACCCTGATCCCAAGGCAGTTGGAACCCGTCGGGGAGCTCGGGAAAGAGAAAAAACACACTCACGGTTATTTTAGTCCCTTTGGCTTTCTTCCCATGAAAACTCAGCATGACAATCTCCAGGCCGTGGCTCCCGTAAGTTCCCTTGAAGAGACCCGGCTTTAAGAGGTCGTCAGGGCTGCTAGGAGGGAGGTAGATGCGTCGGTACGTCAAGCAGTTGCTGAGGAACAGAAGCTGGTCAGGCAGTTTACAAGAGAACAACGCGATATTGATTCTTCGCCAAGAACTTAGGCTACCCTCCAATCCCCTTGCCTGCCTTGGATCTTCTAAAGAGATTCTTTAACAAAAGGGGCAAGATCTTCACTTTCTGGTATTTTAAAAACCCACCAGATTTTGTATAGCACACATCCCCCTACCCCACCTCTCCCAACCCCCCCTTCCCCACCTCCAAAGAGTCCGTTTGGCTAAGAGATCTGTCACTATGCAAAGGCTGCGCTTGTACCTAAGCTACAGCATGTCAGCCCACCCCTATTACCGGCGGCACTGGAGAACCCAAGGTGAGTGGAGCCTAATTTAAATATCTGTTAAAGCAATTAACTTCTGATAGCTTGGAAAATGATATTCACTTCTAGTTGCTACATTCCCAGAAGCTGGGACTGTGTGATTTGTGTCTAGTGCAGTATAAAGCATATTTCCAGCTAAAAAATATAATCAGCAGATGGCCTGTAGGGATCATTGATATTCACAGGATTTAAAAATTCGGTAAGATACATTTATTCACGTCTGAACACTGGTGACATCAGAGCAGACCTTTTGGAAGCCTTCTCAAACCATTCCTAGCTTTGACCAATCAGCAGCTGCTGCACATCCTCTTTCTATCCCCTCACTGGTTGTCCCCCTGCGACGACAACCCATCACCATTCCTTCCATGATCATTTTCTCAGGGTTATTTTAATCTCCACGCCTGAGGTAACCCAAGTACATAATAGACTCATAGACTTTAAGGTCAGAAGGGACCATTATGATCATCTAGTCTGACCTCCTGCACAATGCAGGCCACAGAATCTCACCCACCCACTCCTGGAATAATCCTCTCACCTATGTCTCATCTATTGAAGTCCTCAAATCATGGTTTAAAGACTTCAAGACGCAGAGAATCCTCCAGCAAGTGACCCCGTGCCCCATGCTGCACAGGAAGTTTGTGCCTGTTGATTTCCAAGAGATGGGGCAGCTTCTCTCCAATAGTGTTTCTACAATAAACATTTGTGTTTTCCATCCAGAAGATATGCAAGATTCTTCATCAGCACCACATCTCAAAAGCTTCCATTTTCTTTTTGTCAGCAACATTAGTTTCCCACAATTCACATCCATAGGTCCCTATTGAGAAAATTAAGCTTTTCACCAGTTAAACCTTTGTATATTGAGACAACATGGTTTTTCCAACCTTTTGGGTCTTCTGATTTCTTTGGAACAGCCTTCTTGATTGGATATGTATGATCCCAGATAGTTTAATTCATCTAGTGCCTCTACAACTTGACAATCGTGCTGTACATGTGCATTCCATTTTTGTTAATCATGTCAATAAGCATGCATTTCATTTTCACCTCATTCTGGGATAGTCTATATTTAAAATAGACTCCAACATTCCTTGCATTCCCTCAGTGGTTGTAGCACAGAGCACTGTGTCATCACCTATCTGAGGTTGGTTAAGAGGTGTCCACCAATGGAAATCTCAGCTCCATCCACTTTGTCAAAACCTTCCAAGGCTGATCTCATAGCAAATTGTATGTACATGTTGAAAAGGCTTGGGGACAGAAAACATACTTGACTCTCACCCTGTCCAGTGTCCAACCAGATGCTATCACCTGCTGCTGTTTACACTGTGGTCTGCTGTTGACAGTAGAGACCTGAAATGAGTTCAACGAGATGCTTTGGAATCCCCATGTCTTCTGGAATCCTCCAAGGATAGTCAGGTCAGAGGGCAAACACTTTTGAGTAGTCAATGAAACACAATCAGTGGGAGATTATACTTCCTGCACTTTTCAATGATGCGACAGATGTTCACGATTTGAGCATACGTGCCTCATCCCTCTCTGAAACCACCCTGTTGTGATGGAAGTTCTGCTTTTATCCTTTGCTTTGTGCAGTCCTGGATTATCTAGAGCAAAACTTGGCTTGTGTGCGATAAGATGATACTATTCTTATTACACTGTTATGTGATCTTTCTTTGGTAAGGGCAGAAACATTGATTCCCTTTGTCCAGTTGTCCGGCCAATTTCTAGTCATCCACACAGCACTGCAAATTTACCACGAGATCAATACCGCAGTCACCAATCACTTCAACAGTTCTGCCGGTATGCTATCTACCCATGGAGCTTTCCCTGGCTTCACTTTCACAATAGCATGCATGATTTGTTCTCCCAGGATCGATGGCTCCACCTCCGTACTCCTTTCTGTTGTCCAGCATTACGAGTGGCTCTGAGGAGGGATACAGATTGGCACAATAATCTCTCCACTGGCATTTAACAACATCACCTTCAGTGAGGGTTCCGCAATCGTGATCTCTTATTGTGTCTGATGACAGGGAAACTTTTTTGGTTAGTCTAACCACTGTAAACATACCTTTTGTATTCCTCTTTGCGGCTCTCAACCTCTGTGCATTTTGCCCTTCTGTATTTGCTCTTATCTCATCTAATCTGCTTTTGGAGGTGTCTGCTCGGTTCTTTGTACTCGAACCTTTATTTTTCAGTCTCCAAGCCATCTTTTTTCACTCTGCATCGTTATTCTGCCAGCTCAAACATCTTCTCCGTCAGCTATGCTGCGATCCAATGCTGACTTTTCAGAATGTGCGCTTTGGCAGCTTTGAGCACGAGTTTTCATTTCATTCCAAAGTGCATTTGGGGTGTTCTCCTCTGCCAATGCCTCAAACCTGTTCTGGACAGAAGTCCCGTAGTTTTCGTTGATTCTGGACAGATCCAAACGTAGTGGACCTCCCAAATGTCTCATCTTTCAAGTTTTCATTTTACGTTTGAGGTTAACAGCTGACTGCCTGACCCACACGGTCTGCACTCGGAAAAGTCTTTATCCATTAGACTGTGACACCTCCCAGGGGTTTCCAGGGCTGTGAGGCACCTCACTACCACCTGCCCTTGTCTGTGCCTGCTGTGGGTCAGTTCCAACACCGTCAGCCTCTGACGGCACAAGCATTGCCCTCCAGGCCTCCGTAAGCACTACTCTCTCTTCACAGGTCAACGGGAGGCATACACCAATCCAAGAGTCCTCCAGGCATCTCCCTGCAGTGCCCCACCCTTGATGCACTGGACACTTACAGAATTCTCAGATCCTCTGTTCCCAAAAGGACCCTCAGCTGACCAGTTACACCGCAGAACTCAGCTCTGCTTAGCACATAGCACTTAAGATTTGTTGGTAGCGAAAGCAAGTTTAAACAAAGAACAAAGATTGAAATGTACTGGAGATAAAGGGTTACATATAAAATACAATCATAACTCGCATACTAGAGCCTAAACTTAACTCACAAGATGCCTTGCTGTCTAACTGTGACCCTAAGAGCCACCGGCAGAGGTCCCTCTGTAGTGTAACTCATATCAGGCCTGCCACACTCATTACCCTCAACACACTGAAGTCGTAGGGTGTCTAAAAGGTGTCATGTAAGACACCACACACACACTGGTGACACACTGGCCACAGAAATCAGTGTGTGCTGTGTGTATGGGTAGTGCACTAAGAGTAATGTCGTGTGTGAGCTGGAAATACGTTCTTAAAATGCCTTTGGGAGTAACCATAGGGCCTATCACGGTGTCCCCTGCTGCATCTTACCTTTCACTACACTTACAGGAAGGGACTGTCTTACCATGTGTTTGTACAGTGCTCAGTGAAACAGGGCCTGATCCAAATTAGGGTCCTGGGGCACTATCATAAGCCTGATAATGGACCTGATGAGGACTATTACATACATTCATTTCTCTCTACAAACACAGCAGAGGCCCCTAAAACATGAGTCTGGGGAAGGAAAAAGATCCATTCACGTGTTGCCACAAGGTTATCAGTTAACCAGGAAAACTGATCCAACAACACAGCAGTCTACTGGGCCAAGTTCAGATGCCCTTAACCCCAATGTTTAGGAAAGAGCAGGTCCCCTTACTCGTATTGGCTGGTGTAGATGAACTTCATCAAGATGAGCTCTTGCATGTGCTCATGGAAGATATCCTCCAGAGTCCGGCCCCATTCTTCTCGCAGCCATGTCCGGAATTCCTGCAGCGCCCACAAAGGAGAGACACGCAAAACCAATGAGCCACTCGCAGACAATTTATAACTGTGATGGTGACTTAGCTGCACAGCATCACTCTTGGCCATACAACAGAATACACGTAGATGGTCAGCGAGGAAAAATCCCATGTGCCCAGCTGGTTACAGAAACAAAAATACCTACTACTGTATTCAGCCCTTCTCATCCCCTGCCCTCGTGGCCCTTCATGAAAGGGGAGCAGAACCATTACCCCCATGTTAATGATAAAGAAACTGGGGCACAGAGTGGAAGTGACTTGTCAGACTGCGAATGGGACCCAAGTCCCTGTTGTCTCGATCCTGCATCCCATCCCTGGGATCATGCTACATGGCGTAATGATCATCAGAAAGGAGGAAGACTCAAAACACTAAAAGATTGAGGAAAATAAATTCCATTGACTTGTAGTATTTGGGCTCCTAAATCCTTCAGGAGCTCTGAGAAACCTCCCCCAAAGTGTCTCAACAGCAGCTCTGAGCAATCTCTGAAAAGCTACTTCTTTAAGGTGAGTTACAATTTCATGACAACAGCATCCCTACTGAAGAGATCAGCCTCTCAAGTGATCTTCTAAACCTGCATTTTTTACCTTCTAAATACAGACCCTCCAGTTACCGTGCGCTCTCTCACACTTACCCAACACACTGTTTCCAAAGGACTGTACACACATTATTCATCTGCTACAAAACGTACCTCTGCAATACATCAGTCCTCTACTGGGAAACCACTGGGGGGGCCAGGTTGGTTTTTTAGCTTAACAGATGGAACAGTTTGAAGTATGAAAACTCGGAGAGTCAGATTTTAATGACGCTGTTACCTCTTGCCTTCCTCCTGACATTCGATGGTGATCTGTCTGGTTGCACTTCGTGGAGAACTCGTCCTTCTTTACGATCTGCAGTTATTGGGGAGGAGAGTCGGTGAGCTCAAGTTAGCAGCAGACTGATGCAGCAACGTAACCAAGGCTGCCTCAAACAGAATCCTAACGTGACACGCTGGACAGCAAGATTTACAGTTTGCCAACCCCTCCGGGCTACACTGATGAGGCAGCAGGACTCAACAGGTGACCGCTAGAGATAATGGAGACTTAGTGCTTCCGCCTCTTTATGCAGCAGCTCCATGTTCTGAGGAAAAGGAGCGAGTGAGCGTCATTCCAAGGGAGAATCCCAATGTCAAGCTGCCTTCTGCGTTTGAGCCTCTTTGTTTCAAGGAGCAGGATCTCCCTTCAGTTTGTTCCTTAAACATCCCACCTACCCCATGGCTTATCCCAAATACCCTCCCCGAGGCTCCTACGTGGGATGACAGGCCACTGTGCACACTTGGACACATCAGTGCCTGTGGCCATTTTTATACACCCCTTCCCTTGACTCCCCCAGCCTCCTTTAGAACTGGTGCCCCCACGCTGGCTGATCCATTCTCTCCAATGCAAGGGCACCAACTTTTGAAAGCAAGGCCTCAATGTACTATCAGCCTAGAGACCAGAACTGACCAGGAGATGGTCTAAATCAGTGGCTCTCAACCTTTCCAGACTACTGTGCCCCCTTTCAGGAGTCTGTTTGTCTTGCGTATCCCCAAGTTTCACCTCACTTAAAAACTACTTCCTTACAAAATCAGCCATAAAAATGCCCAAAAAAGTGTCACAGCACACTATTGCTGACTCTCATTTTTACCATACAATTATAAATCAATTGGAATGTAAATATTGTCGTTCTATTTCAGTGTATAGCACAGGGGTAGGCAACCTATGGCACGCGTGCCAAAGGCGGCACACGAGCTGATGTTCAGTGGCACTCACACTGCCCAGGTCCTGGCCACCGTTCCGAGGGGCTCTGCATTTTAATTTAATTTTAAAATGAAGCTTCTTAAACATTTTAAAAACCTTATTTACTTTACATACTACAATAGTTTAGTTCTATATTATAGACTTATAGAAAAAGGCCTTCTAAAAACGTTAAAATGTATCACTGGCACGCAAAACCTTAAATTAGGGTGAATAAATGAAGACTCGGCGCATCACTTCTGAAAGGTTGCCGACCCCTGGTATAGCATACAGAACAGTATAAATAAGTCACTGTCTGTATGAAATTTTAGTTTGTACTGACTTCGCTAGTGTTTTTTTATGTAGCTTTTTGTAAAACTAGATGAGTTGAAGTATCCCCTGGGGTGCGCATACCCCTGGTTGAGAACCACTGGCCTAAATGATCCATTGCAGTCACTAAAGGAAAGCCGATTGTCCATCTGCTCAAAGAAAAGCCTTGCATGTGACCCATCACGGTAGTGACATCACATTCTCTACCATTGTGTACTTTTGTTTATAGGCCACGGAATACAAACTCTTTCTCAGCACCTGGTGCCCAGGTTAAGCAGCCAGACTCACCTGTGTGTGGGGAGGGGAGGGAGGCACAGGCTGGAGCTCACCTGGATATGGCCATTGTGAGGTCCCTTGTGGCCGTACATACACTCGACAGTCGCACTTTTCCTCTCCATTAAGTGAATCCGGAAAAGGGGCTTGAACCTCATTGGGTCATCCACGTGAGGGTCATGAGGGGGCAAGTACATCCAGCCAATGATAAACAAGCCATCTACCTGTGAAGAGGTGGGTGAAGCAAATGGAGTCAATGCTACCCCGTCCTTCATTCACTGGGAAGCAGCTGTTACCTCAGCCCCAGAACCAGTTAAGGAGCAAGGTGGCTCTCTCGCAGGGCACTGAGGAGCTGTTCTCAACAATCAGATGCATTTCCAGTGCTAGATGGCTGCTTTCCGGTACCCAGATCCCAGCCCAATAGACACAGTGCAGCCTCTGAGAGAGGGAAGAGCCACCCTTTATAGGGCTTTGTTTCATGGGATAAGCATTCACGTCTATTACTACAAGCAGTGTGGTGCCAGATATGCATTGGGCTCTGGAGAGCGAGATTATGCTGAGGCTAATCAAGCGCTAATTGGTTTGTGACGAGCTCATGCTGCCAGTGATTCTCTTACAGGGAGGACTTCTAGTCTCTACAATTATGTCTGGCTTTTGGATGATGAATTGTTGTGCGCTATTACTCACTGCCAGTAAAGAAAGCAATGATCCCCTTCACTTGCTAAGACGCTTGAAAGAGCCAGCCTGTCTTCCCACCTCTCTTTCTGCAAACCTCATCGAATCCTCACCCCACAAAGGTCAAGCGGCTTTGAAGAGCAAATATTCTGTAATGGAGATTTCTCCCAAAGACACAAGGAGAGATCGGCACTGCGGTCTCTCTTCACAAGCCAACAGCATTGAACAACTGAACCGTGGAACTCGTTGCCAGGGGATGTTGTGATGGCAAAAAAACATAACTGGGTTCAAAAAAAAAAAAGAACTAGATACGTTCCTGGAGGATAGGTCCATTGATGGCCATTAGCCAAGATGGTCAGGGATGCAGTGCCATGCTTGGGGTGACTCTAAACATCTGAATGTCAGAAGCCATGAGCAAGAGACGGGGTGGATCACTCCGTAACTGCCCTTCCCCTGTACACTCCCCGTGGAGCTCTGGTATGGTCACACCGCTGCAGCCAAATGCCCTTGATATCAGGCTCTGGAACACACATTTCGACAAGAGAGCCTTGGGGTCAAAGGTTAACAATCTCAATGGGGTTAGTGTGTTAAACCGGCTAACCCATGATCCTTGGTGCAGAGGAGCCAGAGGATATCAGAGGGCATCAGGCAAGCCTCTATCCTCAGCCTCTCGGAGTAATCCCAGTAACCCTAAATCCAGAGACGCAAATGACATTCAGCAGCTCTTCTGCTTCTCTAGACTTGGTCTCACTGTGGTCCTAACCCAAAGCTCACTGAAGTCCGTGGAAACATTCCCATTGAATTCAGTGGCTTTGGATCAGGCCCTGTCGGTATCATGATGTCTGATGTTCTGCTCTTCAGAGACTAGTCAATATGCAGGTAAACGTATCACGTACTGTGGCAACAAGGCAGCCAAGTGACCTGCATACAGAGTGTCTTTACCAAACTCTCCCTAATGCAACGCAGTGAATGCAAACTTATGCCAAAGGCGGGAGCATAAAAGTTTTAAAGGAGCTTGTACGAAATAGTTGCCAGAAGCTGATGCAACAAACCTCTGGGACATCTCTGTACTCACCACCACGTTCAGCAGCCCCCCGTATGGCCCAATGTCCGGCTGCCATAGTCCCAAGATGTGCCGGTATCGGTGCAGCACTAGGGAATAGGAGACAAAGCAAGACATTTCACAATGAACGCAGTAAGAGGGATTTGAGGGGAGAGGAGAAGGAGGCTGCCATAAAACTGCACAGATTGTCGACTGACACCCCCTCAAACAGGGTCCTTACTGGGGTTGGGAAAGAATCCCAGTTCTCTCCAAATCCAGTGAGAGGGGCCAATTCTGAAGACTTTCAAAAAGCTGTCACATGAAGCCTACTGCAAAGGCACAATTCTCCTGCACAGCTTCATGCCCGGCCGGGAGCAGCGGCAAGAGCTAGCTTTCCAAGGATTTACAAAGGCAGAGATCCAAGGACCCAACTAGCAAATAACTTTCCATCAGAAAATCCTCTCATTGCAATCGGTCGATAGGCATCACATGCTCTGCTTGGAGCCTACAAGTGCAGGCTATCCACTTCCCTGACCACAAGTAAGAATGCGGGGGGTATCCGAAACATACAAGTAGGGGAGAGCAGGGAAACCAAACAGCGTTCGCTTTAAGAGACCATCCCCTTCTTGTCCTACCAGACAGACACACCCCCCCGCCTCCACTCAAGCACCTGATCCTCATCGGATTCAGCCACTAAGATGGAAACTGGCAGCACACACACCACATAGCTCCTGAGCACAGCATCCAGATAACCGGGTCTCATTACAGATTCAACGCATACAGGAGACCTTGGAGAAATCTCAAAAGGTTACTGCATGTCAACGTTTCCTTAAAGCTGCTCCCAAGCATCGTGTACTGTAGCATATCTTGTACTTTGGATCCTCACCTCGGAGCTAGTTAAGATTTAAATTCTACTGAAAAAGGGGGCAGAAGTGGGAAAGTTTTCCACAAACAGCAAACACAAGTGATTCTTTGAACACTGATACATAGAGCCTGCTGCAAACATAGAGCCTGCTGCAAAACGGATACCTTCAGTTCATAAGGAACCGAAGGTATCCACTACACCATATGCCTGCCTTCTGGGGAGAATACAGAGGCTGTTCATCTTGGATTCTAAAGATAAGCATCCAGCTGACCCATAATATAAGAGTACATTTAATGGTCTGATGTGAACAAAGGATATAGGACTGGAAGGGACCTCCTGGGTCATCACGTCCAGCCCTCTCCGTTGCAGGCAATCGTGTCATCGTAGGAGCAGAGAGGTTATTTTACCTCTGTATTTGGCACTGGTATGGCCACAGCTGGAATACTGGTCACAACTGAAGAACGTTGATAAACTGGAGAGGGTTCAGAGAAGAGTCATGAGACTGATTAAGGGATTAGAAAACCTGCCCAATAGACTCAAGGAGCTCAACCTACATAGCTTAACAAAGAGAAGGCTACGGGGTGACTTGATCTGCAAGTATCTACATGGGAAACAAATATTTGATAATGGGCTCTTCAGCCTAGCAGAGAAAGGTCTAACGCGATCCAATGGCTGGAAGTTGAAGCTAGAAAAATCCAGACTGGAAATTTTTAATTTAACTAGGCCAGACTGAGTTGGAGTGAATCCTGTTACTGGAAGAGTTTAAGCCCAAAGTGGACACGTTAAAAATAGTACAGAACGAAACAGGAATATTTTCATTATTTAAATGACAAAGCAAAGAGCCGTATTTGGGATCAAGGACGCTACCATGGGCTGTTTAAATCCCAAACAGCCCCATGCTAGGGAAGAACTGGAAAGAGACACAGGAGGAACGAGAAGTAGGAACGATTGGCCCAATTTCACTCAGCCCATGGAGTCAAGCACGAATAGCAAACTGCATGAAGGATACAAAGTGGATCAGATTTTAAATAGTCTAGGTGCAGCGACTACGCACATACCATTTAATACACAAGAAACCCCACTCACTGACACCTGCCTCCTCCACCCTGTCTGTGTGCACAGCTGATAAAGGCCAGTGGCTTTTAAGATTAGAATTGAAAACCTGACAGCCGTTGAATGCAGGCAGCACTGAACGGGAGGAAGAAAAGCTCTTCCATTAGAACCATCTTCAGGGCTAATGCTACAAATAACGGTCTTGTCTTAATGCCAGCCTTTTAAATACAAGGCAGTGCCAGTTCAAAAGAGGAGAGACTTGTACTGAACCGGGTTCATAAACTCAGTTTCTGGGTAATCCGCCAGCTACAGATTAGTTCAAGGACGGCCATGTTTGTTATGGGAAAGTGGCTGAGTCATAGCAACATCCAGATCAGTGAGTCTGACACAATCACCCTTGAACTTGGATTAAAATCTGTTCAGCCTTCCAACGGCAGCGACGCTAACCACGCAGTCAGAGGCTCAGATGCCCTTCTCTCGCCCGTAATGGGAACGGCTTTTGAACAGCTGTTCAGAGCCAGAAAACTCCCTAATCAGCTGAATGGGAATAGACTGCTCCCAGCCAGAACCTGCAACCTGAGCAGCATTGAAAACTAACTGCAGTCTCCCCACCCCCTCCCTGGAACTTGCTAACAACCCCCTTTGGAGGCAGGCAAAGTGTCTCAGGTGGACAGCGGATGGTCTGCATCTCGGGGGGAGGGGGCGCTTTGTATTTTTTAAAAGAAAGTCTCCAGGAAAATGCTAACTTTGGGGCTTCCTACCTCAGTCAGCTCAGCAGGTGCATTCCCTGCAGTCAAGACCTGGTTAGTTACATGTCTGACTCCGACAAACAAGGGAGATTCGGGCTGAGCCTGCCAGCTCTCTCCCGATTCTGGATGGAAGCACCACAACTTTCTCCTTTCTAATGGGCTCCCCTCCTCTCTTTGTGCCTCCAAAGAGATGGGGGTGATAGAGATGCTCCCTAAGAAGGAGTCCCTTTCCCCATCAAGGGGCTCTGTGTAGGGATTTCCTTCTGGCTGTCCTGGGCCAGGGTCAGCTTTTCTGGCTCCAATGCATGCTGCTCCTGGTCAGGAGAGGTTACCTCCAGTAGGGTGATGGATGTGTCCAGTCTCAGCAGCTCATTCAGGTAGCCACAAGGGGTGGCCAATTAGCATCAACTGTGCCAATGTCTGCAACAGAGGGCTTGTCTACGCAGGGACGCTATTGTGAAGTGAGCTGGAGTGCGAGTTTAAAACAGGATAGCTATTCCCTCATGTAGACAAACCCAAGGATGTATCTGCTGGAAACTGACCATGGCCCACCGTTCACAGGGCCCCCAGGCAGCCATCAATTAGGAGGCATTTGAAAAAGGGATTGTATTCTGTCGGGGAAGGAGCAGGAGGAGGCGCAGTCCCCTGACTCCCTTAGGAGGGAGTTTGCTTTGGCAAGCTCCAATATCAGTGTTATCCAGCTATGATCAGATAAGAGAAATACAGAGAATGCCACTGAGCCCATCCAATGCAATTCAACCTAGCGAGATCTGCACAGCTGGGACATGCCAGAGAGAGAACAGCACAGCGATGCTGTTATAGCCCTGGAGATATTCTTCAAAAGGGGCTAGGGACCGCTTCAGACACCATGAACATTAACTAAATATTCTACCACCACCAGCATCTGGCTTCTACCACCTGGTGACTTTGAACACAAATACTAGATAGTGGAGTTTTCAGTGAAATCTGCAATCTCCAGAGCGAGAGGAGTTGGGAACAAATGAAAGGAAGCTAAATCAATGACCTGTCACGGCTGTGTCTGCAACTCTTTAAGGCTTCACCTACAGAGGAAACAGGCATCAGACCTCGGTAATTTGGGAGGGTGGAGGGACAACCAAGAAGTTCACCACTGGGGAAACAGCCTGAAACGCAACTTCAGAGCTGCTGAAAACGACACATTCGCTAGGTCAGTCGGTCACTAAATCGGTAAAGCAATTCTGATTTCAGCTGGGTAGCTTGACCTCCCCGTTTCACTTCCTTCTGGGTGGAGAACTGGGCGGGTGGGTCCATCAGAGGGTCCAACTCAGATATGATGGCCACAGGTTCCTGTTATGAAACGGTCACTGCTTTGCCAGGCTACTTCACTCCTCCTAGCTCACGTTGAAGTCATCAGCTCCAGGGCTGCTTCAAACCCTCTTTGTTTGGCTGAAACCCAATGGCCGCCTTTAAGGCGTTAGTGCAGGTGAGTCCATAGCATCCACACCACATGTTAGCACATGCCATGAAACCACACTCCCAAGCGCCAGCGAGTTAGTAACTCCATCCTGCATTACCCTCCTTTGGAAAATAACCATGCTAGCATCCCCAGACCGATAGTAGAGGTGGCTTTATACATACCCCCCAGGACAAAGCAAAACTGGTTTCTCACACTCGAGTTCATTCATTAGATCAAAGTCCCACCATGTTCCAGACCCAGAGCATTAGACCCTCGGACCTTGCTATTCTTCCCTTGATACATTAACCATGGTGAGAGTTACGTACACTCATGGAGAAAGAACTGTTTGTTGGGCGTAGCTGCTCCATTGGAGATGTACATCACAGGCTCTGAAATACTATGTAGACCTGCTCTCTTTAAATCTGTTTGCAGCGCAGGGCATGGAAAGGTATTCTGGCATACTGGGAAGTGTGCTAACACAGCAGAGGATGGTACTGGGACTCAAATTTTCCAACCATAAAGGCTGAATTTGTAGTTTTCCAGTAGCACAAGGATGGCACTTGATTTGGATAAAGTGACAGATCACATCATTCAGACCAAGTCCGAGTATGGCAAGCAGGAGCCTAGAGTCTCTGTAGATCTATTCAGGTTCTTATACTGCATCCCTCATCATGGTATCGGAACATTCTATTAAAAGTAAAGGTGACCATGGACTAACTAGGCTTGGCAAAATACCGGGTGGAGGTGTAGGGGTAGTTTTGGTTTTTGTTTGTCTTTTTTACAATTTTGACTTATCAATATTTTTAAGCTTCTTTTTTATTTTTATCAGTTTAAATTTTCACAGCCGTGCAAAATATTGGGTGTTAAGCATTTTTCATCGAGTTAAATTTTCAGTCACGGGAAATTATGGGGCGGGTCGGACGCTCTTTATTTAATGACAATAGATGTTGAGATTCAAAAAGCTACACTGAAAGTTCACACAAAACATGTCACCATCACATGTCAAATTATACAGAGTAAATATCCTTCAGTCAAACTCTAAGAAGTTCTCAAGCAGCCTTTTTTCTTATTTTGCCTATCTGTAAATTTCTATCAGCATCATTGGAAATATTTTTTATTGGTTTGCGTGCGTATGGTAGATCATTTACCAATAAAACACTAACCTTTCCAAGCCTGACTACAGCACAGAACTTGGTCACGTTTGGACTGTCCGAGTATGGCAAGCAGGAGCCTAGAGTCTCTGTAGATCTAGTCAGGTTCTTATACTGCATCCCTCACCATGGTATCATTTGGACTGCAGGCTGCACTAGAAGGCATCAAGGTAAAGGTGATCCCTAATGTATTGCCTGTGAGCCAACCACAGCTGATTACTCCAGGGTCACTCAGTATGTTCAGTAAAAGCTACATGCACCCAAGGAAATTTGAGTTTAAAGGTCCCATGAGCAGCGGACGCATGGGGCATTCTAGCATAATTTTGACTCCTAAACAGGTTCAGATTTTCAGGATGTACATAAGCAGAGACCCCCAGTGCTCATTCACACACTGGCAGAGTTCACATTCTATCAAGGTTACATTTCAGGATCTCTCCCTATAGAAGGAGGCTAGATCTATCAGAGGCTATTAGCCAAGAGGGTCTGGGATGCAAACCCATGCTCTGAGTCCCTAAACCTCTGCCAGAAGCTGGGACTGGATGACAGAGGATGGATCACTCAATAATTGCCCTGTTCCAGTCATACCCTCTGAAGCATCTGGCACTGGCCAATGTCCAAAGACAGGACGCTGGGCTAGATAGTGTCAGTGTCTGACCCAGTATGACCGTTCTTATGATATTTCCCTTTGTTACGATTAAATAAAAACCCTGAAGTCCAGAGTGTGTTTTATTTTATTGGGGGGAGGGAGCAAGAAGGAATTCCCCTCTGTAAATGACATGCCTCCAGCAGTGATCCCTGGGCTGCTGAAGTCCAATGATCTCCCACCTACATACCAGAGAGAGGGGACTACAGTTCAGAGTAATCTAATAAAGGGGACGTCTCTGCCCACACCAAGAAAAAGCTAACCGGTAACACCCATGTTCCTAGTTTTGTCTATCTAGGGAAGTGGTTCTCAGCTTGCGGACCAGTCAGCACACAGCTGCGGCTCATGCGACATCCTCAGGGTCATATAGGTAGTATTGGATGCAGCCCACAATGGTAAATAGGTTGAGATCCACTGATCTAGAGCCTATTAGTGTCATTTCTGGGGCTGGATGGAGTTGGGGCGAGTTGGTCCCAAGAGCAATGCAGCAGCTCTCCACCTTCCCATAATGGCAAGCTGGAATGCCTTATTCTCCACAGTACACCCACTGCCCTGGAAAGCATCTGTGCCTACTTAGATTCCACCAGTGCAAACCACGGATAGGATGTTCTCCTAACTCCCAGCCCTTCACCAGAGGGGTGAGTGCTATTATCCCTATGTTACAACTGGCCATGCTACCTAAGGTGTCACCTTAGAGGGTCAGAACAAAATGCATGAGAACCAAGTAACGGGAAAGCCTGGGTGACAGCCCTCCTTATTCTGCCCCCGCGGTAGTTGCTTGCAGTAACTTCACACGCCATGCAACGCCTCGTGTGTGCTCAGTGCAGAAAGCGTTTGCTAATGGGAGGTACGTACGGCAGGTGTAAACATCTCTGTACTCCATGTGCTCGTAGTCGGGAAGGATTTTCATAAAACGCCCCGACTTCACTCGTGGATTTATACCTGGACAGACACAGCAGGGTAAGTACCAGAGAAGCTGATTCCCCCTCTGACCATCACATAACGTTAATCTGAACCAACCAGACAGGAAGGTCAAGTGCCTTGTTGACTTAAGGCACACTTCTTCAGCCCCCAGCCCAGATCAGCCACTCAGAAGAATTCGACACATTTTACGATGCCCTCATAAGATATCGACCAAACAAATTCTGAGTGGAGTCTGAGCTTATCTCAGTCTACGCAGGGCAAGAGCAACCAAAGGCTTTTTGCTCTTTTCACTCTTCAATCCAGCTAATTGTTTTCAAAACACCATCTAGCATCTATTTCATTATGCCCTCTGAGATCTTGGGTTTGGCTTTGTTCCCCATTGTCTTAGTGTAGCACGTAGAATAGAACAAACATTCATTGTTTGCACCTTCAAGCCTGAATTCTGCCAACAGTTCCAAATACATTTTGCTGTAACTAAAGAGTTCTGCAGGACACTAGAGAACAAGGACACACCACCAGGCAATCCTTTCAGGAAAGCTGAGCAGGAAAGTACCAGTAGGTTTGTAAACAGAGATGTTTGCTGAATCAAAACTGATCGCAAGCCAAGGATTTCACATCCCTGCAAACCAGGGTAAGGTTCAGGAAAGGAGGAATGAGCTGACAAGTTTTCTGACTCTGCAGAAGTCTGGAGAAACTGCACAGGTCAGGATTCAGATTGCCAGATGTGTGGCAAGAGATTCTTTATTTACAAATGGAATGGAGTCTATGGCATGCTTTCTACAGGTAAAACACTATGTTCTACGGTGCTAAATCCTCACTAAGGACCTATTGCAGTGGAAGGAGACTAAAGATATTAAACATATTAAGAGGTGCTTTTGTAACGGCGACAGACCCCAGTCATTGGCGGGCGGGATCAAAGCGGGGACCTCTGGAGCTTAGTGCATGAGCCTCTACCGCATGAGTTAAAAGCCAATGACTCATTGTCTCTCTCTCTTTAAGTGGTCTCGGTGCCACTAGATGGGACAGGACACCACACCCAGAAGGTGTGTGGGTTACACTTTGAAGTGTAAAGAGTCAGTGGGAAAAGTTGCCAAAACAGGACCATATCAGGTACATGATTAAGATAGTTTGTAACTATACCACTCTGGCTATGAGGAAAGCCACACTGCACAGCAAAGAAGGGCCTGAAATGACTGAGTTTCCTTACAGACATTTTCAAAGCGTTTCATACACTCATGTTCCCCGGGAGGTAAGTGGTACCATTCCCATTTTACAGATAGGGAAACTGAGGTATGGGGAGGTGAAGTTACTTGGGTCAAGGCGACACAGCAATGGTCTCAGAGCTGGGATCAGAATTCAGGATTCCTGGCTCCCAACACGAGGTTCAATGCACCAGGCCACCACCGCCTCTGACAGTCAGATAAAGCACAAGGTCCATTTGAAAGGAACCAGACATCCTGGGGCCAGCAAAGTGCACTCAGAACTCTCACTCTAGTGACCTACAAAGACAAATGCTTTCATTTTTAACAAGCTGAGCCCTGCTTCTTGTAAAGGGCCGTGGAACTGTAGACCAACCACTGGAGCCAATGGTTTGTCATTGCTGATTTCCTAATGATCCTGGGTTGTTCCATCCCCTGCTAGACCAATTCAGCATCAGCCTTTGGGACCCTGAAACACCTGGGTCCCTTGATTTTGGTGGCAAGGACAGAGCAATTCGCGACTGTGGGGCTTGTGTCATCCAGGCTGCTGCTGGGGTTGTGGCAAGCACTCTCCCAGCTGGTACCGGCAGCTGAACCAGCTCCTGTGATAAACAGCCAATGTAGCCTCTGACCCGTTAACATGAGAGGCAGCTTGATCTTGCTAAGCAGGGGACTCCTATATTCAAATGCCAGTTCGGGGTCAAGTCCCTAATCTGCCTGTTTCCTCTTGATCCCCCCTAAAATGGGGTGAAACTCAGCTATCTCCCAGGGGGCTTGTGCTGATCAAGGAGTTTGTGTTTGTAAAGCACTCGCATACACGTGGCAACAATCATCATAACGCATGGGCTGCGGCTGCTTACTTGGAAATGCGTCCTGGAAACAAGTTGTGACGCTGTATGAAATCTGGGGGACACTTGAGGATATGATGACTATCAATATTGTAAAATTGTAATGAGTTATGCCAGATAGGCCATGTAAGGTATCTGCAAAAATGTTATAATTTGTCAGATATGATAATCTCATTTATGTGTTTGTATTATGAGTTACAGATATGTCTGTCTGTATTTCAAACGTGTGCTAGACTTTGGGTGACACCCCCAGACAGTTTGGCATCAGCACTGCCTAGCCTGCTCGATGGCCCATTAAGGACCATCAGCTATACAACTGACCCATTGAGAGAAGGCAGATACACCTGATGACTCAGCAAGGCACACAGGGACATGCCTCTGGACAGAACTCTAAGGCTTTTAAGCCATGTGCTGGGGAGCTTGTGTTTGAAACAAAGGACGCACAGGCCGCATGGCAAAAAAACTACAAAGGGTAGCTGCATCTTCTCCACTTTGTCTTCAATCCTGTTTCTTACCTCTGGAGGAACTTTGCTACAAACTGAAGCTCTGAACAAAGGACTGAATGACCCATCCAAGCTGTGGATGTGTTCCAGAGGGACTTGCAAGCCAGCAAACTCACCAATACTGCTAGGAACCTGACCTATGGACTTTGAAGTCTTTGTAGGTACGTGACGGTTTTACCATTTAACATCTCTCTCTCTTTTTTCTTTATAATAAACCTTTAGTTTTAGACTCTAAAGGATTGGCTGGAGGAGGGAAATAGCTCAGTGGTTTGAGCATTGGCCTGCTAAACCCAGGGTTGTGAGTTCAATCCTTGAGGGGGCCATTTAGGGATCTGGGGCAAAAATTGGGGATTGGTCCTGCGTTGAGCAGGGGGTTGGACTAGATGACCTCCTAAGGTCCCTTCCAACCCTGATAGTCTAAGCACAGTTTGAGACTGGCTGGAGAGTTTAATGTCAGTGTTACCCACCAGCCTTGGGAATATCTGCTCTCCTTTTTGCAGCCTGCCCTGACCTTGGCATTTCCAGCGAGGGCTGCCCTAAGCACCACAGGTCACACAAGTGTTAGCACTTCTGTACAGACCCAGCAGAGTCAGGTCACCCTTCTCCTGCACAGTGGTTTGGAATGTAGGGGGCGGGGTGACGAGAGTAAAGGAACAGATAACCTCCCTATCCTCCTCTGTTTGTGTCAATTTGCAATAGGTGTTCCACAGAGAATCATTACCTGTCCCTGACCTTCCCGTAAGGGGAAGCCCAGGCACAGTGGAGTTATGGTGGACAGAAGTTGCTTACACTGTGGGAAGGGAGTGGAACGTTGTTTCAGAGGACCATACAAAGATAAAGCCTGCTCGGATGAATACAGGTTACCCACTGGCCAGAAAGGGGCAAACCAAACAAATGAAGATACTTTTAAAATCCTACTGACAGATTAAAAACTGTCCTCAGATTTGGGTGAGCGGTTACCAGTTGCTAGACACGTTATCCACAAACTAATACCTATTTCCAGAAACCCTCCGACTCTGTGGTTTCTTCCAATCAAAGAATCATAGAATCTCAGGGTTGGAAGGGACCTCAGGAGGTCATCTAGTCCAACCCCCTGCTCAAAGCAGGACCAACCCCAACTAGATCATCCCAGCCAGGGCTTTGTCAAGCCTGACCTTAAAAACCTCCAAGGAAGGAGACTCCACCACCTCCCTAGGTAACCCATTCCAGTGCTTCACCACCCTACTAGTGAAAAAGTTTTTCCTAATATCCAACCTAAACCTCCCCCTCTGCAACTTGAGACCATTACTCCTTGTTCTGTCATCTTCTACCACTGAGAACAGTTTAGATCCATCCTCTTTGGAACCCCCTTTTAGGTAGTTGAAAGCAGCTATCAAATCCCCCCTCACTCTTCTCTTCTGCAGGCTAAACAATCTCAGTTCCCTCAGCCTCTCCTCATAAGTCATGTGCTCCAGCCCCCTAATCATTTTTGTTGCCCTAGGCGTATGGCGAGGCAACAGCAATTCTTGATATCTGTCTGGCATTAAAATGCTGTGGTAGTCAAAGTCGTTACAGCTTTAGAGATGAAATCTCTGCCATGAAATACAGAGTTTGTGTTTCAAATGCACAGGATAAAGATTCAGTGCAAATTCACTTTTAAAAATGGAACTAAACAAGAACAGGCGCATACAGACCTGCACTGACTTCATCACTTACGTTTGGCATAGACATCTCGACAGGACACTCCTGTGATCTCCAGTTTCCTTAAGTTCTCACAGACGCCATACTCTGCAGTGACAGATAGAAAGGGGTTAAGAGGTAATAAAATGAGTGATAATGTATAAAGGTTTAGGCTGTCCACAGAGCTCCAGGATACCTACAACTGCAGCAAGAATTTAGGCAGCTTTAAATTCAATCCAATGTATTTTATTTAAAGAACAATCTAGCAAATTGCTGTATTTGTTAGCAAATATTTTTGTTGCTGTTCTCCAGAAGCACTAAAGGAAAGTTGGATGGCATTCCTTTCCAGATTAGATTCTCAGATTCCCTAGTACATTCTACAAGGGATGGCTGCTTGCAATATATCGTGACAACTCCTTGGACACTTACACCTAGAATAGGTGGCGGCATGAAGTGGGGAAAATGACTCTCCAAACTGGGAATCTTTGTCAGTAGAGCAAACCATCACTGCAACCAGGAGTTATTTACTCCCACTAATTTGTCCAACAAGCAAAAGTATTTAAGACTCACGGAAAATGGCCACATTTCAAAGTACTGAAAGATCTACAGCTAAGATTATTTTAAAAGAATAAGTTTATTTCATAGCCCCAAATTGTTAAGAGAATGTAATGTGTCTGAATGTACAAATACACTTGAAAACAAATCAGACTGAAATTGGTCCATTCTCTGCAGATGCCTTTGACTGTTTTGTTTTCAATGCATGCTGTTAGTGATGCAGGGATCTTAAAGGCCTTTTCAAAATTTTAAAAGTAACTTTAAAGCAGGAAATGAGAGACTTCAGTGCAGGTTCAGAAGGCAAGCATTAAACTTTAATTCTTAAAAATGTAGCAGACAAGTAGTAGCAAACAATTCAATAAAAGAAATCCTGCAACGCCAAGGGAAGAGGGAAAAACATAAATAGTAACAAAAATAGATCTTAGTGCCAAAGCAAATCAGTTGCAGAGACCCTCATAGCCCTCAGCAGGGAAAAATCCACTCTGAAAACCTCAAATGCACCTGCTAAAAATCAGACACTAGCTTCCTTTAACAGAAGATTAAAGCACCTGATAGCTCCCCACACCTGCTAGATATCTGATACCGAGTATGTCCTTAAAGAACCCCAGGGAAGCCATCTGATCTGAAACCCATCCTCACACAAGAGAAGGTGTCGATCAAGCTTCTTTGAATTTATGATTAACTTCTGCTGCCTGTTACCGGTATCTATTCCTAACAACTTGCTCTGTACTCTGATTTCAATTATAGGCCAAATGAGAGAAAGCAGACATCTGCCTAGCTCAACTCAATCATGTCCTTACTATGCTCTAAGTGCATATATGTTTTGCGAGGGTATGCAATGTAGCTTGACAGAGCACACACAAGACCACATGTGTTTTCTAAGGCTGACTTGGGTTACTGCAGGAATTAATGTGAACAGTCTCTTGCTATGAGAAGCGAGTTGAATAAAGACAAAAAGGGGACAAGAGGGAAAACACAGATTCCCCTCCCCAAAAACTTCTATTGATGTCAGTGGGAGCTTGCCACTGACATCAGCAAGAGTGGGATGTGGTTGTTTAGGATGTGAGATGGGGAGGGAGTACAATTAGCTAGTGAGCAGACAGCAACGCTTCCAGGAATGCACTTCCAGACTAGCACAAAACAAGCTATTTAGTGCTGGGCTAGAGCCAACTGAATGTATGCAGCAATTTTTCAGATGTGTGAAATCAAAGCTGTATTCAAAGCTGGAAATGTGGACCCACCCCACAAATGATCCCACGATCCTCCCACCAGTCTATCAGACATTATACTGCTTTTAATGCTAGCCTGTGTCTTGTTTGGTAATAATATCAGGGACATGTTAAAAGCAATAGGCTTTTGCAGCTGATCTGTGATTCAGGAAATTACAGGCCTTCATCAAAGGCTAGAAGCAATGTTGTCACAGCCTGTAGTTTGGAGAATAGCTGGTTCTTATACTAAAGAAGAAGAACTTCATCTGCCTACAAAGCCAGCAAGGGGGCTGCTAATGTCAGGCTGCACACTTTCTGCAGCAAGCGATGCAGCTAGATTAAATTGGATACGGTCATCTGAAGTCACAGACTGCATTGGGAAAAAAACACGCAGTGATGTCACGGGTCCAGCTGACCGCCTCTTTTGGCCACTCACCAGATTGCGATGTAGGGATGCAGCCACTGAATCCCACAGGTGTTTTAAGCCCCTAGAGTCTGAACAGAGTCCAGGTACTGCCACGGTCTTAAGGTCTCTAGGTGCACTCTGTGCGGATCTTCTCTTTGGCACCCCCCCCAACAACTGTAATCACACGGCCCCCTGCCAGCCCTCAGAACCCGTGCTGACTCCTCACACTCTCCCTGTAGCTTAAACACGCCCTTTCCGTGAACCCCAGTAATAACTCCATAGAATCACTCAGAATTCCAAAGTTCTACAGAGGTTCCCCAAAGCATCACAAGACAATTCTGCCCAAATGACATTTTTCTGTTTTGTTCTTTATTTGTGCGATAACATTCTCTCTTCCTCCAGGTGACCTGCTCCTGATGCCCCAAAATTCTCCAATGCGCCTCATTGTGGTATCTAAGAGGTGCCAATCCAGTCTGAACTCGTGGAAACACTGATCATGCACAGAAATCACAACATAAGTTGGGAAAAATCATCCAATGGAACAAAGATCCTGGTGTTCAACAAGTGGCCTTGTTAACTGGTAGGAGGACAGAGAGACTACCTAAAAGCAGAACTATCACTAGGTCTGGTGTATTTCACAAGTTTCACAGACTGGGTTTACTGGATCTTTCTCAAAAGAGTCAGCGTCTTCTCAAACATTAAAAACAATACCACTGTGACTAATTTTCATTGCCATTTGACATTAGCCATGCAAATCCTACAAGAATCTCATCTTGTTTGCTAGCAAGAATGTAATCTTAGCTGGTGAAATTCCTACAAGTCATAATCCCGGTCTACTCAGTGATCTAAACTACAACCAAAAGCCCATACTGGCTTTACTTAACTGTGGATAGACAGAACACTTCGGTCTTCACAATCTGTAATTTCGTACCTTTCACCACCATGACAGCACTTCAAGAAAAAACTGAACTCCCCTCCACTCCCACATCCAAATCCCAACTATTATTAAAGGCAAGAAAGCTCGCCAGTGCATGGACAGCACTATTTATTCTTGATGCTGGAAAGGATAAAGGGGAGGTTAAACTAAGCTAAGAGCTATGTAATGCTGCAATTCAGCTACAGGAAAAAATATACTGTTTTGCTTGCCCTGACAATCAAATGGGAGGTTTCCGGTAAATCCTGCTTCACTGCAATTAAGGCTCTTCTAAAGGAAATTCTCAATGCGCCAGTTCACCAAAGAAATTAAATATTGAAAATGTTCTAAAGCGTTAATATGGATGGAAATGCACAACCACAGTGAGAAGGGCTGCTCATAATCCTACTTCAAAAGGAAGGATAGAATTTGGTTATGAAATTCTCATTCTACTAGCTGGGAAGGTTGTTCTCTTAGGTTAAGAGACAGGCCTCGGAAGATTTACTCAACACGGGTAAATATACCAGCGTTGCCATGCCCTGTGAAATTTAAAGTATTAAACAGTGCACTGTTTATTATGGCCTGCACTTAAGCATAACATTGCCAGCTTCCTAGTTTACACATTTGTAAGGGACGCACCCCACCCATGTACTTATTGTCTATGCCACTACTGACTTGGACTCTTAATATATTCCATGGGTGGCATACCCAAGCCCACTTATCCACTGATGCTTTAAAAATTACCGCACGCCAATCTGGATCTATGCTGGTTATGTGATATGTATGTACCTGGTGAACCTTCTGATACTTGCAATCCCCCATAACCCAAGCCCGACCCCAGATGTACAGTACCTTCCTCCTTAACTTGTGTAAATTTGATTTTAAACATTAACTTTAATAAAAAAATTTAATCTGTTCTTTTGCTTTCATATAATGCTCTCTTCCCTTCCTGGTTTCACTTTACCTTCTTTTCTATAATAGATCATGACATCTCATTCTGCAATTTTCTGTTTGCACGTCTCCTCCCCCCAATTATATCCCTTTCTGCACCTTATGTTCTCTACCCTCCCCACAACAATACATTTTTCCTACAGTAAAGAACTGGAATTGCAGCAGCTATTGCCACTACCCTCCTGAAAAGTCATGAAGAGTTTGGAAGTGCTTTTCAAGCAAGTCTTTAGTAGTGAGCAAGGAAACATTACCTTACCTGCTCCAGTGTCTGTCTTTACACAAAAAAACATATTTGTGAACCAAAAGAAGCAAGGACACCAAACTTCATTCACCACTTTTATGCCACACTAAGGCTAACTGTTACTGGCAACTAAGTCTTTTAATTCCATGCCTGCATAAGTGCAACATTAGCAGCCTGAAAGACTATATACAATAAAGTGCTGAGAAGTGGCTGTAGGCCTAGCATGGATGCACAGACCACAGCCAGGACAGACACGTCATTCAGCACGCAATCAGAAGGGGTCAGTGAAAAGCATTTTGCACTGGGAATGGGAAGACCTGGCTTCTATTCACAGCTCTAGATCACTCCCCCATGCGACTCAGCTTCCACATCTGTAGAACAGATACCCCCACCTTTGTAAAGTGTTCCGAGATCTACAGAAGGCTAATTTACAGGTACTAAATGCAACACAAAGCATGCCCCATGATGACTATTTAACAATTTATATTTTCTCCCCAACCTCATTTAAACAAAACAAAACAAAAAACAACAACATTGGAATGTTTTAATTTGTGAATTCTAGATCCGGTTACTATGAACCATCAGTGAAATTTCCTAGACAGGTGACCTGATGTGGTGTGTTATTTCAATATAAAACTGGTAACCACTTAAACTACAAGCATATATGGTCAGGGGTTAATCAAGGTAAGTCAAGTCAAAAGCCAAAGTGCATAGGAAAGTAATTGCAACACTCCTCTTGCCAAACAAGCAGGTCAGAGAAACTGTTTATCCCAAACAGTCACAATGATAAAAGGGCATCATCCCAAAAGTATCCGGCTACAAATGTTGCACAACTAGCTAATGTTTCTCCACATTCATTCTCCAATTTCAGAGCCATAGCCAAAAGCAACTGGGAGGAGTCTGAAGTGGGTGGGGGGATCTCCCCTACTCAAAATACTGCTCCGGGGACTGCAATAAAATCGAGTCTGCCTGCAATCACACTAAACCAAGGTGTCAAAACTCATTTGGTTGAGAGGGCTGATTTACATTTTTAATTACAGACTATGGCTACAAAGTTAAGGCCATTTATAACCCTTGATCCACAGCAGTGATCTCATGACAAAAGCAGGCATGCATGAAAATCAAGGGTACCAAAAAAAAAAAAAAGACAATTATGTAGCACTGCAGTATTCAGCATCTCTTAGCAGAGAAAGTGTTGTTAAAAGCACTTGCACAACCATCTGTCCCTTGTTTAATTGGCCGCTTGTGCATGCACAAATGATAACCACACAAGCAGCCAAGAAGGCAGACTTGCACAACTGTAATCAGGAAGTACAGATCTGTGATGCGCTCAGTAGCTTCAGAGTTAATATGTTATTAGGAATAAGAGCATGTTATTGAATTTAATTCACCCCTTTGCTCTATTTCTAGGCCCTTATAATTTCACAAAAATGATACTTTTCTGCCTATACTGACATATGCTAGCTCTTAGCCCAAACCGATGCTTATTTTTATATATCACACCTACCTAGGACTCTGTCTTCCCTTATCAATGTTTGAAAGTCATGCAGCCTTATACTCACTACTCCATGGAGACAACATACGAAGATGCACAGCTCCAGATACACATATATGAACATGAGTCCGGCATGGCTACAACACTGCATGGAACTCCACACATTTCAAGCAGCTGATTTATTCCTATGATCAGGAATTAAATTAAACCCAGAGCGTGTATTTATTTGAATGTATAGTCTCATAAACGAGAGCATTATTTGAATATATGCAATGGTACTACTAAGAAGAGACCAGGAGATGGTGAAGTAATGAGATTTTATACTTGTGCAGTCTGAAAATTCAAGATTACGGTTCCCACACCATTGGTAATAGCCACATTACATCCACAAAGGTGAAATAATTGACATTATATACAGCAACACAAAATGCTAAATACAGTACATGAACAGGGCCAAATTACAGTTTCTGGGGAAGCCATAACTGTATTTCCTGAATGAAGAGTTTAAAGTCTAATTCCCAAGGTCACAGTTACAGTGCTGTAAGAACTTCATGAACTCCTCAGAAGGAGATTGACTCTTATCTGTCTAAAGCACCGTGCATGCTTTTGGTATAGGAAGTGCTTCAGTGGATCAGACTAGGGGTTGATCTAATTCAGCATCCTATCTCTGACTGTGGCTGGAACCAGAAGCTTAAGAGAAAACAAGGAACTGTAGTGGACAGTTATGTAATACTAATGTGTCGGCAGAATTAGTTTCTTTCTACACCTTGCCAGATACTGTTTGGTTTATGCCCTGAAGGGAGGGGTTGTTATATACAAAAGTTTTCAATCCTATCTAATGCAACTGTGGATGCTCTAATGATACATAGTAGCATTCAAAGGAAAATGAGCCTAAGTTCTTGGTCTCAATGATACATCGTGAAAGAGAAATTCACAGGTCATTTATGACTTGTGTAAAGAGATATACTTCCTTGTATCAGTTTTAAATCTGGTTTCTTTGAATATTATCGAGTGTCTCTTTGTATTATAAGAGAGAAAATGGCATTGTATAAAATGAATGCCAGTTATACTCATGTGAGAACTTTGCCAAGGCCACCATAACCCAAAAAAACCAAACCCTTATGACCTAGAAGCAATTTTTGTGTGAAATTTACAAATACAGGTATTGATTCTTCTTGCCTGCTGAGAAAACAGCCTGCAACTTCTTAGGAGCTTCACAGCCTGCAACTTCACTGTTTTGTGCGATCCATGGGTTCTGATCAGTTCTGTCAAGCACCCTCAGCTCCCCTCAAGTGCAGCTAAGGAACCATCCCATCCCCTGCAGCAATGGATGCTATCCTTAGTGTATCTGAGCACTACCTTTCTGTTTGATGGCACAGAGTGCAGCTGCCTAGCATGCTCAGACACTCCAACTAGATGCGCTCGCTGGCAGATCCAAAATGTTTTTATATATATATGACATCATAGCTGGAAGCAAATGCACCACATAGCAAGAGATGTGATGGGTACCATGCTGGGAGAAGCAGAAGCAAGTTAGGCAACTTGGAGGGTGTCAGGGCAGCTGGGTTAGCAGACAGGGGACAGGCAGTGGGGTGCCTGAAAAGCAAAGGGCAAGGAGTAAAAAGCATGCATTACATTTTGGTAGGACAGGACTGGGGCTCTGAAGATGAACATGTCACTGAATATGCAGCAGGGTGTCTCTACAGGGGAAGCGGTAGGGAGATGCCCTAGGAAGATGGGAGGGTTGGCACCCAGACTGTGACCCACTCACCAGCACCAACCAGAAAGCTGGTACCATTCCCCTTACTACAGGGCTGGCACCCATTCAACTACACACATAGGGGTCCACAACCCAGGCCCAGGAGCTAGTGTAAGCTCCCCACCTCCCCCTACACAATACATCCCAGGCTGCCCTACTTTGCCCCCAGCCCCACACCTTCCTCAGCTGTCCACCCCCAGAGGCTACCTTCCCCCCATGATTCCCTGTCCCGGTGGCCCTTTCCAGAGCCTCATACCTGCAGAGTCAGCCCCGTGCAGTGTCCCCACGGGGACCCCTCATCCCCAGCACCCCCTCCCCGGGTCTGGCCCATCCAATGCCCCCAGGGGGACCCCCGTCCCCAGCGCCCCCTCCCCGGGTCTGGCCCATCCAATGCCCCCACGGGGACCCCCCGTCCCCAGCGCCCCCTCCCCGGGTCTGGCCCATCCCATGCCCCCACGGGAACCCCTCGTCCCCAGCGCCCCCTCCCCGGGTCTGGCCCATCCAATGCCCCCACGGGAACCCCTCGTCCCCAGCGCCCCCTCCCCGGGTCTGGCCCATCCCATGCCCCCACGGGAACCCCTCGTCCCCAGCGCCCCCTCCCCGGGTCTGGCCCATCCCATGCCCCCACGGGGACCCCTCGTCCCCAGTGCCCCCTCCCCGGGTCTGGCCCATCCAATGCCCCCACGGGGACCCCTCGTCCCCAGCGCCCCCTCCCCGGGTCTGGCCCATCCAATGCCCCCACGGGGACCCCCCCGTCCCCAGCGCCCCCTCCCCGGGTCTGGCCCATCCCATGCCCCCACGGGAACCCCTCGTCCCCAGCGCCCCCTCCCCGGGTCTGGCCCATCCAATGCCCCCACGGGGACCCCTCGTCCCCAGCGCCCCCTCCCCGGGTCTGGCCCATCCAATGCCCCCACGGGGACCCCTCGTCCCCAGCGCCCCCTCCCCGGGTCTGGCCCATCCAATGCCCCCACGGGGACCCCTCGTCCCCAGCGCCCCCTCCCCGGGTCTGGCCCATCCAATGCCCCCAGGGGGACCCCCCGTCCCCAGCGCCCCCTCCCCGGGTCTGGCCCATCCAATGCCCCCACGGGGACCCCCCGTCCCCAGCGCCCCCTCCCCGGGTCTGGCCCATCCCATGCCCCCACGGGGACCCCCCGTCCCCAGCGCCCCCTCCCCGGGTCTGGCCCATCCCATGCCCCCACGGGGACCCCCCGTCCCCAGCGCCCCCTCCCCGGGTCTGGCCCATCCCATGCCCCCACGGGGACCCCTCATCCCCAGCGCCCCCTCCCCGGGTCTGGCCCATCCAGTGCCCCCAGGGGGACCCCTCGTCCCCAGCGCCCCCTCCCCGGGTCTGGCCCATCCCATGCCCCCATGGGAACCCCTCGTCCCCAGCGCCCCCTCCCCGGGTCTGGCCCATCCAATGCCCCCACGGGGACCCCCCGTCCCCAGCGCCCGCTCCCCGGGTCTGGCCCATCCAGTGCCCGCCGGCCCCGGGCGGTACCTTCGCGGCAGCGCCGCCGCCAGATGGTGTCGGTGCGGAGGATGCGGCGGAAGGTGCTGCAGACCCGGGCCAGGCTGGGCAGGTCGGTGCCGGGCAGGGAGCCGAAGATCTGCACCAGGAGCTCGGGGGGCAGCTCCAGCAGGGAGAGCGGGGCCCGGGCGGCCGGGGCCGGAGCCTGCCCTTGTCCCAGCCGGGCTCCCTCGATCCGCTCCTCCTCGGCGTCCGTGTCCGGCTCGCTGTCGGCCGGGCCCTCCCGCCGCTGCTCCCGCTGCGCCCCGCGCCGCCGGCAGCCCCGCGACGGCCCCACCCCGCACAGCCGCGCGCACACCGCCATGGCCGGCCGGCGACTAGCGGAGGGCGGCGGGCGGCGGGGGCCCGTGCGCGCAGGGCCCGCCCAGCGGCGGGCTCGGCCAATCAGCACTCGCGCTCGGGCGCTGACCTCGGCGCGTCACCGACGGCGACACGCCCCTGCCAGACGTAACCACGCCCGCTGTCACTTTTGCCACACCTACGGTCTCCAACCCTGCCGTCACGTTCACCACGCCCACTCGCCGGAGGACACGCCCACAACCAGCGACCACGCCCAGGGAGAGATACACCGCGCCCCCTTGTGGGCTGCGTTACCATCTTGTTCAAACGAAGTCCCCTTGCCCCCTGGGGTCTAGAACAGCCCGCCCCAGGGTTACACAGACCCGGCCCCCTGGGGTCTAGAACAGCCCACCCAAGGGTTACACAGACCCGGCCCCCTGGGGTCTATAACAGCCCGCCCCGGGGTTACACAGACCCGGCCCCCTGGGGTCTATGAGAGCCCGCCCCAGGGTTACACAGACCCGGCCCCCTGGGGTCTAGAACAGCCCGCCCCAGGGTTACACAGACCCGGCCCCCTGGGGTCTAGAACAGCCCGCCCCAGGGTTACACAGACCCGGCCCCCTGGGGTCTAGAACAGCCCACCCAAGGGTTACACAGACCCGGCCCCCTGGGGTCTATAACAGCCCGCCCCGGGGTTACACAGACCCGGCCCCCTGGGGTCTATGAGAGCCCGCCCCAGGGGTTACACAGACCCCGCCCCCTGGGGTCTATGAGAGCCCGCCCCGGGGTTACACAGACCCGGCCCCCTGGGGTCTATAACAGCCCGCCCCGGGGTTACACAGACCCCGCCCCCTGGGGTCTGGAACAGCCCGCCCCAGGGTTACACAGACCCGGCCCCCTGGGGTCTATGAGAGCCCGCCCCGGGGTTACACAGACCCGGCCCCCTGGGGTCTATAACAGCCCGCCCCAGGGGTTACACAGACCCCGCCCCCTGGGGTCTATGAGAGCCCGCCCCAGGGTTACACAGACCCGGCCCCCTGGGGTCTATAACAGCCCGCCCCGGGGTTACACAGACCCGGCCCCCTGGGGTCTATAACAGCCCGCCCCGGGGTTACACAGACCCCGCCCCCTGGGGTCTATGAGAGCCCGCCCCAGGGGTTACACAGACCCCGCCCCCTGGGGTCTATGAGAGCCCGCCCCAGGGGTTACACAGACCCCGCCCCCTGGGGTCTATGAGAGCCCGCCCCAGGGGTTACACAGACCCCGCCCCCTGGGGTCTATGAGAGCCCGCCCCAGGGGTTACACAGACCCCGCCCCCTGGGGTCTATGAGAGCCCGCCCCAGGGGTTACACAGACCCCGCCCCCTGGGGTCTATGAGAGCCCGCCCCAGGGTTACACAGACCCCGCCCCCTGGGGTCTATGAGAGCCCGCCCCAGGGGTTACACAGACCCCGCCCCCTGGGGTCTATGAGAGCCCGCCCCAGGGTTACACAGACCCCGCCCCCTGGGGTCTATAACAGCCCGCCCCGGGGTTACACCGACCCAGTCCTCTCCCCTCTGGGGTCTATAACAGCCCGCCCCGGGGTTACAAAGACCCGCCCCGCTGGGGTCTGGAGAGCCCGCCCCAGCTGTTATGGACCTGGCCCCTCTCACGTCGTGGGGGTGTAACCGAGGTCACAGGGAAGCTCCCCGGTTTGTATGTGAAAGTTTCCTTGCCACCTTTGATGATCAATATAAGCCCCAGCATTGACTAATAAGCCCTGCAGCACCAAGGAAGCGCTTGCCATGGCCCTCAGCGAGGGCAGCCTTGGAGGGGCTACCCCGGTGGAGCTTCCGCCTGCCTCCAGGGCAGTGGCCTCCCCAGGAATTGAAATGGGGGGGGTGTTCGAATTTACAAGGGGGTGTCACTAAATTGGCATGTAACTAGTTCACAAAAGTGGGGGGGCGTTGGGGAAATTCAGGGGGGCGGGGTGTAGGGAAATCACTGCTCCAGGGCCAGGAGCCAAACACACCTGCCGACTTCTGCAAGCTCTGTCCTGCCCCTCTGTAGCAGGCAGCTGCACGTGTATTGCCCCAGGGGGCCAGCGACTGCCCTACCCTGGCTGATTTCATCTCCCCCTTTAGCCGCCCACCCCGGCAAGCCAGCAGCTGGCCCTGTACACCAGCTTTGCGGGGCGGGGGTGGGAGCTGTCTGCCTCCTCCCCTGACTGTTAACCCTGGTTTCCACTATAAACGTCTGTCGGTATAACTCTGGTGCTCAGGGGTGCAGGAAACCCGGATCCCCCTGCACCGGATTTCACCAGCGCCTCCTGCTTCCCCCTGGTCGGATCCTGCCACCCGCCCTTTGCAACAGTCTCTGCAGCGCCTGTTTGCTGCTTGGAAAGCAGGGAGTGAGGGCCGCTGCATTGCTGGTCTGGTGTCCTTCCTCCCGGCAGGCAAAAACTCTTGTCGCCTCTCCTCTGCCGCTGCCTGCAGATAAGGAGAAGCAGCCTTCTATAACAAATGTAACCAGCGAGGGGGGGAAAAAACTGAGCCTGCCCCGTGTGAGGATCGAACTCACGACCTTCAGATTATGAGACTGACGCGCTACCTACTGCGCTAACGAGGCTCCTTGGGAAATGTGTAGTCAAAGAGACCTTTTAGTCTTCGCTTCACTAATGGCTGTTTGGGTTGCATTATTTACATCTTTTGTTTACTTAGCACATGAGGTCTCCAGTGACCATAAATAACAACACTGAAACGCTGAGCGAGGGCTCTGCTTTTGCAAGCGACTCCTCCCTTGCTGTGGCTTTTTGGGAAGAATCCTTTTCCCTTTCTAATTTCCAGGCATTCAAACATTTTTTGCTACTTAAAGGAGGGCTGCGGGGGCTCAGGAATATCTGGGCAGCTGCACTCCCCGCAGAGAAGAAGCACAAGGCTTCAGGATACCACCTATTAATATTATTTGCAAGGAAACAAGGTGGTTTCCATGTAAACATTAAAAATTAAAACGAATCTTATGTTTGCTTCACCTCATGAAGAGTCAGTATTAGATTTTGAGCTCTCTGGAGCAGGAACAAACTTTGCAGTAGTTGTTGGCATAAAGTTAGTACAATAGGGACTATAGCGGGAAATCCTAGCCCCATTGACGTCAATGGGAGTAGAGCCATTGACTTCAAATGGAGCCAAGATTTCTCCCCTAATTGGGGTCTTTCAGAGGTGCCAATAAATAAATAAAAAAAGAATAACCCACACTTAATATACTGGATCACTATATCCTCACCCTATAAATTAATGGCTGGAGGTGCCCTAGATGGAGAAATAACAGTTACTTCCATAATGCTGTCATCTCCCCCATGCTCATTTATAAACAAAACACTAGCTCGAGAATTCAACCAAAATGCAACAGGTCTGTGAGCATGCAGGCATGACATGAGTGGGATTGCTGGACATTTTGATAGGAGGCGGCGGATGCTCTGTTGATGGGAGCTATTGTGGAGGATGCAACTCAAATAGGCTTGGAACATACATTTTGTTTTCGGTTGCATGCTCCTGCGTCAGACACTGAAGGGGCAGCTGAGCTTGTCTGTGAAATAAGGCCAACATTTTCAAAAGTAGCCATTGATTTTGGGTGCCCAGCTTGAAAGTTTTGAGGTTGATTTTCACTCAAGCTGGGCCCCCACTGCTCTGATGTCAATGCATGGCAGCTGCGGGTGATGTAAACTTCGGAAAGTCAGGCCCAAGGGGACATTAAGTTGGGTACCCAGCGACTGAGTCACCCCAAACCAGTATCCACTTTTGGAAATGTGGCTGCACGGGAGGCATAACTGGGATGAAGGAGCCAAACATCTGCTTTCTATATGGATCAAATCACATGGCCCTCTTGGTTCCCACATGCTACCCTCCGGTCCCCACACAGAGGCGCACAAGAGTTCTGGTGCTGCTGGTCTCCAGGATTTTGTAGCCACTATGTAGCCGGGTAGGGCCACTGGGCTCAGGGGAAAAGCAGCAAAGGGACAGATGCCAAGGACTCAGTTGGGGACTAAAACAAAGGATACCTTTGTGACATTACTCCATGCTGAAACTTTGCCGTACAAAGCTGATGAGTCCTTCCTCCTTCGTTTTTTCTGGTTTTGCCTCTATTTTCTTCTCTTTTTCCTCTGACCCTGCTCCCTACCATATCCCTACCCTGTCACACCTGACCCCCACAGTCATCTCCCTGCCTCCGATATAATCTTATCCTCAACATCCCCTTGGCTACAAGGAGTTATCCATCACTCAATGATCAGAGAGCTGCTGCTTTCTCCCAAGTCTCTTCATAACTGAGCTTTTCATCAATGAAAGCACTTTCCTTCAATTTCACCCCCTGAAACTGTTCAAGCCAGAGGAGGGCAGGCTGGTCCATGGTGATGCCAGGTGGCTTCTTATGAGCTGAGGCAGAAGAAGGCAACGGAGAGAGAGGAAATGACTCACTAACAAAGAGGGGGTGGCTGTCTCCACTCACATTTGTTTCACCTGACAGGTAGCCTGGCTTAGGGCTATGTGCATGGAACTGGGAGCTAGGAATACATGAGTGCTCATCCCACTCTGGGCTGGATCCAAAACCCAGCGAAGTCAATGGCAGGCAGTGGGTTTTAGACGAGGCCCTATGTGATTTTGGAACAGTCATTTGGCCTATCTGTTTAAAATATAAGGATTTTAAATCCTCCCCCATGGGGATGGGGGAATCAAAGACTGCAGCTAAAGATAGAAAAGTGCTCTGCCAATGTGAAGGATGACTGTTGTCGCCCCACTTGGATGCAGTGGTGCTTTGAAACACCAGGGATCCATGCCTTTGCAACACACAGGATAGGGGTAACTCCCATTGAAGTCACCCCAGGATCCAGGACCTAGCTGGAGGGTCTTGCAATGTTGTCCACTTGGAGCCCCAGCTGGCAAGCGATTCAGGTGACAGCTCCTGATATAGAGAGGAAGTATGGGGATGGGCCAAGGAGATGGGAGTAGTGGGGGCAAATTGGGTCAGGTGTAGGATCAGAACCCTTATATTTTAATCTTCTCAGCACCTCCTCTGGAGGCTTAACTCCCTGCTGTCAGATTATCAAACGGACATTCCCTGCTAGGTTATCTAGGCCCCTTACCTGAATGCTATCGTCCTTATTTTTCCTGGCACGGGTAAGGATAAATATGCTGTATTATTCACTTACATCGCTCACGTGCTCTCTGGTACTACCAAGTACTTGAACATCCTTAATGCCTGGCACAAAAAGTACTGCCGTGTTCTGGAGTAACAGCCCCTAACGCTTCAGTTTCAGTATTACAGGCTGCAGTGCTTGGAGCTGTTACTGTAGTACTTTTGAATAAGGGATGTACTGAAAGGTGAAACATGTCCATTTCATTTCTCTCTAGCAATAAAGGGCCTGATATAGCTCTCACTGAAGTCAGTTAAAGTCTTCCCATAGACTTTAAAGGGCTTTGAATCAGGCCCCAAATTGATGTCCCCATTTTCTGGAATCATGCAGGTGTTTACACCTTCCCTGGCTCTGTGATGCGCCACCAACTGATGGCACAAGTGGCCAATTATAATCTGAATAACTATGCCAGAGGATTATTTATTTGCCAGTTGGCAAGAGGAAGAGGAGGGCTGTAAGCCAAGCAGAGACAGACAAACAAGTCCTCTTTGCAACCCCTGCTCTCCACAATGATTGTAACAGTGCATCTCATGGTGTAAGCCTGCACTGCAGTTTCTGCCTTGTATTCTGTGGCTTTAGGGAAGGGATTCTTTGGAGAACAGCCATTTATGGCTCATCACTCCAGACTAGGAATACATCCTCAAGGAGTGTACAGGTTTTTTTTTTGTTTTGTTTTGTTTTTTACATCTTGATTCCAGAAGTTCCTCATTTTCTGGGAAATAGCTTTTTTTTTTCCCTCCTGATTTTAGTAATCGCTACCTTTTGCTATTCTATCTGGGCTCTGATCTCCTCAGACCTTACAGGATAAGCTGGTCAATGTGGAATCACATTGTAGGAAGCAGATGGGGATCTCCAAGGAAAACCCAGAGTGCTGCAGAAATTGCAGTTGATGACTCAGTGGCTTTTTTCTCTTTGAGTCAATGCTGACCAAATGCCATTGCATGGTGCAATGGGTTGCTGAACTTGTGGAGGTGCTGTTTGTCTAATGAGCTGTAAGACTGATTGATCACCTGTGGTCCTAATCATGTGCAGTCATTAAAGACTGTGGCAATCTCACAGGCAAAGGGTTGTTATTTCTGGTGTCTTGGCCAGATTCCAGTCTGAGTAATTACATTCTGCCTGTCTAAATCCTCCAGCAGGTTCAGTTCTGAGAAGCATTATGTAGTGTTTAGATCACGGGGCTGGGAATCAGGTGGTCTAGGTTCTATTACTGGCTATACTACAGAGTAACAGTTGTGTACTTGTGGCCAAGTTATGAACCTGTCCATGCCTCAGCTTCTCAATCTGTAAAATGAAAATGATATTTACCCACCACACAGGCAGTTGTGAGACTTAATTAATATTTGTAAAGTGCTGGGGGATCCTTCAATTCAAGGTGTACTAAACAGAGTGGAAAATATTATTGCATAAGACATTATTCCACAAACCCACACCTGCAGAGTATACAGTTTATCGTGCTTGCAAAGCGAGTGTGGCTCTTTTGTGATGACCAGAGCTATATAAACGTAAATTATTCTTCCCCGGATGCCAAAGATCAGCTGACTCACAGTGTTTTCACAGAAAACAACTTCATCTTCAAAAAGTGATTTTTGAGGCCAAGAAATGTTTGCTCGAGCACCAGCATCATTAATGGATGTCAATATATGTGGTACCGGAGAGTAGTGCTTTTTGTGCTACACCCTCTGCAGAGCCAGCTTGGGGAGCACAAAACATTGCTGTTTTGCACTCCCCAGGAGAATTACTATTGCTTTTTGTTATTCTTAATTCCTTGCTGAGCAAGCGCAGAAGTTATGGGGCAGAGGATGTTTCCCAAGAAGAAATTAAACTCCGGAGGATTTTCCTCCCAGGATTATAACAATTTTAAGGCAAACGTAGGGGGTACAGTTCTCAACAGAACCATTCTTCATTATCACAGACAGGAGCTGTCTCTCAATCCTGGTACAGAAAATCTGTATAAATTCGAGAATGGCTGCACCCTTGTATTCAATATATTCAAGACCATCAATAACCTTTGACTAATGTAAAGGGTCAGGTTTAGATCAATACAAACACTAGATAATTCACAAACATTCAGAGAATCTCTCACCAGCTCCATCTTTTACCCTGATTTTTTCTGTTCACACTAGTTAGCTGAACTTTCTCTCTCTTTTGGGGAGGAGGATGGGGAAAGGGAAGCGAAGGGGAGGAAGAAACAAATTGCCACATTGTTTCTGAGCAAGGGTATTGGTTAGACAATAAACCGCACTGTAGTGACCAGCAATAGAGTGTGATAGTTTCCTTCTCTTCATTTTATGGACTTTCAGCTGTAAAATTGCTTAATGTTTTTCCCCTCAATGTGTGTGGATTTAATGTTGGTGTCAGGTGCTGACCTGACAACTCTGGAGACTAACACTCTCTATTTAGCAATAGAAGAAGTGCAGTCCTTAGAGCAAAGGAAAAAACTTCTCCCATACAGTATAAAACCCTTTTAAACACCAGGGAAGTTTGGAATGGGGTTGTAATTCTGACTGTGAAATATATTTCAATGTGCTGTCACTTAGCTCGTATGGAAACCTGATTGAGTCCTCAGAGGCGAGCTTTCCTCAGGCGACCGCCATGGAAGACCTGCTTGATTTAAAGGAGGGAGTTAGCCACTGCTTCCCAGCTTGGGTTTTGTGAGAGTAGACTATCCACAGAGATTTTTTGTTTTAAGGTAGTAACTGTAGCTCAAATGTCAAGAATATTGATTCAAAAGGTGCCCCTCCAAGTCTGCAGTGGTGATGGGCTAGTCCTAAGAACATAAAAACACCATACTATGTCAGACTAGTGGGCCATCTAGCCCAATATTCTGTTTTCTGACAGCAGCCAGTGCCAGATGTTTCAGAGGAAATAAAAACAGGGTAATTTCCAGTGATGCATTACCGGTCATTCAGTCCCAGCTTCTAGCAATTTGAGGTTTAGGGACACCCTGAACATGGGGTTGCATCCCAGATCATCTTGGCTAATAGACATTGATGGATCTATCCTCCATGAACTTGTCTAATTCATTTTTAACCCAGTTATACATTTAGCCTTCACAAAATCCCCTGGCAATGAGTTCCACAGGTTGACTGTGTGTTGTGTGAAGTACTCTTTGTTATGTTTGTCCTAGTCAAAGATTTAGCAAACCATTCTGGAGGACAGCAGCCAAGGGTTTAACAAGAAGAGGCTTGTGATTAGGAGATTCCTCTGGGGCAGGTGAGTCTGGGGGGAAAGATCACTCCTGGACAATACTGGGAGGAGGGAAGATAAACAATGGTGGCCCAAACAAATGCTTGAGGAATGGCTTATTCTATAGCAGAGAAAGCTGGTTTACAAGGGTAAGGGGAGACCAGGAAAGCTATAACTGAAGGCACAAGGATAGATAATGTGTTGGCCTAGACAGTTCTGCTGGGACGGAAAAGCAGACAGCTTCCTCCTGAAACAACTAGGTTTTCCTCCAGAGAGGGCATGTTAGAGAGAGAGCAGTGGGGCAAGACACCGAGTGAGTGTCCTGGAGGAGAGGTTTCAGAGTGGTAGCCATGTTAGTCTGGAACAACAAAAACAACTAGGAGTCCTTGTGGTACCTTAGAGACTAACAAATTTACTTGGGCATAAGCTTTTGTGGGCTAAAACCCACTTCATCAAATGCATGGAGTGGAAAATACAGTAGAGAGGTATAAATACACAGCATATGAAAAGACGGGAGTTGCCCTACCAAGTGCAGGCACCAGCCAACCAAGCACTTGCTTGGGGTGGCACCTTCTAAGGGGTGGCCAATCTTGGGGCGGCAGGGTGATGCTCGGGGTTGGTTTTTTTTGTTTCGGCAGGGCGGTGCTCAGGGTGGGGGTTTGTTTTGGTGGGGCGGCACTCGGGGTTTGTTTTTTTTGCTTGGGGGGCGGTGCTTGTTTTTGTTTTGCTTGGGGCAGCAAAAAAGTTAGAACTGGCCCTGACCAAGTGAGGGGTCAGTGCTAACGAGCCAATTAAGGTAGAAGTGGGCTATTCCCACTTGGTAAGGTAACTCCCATCTTTTCATATGCTGTGTATTTATACCTCTCTACTGTATTTTCCACTCCATGCATCTGATGAAGTGGGTTTTAGCCCACAAAAGCTTATGCCCAAATACATTTGTTAGTCTCTAAGGTGCCACAAGGACTCCTCATTGTTTTTTCTGGAGGAGAGTGTGCTATTACTCTAAAGAACTGGCTATATATCTATATATCTATATATCTATATATCTATGACTATTTACAGAGTGCTAGTGTGAGCCCCATTAGCCTAAGTCTATAGACCCGGACTGGGAGGCTTACCCCAAAGTGTAGTGTAGACATTCCCTCAGAAGCCATCTTATCTTTACTGATGTGTGATAATCACTTTCTAAGGGAGAATGATTGTGGACTCTGACCTATGGCTGGTTGGATAAAGGCAGAGGTAGGTGGCTATTCTCTGCCATTCTAGCGTCTTTAATTTAAATATATTATTGCTCTAAAAAGAGGGCAGGTAAGGAATTGTACAGGATCAGCTTTTTCCCAGCAGCAGGTCCCATCAGAGAAAATATTCCCTCATCTAATGGGATCTGCTATTGTATAGCAGGCAGGTAAAGGTGTTTTTTGCTGTCTCAGTATTGGTTTACTTTCCTTGTATGGTCCCTGTAGCCTTTGAGACTCAATCGATGGAATCTATGTAAGTTGGAATCAAAGCTAATACATAATTGTGACGGAATAGGGAGCGAGATGGATTTGACCTGGGAGGCATGCGGGGGAGGTTCCCTGGGACCTGCTGCATTGGGAATGCGAGACTTTACCTGGGGCTGTAACATGAGCCAGGACGGGGGTTGGGAGGTGACACCTTTGGCTGGGAGAATGGACAGAGGCGAGAGGAGGGGCCCCAGGGGAGGGGAAGGGAGCCTGCTGGAGGGTTTGTCTTTTGAGTTTGAGTTTGGAGCTGGGTGGTGAAATGCAGGGAGCCCCAAGGCTGGGGTCTAAGCTCCCTGGCCCCCAGAAGGGCCCAACTGAGGGGTCCTGGTTGTACTGACAAGCTCTGTTTGGACTGTGTTCTTGGCATCCCTAATAAACCTTCTGTTCTACTGGCTGGCTGAGCGTCACAGTGAATCCCAGGCAGAGGGGTGCAAGGCCTGACTCCCCCACACTCCGTGACAACTGGTGGCAGCGGTGGGATGTACTACACCCCGTGAACGGCGCTTTCTGCAGTAAGTGACTGGGGAGCAGTAAAACGAAGGGGGATTGACAGGGAGCAGGTTGCTGAAGAGGCAGAGCGAAGCAGTTTCGGAGGCAGAGGAGCTACGCTTAACCCCTGGGGGTGTGTGACCAGTGAGAAGGGCTGGCACACTAGGGATTCCTCCTGGAAGCCATGGGGAGCCGAGACCACACAGGCCTGCGAGTGGCCAGCAGGAAGATGTATGCTAAGCGCCGTAAGAGCGACCTGGTGGAGCTGTGCAGGCAGAGGGGCCTGCGCATTGGGAGGTCCACCAAAGAGCAGCTGATTACCCGGCTGGAGGAGAAGGATCGCTTGGATGCACAGATCCCTGTCCCCGAGGGAAGCAGCCCTACAGAAGCGGTGTGGGCCCCGGAGCTCGACCCAGCTGGAGGGGGTCAGACTGCTGCCGAGGGCATCCCGAGACCCCTCCTCCCTATGCCTAGGGGAGAGGCTGGGAGGAGCCCAGCGAATACCGAGGGCACCCTGACCCCTGCAGCCAGCCAGGGATCCTCCCGACGGAGCTCCCCATCCCTGGAACAGAGGCGGTTGGAATGGGAAAGGGAGATAAAGCTGAAAGAGCTGGAAGATCGAGAGAAGGAGCGACAGGACCGCGAAAAGCAGCGGCATCATGAGCTGGAGATGGCAAAGCTGAGGAGCAGTGAGCCCCCAGCTGCGGTGAGTGAGGGGGGACCCAAGCCTTCATGGAGCTTTGATAAGCACATCCTGGCCCAGCGTAAGGAAGGGGAGGACATCGATGAATTCCTGGTTGCCTTTGAGACGGCCTGCGAGTGGCACCAGGTCGCCCCTGCAGACAGGCTCCGGTTTCTCGCCCCCTTACTGGACCCCAAAGCCGTGGCAATGTACAGCCGACTGGAAGGGGCGGAGAAAAAGGACTACGAACTGTTCAAAAAGGCCCTGCTACACGAGTTTGGGCTGACTCCCGAGATGTACTGGGAGCAGTTCCGGCGTCAGCGAAAAAAGCCTGAGGTCACATATCTGCAACTGGCCACCCGCATGGAGGAATATGCCCTCAAGTGGGCAGGTGGGGCTCAGACGAAGGAGGACCTGGTTAAACTGGTGGTACTGGAGCAACTGTATGAACGGTGTCCATCCGACCTGAGGCTATGGTTGGAGGATAAAAAGCCAGAGAATCCGCAACATGCAGGGCGGCTGGCCGATGAGTTTGTGAATAGTCGGTCAAGGGGTGGCAGGGAGGAATCCCAATGGATCAGGACCTCCCATCGCGGGACCTCCGACGTCAGGAGCAACCGACCCGCTTGAGGGGACCAACGGGACATGAGCTGCTATCACTGTGGCCGGAGAGGCCACATACGGACCCAGTGCCCCAGGCTCAGGGACAGACTGAGCAGACTGAACCCACACAGGATTAACTGGGTAGGAACCCAGCCGGATGAGGGGCAGGTTTCCCAGGCACGGGGGGCTGACAGCTTATCAACTGCTCCGGAGGGAGGAGGGCCCCAGACCAGCTCCTCTGGCGGGCGAGATGCTCCGTACTCTAAGCTCTCAGTCTACAGGATCGGCGCAGGGTTGCCCCTCCGGAGCGAGTGCCTTGTTCCCCTGGAGGTGGATGGGAGGAAGGTCAATGGATACTGGGATACGGGCGTGGAGGTGACGCTGGCCCGGCCCGAGGTGGTGGCCCCTGATAGGGTCAGGTAGGTGTTGGGCACCACCGGATGGGGGTGGGCGGGACCCCATTCAAGGTGCCTGTGGCGAGGGTACATCTGAAATGGGGGGGCCAAGGAGGGACCCAAGGACATGGGGGTGCACCACCATTTACCCACTGAGGTGTTGATTGGGGGGACCTAAAGGACTGGCCAAGCAACCCCCAGAGTACCCTGGTCGTGACCCGTAGCCAGAGCCGGCGAGGGGCACTATGCCCTGACCTCGGGAAGGGTACCACACCGGGGCCGCAGGACCCTACCCTGGTGGGGAGGGAGTGCCCAGGGACAAGGCTCAGAGAGGCTGCAGCTTCAGACCCAGCCAGTGAGGGGAAGCAGGTTCCTATCCCTTCCCCAGCTGCTGAGTTCCAGGCTGAGTTGCAGAGAGATCCCTCCTTGCGGAAGCTCAGGGACCTGGCCGACTGCAGGGAGGTATAGACCATGTGGAGAGGTTGCCAGGAGAGTTTCCTGTGGGAGAAGGGGTTCCTATACCGGGAATGGGCTCCCCCCGGTGAGATGGAGACATGGGGGATCAGGAGGCAGCTGGTGGTCCCCCAGAAGTATCACCGCAAGCTACTGTACCTGGCCCATGACATACCTCTCGCAGGGCACCAGGGGATCCGGCGCACCAGGCAGAGGCTGCTACAGAACTTTTACTGGCCTGGGGTCTTTACAACTGTCCATCAGTACTGCCGATCCTGTGACCCCTGTCAGCGGGTAGGGAAGGCCCGGGACAAGCAGAAAGCGGCTTTGAGGCCTTTGCCCATCATAGAGGAGCCCTTCCAGAAGGTGGCTATGGACATAGTGGGGCCTCTCAGCAAGACAATCCTGTCAGGGAAGAAATACATTCTGGTGGTGGTAGATTTCGCCACCCGCTACCCCGAGGCGGTGCCCTTATCCTCCATTGAAGCAGACACCGTGGCAGATGCGCTGCTGACAATTTTCAGCCGAGTGGGGTTCCCCAAGGAAGTCCTGACAGACCAAGGGTCCAACTTTATGTTGGCCCTGCTCAGGTGCTTGTGGGAGAAATGTGGGGTCCGGCACAGCTGGGCCTCAGCATATCATCCCCAGTCCAATGGGCTGGTGGAGAGGTTCAATAGGATGCTAAAGATGATGCTGAAAACCTTTATGAACCAGCACCCGCAGGACTGGGACAAGTACCTACCACACCTGCTGTTCGCCTACAGGGAAGTGCCCCAGGAGTCTACCAGATTCTCGCCTTTCAAACTGTTGTATGGCAGGCGGGTAAGGGGGCCCCTGGACCTGATGAGAGACGAATGGGAGGGGGAGGCTGCTCCTGATGGGGAGTCAGTGGTGGAGTATGTCCTGACCCTCCGAGAGAGACTTACTGAGCTCATGGGCCTGGCCAAGGAAAATCTGGCCAGAGCCCAGAGGAAGCAGAAGGTCTGGTACGACCGCACGCGCGGGCCCGCGCCTACGCCACCGGGGATCAGGTGATGGTTCTCATCTCCGTGAGGAAAAACAAACTACAGGCCGCTTGGGAAGGCCCTTTTAAGGTGGTCAAGCAAATAAATGAGGTAAACTATGTGGTGAAGCTGTCTAACCGAGCACACCACTGCCAGGTGTACCATGTGAATATGATGAAGCCATATTAGGACAGGGGGAATGTGGTGCTGGCCGTGTGTGGACATTGGGAGGAGCAGGGAAGTGACCCTCTAGTAGATCTATTCCCTGAGACAGGAGCTGGCTCCTCCCAAAAGACAAACCCTCCAGCAGGCTCCCTTCCCCTCCCCCGGGGCCCCTCCTCTCGCCTCTGTCCATTCTCCCAGCCAAAGGTGTCACCTCCCAACCCCTGTCCTGGCTCATGTTACAGCCCCAGGTAAAGTCTCGCATTCCCAATGCAGCAGGTCCCAGGGAACCTCCCACGCAAGCCTCCCAGGTCAAATCCATCTCGCTCCCTATTCCGTCACATCAATGTCTCTCTCAGGACTGAAATATTCTGCTGCAGTCTACAGAAAAGACAGTCTTGGCATACGATTCTCCGGACGTGGGCCTCTGTAATCCGGCACAGAGCTGCCTTCTAACAAACGACACCATGGCCAATGCCGAGTGTGTTCTATTTCAGGCTTGACAGCTCATGTGACCTGGTGGATAGGGCATGGGAATGGGAATCAGAGATAGGGCCTAGGCTCAGCTTTGCCACTGACCTGCAGGCTGCCGAGTAGAATAAGTCACCTCACCTCTCTGTCCGCTATTGCCCCACCTGTGAAGCGGAGATAATGATATCCTTTTTTGTAAAGTGCATTAAGATCTGTGTGTTAAAAGCGTTATATGGGCCAGATTTTCAAAAGGGCTCTTCTCCCATGTAGGCACCAAATCAAATACTCCAATTTTCAAAAGAGCTATGCAACCATTAACTCCCTCTGAGAATAGTATGAGCCTCTGGGTGCTGATTACTTTTGGACAGCTGGCCCCAAAAGTGCTAGTGGAATTGGTATTTCCTATAGCACTGCCTGCAGTCCCAGAGAGAACAGCAATTCAGAGAATATGGTGAATTTTAATTCTATCTAATGTCTAAAGCTAAGGATGATTTTTCTTATTCAGAGATGGAGTGGCTCCAACAGTGAGCCACTTGCTGTGAGCAGCTTTTAAAAGATGTCTCTTTAAAAGAGATCTCCCTCTTCTTCAATCAGTGGGCAGAGGGGTCAAGCATAGATTGTATTCCTGTAGTTTAGGTTTTAAATGCACACCCACCTCCCTGATGATGATCAGCCAATTTGTTTCAGCTGCTCTTTTCTGTATGATAGATGGAAACATTATAGACCCCAGGGCTGTCTTTCTCAGAGCAGTCAGTCACGTTTTGTAGTGATCTCATCCTATGATTATATAGCTACCGGAAATACTTGGCCTTGAATCATAAGGTGCCTACTTTCAAAATGAGAACACGGCATCCTGTAATTTTAATTTATATTTCCTTCCTAGAAACTGTAACAATGCTACAAGTAATCACCAGTTGATTCAGGGATCCCCAATGTACTCAATGTATTCTCATCTTGTTCAGAATGTTGTCTGACTGGCTGCAGAAGGAGCACTGACTTTAATGCACCATCATGGCAAGGTCATGGGTCACCCAGATAGCTTATAGCATAAGGCAGTTAAAATTAAAAACAGTTTGACTTTAGCAGAGGCTGGTGGCTGTGGCAGGCATAAATGAAAACTAGATTTGGAACTGAAATTGTTTGGGTTCTGCTACAATTCTAACAAATTTTATATATTGATATGTCTTGGTCCAGGTTGCACAATGAAGATTTATCTAGACTAGGATTTAAAGGTGTGATGTCAGACGGAGTTACTTAGCTGTACCTAATAAGCACCTTCTAAAATTCTCTAGGTGAGGCACTGCAATTGTATGTTAGCATTTGCAGCTGAACATGTGAGATACAGTTGCAGTTCCTTAGGTCAGATCTACACTGCAGATCTATATCAGTATAACTAAATTGTTCAAGGATGTGAAAAATCCACCTTCTGAGCGATATAGTTATACTGACCTAATCCCCTGTGTAGATAGCGCTATGTTGGTGGGAGAGTTTCTCCCACCAACATAGCTACTGCCTCTAAAAGGGAGGTGGATTAACTATACTGATGGGAGAAGCTCTCCCGTCGGCGTAGGAATGTCTTTACTAAAGCGCTACAGATGCAGCTGTATCACTGAACATGGAGATAAGCCCTTAGTGTACCAACAAAGCCTAAATGCACCAGGGAAATACTGAATCATGCAACTTGCTTATGCTTAAAATAAACTGCTTCCAGACCTTAAAGTCTCCTACCCCTTGTCTCCCCCACCCCTTCCATCTCCTTGACAAGCTAAACTATTTGTATGCAGTCTATGTTAATAGGAATACATGAAAATACATATTAACTAAGCTGGGGTCAATGCAAAGGCTACGAGAAGGCAAATTTCATGATAAATTCCTGTGTTCAATTCTACAAACAAAAAAGTCCATTAGAACTAAACCTTTCTTGGTCCACCCCACCCCATCCCAAGAGAGGATGTATTTGGAAACTTGGGCTAAAATGGTTCAGCTGTTTTGTGTTATAAGAGTGGGGGAAATACAAAGCAAAAATAAGAGCATTATAAATCAAATTCCCTGAATATTGTTCTGACTTGGTAAGTGGCTGTTCCCTCAGAAGCAGAAAACCTGTGGGTAGGGGGCAGGACTCAACAGCTCAGGTCCAGTTTGTGTTCCTAAAAAAACTCTTGCTTCAGAATTTCAGCCGGCCACCTGCAGGGGTCAGGAAGGGATCCCCCCACCCCTATATCTTCTATGCGTGTGTCTGGGGGGTGGTATTTATTTATTTATTTAAATCCTCTGAAGCAGGTGATGGCCACAGCTGGAGAAGGGACATTGGACAGGGAGGGCCAAGGCTCTGAGGTGGCACTGAGCACCCAGCACTCTCTCTGGGTGCTTCCCAGGCTCACATATCGCCCTATGTGGGGTCAGGGAGGAATCCCCCCCCCAATTAAGGGTCAGACTGGCAGTGACCTTGGGGGCGCGGCCGCGGCCTGGTGGTTTGTTACTCGGGCCGCACGTGAGGGGAGAGGCCGGGCCACCGCGGCTGAGCACCGCCGCGTTCCCTCTGTTGCGCGCACGCGCAGGGTGTGTGTCCCCCCCACCTCGCTCCGCCACACTCAAGATGGCGACGGGGGTAGGCGCGGGGCGCGTCCGCGCGGGGCCCCGCCCCCTGTGACGCGCGGGCTAGCAGGCCCCCGCGGGTGGTGGTCGAGGTAGGGGCGGAGCGGCGCAGCCAGTAGCCGCTGGAGCCGAGCCGGGCCGGGCTGGGCCAAGCCGAGCCGAGCCGTCGCCATGCCCTCCGAGAAGAGCTTCAAGCAGCGCCGCACCTTCGGTGAGGAGCGGGCCCGGGGGGGTGAGGAGCGGGCCGGCGGAGCCGCTCCGGGGAGCCCCGAGTACGCGCTGTGCCCGGGCAGAGGCCCGCTGCCTCAGCCCAGCCGGGGGGCGCTGCGGTGTGAGGGGGGGCACGGAGCGCGGGGGGGGGTGTAATTGTACCGGGCTCAGAGCTCCCCCCTCTGTCTAAGGGGGGGGACCCCAGCGGACGGGCTGTGCCCGCTCTCTCGGGGGGGGTCACCTCACCCCCCTGCCCGGCCCGCGGAGGTGCCCCCCGTTCCCGGGCCGGCATCGCTGCGGGGCCGGGCGCCGAGCAGCGCCGGGGAACTGCCTGCGCGGAGCGGCCGCGCCGTGTTGTTGTGCTGAGGTGAAGGAACCGCGTCATCCCCTTCCCCCCCCCCCCGCCGCAGCCCGGAGCTGGTGTCACTTCTCGCGGCGGAGCCCTCGTGAGGGGAGCGCAGGATGCAAGGGCTGGTGACTCACGGGACTTTATAAACCATCCCGCTTGTTCCCGTACTCTTCCACGGGGGCCCGAGCTGGCGGAACTGCAGGGAGGGTGACCAGATGTCCTGGTCTTATAAGGACAGTCCTGGTTTTTCGGTTCCCCCAGCCCCTGTCCTGATTTTTCACTCTTGCTGTCTGGTCACCCTAACTGCAGGGGACGCCAGTGCCCTAATTTTGATAAGGAATTAGTGAGGGAGTTCGCTCACCCCCTTGTTACAAGGAGTTGCAACAAAAGGCGACCCAAAGATGTATTGCTGGGCAGGGCTGGGCTGCTTAACATACATAAGAAAGGTTTCAGTGTAGTAGCCGTGTTAGTCTGTGTCAGCAAAACGAAAATAAGAAAGAAAAACTTGTAGCACCTTAGAGACTAACAAATTTATTTCAGCATAAGCTTTCGTGGGTTAGAACCCACTTCATCAGATGCAAGGTTAACATACATAAGAGAGGCTGTCAAGTATCAGAGGGGTAGTAGCCGTGTTAGTCCGGATCTATAGAAGCAACACAAAGTCCTGTGGCACCTTATAGACTAACAGACATATTGGAGCATAAGCTTCCGTGGGTGAATACCCACTTCATCGGACCCTTAGAAAGGTTGGCACTGCATCCAGCCTTGGAGCTTGGCTTTAAAATGCCACTCCCCACTTCCCCGCCTTAAAAAAAAACCCCAAAACAAAACACCAAAACAAACCAGGGACAAGATTAGAGGCTCTCTTCTGTTGATGTACTTCTGTCTCAACTGGTTTTCTTGCTTGCCCAAGTGGAACAAGAATCATAGCTTTGTCTTGCTGCTACACCGCAGAAAATGAAAGCAAAGGTTACAGTGTGGTTTGTTTTCATTTTGTATGGTGTAGTACTTGTTCCACATCAGCAGGCAGGGAAACCTGTCTGTGGGTTGGCAAGCATTGTAGCAACAGGCCTGCACTTTCAAATGTAACGGGACCCCAACAGCTATTGGGTAGAGGAGTTTTGTGGCATGGTGGTGTTGAGGCTTGCACCACAAAAGGGTGAAATGCACTGCAGAATTAGATTCTTGGGCTGGTGATATTACATGTCAGCATAATCCATTATTGACTGCAGAACTGCCAGGTGCCAGAAAACCTCTCTCTTCATTGTATGCCTGGAATTAGGCATGTAACCCCTTCCTGTCAGGGTTGAGCATCTAACTTCTGCTGTGCTGTTGACATGAGAATTAAATTCCACTTTCAGTTTTGATTCTAACATGTGGAAATAATTCTCCATTTAGGAGTCTGTAAGCTGACTAAAATGCATTCCTTGCATCCCTGTTTAGTTCTTCAAAGGCAGCTGAGCATAAAATATCCTGTTTAATGTTGGCTGGGGAAACCAGATTAGTCTCTTTCCATAAGCACAGGTTTAAAGCACAGTTTGCTAGAATGGTGCCAACACGCTTCCTGGTTAAGATGGAGTCAAAAAGATTGAAGGGGCTGCATTCTTTAGTCTGTTCATATAGATCAGGGAGGAGGACTGGAATGCCATCTCCTTTTTATTGTTCCTGGAGTCTCCATTTTCTTAAAACAAGAATTGGCAGCACAGCCTAGTCCATTTGAAGTGCAAAGTTTTCTATGCAAAATAAAATTGATGGAAATAATTGATCCAGACTCTTCCCCCACCCCCATCTGTTTCTAGGTTGGAGTCAAACTATACTCAGCAGCCCCTCACCCCCACCAGTCACTCCCTTGTACTCTAGCTAGTACCTGTTGTTGGTAACATTTGCCAGCAATCTAATCTGTCCTTTCTTCTGGAGCCTCAAATACCAACAACAGCTTCCCTCCAAAAGCCATTCTTCCCCCCTATTCCTATCAACAGCTTCAGTCCCAGGTATTAAGTTCATCTAGGATGGCAGCCAATTAGTTGCCACTACAAGTAATGCGGTCAGAGTACAGCTTTTATCTGCAACTGACTGAGGCCTGATTTTGTACATGCCATACACAGTAATCTGAGAGATTTGTCTGGCTTCCATTTTGTGCTGCTTCTACTCCATACTAATAGTGCTAGAATCAAAGAAAATTCCCCATGTCAAAACCCATGTTTCAATAGAAAAGTTACTAAAACCAAGTTTATTTGGTTGGTTGAGGATTACTGTTACTCCCCCCCTCCTCCCCCCCGGCGTACAACAGTCCTATTTCTGGTAAATTTAAGTTTGGATATTGCTTAATAGCATACTACTTTGTCCTCAGACATGGTCATGGTGGACCCTAAGGACTGTGAGTAGTGTTTATCTGGAACTCTGGAATTCCCAGTGAACTAGAACTCTTATCTACTGAAAGTTAATTTTGGTATTTAGGGTCTTGAGCAACAGGAAGTTTGTAATAAAGATCTTAAGTTTTGGGAAATCGTTCCCACAAATCACTGCAGACCTGCTCTTTAGAAGCTTTAGTTTTGCTTGATTCTTGTCAGACTAATTTGATTTTAAAATCATGTCACATATGCTGCATGTTACTAATCACATAGAAAGCTTGCATGTAATTAGTGAATGCATGAGATTTTAGCAGTGACCAAAGGATAGCTGTGAAAAGCAGTTTATTGAAGGACAAGCCAGGCAATCTGCCTTTACCTTAGAATAAAAGTAATGGGCTGGGTTGATGGGAGAGGAAGAGCAGCAACACCCTGAAGATCTGTTCTTATTACAGGAGTCTACTAATGCATCTAGGCTGTACTGTAGCATTCAGTCCTTTTTCTGCAAGAGGTATTTGTAGCGGGACATGGCCCCTAAAGCAGAGAGAAGTGGAGATAAAGTCTGAGTTCATGGCCAGTCCAAATTCAGGCCTGGTGTAAGCAGGCATAACTGACTTTAAAGTAATTGCATCAGTTTACACCAGGTCTGACTTCTGTTTTGCTCACTGTGTTAAGACTGTGCTACCAATACGTCCCTTTAAAAGGAAACCAACCTTGTCTTGCAAACTGGCATGGGTAAATACTGAACAAACCAGAGTTTAGAACAGCACCATCAGCATGGGTGATGTGGTATGCAATTAATAGAAAATTGATAACTAATATTCAAATGTACAGTGTTAAGCTGACACTGATCTAAGAGCTAGGACTACCTGAAACATGCCAGTCTAGCCAACAACTCCCTCTTCGGGAACACAAGATTAAACCTAGGATAGTGTCTTAAGTTTCCTGAACAGGAATATAGGATAATGGATAGCATGACTGGATGCAGCAAATTCACATGATTAAATGTCCTTTGCTTTAGTGGGCATCTCATTCTGCATTAACCTAATATAGGGTTCTCAGCCAAAATGAGTTTAGTAGTCATCTTGCTGGTCACAAAACAGAACAGTCATCCCTGGTTGGAGAGTTCGTATTTATCATTGCTTTATTTTAGACAATTGCTTTGACTGAACCGGTTCTTTCCTCTTTTAGTAACTTCTTTACCTCACTTTTTTTAATAGCAAAAAAACCTACTAACAAGAAAGAGCCCAAGGAAATAGCATACCTTGTATCCCTGAGACTTACACAGTGGTTTTTGTTCTATCTGAGCATTTAGATGGGCAATATTTTTTCCTCCCACAGAGCAAAGAGTAGAAGATGTGCGGCTGATTCGAGATCAACATCCAACAAAAATACCAGTAAGTTATTAATAATTGTACCTTTCTCACCACAGAAAGGAAGAAAGGCCAAAATGTATTAGGAATCCTCTGGGTCTGTAAGAATAAAAGATTATTCCTTTCAGGGGTAGCCTGGTTGCAAGGAAATAATCCTCAGACTGGCAACCAGTGACCAATGTAGTAGCTGGTGGCAGCTGCTAATCAGGTGAAATATGGGCTACTTGAGTGTATGGTATAATGCGACTTGTAACAGAATACCTCAGACTTAGTCCAGTGAGAGTCCTAGGTGCAACTCTTTAGATGCAAAAACTGAATACCTGTCTTTCTAATACAGGGATCGGCAACCTTTGGCCTGCGGCCCACCAGGGTAAGCCCCCTGGCGGGCCGGGCTGGTTTGTTTATTTGCCACGTCCACACGTTCGGCTGATCGCAGCTCCCACTGGCCGTGGTTCGCCATCCCAGGCCAATGGGGGCTGTGGGAAGCGGTATGGGCTGAGGGATGTGCTGACCACCGCTTCCCAAAGCCCCCATTGACCTGGAGCGGCAAACTGTGGCCAGTGAGAACCGGGATTGGCTGAACCTGCGGATGCAGCAAGTAAACAAACCGGCCCTCAAACTGGCTTGCCCTGGCGGGCCGCAGGCCAAAGGTTGCCAATCCATGTTCTAATAGAAGAGTACTCAGTAACTCCTGTCAGGAGAGTAACCCTAAAGAACAATGGCTAAGTTACGCTTTGATTTGAATTACATCGAAGTATCCATGCTGCCAAAATATGCCAGCTCCTATCTTCTAAAAAAAACCAAAGAAAAAACCTCTATCTAGAGCCTTCTGTGGGTCTGGTGGGAGTTCTGCTTCTGAAAGCCTGGCTCCTGCTCCTGAGCCACCCACTTGTGCTCTGTCTACACAAGAAAGGTGACCCATAGCTGGGAGCATCTGTTAGCCACAGGTATTGCCAACTCCACCTCACTTTGGCTGATGGGGCCTAACTACCTCTCTAAACTAGACTTATGTCTTTATTTTTTGACTTCCTGCTATGGATGCAGCTTCATCAGGAGAGAGCTACCGTGTTCTCTAGATTTGCTCAGTAGTAACTCAAGTGAGTCAGGACTTTTGTCCAGGCTACTGTTTCCTTCTGTCCAGGCTACTGGCTAGGCTACTGTATGGGTGGTGAATTCCGAGTTCCATTATATGGGCAACCTTGATCTTGCCTTTGCAACTGCAAAACAAAAAAAATGAAGCCATCCTAGTTTTAAAATAAAAAGGAAGCTATGCCAGCAAGGATAACCTGGTGCTAATAATTTACCATTCTTTGCATGAAAATTGCCATTCCTCCCTGTCATGGTGTAAAATGATCTTTAGGGGGGTGTTAAAGTGTAGGAGGCACCTCTTTTCTCTGAAAGCAACATCAGTAATTTAATTAGGGGATGATTTAATTTGAGGTCTTTGCTCTCAGCTGTTTCCCAGTGCTGAAAACTGATGACATAGCCAGTTGAAGTTCCTCTACAAAGTGTCGGGTTAAAAAAAACAACAACCCACTTTCCACTGTTCTTGCACCTCACTAGAAAGTAGCCCAGAAGACTGTTATACAACAAAGCTAGTTTGCCACTTAAAACAAAATGGAAACAGAAATAGCTTGTGTGGACTATCCCTGCACTGCATTGATTTCTCTATAACCAAACCAGTTCCACTCTTCTTTCTGATTGAGCAAAGGTCCTCTCTGCCACTAGACAAGAAAAAGACTAATATTTTATAACAAGACCCATGTTTAAACTTGTGAACAGAGTAGAAGGGACTGAACAGGAACGTAATTATCTACAACTAGGCTATGGTGGAACTGCCACACCTAAAGTAAAACAGCTACTTACCAACACAGTTCATCAATATGTTCTACTCTTGAATGTTTAGCTATAAAATAAGCAGAGACAAGCCCCTGTACCGCCTTATAACTGTGACTTCAGAGCTTTTTTCCTTCTAGGTGATTATTGAAAGGTACAAGGGCGAGAAGCAGCTTCCAGTTCTGGATAAAACGAAGTTCCTGGTACCAGATCACGTCAACATGAGCGAACTAATCAAAATTATCAGGTATGTTACGGGTTGAGTACATGGTGGATCAAAATAAAGTCATAGTTCAGTGTCAGTTTGCTAGCTAGTGACTGCTTTGGATAACTGTGATAGGAGAATGTCCTCAAGCTTGCCCCCTTGTGGCACAGCATGGCCTTGTGGGCCTGCTGCCCTCGGTCTCCCTTTTTGGGTCTTTCAGTGATTTACTCAAACGCAGGGATTGAGGACAAGATGCCCCAGTTGTGGGATCTTCTTAACTCTTGTTACAGAATACAACCCCTCTCGCCACCAATTTAGCCCCAGAAGTCCAACCCTTCAGCCCTGGGGTTAATGCCAACACATATGTTCTCTCAACTTCAGGAGGCCCTAGCATGTCTCCTGGAGCTGGATTAGCATGCAGAATAAAGTCAAGCACATCTGATAAGGCATCTACAGCTCTCCCCTTGGAGTAGGGTTACAATTCAGGCCAGCTGTAGCCCTCAGTCAGCTTCTCCTTAGTTAGCCTCTTTTTACTTACTGCTTTCATGTCTGCTTGGCAAGGTTAACAGGTCAAAATTGTCGTCGTCGTCCTCCTCCTCCTAGAGTCTTGGGTAGCTCTTCTCTCGAGCAGTACTTTCCTCCAACTGACCACTGGTAGCCTTTTATCAGGCCTAGGCACTCATTAGTTAATTAACTGCCTAGGTGATGTTAATTAACTGCTTACAGGTGTGCTCAGATGGCTGGTTCCAGTAGTGTTGTCAAGGAGAAAGGTGGGTAAACAGACCCATTTCATACTTGAGGAAGATGGAGTTTAGGTTAGTTTACCCACTTATTTTTTCCCCACTACATTACTGGCTTGTTCTCCTTGAAGTCTGTAATGAGCAGACTGGGCCCTGGCTCCACTTTAAGGGGCCAGCCACCTGTGACACCCTTTAAACAAACTATAGAGTTTTTTGTACCAATATAACTATCAGTTAGGGGTGTAGCTTTTTTATCCAAATTGCTATACCAGTACAACCACCAGTGGAGATGCAGTTTTACCAGTATGGTTTCCCTTTCACATTTGAGAATATAGTTATACTGCCATAAAGCATCTCTCTACCACTATAGCTGCATCCAGACTAGGGGCCCAAAGCATTTTAAGTATGTTGGGTCTAACTAAAGCAGCACAACATGTCTGTGGACAAGCCCTAAGTGAAAATGTTGAATCCCATAATACAGATTCATAAATTGTGGTGCTTTGATATCCATGCTTCTTACTGAGACTGTGGCTGAGTATTGTAATGCTTTTGCTTTGCGTTGCTTCAAGGGAAAGTCAAAGGTGAAGTTAGAAAAAAAGAGAAAAAATCTTAATATATTACATTGTATCATAATGGCATTAGTGTGCAGCAGAGGAGATCCATGTGTAGTTCCCCATCTTAATGTAAGCAGGGAATATTTGATTAGAGGGTAGTAAGTAGTCATCAGTGTTGGGTATCATTCAACATTTGAGTTTAGTTTGTTGCTTCACTAATGTTCTAAAGCAGCAGTTCTCAAACCATAGCAACCCGAAGACCCCCCATTTTAAATTTTTTCTGGGCTCCCTTGCTGAGCCCCAGGCCCCGCCACCACTCCACCCCTTCCCCTAAGGCCCCACCCCACCTCTTCCCACCCCTTGCTCACTCCATCCCCCCCAACTGCAGAGTTGGCGCTTGGGGCAGGGGCAGTGCGCGGAGGCCCCTTGGTCTCTCTCTCTCCCTTCCCCCACCCCCCCATGGATGTTCCGCTGCTTCCGGGAGCGGCAGGGAGCCTGCCTTAGCCCTGCTGTGCCACTGGACTTTTAGTGCCTAAAATCTTCCAGTTTGGCTTCAGTAGTCTCCAGGAGATAGAGGGAGGGGACATGGAGGAATTGATTAGCAGGGCCCACAAACCCCCTGGAGTACTCTGTGACCCCTGGGGTCCGTGGACCCCAGTTTGAGAAAAGCTGTTCTAAAGAATAGTGGCTGTTTCTCTGGCTGAACTGTAGATGTGAGCTACTTCTTTTAGGGTGGTCTTTGGGACAAATAGTAAAATAGAGACCCTTCCCACATGTCAGTGTAAAAATCCCGCTTATGGGATTGTTAATGTCATAGCCTTATCCAGATTCTTACATAAGAACTACAAAAGTGGGAACTGATTTCAGAATTAGGGTCCCAAAGTATTTTGGAGCAGTTTGAAAGACTTTTTAATTAAGATCCTACTTAGTAGGACTTGTCTACACAGACACACACAGGACAACTTAATTCAAATTAACACTTAACTAATCTATTTTACAGTCACACCTAAAGTGTATTAAATCCCTGTGTGGATTCAGAATTAAGGTGGCTTTAATTTGGTTTCTCTTAATTCACTTCCAAACGGAAGTAAACCAGTATAGAAGTGAATTAAGAGAAACCAAATTAACTTCTATATTGGTTTACTTCAGTGTGGAAGTGAATTAAGAGAAAACAAATTAAAGCCACCTTAATTCTAAATAAGAGCATCCACACATGGATTTAAGGTTGTTTAATCCATTTTAAATTCACACAAAGTTGACTTAGATTAATTTTCCTGTGTCCCTGAGTAGACAAGGCCTTAGCTGAAAGGTCTTCCTGCTACTCAGTCTTTTTTCCATTTTCATGCTGGACTTCAGTGCCCATGATTGACTTTGTACAATTGGTCTTGGTCTTACCCATGCGCTTTTGCATATACCAAACTGTAGCCACTCTGCGGGAACGTCCTCCTGTGCTGTCCATTGGCTACTACATTCAGTAAACCTTTTGTACCCTGAGTGGTTAGAATGTGAGCTCAAGCTGGTTCTTCTACTGTGCTGTAGCTAAAAGAGTAAAGGAATCTTCTGCTGAGAATCTGCAGCTGCTAGAGCCAAAAGCAGAGTTGGCAGGAAGCAGCTCTGTCCCCAACGACTTAGAGCGGTAGAATGAGTATTTACGTGCTGCTGCCTGCTGTGGAAGACATTCTGACTCCTCAGCTCCATACTCATGCAGGAACAGAATGACAACCCATTAATTCCTTTTCATGCTCCCCATTTCTCCTCACTTTAGTCCTGCATGTATCTTCTCCGGTGCAGAAGGCTGTGTACTCCAAAGCCCGGAGTCTTAAGAATAAGCATGTTTTTCTTGCTTCAGTCCTCATGTTTATGGGCAAAGCTATGGGTTTTTTCCCACAGAAAATTGTAATGTATGTCATGGCAGAGGTGTGGGGGAAAACAAGGATATGTCACAAAGGGTGGGGAGGGGCTGGAGAGTGAGCTAACCGCAACAGTGGTTCCTGTCCCACAAGGCTGAGGCTGGCTCCCCACTCCAGGCATTGCAATGGAGGCAGAGGGCCAAATTTGATTGGCATTGGATAGCTGGATGCACCAAACCTGAGCAGCGCTGCAACCATATATGCCAGGTTGCAACACCTGGAGGCCACAGGAGCTGCAGGGGTGTCAGACTTATTCAAATTCACAATGACCATGAACACTGATCTTTGTGCCAAAATCTTAGCCTTACTGATGGTCCCACAGAAGGCTGTTTGGGCCCCTCCTCTGTAACCTTGTAAAGGCCAACTTTTTTTAAAATGTCAGGGTGCTTTCCAGGGAATATAAAATGAAAACCTCCACAGGTTAGACTGAGCCTGGACTCTCCAAGTGCTTGCAAAAGTCATGATTCCATCCTTCATTCTGTCGGTGTCTAACCTGGTTTTCCTATTCCACAGCTTTGAAGGCTCTAGGGCCTGACTTTTCCAAACTGCGCGTGCAGATAAACAGTTCTAATCTCATGCTTGCAGTTACATGATTTAAGTAAATAAGCAATTTCTGCACTTTTTGATTTTTACCAACTACAATAAGAATCCCTGGCAACTGCCTTGGGCACTCTTGACAATCTTTAAAAATATACTAAACAGATCTTCAGTTTCCCCTATCAATCAAATGGATAATCAAGGGACAACAAATACAATAGAAGCTAACCGTACACAATCCCAGGGGGCTTACCCCATCAGCTCTCCGAAAACACCCATCTCCCCACAGGCAAGGGGCAAGGTGGGCCTTAGCATGCACATTGAAGACATGATAAGGAAGTGAGTTCCAAAGGTCTAGGGCCCTAATGGAGAACACCCTGCCAGCTACCTATGGGGGGTCAGGTCATTGGGTGAATCTGGGCCTCAGTTTCATACTGTTACAGTGAGAGGTTCCTTAACTTAAGCTTAAATGCAAAAGTCTTTTGGGCCTTGTCTACATAGGAAATTTTTTTCTGGTTCTAGCAGTATAATAGTTATTCTGTAACCTCTATGTAGTCACTTTCGAGTGTCAGACTGCCTCTTTTCAGTTTAGTTTAAACCCCTTCCTAAGTGACAAGCTAAGCTGAAAATGGCACTTTTATACTGGAATAAGTGTTTACACAGGTAGGTTTGTAGCAGTATAACTATGCGGGTATAACCCCACTGGTGTACCTGGAAAACTTTCCCATGTAGACCTTGTACACTACGGCTGGCATCCTTTGAGATCGAGCCACCGGTGGTCGATTTAGCGGGTCTATTAAAGACCCGCTAAATCGACTGCAGATCGCTCTCCAGTCGACCCCTGACGAGAAGAGTGAGGTAAGATGGCTGAGATTTTTCTCCTGTCAACGCCCCCGCGGCATAGACCCCACTGTAACTCGACCTAAGGAACGTCGACTCCAGCTACGTTATTCACATAGCTGGAGTTGCGTAGCATAGGTCGACTTACCGCAGTAGTGTAGACATAGCCTCAGCCTCTATTTCAGGGCTTGTCTACATGGTGTGTTAGTGCAAAACAGTTTGGGTGTAAGTTCGTTCTCTGGCACACTTCAGTGCTGGCATGCCTGATGTAGTGCTGCTTACAGGACTACGTTAATGCTCACTAGGAAATTTTTAGTGCATGCCAGTAGGTGTGCAAGGACAGTTAGTGTTACTCCTGGGGGAATTCTGCACCAAAATAAAAAATTCGGCACCAAAAATTAAAAATTCTGCACACAATATTTGAAAATACAATATGCAGAATTTGTCAAAATAACAATATAATAATGCCAGTTATAATTATTTTGATAATTTATTTCAAAATATCTGTCAGCAAGTATGTCTGTAACAATACAGACAAAAAAAAGATTCTGGTAATTTTTTTTTGATAGATTCCTTCCTAGGCATACTAATACAGAACTTTGTGTAATTCATTTAAATTACAATACAGAACTGTATTTCCTGTCAGAAGCAGTGCAAAGGCTTTGGGGAGTTGAGTACAGGAAGAGCTGAGTGAGAGGGAAGGAGCCTAGGAGTGAACCTGGAGGGTGTTGGGTGTGGGTGGGAGGTTTGCACTGCGCATAGAATTTTGTATTTTCCCTCATCAAATACATTTTGTCCAAGTGCTGCAGTTCTGCCTTTTGCCCACCAGAGGCCACTGTGGTGCCAAAACAGCGGCGTGAACGCAGCTAGCTGTTTTGGCACCACAGTGGCCTCTGCTGGGTAAAAGGCAGAACTGCAGCACTTCTTAGGCAAAATGTGTTTTATGTGGGAAAATACAAAATTATGCAAGATAGATAAATTCAGTGCGTCCGCGGATACGGAGAATTCCCCCAGGAGTATAGTGTGCACAGGCACATCGCTCACTAACGCAGCATGTGGACAAGCCCTAAATGAGCCTTTGTTAGATGATACTGGGGTAAGGCACAGTTCCATTACCATAGCACTTTCCTCCTCTTTGTTTAACAGACGACGCCTGCAGCTGAACTCCACTCAGGCTTTCTTCTTACTGGTGAATGGACACAGCATGGTGAGCGTGTCAACCCCCATATCAGAGGTGTATGAAAGCGAAAAGGATGAAGATGGATTCCTGTACATGGTATATGCCTCTCAGGAAACTTTCGGAGTGCAGTCTTCTGTGTAAGCCATTCAAGTGGCTCCTAGCCTAGGATTTTGGTTTTACCTTCTACCCCCCATCCGCACCCCGGGAAAAAGAAAGGGATGTCACCTACTTCTCTCAGTACCTTAGCATAGTCTTGCTTTAGCAGGTGTCCTCCTCTTACCTTGCCTTGTTTGTGAATATTAAACAGCTGAGTGCCAGTACAGACAAGCATAGATCTAGCTTTGAAAACCTGCTGTCATATTTCACATAGGCACACTTGTTTTAAGTCTCTGGACTTCCTGAATGGAACCATACCTTGCACATTCAGATTACCAACACAAGAAACACTTGACTGACTTCAGTGACACAGGAGCTGGCACCAGTTTCCAGTAGTGAACAAAAGTGTTTGTGTGACATTTTTCTGTTCATGCCTCTTACTATTCCTAGAAAGTGCTCCTTTTCATGGAAAGGCTTCCCTTTTCCATCATGGAGCAAACATGTAAGGGTCTAAAGTGCAAGTTTGTGCATATTAAATCTGTAGTCTAACTATGGAATCGTTTGCCTTAGTATTTGCGGAAAGCAGGGCAAGTGGTGGTGGGGGAGTAGTTTCATAGTATTGCTACTGCATAAGATAAGATGCCAGATTCCTGGACATTATTCATACCAAACCCCCCAGCTTTACTCTAATTGTAGAAAATCTATATTTTAAGATGATTCCAGGTTAGCTCCTGGACAGTTAACATTAAGAGAAACTTTAATCTGTTAAGAATCTTCACTGGTTTCACTGACACAAATGGCTGCTCCATGTGAGCGATCTTTCAGTGGATAGTCCCTCCTACCCTGAGGGGCTGCTTTTCCAGAAAATAATGGGGGGGTTTTTTGGTTAAAAGAAATTACTTCCATAACCATGACTGGGTGATAGATGCAGCCACTAAAAATGAGTAATGCCCCCATAGTGATCTTGGTCTTTAAAATCTTATTAGTTTTACTCCATTCACCATTCTGCCTAATTTGTTCTTGATTACTGCTTCCTATATTCAGCAAAGCAGCTGTATATGAACTCTTCAGGGCTGAAAGTCAAACTGCTTTGTTTATACACAGTTCTACTGAAAACATTGGATTCAAACATGAATCTAAATTGTCTGTCACTTGTTTGTTCATGCCATAACTGATGGGGGAACTGCTTTATAAAATCATTTCACATTCAGGAGTTGACGTTTTAAAGTTCTGAGGAACAACTTCTATCACTGAAGCTTCCTGCCCACTGCGTGGAGTTTAAAAAATTGGTGTTACTAGTATCATGAATAGGGATGCATCCTATGCAGAGGGTTCCAAGTAGGATCAGTGTCCTGCCCTTAGAGTTGTTTTAAGATTTACCCTTGTATATCATGTGTATAAATTAATTACATCTGTTAGTGGAAGTTAACTTACTACCAGGGAGAAGGGAAGGAGAGAAGCAATACTACTCCATCTTGGCACTCTGTACAACATCAAGGTGTACAATTTGCACCTACAGCTTTCTGCATGCATCTTGTTCACAATACGTATTTAATTTTTAAATGTTCATTGTTTTTTACTTAATGTAAACTTTAAAAGCAGCTTGTCCTAAGTTTAGTTTTTTGTGTAAAACTATCCTGTTAACTCATGACAGCCATTCTTGTAATTACTGTATGATCAATATGACTGATTCCTGTACAAATGTTGCTTTTTTTTTTAAAATTAATACAGTGCTATGACATGACTCAAACACAGCTCGAGTGGTAATTGAGACTGCTTTCTTCTCATTTTAATGCAATAGCCATTCCTAGAGAAGGGCAGACAAATGTGTCCAGGGCCACCATATGATTCCAGTACCCAGAGTTGAATGATAGGTTTGTCTGTCAGTAGAGCCCAGTGTGGATTAGCAATCTATGATGATGCTTAGGACCCTGAACAACCATATTAAAACAACTCTGAAGAATGGAGGAGCCCTGTCACAAACGAAAGGGAGAAGTTAGAAATAGGGGAGGCTTGCGGGGGGCCCTCATAAGGCAGTCCCATTGCAATTTATGTTTCCCAGAGCAAAGAGACAATGAACTACCCACACAAAGCCATACTAATAAAATAGCTTGAATATCTTCTGCACGGAAAACAGCTGTTCCCATCTCATCCAAGATTTTAATTAAAACTTCCCTCAATCTATCTTTTTATCCCAAGGCTAACTTGTTATAATCTGCAACATGAGTTACTGTTTAGCTTTTCCCCCCTGAGTTTACAGTAACAGGTAAGTTTAAAGAAATCTCATGTTTTTAATTTGGGGTTAGATTTGACACCACTTACTCCATCAGTAGTCCCCACTGACTTTACTGGGACTATGACTAGTAAGGTACTACAGCAGGCATAAGGGTGGCAGAATCTAGCCCTTCAGTAATTTAATAAACAATTCAGAAGCAAGTATATGAATAGGTAGTGATATTTAACTAGGATTTCAGAATGGATCTAGCACAAAAGCAACAAGCAGACAGCAGTTTCTATATAGCTTACAGTACAAAACACCATTCTTCCAAAACAGCGTTTTAATACTGGCTTTAAGGGCTAAGGATGTGTTCAGCAGTTCCACTTGTCTTTCACCCATGAAGACCAGACTTGTAATTCTTTAAGTCACAGCATGGTCCTAGTTTATAAACATTGCAGAACCCCCTGCTCACTGGCCCAACAGACAGTCTGCTGCAATGAGGTCCAAGAGTGAAATGTCAAGTTGTGGACAGCAGTACCTTGCCGAGTAACCTCAGTTGTCTTTGACTCAGGCAGAGTTTGTTGCTGAAATTTTAAATATTAGAGAATAGCAGTTGCAGAGAGACACAAACAATGTAAGATCTATCTGATTCATTAGCAGATGAGTGTAGTTAGACTGAGGGTGGCTTTAACTGTAAAATTGTTCTGAATGAATTTCTAAGATAGTTCTCAACTTAAGTTGGGAGAAAACTAAAAGGGATAAAGCCTTTTAAAAGCACTTAAGGACTTGAACTTTTTTTTTATTTTCCATACATTAAATTTACTTAGATAAAAACATTCTAAAAATGTACAATTTTACCTTTAACAAAGTATAATAAAACATAAAAATTGCAATACCAGAATACTTGACATTTACAATTCAAAATCAAATTAGCTGAATATTAAATATTTACAAAACTATTTAAAAAATATTTATAAAGTTACATGCACAATTTTTAATACTAGAATTTACTGAAGTACGGGAAATGGCTCAAATTGGAGTAGGAGTTTCCTTCATTCCTAGTGGAAAATTATATCCACGAGAAGCTGTTAAATTATACTTCAAAACATAGGATTTGCTTTGTTTCTGTACCAAAGCATCTTTTACTTGTGTAAGAATTTAAATAATCCCAAGGGTTTGTATTGTAGTTCCTTAGTATTGTAGTAACTTCCCTTTGGCCTCAACCAGCAATATGGTTTTCCAGAATCTTGCAAGTGGCAAGTACATTTACTTCCAACAAAATAGGACCCACTGGATTTACAAAGGAATTCTAGAATCCATGGCTTTAAGTGTAAGTGACCTCTGATACATGTCTTATAGGACTGATGCCATTGTGAAACTGCCAGCCTTAATCTGTTTTCATTTGGGGGAGGGGGATTAGTGTGGCTTCTCTGCCAAATACCATACACTAAATTTTAGTGTCAGTACTAACAAGCAGTAAATGGCATGAAACTCAAGCTGAGGTAACAGTGGTTGGTTTATACTGTTATTTGAGGAAGTCCTTCACTTATTTTCTGGCTGAATTTTTCCTGGTCATGTTTAATACACAGTTTAGGAAGTTTCACATAACATGAACCTGATATTACTGTAGGTAATACCTGCTTCCTGATATGACTCTTCTTTGTTGAACCTCCTGACAAATGTTAATGACACATATATACTAACCTCTAATGCTTAATTTAAAATTGGACTGCTACTGTTGGAGGAGTTTGTTGGTAATTCTGGTTTCATTCTCTTCCTAACACTTCCATCACCAATACTTTAAAAATCAGAAAGACTACTGTAAAATTGCACTATATAGTCTCCCTGCTAAAGAAGCTTAAAGTTATGTCCCTCTTCCACATTCCTATAGTGCTGAGATTAAAAGCAGAGAATGACAAGGAGTTTGTCCCTCTTTTGCATTTTAAAAAGTGTCAGGTATCCTATAGTGCAATCTAGTTTGTGAACTAGATATTCTTACACTGCCAGGGCAAAGATATTAATAAAAAGCTTATTCTGTGTCTATTTTCCATATTTGGACATACAGAAATGGTATTATGAGCTGGTTCTTTCAGTCACTCTAGACAGACTAATTTGAGAGGAAAGCGATGGACTTGTGCCTTTTAAAATGGATTATATAATTAAAGTGCTGTGTTTAGGCTCACCAATTTTGGTTGTTCTTGGTAGAAACTGAACAGATTACACTAGCAAACCAGAAGCCACAACGTAGGTTGATGATTTAGGGAAAGCTCTATAAAAAGTACTGGCTCTTCAAACACTTCTACATTAAGCTCCACTTCCTTCCATTTACTCAGGCTTTTCTGCGTTTGAATTTGAAATCAGACTTAACTAAATTTAAAAATTACCTTTTAGGTGCACATTAATCAGCCTACGAAATATCAGCCTTAACTTTACATAAAGGAAACATTCTTGAAGACAAGAATTCTGAATGCAGAAATGAAACCATTTTATAATCCTTCTTACCCTTTTGATTTGCAGTAAATATTAAACAGACAAGACTATACGACTCAGCCTTGCCCATGAAACAAAATGCAACTGGTATAGAAAATAATTTTTTTTGCTAGTGGTTTTCGCTAGTTTTAGAGAGGGCTTTTAATACTTGGATGTGTATTGAAATAGTTTAAATACAGTTCAATTTTAAAATATTCTTTTGTTTAAAAAAAGTGAAAAAATGTGAAAGTTTGGCTTTCAGCACATGATCCAGGCTACTGGAGAGACCATCAAAATCCTGTAGTAAACATTTTAAGTGAAAACTGCAAGTTCCCTTTAACATAATATCATATGACAGCTTTTTTTGTACTATTGTTTCAAGCTCATTAAGGCAAAGTAAACTGCATTGTCAGTTCTCATCACGCTAGTGTTGTAGATTTGAAAGTTGCTCATGAGACCATTGTATGTAACCACCTCAAAATACAGACATAGCAAACAATTGTTTCAACACGGTCTATAAATACTGTGTAGTGTGAACAGAGCTGAGGATACAGAAGTATGGCGTTTCTTCATTGCATAGAAATAAGAAACAACAGAAATCTTGATATTTTTGAGAAACAAAATGTTACACAACTTCAGGCTTTGGTTCCATGAAGCCAAAAAACTATATGACCGCCAAAGAAAAATTGGGACAAGTTTGGTATCTTGCCATCTCATGTTACAATGCCTCGTTATCAATACTAATTTAGCCTATTGTCCTGGCCTGTTGTTGCTTTCAGGTGAGGCTGACAGTTTTGAGAAAACGGAACTGAAAGACGTCCCAGACATTTAACTTCTAACATTTGCCATTAAAATCTTGACTGACAATTTACTGCATTAGCTACTTAAACCAACACTTCGGTAGCTAACGCCAGATCTATCCTGAGGAGCTTTGCACCCACATAAAAAGTGTCTCACACTGGTATGGCTTTCTTTGCTTTCAAACCAGAGCAAGATGCACCAACAGAAGTGCTCTTTATTCTGGTGTAGCACATCTACCCTCGGGTTTGCACTGGTATAGCTATCCAGGTGTAAAAAAATTCCACAAGGTAAACTAGGCCTCAGATATTAGCTGCGTACTCTAATCTGGAAAACAAGAATCACTTTAAATTTCAGGCCATTTTTTAAAAAAAGGTCACACCCATTGCAGCGTGTGAAAATCCTTGGGCAAGACAGGACAAGACCTTTTCAATTCAGCAACATGAGCTTTGTTTGGCGTCCTCCTAACTCTTAATTAAACTTGCCAACTCCAAATTATGTACGCTAGGTAGTTAACACCAAAATTAGTAATCTGCAGCCTACTGCCACAAAGGAGGCCGATAGTAAATCCTTCAGTCTTTAAAATAATGACGTTTACTACCCTTTACATGTTTGAATTCTACCCCTCTGACTCACGTAGCAAAAGCCCTGGGGGACGAGTCAGAGTTTCATTACATAAAGTAAAGCAACAGCTTGCTAACTCTGCTGCCAGGGTTTATTTTTAGGATGGTTTAAAATTCATTTACAAAAGCAGAGTAGTAAGGTTTCTGTGAAAGAGACCTATATACAGTAACAGGACTTAAAAGGTGTTTCATGTATTACATTTAAAAAACCCTCTTTGTGAAGCCTTTATGGCCCTGGAGTCTCTGGGACTTGGACCCTTGGAAAATTAAGTTCCTTTCACTGCTGGTAACCCACCTCTATCTAGTAATAATGGCAACAGTGAGAGTAAGGTTGTTTCCAGAAGGAATTGAAACTGCCATGTGTGTTCTTTTGGAAGGGAAAGGAGAGAATTATTTAAGATTTTTATTGTGTAGTAAATGTTTAAAGGTTGGAACTTCTTTGCCTCTTGCACTGGTCTCGGAGTGACACTGTCTGCTAAAAGTGCAGAAGCCTGAATAGTTTTACATTCTTCTGTAGTGCAATCCTTAAAAATCCCAGAGATTAGTGCCGGATTACTTTTGAAAAAAAGCAGCCAGTTTACCTAGCCCAGGGTTTCAGAGGCTGGCTGGCACACAGCCGCTCATACCTTCAACCTCCAGCTCTCATTTCAGATCACATTGTAGTAGCTGCCCTGGAGTTATCCTTTTCATTGTAGAAGGTCCGAACATGGCAACATTCTTCAGCAGAAGTGTGTAAGGTGGTTGGGTTTTTTGCATTTGCAACAGAAAATATAGTTGGCCAACTTCACCTGCCATCCACTGCGCATCAGTCGCATGATACGTAGTAGGCAAGTTCCAACTCCAAGATCTAAGCTTGAATTTTGGCGATCAAAAATGGGTTTGATGCACCCCTAAGCTAGATTTTCTACCTAGTCTAGTAAAGTAAAGCACCTTTGGATTAAAAAACACATTAAAACTTAACAGCAAAGGACTTCTCAGTTTTGTATTTAAAATTCCTTATCTCCATGGCTTACAGTGTTCTCTTGGCAGAGAAAGTATCAGTCTGTGGAGTCAAGACTTTCAGCTGGAGGGGCATATTTCAGCCTAAAAGTACCTGTAGAAGAGGGAAAGAGGGGGAAAGGAAGTCAACAATGCAAACCATTTTTTAGCAGTTCTCTCTCACGGCATTTTAAATAGCTGCTTCTTACAGATTATGCAACAGCATTATAAAATGCTATAATTTAAAAAAATGGATTTTTTAACATTTAAATTAAATACTTTTAAAAATAAACCCATTTAAAATGTATTATAAAATAACCTATGTTAAGGCCTAAAATTAGTATAATCTATACAATTATTTAAAATTAAATACCAAATAATGCACTACATTTTTGCTACCTTTGGGCAGGTCTACACTAGAAGTGCTACATCAGCGCAGCTGCGCCACTGGCGCATCTGGTGAAGACGCTCTATGCTGACTGGAGAGCGCTCTCCCATTGGCATAATTACTCCACCGCCACGAAAGGCGGAAGCTATGTTGGTGGAAAAGCATCTTCCGCCAACATAGCGCTAGTGTGGAGAGTGTTTAGGTCGCTGTAACTTGCGTTGCTCAGGGGGGTCTTTTTCACACTCCTGAAAGACGTAAGTTAGATCGACTTAAGCGGTAGTGTAGACCTGCCCTAAGTTTTACAGAAAGTCAAGCCACTGAACTGATGGAAGTCCTTGGCTAAGCAACAACCTGGTTCTAGGTGAAGTGCTAAGCCAGTTTTTGACAGCAGTAGCCTCAGGTACAGAGATAATATTTTAATTCATTTCAGTTTATTCAACTAGTTAAGTTTAGTAACTTGTTCATTCAAAGTTAAGAGATGGACTGAGAACTGAAAAAGCAGGAAAACTTATTTTCCTCTTCCAATATATGAGTAAAAACTAGGTGAGAGAGGATGACATCTACTAGTTCTAAAATCTTGAAGACATCATGACCAGCAGTAATCAGATACTATTACTTGTTAAAAAAAATTTTAAATGCACTTTTTGATAAACTTAAACTTACTTTTCCCATTATGTATCCAGCACACTTAGTTTTATTTAACTACCTTATTTATTTTAACTAATAATACACAATTTTGAAATGTTAAAATACTGTTTTTATGTATTAATTCAGTTCATTTTCCATTCAACTGCAGCTTGACACAAATCACAAGTAAAAAAATTAATCATCTTGTAAATAATGAATCATTCACCATAAAAATGTAAATAACTAAGAATCTGAATAAATGTATGTTAAACTATATATGCTTAAATAAATGTGTATAGATGTAATGTAGCCTCCTGGTTAGCAAAAAAGTGCCAAATTATACCAATCAATGAGAATCAGCCTATCTTTAAGAAAATAACTGAGGTACAAATGCAAAACAAGATTGAGGATATAAATCCAAGTTTCCTGCTTGCTGATGTTAATCATCATTAAAATCAGTGATTAAATACTTTTGATTTAAATCAATCCATCCCCTTACACAATAAAAGCAGCAGCCAACCTCACTCTCATGAAGTTGACAGGGAGCTGTCTACTGTAGGCAGGAGGAGTGGGGAATAAAAACATAGCGCAAAACAGAATGCTGCTGTGGCTAAGATGCAACTTTGGGGCAGCAGAAATGTTAAGATATTCAAAACGGCAGTAATTCAGGGCAGTTTTAAAGAAGTTGATGACATGCAGCTTTCACATGCATTAAAGAGCACCAGGCTAGTTTTTTAGACTAAGGCTGTATCTATACTACGGACCTTACAGCGACACAGCCTTACTGCTGCAGCTGCACCCCTGTAAGGTCTCCTGTGTAGCCGCTCTATGCCAATGGGAGAAAGCTCTCCCGCCATCATAATTAAACCACCCCCAACGAGTGGCGGTAGCTGTTGGCGGGAGAGTGTCTCCTGCCGACAGCGCTGTCCACACTGGTGCTTTTGTCGGTGAAACTTATGTTGGTCAGGGGGGTGTTATTTTCACACCCCTGGCCAACAAACCTCTTGCCAACAAAAGTGCTAATGTAGACAAAGCTCAGAAGTTTGCTATTGGCCTAGGATTGACTGAGGCAGGGCCACAATTTTCTGATTTGCCACTATCAAAATACTAAGTTCTGGAAACCACTAATTATTATTCATATTTTAGCACTGCTGGAAAACTGCCTATTCTCTTAAAAAAAAAAAAAAAAAAAGGATAAGTTCTGATGATAAGTACTATCTAAACACAAAGAAAGACAGTCCCTGCCCCAAAGCACAACCTAAAATATTGTTTGCAGTGTTGTGGCCGTGTCAGTCCCAGGATATTACAGAGACAGGGTGGGTGAGATAATAGCTTTTATTAGACCAACTTCCGTTGGTGAAAGACAAGTTTTCGAGCTTATCTTTAGGTCATCTGAAAACGAGCTCTCTAAGAGCTCAAAAGCTTGTCCCCTTTCACCCACAAAAGTTAGTTCAATAAAGATATTACATTTTAGATTAGCAAGGTGGGCAAGGTATCACTTTAGTATCGCTAGTGCTAGCCAAAAGTCTGCATTTCTTTCTGCAAAGTTATACTATGCACACTATTATTTTACACACAGAACTTCAGGGAAAGAGAAGTATGACCTCAACATACTCTTGGTAAAGTAACAGTTCACTCCCAAATGTGCCCTGTCCTGATCCAACGATTTAAAATCTCTTTTGGAGGTGCCTTTGCTACAATACTGAAAGATATATGCATGCCATGGAACCCACATTTTCAGTAACCACAAGCCAAGTCCTTCAAGAGGATGCAGACACTTCGTTACAGATGTTGCACTCTACTTATGTATTTAAAAAAACAACAACTATGAACTTTGAAGATAACCTTCAAAGTAAGAAACACACAATGGCTCGGGGACCAAATTCACAGACAGTATAAGCAGCCGCAACTCTATTTCACGTATCAGAAGGGTAGCCGTATTAGTCTGGATCTGTAGAAGCGACAAAGAGTCCTGGTGCCACAGGAATCTTCATCAACACTATTTCAGTCAGTCAACGAAAGTTCAGCCCTCGAAGGGAAATTCACTCCTATGCAGAGGGCCAACACAAGACTTATAACAGCACGTATGCCCTAAAGCAGGGAACATGGGGTACACACAGGAGTCAACTTAATCTTCTGTGAATTTAGCCCAGAGCGTCTCTCTCTTTTCAAAGACACTGGCTTACCACATGGGATTTTTCTATAATTAAATGAAAACTTGATATAAAGACACGGTACCATCATTAGATTTCCGTCACATCCCCACCCGTACAGGTAACTCCCACTCAGATCAACACGCAGTTCCGCACACAGACTAAGCAGCCCCACATCAGCACCACTACCAGCTTCTTACCTTGCCGATTGAAATCCATTGGTGGCTGTTTGCAATCCTGAGCTCGGTGACCACTGGCCCCACAGTTGTAACAGGAAAGGTTCCCGTTTTTTCTGTGGCTTGAACCATTGCTGTTTCCCATCATTCCTTGTGCCTGATACACCCCTGCTGTTCCTGCCATAAAGTTCTGCACTGGGGGCACTGCAAACGTGGACTGCCCACTCATTACAGAGTCTGGTGTTAAACCACTGTTGTAGGGAGAATGAACCATTGGAAAAGTCGTGCTGCCGTTGTACTGCTGCGTGTTTATGTAGCCATTACTACACAAAGGATTGAAGGGTAGAAATGGAAAGGTAAACATAGAGGAACCTGAAAATGGATGCTGGAAATAGTTAGCATAACTGACAGTCATACCACCTGAACCACAGTTCCCACTACACCCACAGGAACTACACACCATACACCCAGGCGGTTGCTGCTGCTGCTGGTGGTGGTGGTGGTGGTGATGATGATTCTGATTTGGTACTGGGATACTCCCTGCAGATCCACTACTGCTGCTGCTGCTATAGAAATTGTTCTCGGCAACAGACGAAAGCGTTGGGCTAGAACTGGGGGCAGGACAACTGGGCAAATTTGCCATGTTTGCAAATGATGTGGATGGATGGCTGCTGGAAGAGGCAGTGTTACTGTTTGCACAGAAGCTGCCTGGCATCGGAGCCACGGGCATACTGCTCATTGCAGAAAAGGCAACTTTGGTGTTGGCTGTATATAGAGCAGTCCGGGGATTGATTATTGCAGGAGACACACTTATTTGCATATTGCTGGAGCAGGAACTTTGTCCAGCAGTGACAGAATCCGTAGGAACAGAAGAAGATACCAGGAGCTTGATGGGTGGACGTGCCATATGGAAGACTGTGCTGGATGTTACAGTGGCAGCAGTACTTGCTTCAGCTATTAATGATGTCTGCTGAGTTGTTTTTATCACGCTGTCCAGAGTCGAAGCATGTACAACTTTGGTCCGAGGACCACAGTTAACAGAAGATGATGAACTGTTTTCAGGAACTCCTGAAAGTACTTGCAGGGGCTGATGGGGAGATGATGTGGACATTACATCAACCACTGTATTTCCAAAGCTCTTGTCCATTTTAATGCTGCTTCTAGGTCCAGGTGAGGCTTTATTTCTTTCTTCTAAAGACAAAAGTGAATGCACAGAAGAGGAAAGTAGCTTCACGTCTGTATTTCGCTCTGACTTGTGCATCGCATTTAGCATTCGAATAGGGCTGATGTGGGTGGAGGCTGCTGTCATCATTTGCATTGGCAAGATATGGTGGCCAGAAGGATTAGAGCCTGCATCATTCTGCACTGGTAGAACCTGGGCTGTGGGTCTGGCGGAGCTCGAAGTGAAATGATTTAGTAACATCACTGGCTTCTCCTTTTCTGAACTGTCCAAGTGAATCTCTAAACCTAGAGACAGAAAGATCTATAAATACAGCTGCTTCACTGGACAGGACAGATCAACACAAACATAAGCATTGTTTGGTTTTCCTTACGTCTCTCATTCTCCTCAGCACTATCTGAGCTCTCTTCCCTGGTCTGGATCCCCATGGGGCTGGAAGAGGAACTTGAGTACTCAGAAGAACTACCTTCTCGGGGAAGCGGGTGGGCTGGCTGATCCACATCTACACGCAGTTCTAGGGATAAAGTATGCATGATAAATCAGTTAGAAAATATGAAAACTATTTGCAAAATTGTCATCTAGATGACAAAAAACTAGTACAATACTGCAGTTTATGAATGTGTCTCCTGCAATACTCTGATCCTTAATGCACAAAGATGCTTCAGGCTAGTGGGGATTCCTGGGTGTCTGGCTGGTGAGTCTTGCCCACATGCTCGGGGTTCAGCTGATCGCCATATTTGGGGTCGGGAAGGAATTTTCCTCCAGGGTAGATTGGCAGAGGCCCTGGAGGTTTTTTTTGCCTTCCTCTGCAGCATGGGGCACGGGTCACTTACCGGAGGATTCTCTGCATCTTGAAGTCTTTAAACCATGATTTGAGGACTTCAATAGCTGAGACATAGGTGAGAGGATTATTCCAGGAGTGGGTGGGTGAGATTCTGTGGCCTGCATTGTGCAGGAGGTCAGACTAGATGATCATAATGGTCCCTTCTGACCTAAAAGTCTATGAGTCTATGAGCAGGAGTCCAGAGAAGTAATGGTTACTCAACAGCTCAACCAACTCTTCATATGCAAATCATGGAATGATAATTGTATGTTTGTCTCACTCAAATATCACCAGGAACAAGATTCCTCATGCAATCAAGTAAGTTTTGGAAGAATATGACCACAAAGGACTGACACAAATAAAGCAATTCAGTTTTAATTTGAGATTGGGGCAGTAAAGCTATGAGCTTGCTGTTGTGCAAGAACATATCAATCCTATACCTTATAGCTTAAGATGGCGCACTGTTCTTTATATTGCTTATTTACCTGCAGCATGGTTGCCACGAATACTCTGGATAGGCCCTACATGAGTAGTAGGAGGGACCCTTGCCACTCCACTGCTGGTAACTGAAGAAGGTGTTGCTGGATTTAGACACCGTTTCTCTGATTTTTCTCTACAGTGAATGGGTTGGAGGGGAAAAAACAATTGGTTAAAACAATTTGGTATTTAAACAGATTTCTGAATGAAATTGAGGCAGATGGGGTCTATGCTGTCTAACTCAATAATCTTGAGTATAAAGATGATGCTAAATTTAAGATGCACAAATATGAATATTTGGAAATTAAATCAATCCTAACCACCGCTTCTTGCCAGCATTTACATTGGTCTTTCTTGTTATATGGTATTATACTGAGCCACTTATTTGTACAAGGTATTGAGGATAAAACATCACAAAAGGAGAGACTGAATTCTATCTGATTAACTAAATACAGCGAAACAGAGAGCTAGCCTTTCATTCCAAAGATGAAGAGGAAGCTAAATGTAGAGAATGTAAGAGATAAGTTAAATGTGATTCAAACTTTACAAAACCTAAGGCCTGGTCTACACTACAAAGTTAGGTTGATGTAAGTCCCTGTGCATCAAATGCCTCACTGGGCATGAGTCTATACTCAAAATTGTCTCTGGCCAACATAGGCGCCCTGTTATGACAATGAGTAACACCACCGCCCTGAACAGCATGGAGCCATGGCTGACCTACTAAGGTTGATGCAGTGTGAGTGCAGACACTGCACAACCTGTGTCAACCCAAACAGTCCTCCATCAGCTGTCCCACAGTGCCCCATTCCCTGCAACAGTGACTGCTTTCGTCACAATTGTAAATGACAAAGCCTCCCCATTTTAAAACCCTCTGCATATTTTTTAAATGCCTTTTCCTGATTGCCCACCTTAGCTGCTCTCACTTGTTGTGTACAACTGCCAAGAGACCATGCTGGCTCCACACACTAGAAGCACTCCTGCCTGGATTAGACAGCACAGCTACGGATGAGCTGTAGAAACATGGTCATCTACAAATAGATGGCACAGGGGATGCAAGCAAAGGGGTACAACAGGGATTAGCAGCAATGCCGCATGAAAACAAAGGAACTGTGGCTCGTGTACCACAACATCAGGGTGGCCAACAAATGATCTGGTGCTGAGCTACAGACCTGCTGCTTTTATAAGCTACATGCCATACTTGGCGGAGTCCCCACCAACATCCTGCAAACCACTATGGATACCTCAGAGGAGCCTAAAACAGAGACCTCCACCATGAACAGGGAGATGGAGCGGGGGGAGGCAGCAATGCCACAAGGCAGGACCTGTTTAAGACTCCACCACAGTCTAACCAGTCCTGCCAGCCAGCCAAGCCTGGAGCCCAATGAAGGGGAAGGGACCTCTGGTTCTTCTGTTACGTGAGGGGGTAAATAACACTTCCTTATTCACTTTCTCCATATCAGTCATGATTTATATGTCCTTCCTTAGTCATCACTTGTCCAAGATGAACAATCCCAGTCTTTTTACTCCCTTCTCACACAGATGATGTTCCATGCCCCAATCATTTTTGTTGCCCTTCTTTGTATGTTTTTCAATTCTAATATATCTTTTTTGAGGTGGGGCAACCAGAGCTGCATGCAGTATTCAAGGTATGGGCGTAGCATGCATTTATATAGTGGCGTTATGATATTTTCTGTCTTATCTCTCTGTTTTCTAATGGTTCCTAGCAATCTCTTAGCATTTTTGACTACCACTACACATTGAGTGGATGTTTTCAAAGAACACTAGAACAGTTTTAAAACAAACATTTCCCTACAGCAGAGACATCAAATATATGGTCAGCTAGATGCATTTATGTGGCTCACTTGGCATATTTGGATTCTACAGAGCTACCCTTTCAAATGTAAAGCTAGTGTTTTCCAAAGTGCATTACTTTGCATTTATCAACACTGAATTTCATCTGCCTTTTTGTTGCCCAGTCACTCAGTTTTGTGTGATTCTGGTATCCCTGTACTGGAGCGCTGGGGTGAGCTCAGCACACCGATCCAAGAATGTGGTCTTTTGCATCCAAAAGTTCTGCAGCCACTTCTCGTCATCTTAAACCTGCATTACAATGAGATTCCACCATTCGGTGCTTGTTTCTTGGACCCAAAAGCTGTGCTCCACCATCTGAAGCTGCTCCATGAATTCCAACAACCACCTTGGATTGTTTTTTGCTACGTCTCAGCAAACTGTCCTCAAAGAAATCCTGATGTCCTCCATTGTTGCGGTACTGAGTGTGCAGATACAGGAGAATCATGCGTCTTGTACTTGCGGCGTCCATGAGAATAGCACAGAGCTCTGCGGGCTCCATGCGTCTGTCAGAGATGGTGGACTCTGAGAAGTGCTGAGCAGGTTTGTGGTCATGAAAATGATGGGATATGGATGGCATTATGGGGTGGAGAGAACTGCATGCTGGGAACTTGATCCCTCGCCCCTAGAGATCCCTGCACGACTCATTTCTACCCTACAACATATTGTGAAAAGTTCCCAACAGGCTTTGAGCTGGAGAGTAGTGCATGGTACACTGGGATATCTACCCATGGTGCACTGCACTTTGCGTCAACACAAGCACTCCTGGCGCGTATGTGCAGCGCCAACGCAAACAACCAAGTATGCATGTGCCCAAGTGACATACAAGTTTGGTGGCTGCATGCCAATGTAACTTGTGTCGACCAAAGTTTGTAGTGTAGACATGGCCTTCAACTAATAATAATATTGGAAGGGGAGTATGGTGTGTGTACCTAAACACTGCAACAGTTTTAAAATAAATATTTCCCTGCAGCAGAGACATCAAATACATGGTCAGCTAGGTGGCCCACTATTTATGTGGCCCACTTGTCATATCTGGATTCCACAGAGTTAATCTTTCAAATGTAAAGCAACTGTAACCAATGCAGTGTTGTTTGCCTGAGTCTGCAAAGAGCGTGGATGAATGATGCACAAATGTAAACCCCCTCACTTCTGCATTAATCTGGTTTGGGGAGTAACCCCAAAGCTCCATGCCAACAGCTATTTATTTACAGGTCATTTCATCAGTTAGGATGGAAACCAAGTGAAAGCAAAGCACAGGGATGAAGGGGTTTGGAAGTTGCTGCAGGGAAGAAAATGCAGAGAAAGGAAAGGAGGAAAGAAAAAAAAGAGAAGGGCAAGGAGAGAAACACAGGACAGAAAGAGCATTGCTGCTAATGGTGAGAATGTTTTGCCACTGAGTGATGCTAAATTCAACCTTAATAACATTGACGACAAGAAGGAGTTTAGTTACTATATACAGGGCATATGCCAACTTTGATCTTGATGCAAATATCCCACTGATATGAGTTGCTGTGAACTGAGGGGAGTACGTAATCCTAAATTTATGCTCCAGGTTACAATTTAAAATGGAACTTGGCCCTCTTGAAGTTTACACATCTTATCCTACAATGTCTGGGATTCAAATACTGCAGTTCTGAAAACTTAAAATTGAAAGTAACTTTCCTTGTCCAACCTGAGATAAATTAAAAAACAAACACAGGAAGAGCACAAATAGTGAAAAGTAATGTGGATTTTTAAAATTCTTCCAGTGTTAATAATTTAAGGAGTAATTAGTAGCATAGTTAAATAAATTTGTTTACTTTATGGTTAAGTTGACAGTGTCCCTTTGAAGTTGAGTTTACCAATTCTTTTATATGCTTATCTTATCGGCCTTGAATAATGCATAATAAAACAATAAGTACTAAATATAAATAATCCACATTTTCTAAGTGCTTTTCAAACTAATTAAGCCTCCATAGCCCTGTGAAAAAGAAGTACGATCCAGATTTACACATAGGGAAAGCCTGGAAGGTTTAACAATTAGCTCTGTCCTCAGAGAAAAACCCAGAGTAATACTGGGATTAAATTCAGGATCTTGTACAATTCTAGTGCCACCTAACCATATTTTACAAACTGAAAAAGCCAGATAGACTACACACCCCTCCCCACAACACACATACTTACTTTTCCAATTCCAGCTGGGTCTTGAGTTTTTTCTTTGCTCCCATGGTGAGGGATTCAAACTTATTCAGATCTTCTTCAGTAAGGCTCAGAAACTTTTATAGGAGGAAATATGGAGCTGATTTTACAGTGTGCAATATACGGATACATACATTTCAAATGACCCTACTGTATTCTCAGTGATTTCCAATTCTGAGAAGCACCTTGAAGACTCTTGTTTTACAGGTGTGTGAATTTTAATAACGTTTATTCCAATTTTAAACTAAAGATTTAGGGCAGTATAAAAATGGAGGACTTGGATATTCCAAAGAGGTTTTTTAGATTAATTACAAATATACTGTTAAAAATTTGCCTATACTGATCATTCACAATAAAGACAATATAGTCCGTGTGCATACTGAAAGGCAATTTTGTATCATAAATGAGCCAAATAAAGTTTTAAGTTCTGGTTCCCTAAAAAAACACTGCCATTTTGAGACTTCTCCCCAAGGTATCTAATAATTATCTGGCAACTATAGGAATGACATAACATACAGGAAACAGGTAGTTTTGTAAATTAAGCCGACTGGGACTGGGGCTAGTCAATATGGTGCAAGAAATATTTGACAAATTTTGGGAAGGACAAGTTGTAAGTGGCAGATTAAGGTTGCAAATTTCTACCACTCCTCCCTCCAATGAATACTTAGTGTACATAGCACTACCACTAGTTCAATGAGGGTAAGACTGTAGCAGAATGTACTTCCTAGCACACAAGGAGGGCTGCTGTAATGTCAGAAGCGGAATGATGCCGGTGGCAAGGTGGTGAGAGATGAGTGAACCGTAGGTTGGGGATTCTTTTGGTTCTGTTTGTTTTGTTTATGATAAATTGTGTTTGACTTGCACTGATAAAGATCTGCTGCTGAAAAAGTCATGCTGATTACTGCTGCTTTATTTCGGCTGACTCAACCCAGAGTATACTAGTTGGTTATCAAAAGTTAAAATGTAATTTATTTTCCCTGAATGTGTCATTTAACACAGAAATCATTTAGCTCTCACATCTCGAGCGAAGTTCAGTTTTGTTGCATGGGTCAATCTAGTTGCAAAGGTACTGTGAATATTTTTCAACAGAATATACATACCAATATAAGCACCGCAGTTGTTTGAAAAAAAAAGTCAAACATTAAAATATGCACAATTTTGTCAGGAAAAGGAAAAATGAGTATATATATTTTTCCTCTCGGAATGAGGAAAATCAAATTAGAAAACTGAGGCCTTAGGCCATACTCATTAAAATAATAGCTTTCAAGCCATGCTGCAGTGCTGAAAAAATCATTGCAATTCAGAGCCATGACTTAAAAGAATCAGAATAAGTATTTAATCCACCAGAGGGCACTCAAAGTTCAAATATAGTAAGAGGAGGAGGAGGTTAATTTTACAACATGTATATTACAGATAGAGCTGGGTATTATAACAAGTACTTACATTCATCTGATTAAAAGCCAATGTACTTCAATGGCATTCATGACACTTTTTATGCAAATATTCATGCAATGCAAGTGATTTTTGTTCACAACGTTTGTGGAAAATGAAAGCATCCAACACTCATGCACGTTTACCCACACAGAAGCTCACTTCAGAAGTGAATCTTGACATGCATTTGGATAACCAAGGCTTTTACAAATAGGAGGGAAAAATCAATCAAGACAGAGAATAAAATATGACTTAGATGACTTATTGCACATCAAAGGATGAACAGTGAACAGGAAGAGCAAAGGGTTTGTAATAAGCCAGATGTTGAGAATTCTGAACAAACTAGGAAATATTTAAAGTAAGTTTCTGGATAGTTCATACACAAAAACAAGAGGCCATTTCATCAAATAAAGTGTTCCTACAAATAGTTTGCCCTGCTCTAGCTACAAATATCAGCCAGTCTAAATGTATACATTAGCCTATTTTGCCATTTTGCTTTTCTATACATGCTAGAGAATATATGGCTTATTTAAAAACCAGATTCCTTTCTCCTATCTAGTCCACCACTTTACCTTCTCCATTGTGAGTTGCTTGAAGACAGGATAATACTTGTGCAACCGCAGTTTCCTGAGCCAGTCTAAAATCCCATTTTGCTCCTGGGTCTGGGGTGTCTGTGAACTGGAAGACAACATGGGTGAAGAGGTGTCCATTTGGGAGCGGTAGGCTAATGATGAGCCGGTACTCCCTGAATGAGAGCAATGGGGCAGTGCAACTGAAGAAGCAGCTGAGTGCTGTACATGATTCTGTGAAGACTGAATACCAGCAACTCCACATATAGGTCTGCAAAATAGAAAAATAATTTGATTTAGCATACTGAATTACTGCCATGCAGAGTTCAGTCAGTATGCTCATTCATACACACACACCCATTCACCAATAAAACAAAGGACAAGGTTTCAGGGATCCAACACACTGCTTATTTGATAAGTTACTGATTTATACTTTTAAAATCCTACACTGCTAATACAATGAAAACAGTACAGGTTATGTCTAATGTTAAAGTTGAGATTCCAGCATTGGCATAGCTTTCCCCATCAATGCAATATATAAAAAAAATCCATTCTGAAATGGTTTTTACACACATGGCGTGAGTGAATCTATTCAGTTACCATTATTTTCCCCTTTGGTCTTTCCACTTCCAGGTGAAGAAACCTCTCAACTGTAAACTATTCATTACTCAATTTCTAGATTTATCAAACCCTAAGCAAAAAGGCAGGAATAAGTCTTTCCTTCTCTTCCCATGGCTGCCTTGAGCCTCTGTTGGAAGGTCAGTGTCCTCCCCCAGGAAAGCCAGATTCATGGTTTGAAAAACACTGCCATTAAAGGGAGACACTCAACTGAAGTATGGAGGAAACACTATGATGGGCCTCTAACATAACCGAGGTGATATTCGAGAAGACCGTGGCTGTGTAATTATGGCTGCATGAGGATTATTATTATTTACTACTTGTATTCTGGTACTGCCAAGGAGACCCCAATCAGGAATCAGGCTCCATTGTGCTAGATATGGTATACACACATATAAAGAAAAGATGCTCCCTGCCCCAAAGAACTCACCATGAAAGCAGAGGGTGAGCAACAACAGATGGAGACGAGTCATAGGTGGGGCAGTGCGAGGTAACAGCGAGGCAAGTACGACTAATATAATAAGCAATAATCACAGGGAATTCTCACACCATTGAGAGTCAGCTGGTTCTAAAAACAGTAGGAGTACTGATGTAAACTGATTGTCAGAGTTTTACCATTCTCAGCAATTTTGCTCAGGGCAGGTAAAAACACCACACAAAAAATGCCAGGTGCTTGTCTACACTAGAGCTCCCACCTCTGCTAGCACGAGTAGAGCTGTGCACCAGTGCTAACATTTCCTAAAATATTCAGTGTAGACAAAGTCAGTGAAATGATAGCTTTCAGAGTTCATTGCACTGAGAGTTCCACAGATTAACACAGGTGAGCACGCACCCCCAAGTGCATATAACTTATACAAAAAAAACCCTCTCTTGAACAAGGGCATGCAGATATCTAAGTGAAAGAATTTTACAACTCTACTTTGGATACAGAAGTCAGGTATCTCACCTTCCAGATGCACCCAGCGTAGTGACTACTTTATAGAGAGAGGGGTTGCCAGGACCTAAACAACAGGGAGATTAAAAAAGTTTTGACTGGCATCAGTTTACTAGATTTATGTCAATAATATGTACATTTGTAACTGTTTATTTAAAACTCACTTGAACTTTGAAGTTGCTGGGAAGAAGATGAAGTGCTGAAGAATTTCTTGACATGGTCATTTTTCAGCACATGGGAAGGTAAGGATGCCAAATACCTAAAAGTTAATTTACAAAATTATTTTTGGTTTGCAATTGACCATGAAATCAACATTGAAATCAAGACTGAAATTTACATTTACCTTTATTTTTTTATGCCTACTGAATTCATGCTATTCCTTTATACTGTCTCTATTTTGGTTAATAGTTTACATTCAAAGCCGATTACAGACTTATGAATACAAGAGTTTGGAACAGAGAACAATTACAAGACAGAGTGTACAGGGATAAACTAGAAAATTGCCTCTAAAAATTGTGAAACTAAAGCCCATAAACTAGAGCTGTCTACTATTGTTCACGCTAAGCTTTCAAATGAACAGCAGGAATAGCGCCTGGCAATATAGTAAAGAAGGCTGTAAAACTGGTGTCACGTGTTTTCTGCTAAGCTCATTCCTCTTCTTGGAAACTAAAGATGGCAATCTTCTAGAACTTTATAATGTATAAAACATACATTATATTAATGTGCATTACCAGATTTTTTTCTTACAAAGCAAAAAAAATTGTTTGGTTTTCACCTGCCAAATCATCTACATATTTTGAAAGCGCTAAAAAAAATTATTTAAAAGTAAGGAAAAAACAGGGGGAAACGTTTTGACTGCATCTTCATATTTGTAATGCCTAAAAAGACATTGGGTCAAAAGTTACTTCTATATACAGTTTCCATCCTGAAAGTTCACAGTTCATTTTAATAGTTTACATCAACAGAGACACGAGTAGGTCACTAATATGAAAAATGGAAACACCGCAATCTGGGAGTCTTTAATTTTGTAATGTATTTAGCTTTTTAAAAATAAACGTCCATCTTTCTCTGTTGTGAAGATACAACCTTTGCTTTGTAAAGAGACTCTGCTACTCTGTTAACCTAGACTTGTAGAAAACGTTTGCCGACTAAACAATAGCAGTGACAAAGATATGAAGCCTAAAAGGGATTATTTAAATATTAACATTATTTACCGCTACAATCTAAGCATACATTTGTTGCCTTTACTCTGGCAAAATGAGGTCCACCAGTGCCTTTCCACCAACAACAGTAATGGGGGAAAAATGCTCTGTCCTGACTAGGAAAAAAAAAGGTGTTTGGCAAGCATACTAACATATTAATTAGCATGTTTTCCTATAACACTTTGTATCCTGAGCAAACAGGTAGGTAAAAAGTCAGCTGGTCCTTGTCGACCCTTAACTTAAATCCTGCTTGTAGAACTCTTTTAGCACTTTGAAATAAACCAACCAAACCAAGCACTTGCTGACATCATTTTGCTTGATGGTGTTCCAAATTACCGGTAGATAGTTTTAAACTATTATGGTTAGTCCACAATGGCCAAGTGAATCATGTTGGGAAGAGCCTTTTAAAAACCATATATTAATATGGTTTTGTTAATAGGATTTATGTGCCACTGCAAGTGGGGTGTGAAGACAAATCATAAAGAGACTTAGAAAATAGGTCAGCTCTACAGACACAAGTCGACCATTTTACATGAGCATAGCTGCTTATTCTACTTCAAAGTAATAGTAACATCACAACAACTTGATTCACGTTAACTGTGAGGAACAGGATAAAACGCTGTGAAAGTGTTTAAAAGACATCCTCACATAAATGAGGACTATTACCCAGAAAATCATTTTTCTTGTATTTTTCTACTAGTTCTGGCTATGTTTCTCCATTAAGGGCCCAGACCAATTTTACAGATCTTACTCAGGCAAAACTCCCATTTGCAAGATAAGATCTTGAGTGAATATCACAAAAGGCTATATAACTAAAACACAATCTTAAAAAATGCTGACAATTTCATCTTTTTTTTCCTGCTACTTCTTACATGTGATTAACCCAAGTGTGGCCCTCTCTCTAAATTCTATATTGAACAAGCTTCAAACTTCACTTTTAACTCACTTTGTACTGGAAATGATCTAAATGTGATCACTTTTTCAAGGAACTTTTTCCACCTTAAGGCCATAATCCGTTATTTGCTTCTACCAAGGAGCCCCATGATTTTTACTTCTTCTGAAAGTAACATAGTGCAATGTGACCATGTCGATTTCTACACATAGGGTCCAAGTCTGTAAAAACTCTTGTACATTGAAACTGGGGGAATTACAAGCAACTATGCTTGTAGGATCAGGCTCAAAGTTCTTGAAAGTAGTTTAAAATGTAGACAAGATGTTTCTATTTCCTGATTCCCCCGCCCCCAGGACAAGGAAGCCAAGCGGCAAGTAAAAATTAGCTTTCAGAAGCATACCTAACATCCGATTCCAGGTCCATGTGGTTCCTTTCTAGGTAAAATGAATCTGGACCAGCTAGGCAAGGAATGAATTTCTCCAAGTTTTCTTCTGGGTACAGCTGAGATAGCTAAAGGAAGAGGATATTATAAATTGGAAAAAACAGGTGAAGAGAAGGCCTGTTACTTGTCATTTGAGGACCCTGAAATAGTTCATGAGTTAAACATTTATGGAGTTTAATCTATTCATGTTATCTTAGGGCGCTTCTAAAATATAGTTGAACAAAATCACATATAGGGACAAAGTACAAAGTAAAGTATTTGAGAGTCCTTTACCTTTGAAATAAATTCAGTCACTTCAGTAGAAGATTTGGTTACCAATGTCACTGAAGAATCAGACCACAAGACCTTAAGAAATGAAAAGTGTTTGGTTTAGTAACTAAGCACACAACTCAATGGTTAGCTCTAACAGCCTGGACTCAATAAACAGCAATGTTTATTTCACCCATTATGTGGATAAAGGCTTGGACCATCTGTATGTTTGGCATAAACACGATAAAAATTTTTGTTCAAACACAGTTACAGTCCCTCGGCTCACTATGTTTATTTTGAAGATGGCTACCCACTCTTCTCACAGTATTTGACTCCTGCTAACTGCCATTATAGCTAAGAGTATTCAGAGTTCTTAAAATGTACTTTACATTTTATAGAGCCTTGCCAACTATAGCAAATGTTAACACCAAATGGGAGAAACACTGATTGGAGAAACATTTTCCTCCCATTGTTAACTGAAACAGCTGGTTTGTAGAATCTGAACACCACACCACAGCATGTTACAATGCTCATTTGCAATCAATCAATTCCATATGTAATGCAAAGTTGAGGATCTGAGGAAAACGCCCCACGCAAAATAGCAGAGGCTTAACACTGAAACCTGCAGTTATTGTTCTATCTACACACTTTAGACAGTACCTTGTGTATGTTCTAGAAAAGCAAAGAGATTATTAATGCTTCTCTTCCTATCTGCTTTTCTATAACAAATCCCTACAACTTTTTTTTACCAATATTACATAGACATTCATTGGTTCGTGGCTGACTGGTTTAATTGAGCCAAAAGTAAGAATATCTTGGCAGAAAGAATATCAGAAAAGTCTGGCTAGCATTGCTGATCCTAAAGATCCTTAGACTGAAAATACCTGAGGTCAAGGATTTGGAATGCATCTGAATCTTCAACAGTAATGTATGGGAAAAGCCTGTCTTTATGTTTTTAAAAAGCAGGAAGCAATTTTTCCACAACACTAGTTTCAATGACAACTGAAAACATACAAGGTTTTTCCAGCCATCAGGATTCTTCCAAAACACTAGTGAGTGGAGAGTAAAATACATTACATAATTGAGGAATTTCCTCTTCCTATAGTTGCTACACCAAACCCAAGAAAGACCGACCCCAGGAGTTTCTACTTCTACAAAATGTCTCTCCTCCCCCCCCCACCCCCCCAACCATCTTATGCTACATTACCAATTTTCTTTCAGGGTTCATGAGCAGTTTCACAAAATATGAAAGGAGATGATCTCAACACCCCCCCCCCCCGTTTTGTAATAACAATAATTGACATCTGGCAGACTGTTTTACGTTTCGATAACATGTTATAGTTCTCAGCATTTACAAAACAATTACATGCATTTCCAAATCAATGACAAGTAATTCTCATCACACCAAATTGCTTAGTCAGCCTTTCTTCTTTTCCCCATTGCATCCAAGCAGCGTATTTGAGGAGTTTTTAACCCTGAGAACCGCAATTTATTGGTTTAGCTAAACTGTACCCTGTCCTTCCAGGCAGTTATATAGCATCAACTTGAAATTATAGTTTCATTTGGAAATTTTGTATCTACTATTATTACAAGCAAGATCTGAATTATTATCACTGAAATTGTAGGGGGAAAACGGTATATGTTTTATTGTTTGTTTATGTTGTATATTTGACAACACTGTGTGTGTAGTCAGTATCACAATTTTGTTGATAGTCTAGCATGGCATCACACACGCACACTTTTCCCCAGACTTTCCAAGAGGGTGTTTGCAGTTTTAGATGTGCAGCTGTTGTTACTGGTAGTAGCAGCAGACACAGAGGAATGGGATGGTGAGGAGCGGTGGGCCCAAGCATGTGTGTTGGAGTTTTGGGGCCTATCCTAAATACATTACACATACATACTTTAAACATTCAGGATATTGTTTAAAGGGTACTCTATCAAAAAGATCAAGTTGGTAGTGTCACTTTGGAAAGTCAAGTTTTATTTTGAAATCTCATGTAATATCAATTAGCATTGTCCAAAATATCTCTGAGTTTCTGGCCTTATTCTGAGTGGATATGTGCCACAAACCAAGCCCAGTTTCCAGTGCTTGAGACGAGGCATGGCAAAATGCTTCTCTCTCATCCAATATGACTGATGTGTGTTCTTGAATTCTTAATACAACGCTCAGGATAGTTCTTTGATTATAAAAAGAGGTCACAAATCTAAAAAGGCAGTAAGGATAAAAATAAACAGAGGAAGGAAAATACTCAAGAAAACAGGTTGCTGAATTTCAAATAAATAAGAGTGTCAAAAAACCAACCCCGATATGGATGTTAAATCTATCACATAAAGTCAGCAGCACGATCAGCTTGTGTCAGACACCGACAGCATTACCTTGTGAACCACCAAGCGATGGAAGACGTCTCTATATTGCTCAGTATCATATGGGTCTGCATTTATATCAGAATTTACTTTTTTAAAGCCCTTGTCAAGTACACAATTGTCCGAAATTGGCTTACATGCCAACATATGGACATGCAATTCTGGAAGGCTTCATTTGCTGAATCTTATGGAGCAACTATAACCTTCCTGTTCCATAGAAACCCCCAGAAGAAGGGCAAGAGAAAGATTGGACACTACTACCGACACTTCCTGAGCTCATCTTGGTTTCAAACGGAACATTCCACAATGGAGTTTGATGAGCCTAAGTTCTTTCTAGGAGGGTTGTCTGAGGTGGGGTCTAACACCAAGCTTTTTCTTTAAATTTCTCACTACTGCACTACCATCACTGCAGCTCCCCCAATGCAGATTTAAGGCAGATAAATGATGTGGTCTATCCCTGTTCAGAGAGGGCAGGTCTAGCTGGCATAATGGTTTCTGGAATTTTTATCGCTAACACCTTACCTATATTGAAGTTCCCACTGTTGCTAGGACCAGTGGTAGTGCAGTAGTAAAATATTTTATTTTTCAGTGTAGATAAGGCCTTATTGCCATTAAAACACAGCACAAATAACTACAAAGTAAAAGTTTAACTTTAATGCAGTCTCAAGCATCTGTATAGCTGTTTGCAAAGGAAAACAGATTGCATTTTGGTGACTAAATCATACAGAAAACTGAAGTTAAGTATTTACCACAGATTTCAGGAACAACATTCTCGTAATTAGCGTACAGGACTGTGAATCAAGAGAGCTGGATTTTATTCCTGACTCTACCACAGATGCCCTATGTGACTCTGGGCAAGTCACTTATCTGTGTCTTAGTTTCCTCACCTGTAAAATAGGAATAATACCTGTCTCTCAAGGGTATTCTGAGGCTAAATTAACTAAGGCCAGATTCTTCAGTCTGGTAAAGGCACTTTTTGTAAAACATGAACAATGTAAAGTGGCCTTAAACTAGCAGGAGAATTCCCCATGTTCAAGGAAACTTTACATGAGTGGAGAGAGAGCTGCATACGCCACTTCACTGCCTCCTGCAACAGCCTTCCCACAATCTGCAATGTAAGCCAATGGGTCACAGCAGAATGAAGCTCTGCCACACCCAATCTGCCATTGGCTGTGCAGCTTTTAATGAGGCAGCTGCAACCGACTCTGTGTGGCTTTGGTTGATCAAATTCTGCTTTTGGTGTGTCACACCTGAGGGTTCTCAGGCATACCAGAATGAAGACAAAAATAAATTAAATCTAGACGTTCACAGATTCATAGACTAAGGCCAGAAGGAACCATAAGATCATCTTGTCTGACTTCCTGTCGGTGCTCAAGTCATGCTGGAATGGCATTCGAGTATTTCTGACTCGTTTTTCCGCTCTGGAATGAAAGATGGCAGCTCAATAACCTGCCCAGATTACTGAGATGCTATCTCTCTTTCCGGAACAGGTCTGAAGCAGAAGGCATGGAGGTGGCAGTGTGAGGAGATGGTGCCTTTTCCTCCTCCACTTCTGCTTCTGGGCCATTCTGGAATTTTCCAGCACTTCTTTTAATTTTTTTAAGGACTTGAGCACTCCTCCTGTATCTCACAGGACATCATATTTTACTCAGTTACTCCTATATTGAGCCCCAAAACCTGTGTTACACTAAAGCATTACTTGTATTTGGCTAAAGTATATCTTCTGGAAAGGCTTCCTGCCTTGGTTTGAAGACATCAAGAGATGGAGAATCCACCACTTCCCTTGGTGGTTTTGTTCCAGTGGGTAATTATCCTCAATGTTAAAAAATTGTGCCTAATTTCTAATTTGAATATGTCCGGCTTCAGCTTCCAGCTGTTGGTTCTTGTTATGCCTTTCTGGGTAGATTACAGAGCCCTTTAGTACCTGGTATTTTCTCCCTGTGAAGGTATTTATACACTGTAATCAAGTCATCTCTCAATTTTTTTTAAATAAGTTAAACAGTTTGAGTAAGTCTCACACTCTAACGCATTTTCTCCAGCCCTCAAATAAATTTTTTAGCTCTTTTCTGTGCTCTCCCCAATTTTTCAGCATCCCTTTAAAAAATGTGGACAACAGAATTGTACACAATATTCCAATATCAGTCTCACCAATGCCATATACAGAGGTAAAAATCACCTCTACTCTCGCTCACTACTTTCCTGTTCATACATCCAATGATTGCGTTAGCCCTTTTGGCCAGAGCATTACAGTGGAATCCCACTAGAAACACTCCCATTTAATGATGATTCCCCACCAGTGACTATTTTTGAGATCTGTCTGTTTGGCCTGAATGTTCCTTAACTGTTCCAAACTTTCACATTCATGTTTTAAGTATTTTCTTCTTTTCTCTCACCCCATTAGGAAAAAAAATCCTCAAAACTTACCTCAAAGGAATATTCAACATTTCTTTCATTCTTCTTGTGTGCCATTCCCTTTACTTCCACTTTTTCAACACTCACTATTAAAAGTAAAGAAATGAGAAGAATAAGAAGGAAGTCCCCAAACACTGAGAAAACTAGTTATACTTATCTAGCACCAAAATTTGTTTTGAGAGTGAAGCATGGCAGTATTAAAGGTATATATAACAATACATTTGCCTCATTCGGTGCACAGGAGGAATGATGATCATTGACTGGGTAGCTGTTTAATATTTCTGTCAATTTTCATCATTCAACATGTATCCACATGACTTAGTTACTGCACACCATCCAAACCCTGCACTGAACACAGAATTCTTTATTTGCTCATGGTCTTTCTATGGCACTTAAAACCATAGCATCAGAGTTCTTCACAAACACTAACGAGTTTATCTTCACAACACCCCTGTGAGGAAAGGAGATATTATCACCCCCATTTTGCAGATGGAAACTGAGAAACAGAGAAATTAAGGGGAAAATAATCAAACATGTCCACTAATATTAGGTGCCTGACTTTTTTCAGAATGGTTAGCATTTTTATAGTACTTTATATGTCCCAAGCACAGCTCCCATTTGATTTCAGTTACAGTGGGAACACTTCAGCCTGAACAGTTAAAGTTTGAAAAAGATTTAAGCAACTGAAAAGAGGGTCTAGTAGTGGAAGATGTTAGGCAACTTTACTGGCATTGCAGCCACCACCCCCTATGATACATTACCACAAAAGACAATCCCGCACTTCAGATTTTTGCTACGTTATCTTCATGGAAGCATTACTTGGCTCATCAGCTTCACAAAAAAACCCTAGTTCAACTGTGTAAGTTCTCACTTTTCATCAATCATCTATCACCTTCCCATATTTCTATCAACAATTTCCATTGCTTTTTGACTAAACATAGAAAGACAGGGAATTTTTCATTAAAAGGATATTTAGAATGCGTTAGGGATCCTATAGCAATTAAACTGTGAAAAAAAATCCTCCTTGGAATTTTCAGTCCAAACAGTGGGTGCTGCAGGTGACAGGATGCAAACAAACAAACAAAATCCACCTACCAAAACCCCAGCACCTTGCTTCTGGTGAACAAAGTTTTTAGCAAGGCTCCTGTATACTTATTCAAGATTATTTATACACTGCATCACTAGTCAGCCTGGCAGTATATTTACTGTGTAAATCCATTTTATAATACACAGGACACAACAATTACAGTACAAAACATTTAACAGTAAAATTGCATCTGGCTACATCACAGAAGCTTAACACTTTCATATTTTCTCCTTGTATTGCTTCAAGCAGTACTATTTTATCACTTACTTGCAGCTTGTTTTCTTGCTAGCTGCAACAATCATGACCCCCCTTGAAGTCTTTACTTTGGCTGATTAAAGACTTTTTGCTGGGTCCTGTAGGTTTTTGAAGACCATAACAGTATAGATCAGGGGTGGGCAAACTATTGCCCGCGGGCCAGATCCGGCGGGCGAGACGTTTAAAGCCAGCCTGCGAGCTCCCGCTGGGGAACGGGGTCTGGGGCTTGCCCCGCTCCGGTGCTCCAGCTGGGGCGCAAGGTCAGGGACTGCACCATGCAGCTCCCGAAAGCCACGGCATGGCCCTGCTCCGGTGCTCCAGCCGGGGCACAGGGTTGAGAACCACACCATGCGGCTCCCGGAAGCCGTGGCATGGCCCCACTCTGGCTCCTACACGCTCCAATGGCCCCCTCTGGCGCTCCAATAGGAGCTGCAGGGGTGGTGCCTGCGGATGGGGCAGCGTGCAGAGCCGCCTGCCCACACCTCCACATAGGAGCCAGAGAAGGGATATGCCGCTGCTTCTGGGAGCCACTTGAGGTAAGTGCAGCTGGGAGCCCGTGCCCCTGAGCCTCTCCCCATGCCCCAATCCCCTGCCCCAGCCCTAATCCCTCTCCTGCCCTCCAAACCCCTCGGTCCCAGCCCAGAGCACCCTCCTACACCCCAAACGCCTCATCCCCAGTGCCACCCCAGAGCCCACACCCCCAACCAGAGCTCTCACCCCCTCCCACACCCCAACCCCAATTTTGTGAGCATTCATGGCTCTCCATACAATTTCTATTCCCAGATGTGGCCCTCAGGCCAAAAAGTTTACCCACCCCTGGTTTAGATCCTGGCTATTTTAGAAACGTCCTCCTTCTCCAACCTTGTCCTTATTCATCTTTAGTTATATGCTTTCTAGGAATCCCACAATTGTTTCATAAGTCAGCTGATGATCATGCCTTTGTGATAACAGTTTAAGTTGTGGTACGTCTCCCCCCTCCCGCATCTCGACCATTCTTTCTCCACTTAATTCCCCTCCCTCACCGCCAAACAAAAACCAAAAACCTGCCATGCATTTTCAATGTGGCTACTGTTTGCCCCATATTTATTACTTACTACCTTTTCCTATCCTAGAGCCCATCTTAATTTAAAGTTTTCAGAGACTTTCCCCTGCCCTTTTTGAAACCATAATTTAATGGTTTTTATAGTATTTTATCACTGTGTTGCACCCTCAACACCTTAGTTTGGAGGTGGAAGATGTGGCCCATTAAGAATAAGTCATCTCCCAAAGGGTTTTGAAAGGGTGGCTGTACATTACTTTGAAGATATACAAATGCTTTAAAATGGGTAAGATGTTTTTCTCTCCATATATGTACTAAAAGGAGTTCAATTCATGCTAAAGCATAGTTAGAATTGCTGTAGATTGAACATGGACTGGAATTAAATGCACTTAGAGATTTATTATGACTGGCAAGCAACTTTAGAGTAGACATTAACTGAATGGATCCTCATTTGCTGGATAAAACTGCATAAAGGTAAAGTAGGAACAAACTTGTTGAAGGACTGGTACAAATTACTGCAATATACACATCTTCACAGATTGACAGAGGGAAGGGAAGCCATTTAGATTTGGCAACTGTTACTCAGTTGTCTTAAAATCTTCAACCAAGTGTTACCGTATTGGCTTTGTTCTGCATTCCTTCAGTTTTTATAGTATTCAGATAACTTCTCTAGAGATATCAGCAAATGCTAGAGTAATTCAAGCAAGACAGGACTGTACATGGCTGTAAAATAAAATAGTTGTGTACATTTTACAAGTTGGGTTATTGACATAGTTTTTAAATATGATCTTATGTATGTGTATTCCCATGAATTCTCTTCACCTAAACCAGCTAACATGTTAAAACTACAACTTGCACTGCTTATACTAGGACTATATTATGCTAACTATTGTATGCAGAAAAAAATTCCTAATGTGGATTGCATAACTCATTTTCCCACTTTAGATAAGCCATAATCAGCTACTGCTAAAGGATCTTAATTTGTTATGGGAAAAAGAGAACTAAATCTAATAGCACAATATAAATAGCATAGTATCCAATCCTGTTCCCACTAATGAAATCAGTGGAGGAACTCATGCGGCAGGATCAGGACGCTCTCTGGGTTCTCAGCAGAACACAGTACCTTTCCCTGAGATATACTCATTTTAATTTCACAAACTGCTTTAGAGAAAAACATTGCACAGCAACAAAATATATATTTATTTTAAGGTAACACTACATAACAGTAGCCTGCACAGTGGGAAACTTATGCTAGCCAATACCAACTAACACCAGCATAACATACCATGACGAGGCTACATGCAAAGCCAGCTGTGTTGGTTAAATACATCAGTTATGTCATTTATCCACTGTTCTGAGTCAATTAAATGCACTGAATACATCCCTAGAAACCATCCCAATTAAAAAGGTGTGCCATTTATCAGGCAGGGGATTAAGTGGATTCTACTATATTGACAGCTTCGTAGGATTCTGTAAGATTCAATCTATTCTAGAGCATTCAATACAGTTCAGTGCACAGAAGTTATGTTCCCATACTGCATCCATCACAATCATCTTCAGAGTTTTCCTATGTAGATATTAACATTCTAGTAATCTTCTCCCAACTAGTTAATGTTATTAAAAATGTCGCAGGTCTAAACAAAAAAGTTCAGAATTCTTGTGACAGTCACCCTTTCATGTATCTGTATTTCTGGACCTCCCATCACCAATACATGTAGATATTACTTATTTTATAGTTCTGGATTGCTTAATAATCTTTCATAATTTGCTGTGAAGACTAACTACTTGGAGCAATCTATCAATCACGAAAAAATGGTTACCTACCCCTCGTAACTGTTGTTCTTTGAGATGTGTTGCTCATGTCCATTCCAAGTAAGTGAGTGTATGCCGTGTGCACAGCTGTCGGAAGGTTTTTCCCCTAGTGGTACCTGTCAGGTCAGCTGTGGAGCCCCCTGGAGTTGCACCTTCATGGCGGTATATATAGGTCCCTGCCGACCTGGTGCCTCCTCAGTTCCTTCTTGTTGGAGTACTCTGACAGAGGGGTAGGCAGGTGGGTTTTAGAATGGACACAAGCAACGTATCTTGAAAGAACAAGAGTTACGAAAGGTAGGTACCCATTTTTTCTTCTCTGAGTGCTTGCTCATGACGATTCCAAGTGCTTGCTCATGACGATTCCCAAGCAGTCCTTAGGAGGAGGGGTCGGAGTTCACTGAGTCGCAGACTGCAGCACCGCTCTGCCAAATACTGCATCATCTCTGGCCTGCTGAGTAATGGCATAGTGCGAGATAAAGGTGTGGAACACGACCACATCGCTGCCCTGTTTTATTTTTTGCTTGGACAACTCCGCTCCAGCCAGTTTTTTGGGTCTTTTTTGCTTCCCCCATGTGTCCCAATGTTTTGAAGCTTTAATCCGGTCATCCTAGAGAGGGAGCAGGGCTGGGGCAACGGGTTGGGGAACGGGAGGGGCTCAGGGGTGCAGGCTCCAGGCGGTGCTTACCTCAAGCAGCTCCTGGAAGCAGCGACATGTCCCTCCCACCCCGGCTCCTAAGCGGAGGCATGGTCAGGCGGCTCTGTGCGCTGCCCCATCCGCAGGTGCTGCTCCTGCAGCTCCCATTGACCACAGTTCCCAGCCACCACAGTTCCCAGCCAATGGGAGCTGCGGGGGTGGCGCTTGGGGTGGGTGCTGTGTGCGGAACCCCCTGGTTGCCCCTAAACATAGGAGCTGGAGGGGGGACATGCCGCTGTTTCCGGGAGCCATGCGGAGCATGGCATGTGCACGCGAAGCGGCCCCCAACCCCGCTCGCCAGCTGATGCTTTTTTCAGAATACATTTCCTGTCATGTTTCCTGAAATCAAAGACCGCTTATATGAAGGTCTTTGAGACATTTTTGTACATAGACATGGTTAACAGAAGAATAACTAGACTGCAAAGAGGAGCATGGAAATCTGACAGAGCAAAGCAACAGAACTGAGCAGGATTGGGCCTGCTTTGAGCAGGGGGTTGGACTAGATGACCTCCTGAGGTCCCTTCCAACCCTGAGATTCTATGATTCTATGAATCAGGGATTAGACAAAATGACCCTTGTGGTCCCTTCTAACCCTATGATTCTATAGGGTAAAATCACAAAATGAAAAACTCCCCATTTAGAACAAATGCTGTGGAAGCCTTTCAGTGAGAAACAACCATGCACTCAGTGTGAAAGAGAGTATTTATAGTACATAGGTAGAGACTACCTGCACAAAGGTTCAACTTACGTCCGTATGTACAATAGTGGATACACAATTTAAATTGTAAGATCCACATGGCAGAGACTGTGTTGACTTTAGTACAGCACACAGCACACCATTGGCACTCAACAAATAAAGATGAGAGAAGCTACAAGTCAACTATTAAAAAAGCAAGCCTCGTAGGTGAAACTCTATGCCCTGTGTTATGCAGGAGGTCAAACTACATGATCATAATAGTCATTTGTGGTCTTAATCTATTAACTTCATTCATGAAGCTTTGTTTCCTTACAGGAACACTGAAGCATTCAAAGAAAAGTACAGCTGATTAAATGTACTTTAATGTTTAAAATATGTGCTTGTCTTAAGCAATCAATAAAACATATTCCAAGTCATTGTTTGCTCACAGATTTTAAACAAATGTATAGTACAGTATCTTAAAAAATAAAAAAAAGAGAAGTCATGTAGGAGTACCGTTCTAAAACAAAAAGAATCTCTAAAAATGCCGGCAGAATGCCAGGAAAAGTAGAAGTGTGGTTAAAAAATAGTCATGTGTGCATAATATAAATTAACTTCTTTAACTTTTAAAAACAATTTGAATAAACCAAGCACATACATTAGAAAAGCCTCTTGGTTTTAAATTTCTCTACAATTCTTCTCCCTCCCCCAATAAAATGCTTTCAATTAATAATTAAAAAAGGCAGATATTTTCCCTCATTTAAAATCATTTATGGTCTGCATCCTGAGAGTAGTGGAACACAACAGCTTCCCTTGAAGTTGGCACTATTTTATGCAATAGAATTATGAGATCCCAGCAAAAACATGAATGGATCTGCTGCTGTGCCAAATTTACAACGCTAAGTTTTGCGATCCAGTTACCATCACATTTTATTTCACCTGCTCTCTACCACTCAGCACACAAAGAGTCACATACTGTAAGCCTAGAGAATGTTAAAAAAAAGTTGAAATTTTGTATATACAGTAAATGACAACATGGAAATGGCTGGTCAGGGCTATAGACGGTGGCCAACCTGGCCAGTAAGCTGAAATAGATGGGAATTGAGGGCTCAACATCTTTCAGAATAGAGCACTCAGAATTTGGTAGTAGTTTGCAACAGTGTATTGAATTCAATAACAAGTGAGATGAGAAACATAGCACAGACTGGAAGCTTAGGAAACTATACATCGTAACTCCTTTTAACAAATTCTAGTCAATCATCATCATAGCAAATCCCACAGGGACATGGCCTCCTTGCAAATCAAGTGTCACATGGATCGATTCCTGGCGTCATCGTGTCGTCGTCTGATTGTATATTCAAATATTTTTTTTAACATTTATTCTAAATAAACAGAGCTGTGATTATAAACAGAGAGACAACTGGCAACATTGATCTGTCCTTGATATCTCCCCACAGGAATCCTCTGTTTTGAAGAGAGTATCCCAGAGGCCCTACATTTTATAAATGCTCAGTTGAACTTTCAAACTTATGACCCGAGAGGTTCTGTATAATTAAATATTAAAAGGATGACAGAGAGACCTTTATATTTAAACTATGCTCCATTTAACAAACAGCAAGAAAAACTTCTACGACTTTTTTGCCACACATTAACTCACTCACCAACCATTCCTGAGCACTGTCAAAAGCAGGAGCCATCCAATCTGCACTGAAACATTGAGGAGGCAGAGTGTGACGGGTGAGGTATTTAAACAGAGGTGTCCTTTGGGGGGGGGGGGGAGGAGAGGAGAGGAATGTACACAATTACAGAATCTCTCTTTTTGGGAGTGGAAAAATGAAGAAGAGGAGAAATACACATTGTATTACTTATAAAAGCTGCAAATTTGATAACAGACAATTTTATAAAAAGTCATTACAAGACTTACATAAATGCTAAATTAAGTTCTAAACTGACAACTTTACAAATGCACATCACTCACAGAAATGGTAGCTAATTATATCAACCTTAGAAAAAAGAGCTTCAGTAAGTAAAGTATACCAAAAGACCCTTTTTACACTCTCTAAAACTAAGAGGTGGTACCCTAACAATGAGTGAGGTAGGATGGATTTACAAGTCAGTGTTTCTCTTTTTGAAGAATTTCTAAAAGTAGCTAAAAGAGCAAAGCTGACTCCAAAAAGGATGAAATGTAATTCATTATGTACAGCTAAGAACATGTGTTGATCTGTCACATAAGGATGATCCTTTTTATTGTTATATTAGTGAAATGTACATTATCAAACGTCTCGTCACTTAGAAATCACCAGAAAGAGTAGGATGCCAGAGGATTAACCTGCTTTCATGTAGGAAGTTACCTAATAAATAATCACCATCTAATCAAGGTACGTACACAACACGGACATTACACATCAATTGATCTTGCAGCCTCTATGTAAGCACAAGCTCTGTTTCTGCTGAGAAGTATTCAAGTTGTGTAATAATTGAATATACATTTTATACGTCCCTCTATAAAGGAATGCAGAATATGATAGCTGTTGAAAAAGCATTAAAAAGTAATATGATCTTCAGACATGGACAGACTGAAAAACTGTCCTCGTGAAGCTGCAGAAGACAGAATCACAAGGGATAATCTCTCCTCATCTGGGGGAAATTATAAGGTGACTACTTAATGTTACTGTGCAGAGTTCTTTCCCAATAACTGGATTTTTCTGCATAAAAGCACATTGTGTTATACTGTTATCAATCTACTAAGTTCATACTTATATTCTTCTAGATGCAGACTGGTACACTTGTAACTCAGCAACTCAATTATGTACTTAGCAATGTGGAAGTGAAGAAAGACAGTTGTAAAGCAGAACACTCAAAATGTTCTTAAGGGCTCTATGCAGTGTTCTTGTAGCTGGGTCAGTCCCAGGATATTAGAGACACAAGATGGGTGATGTAATGTTTTTTATTGGACCAACGTCTGTTGGGGAGAGAGACAAGCTTTCAAGCTACACAGAGTCTTCTTCGGCTCTTCTTAACCCAAACATTTTACTGAAGACTTCTCTAGGTGTATGGTTACCTTGAGGGAACAATCCCTTCACTAGATCCAAAGACCACCAAGGTGGCAGACTTTTGTTTTGTGAGGTAATAGAGTTTATCAGATGTACTCAATTTTTATATTCTTCCATCTTTTTGAGTTTACGTATCCCAAATTAAATATTAGGAATAGGATCATATTCCCCAATATGATCCTATCCCTAATATTTAATTCCCCAAATTAAATATTAGAAATAGGATCATATATGGTAAGTTTTTCCTCATTGCTCCTAACCTGCCTATTGGACCAGCTCTGTCAGGCTTGTACTATCCCTTTCCATTTTCTTCTGATGTAGAGGAGTAGGACCAAGCAGTGTGGTTTACCCTTGAATCTGAACAGTTTTTCAGTTAGAAGAGGCAAAGGTATGGGGGAGGGGAGAGGAGAAAGTCCTACAAGAAATCCTGACAGGCCTTTGCTTTTTCATCCACTTATGCAATTTAAGATAGTGGCCAAGCCAGCTGCCCCTGGAACCTCTTGGTAGTTGCTACCAGTATGTCATCTTATCTCTTGTCTTCTGCACTTCCTCTTGTTGGCCTGTTTTCCCTTCTCTTGGGTCTGCTCTGCAGATGGGAAGCCGAAGTTTTACATGGCTCCTCACATGTAGTTGTTGCCACAGAAGACCCTTTTTCCTTCATGAAGGACAGGAGTTCCTGGGGGGAGTAAGAGAGGGAGAAAGAACTATCTAGCCTAAAAAGCTTAGTAGATAAAATGTCAAATGATGGTGGGATCCAAATCAGCTTCACAATGGGGCATATTGTCTTTCTGTAGATGCCCACCATAAGGCAGAAAAGAGCTGCTCCGTTGAGAGCTGCCTCTTAGACACAGTGAGGAAACTGGAGCTGTGAAGAAAAGGAGCTATAGCCAGAAAAGAGGCAGCAAAACAGCTGGTCTTCTGATTGTCTCCACTACCTACCCTAGAAGAGCAGCAGCACACTGTAGCTGGAAACTGGTGTTCTCCTGGTTCAGTGAAAATAACTTCCCAGTCAACAGCAGTGATGTCCATAGAATGCTAATGGTGGGAATGCTTAGGAGAGCTGTCATTTTAACTTGCTACTTGTAAATTAAAGACTTTCTTCCAGTTTATAGAATGGGTTTAGCACTGGGCTCAATACACAGGTTTTTTGTTGACAATGTGATCCTAGTTTAATTTAAAATACTACTCAGAAACCCACAGGCTGCATTATCCCACAGGAAGGAATTACACAGCTTTAAAAAAGAAGGTTAATTTATTTTTTGGCAGCATATGGAAAACTCAATATTCAAGGGCTGTGTCCCCTGCCTCCATTCAAATGGCTACTATTCAGCATGATCCTGTCTATTTCCTCAGTTTGGTTCATTTCATTTGCAGACTCTGAGTAACCCTTTCATGTTTCTCCAAAACAGGATCTAGATTAAAAATAACCCAAACCCTTGTCCATATATTTTAGCTCTTAAAAGCTAAAATCAAAACAATATATGAATTTAATGAACAGAGAATAGTGCTGTCAGCATTTTAGCTAGCCACAAAAGGCCACAATGTTTATCTACATAATCATTCCAGGATTTTATTATATTTAAGGGGCTATGGAAAAACATCTCACTGTCTGCACTCAACGTGGGAGATGACTCATATCTGGAGAGGAAAATCTAAAACCCAGATGACTATCATTCAGCTGTTTTCAGAAAAAAACCATATGTTCAAACACTAGAACCTAAATAATTGAAGTTTTTCTTACCAAATATTTTGGGCTATCAGCACTAAGTTTTGTGTTACCACCGTAAAACTGGATAGCTTACTCACTTTACAGACAGCTGCCACAGGTTTGCTTGTTTTTTTAAAAAGTTAAAACATATTTGTACTGAATAATTTATTCAAAAGGCGCTGCTGTACTAGACATATTGTAGATCAGCTCCTGGCACTCTTACGAAGTGTGAGAACAGTCACATGCTAAACTAGACAGGTGCTATTCCTTTAAAAAGTACAGTATACTTCTCATGGACCCATAGCTAAAGCTATAATGTGGCAGGCAGAAAAGGAGTGGGGCAGAGAAACCTCTGACAACAAAACTGAACTGTGTAGCAAGGACAAGAAAGGCTTCAAGAGTCCTATTAGTTACAGATACTGCAGCTACAGAGGAAACATTTATTTTTGCTTCATTAAAAATACTCTTCAAAAGTTGGTTTAAGGAAAAATGTCCTCTATAAAAGCACAAAATACCTGGACAGTAATCTTGCATGCCCCTCTTTTTTACAGGGTGTGTGGCAGGGAGCACACTATTCAGACTCTTTAGGCACACAGTTGCATGTGTAGGCAGGCACCAAGCCTGCAAAGATGTGAAAGTGTGGCCATAGCTCCATGAATTGTGGAGTAACTCCCTACTGCCTTCTACTGCACAGTGTAGCAAGTTAAGCATATGCAGGATTGAGGCCTCAATCTGAACATATAATTACTATATTTGTGTACACAAACTGGGTAATTGTACACAAAACTGCATCTAATTAACTATTTGTACACAAATGTGGGAATACATGTAAATTATGCATGCAACTGGATGCCTGATTTGCCTAAAAATCAAGCCCAATGTTTTGTCTTAGTTTTCAAGTTAGAAGACCAACAATAATTTTCTCTAATCAGAGTAAAGTTCTGATTTTCAGAAGTGTGCTCATGAAATTAGTGTGACTGTATGCATAAAGGCTCAGTTGCAAACAGTTTCAGTACCTGAATATTTTTGCACATACAGTTAAAGAAACAGGCTTTTCATGTCTAATCACACATTCCAAACCAGTGAAAAATATCTTTTAGCGTAATCTACAAGAGAGCAGATATGTAAAACTTTGTAAATTAAACATATAACTTTTTGGAGAAGTAATGTGCCCATACTCCAAACCACACTTTACTTTTAGTCTGGTTCTAACTGACCAAGGTACTGTTTTATTTAATGTCCTTACTCGGTCTGCCTCTGAACACTAGGAGTTCTAGGCTTTGTTTTTTTTTTAAAGGGACAGGTCTATCCTACAAAGAGAATGCTCCTTGGCAAGAATCCTTAATTCAGCAAAAAACAAAATGTAACTAGTTGACTATAAATCCTAGTTCAAAAAGTTTTATAACTTGGTGTATAAAACAATCTCAAAGAGAGCCATTTTCTATGAAAAAATATATACAAGTTTAGCTGTACTAGGAGTTAGTCTCTCTCTCTACCCGCAACACATATTAATTGTACTAAAATTCAGGCCATGCTAAAATCCCACCACCTCCCAAAGAGGAAAAACCTAATGCAACTGAAAATTCCAAATGTCTAGATACACCTAAACCAGATATGTGCTGTCAGCTGAATAAAAGCATCTTAATAAAGGCACACCCCATCCTGGCACATTTTGGAAGGAACCCATCCACAGAAGAGCACTGTAAACCAAATTTATGTTTCCCCTGCAACTGGGAGTCTTGTTTTGAGCCCAGATTTTCTCCTGGGTTGTAAGAAATAGCCTCAGTTCAGAAGGCCAGATTCTTACATCTGTAGCCATGATGACTAGAGTGGCCCCATTTAAAAAACAGTGCTATTCCACCTGCATGGATTAGAATCTGGCCCAACATAATCAAACTACATCAGCTCTATGAGAATGGAATTATTAGTAGAAAGTCCTATTGTAAAGCACCCAAAATATTTGAAATAATATATGTTGCCTGTTATCCGTAACTTACATTAAAAGTTTCTCCTCTGATCCCAAACCATGATTAAGTCAACAAACTCCCCAGGTTCTACATTCATTCAGACAAATGGGGAACTAGCATATAAGGTTAATTTTGTTTTCCATAAAAAATTATTCTAGTCCCATTATCTGAAACAAAAATATGAATGTGTCCAATCAGGTCTGAAAAGGGTGTGCAGATTGAAGTTATAAGATTAGAACTTGACTGAATCCACCAGATCAGGATCAGATTATTTTATTTATATTTTTATTTACAACATGTTCAAAACATGAATTTGTGGTCTGCAGTATACAGCCATATTAGTGTACAAGGGACCACGTCAGTGAGATTACAATGCAGCAGCTGCTGGGACAGCATGCCTTGGCTTGTATTGCTATCTGGTGATAAAAGACCAAAGTATTAAGAGCAGATGGCAGCCTGTTCAAACCTTTACTGAATGATTTCTGCAGCTTTCAACAAGTTAAAATCTTATAGTTCTGAAACAAAATGCAGCAAGAGCACGTATTTCAAACTCACCAACAAAAAAATTATTCAAGCTAATCTTTTCAAGTTAAACCCCAGATTTGTTTAACAAGAGGCAAAAACTCCAAGTTAAAATATTGTTCTTATTATTTATTATTGACCACCTTTATTACAGTAGTCCCTAAAGGCCAGTGAAGATCGGGGCTCCATTATGCGAGGCACTGCACAAACACAGTAGTAGACGGGCCCTGCCCCAAAGGGGTTACAATCTCAATAGACAAGACAGAGAACTGTGGGAACGGGTATAACACACAAGCAGAATGAACACAATGGCAACGAATATGTTAGTGCCACAATTTTTGGGGGGTGGAGGGGCAGGGGGCTAGTTAGAAGGAGATATGCTAAAAGACAAATGGAAGGGAAGGGAGATGAGAAGGTCCTGGCAAGGGAGAAGAGAGTCAGCGAGGCAGGTGTAAAATGAAGCTCAAGCAAAAAAGTCTGGTCGGCGGTGCAGTGGGGCTAAGGCAGACTCCTTGGCTCCGCACGGCTCCCGGAAGCAGTAGCATGTCCCCCCCTTCAGCTCCTAGGCATAGGGGCAGCCAGGGGGCTCCGTGCGCGCTGCCCCCACCCCAAGCACCAGCTCCGCAGTTCCCATTGGCCAGGAACCGCGGCCAATGGGAGCTGCGGGGCCGGTGTCTGTGGACCGGATGGTGCACAGACCTGCCTGGCCGTGCCTCCACTTAGGAGCCAGAGGGGAGACATGCCGCTGCTTCCAGGAGCTGCCTGAGGTAAGTGCTGCCTGGAGCCTACACCCCCTCCCACGACCCAACCCCCAGCTTCAGTCCTGATCCCCCTCCCGCCCTCCGAATCCCTCAATCCCAGCCCAGAGCACCCTCCTGCACCCCAAATCCCTCATCCCCAGCCCCACCCCTGAGCCCACATCCCCAGCTGGAGCCCTCACACCCCCCCTCCATACCCCAACACTCTGCCCCAGCCCTCATCCCCCTCCTGCCCTCCAAACCCCTTGGTCCCAGCCCAGAGCCCCCTCCTGCACCCCAAACCCCTCATCCCCAGCCCCACCCCAAAGTCCACACCCCCAGCCAGAGCCCTCACCCCCTCCTGCATCCCAACCCACTGCCTCAGCCCAGAGCCCCCTCCCACACTCTAAACTCTATTTTTAGCCCCACCCCACAGCCCGCACCCCCAGCCAGAGCCCTCACCTCTTCACACACCCAAACCCCCTAAACCAGCCCGGTGAAAATGAGTGAGTGAGGGAGGATGGGGAGAGTGAGTGAGAAGGAGCGGGGGATGGAGTGAGCAGGGGCAGAGCGTCAGAGAAGGGGTGTGGACTTGTATGATGGGCATGGCAGGGGGTGGGGCAAGAGTGTTTGGTTTTGTACGAGTAGAAAGTTAGCAATCCTCCTGATAGAGCATCTCCTCCACAGGTCTGGCTCTGAGGGGTGTTCAGGAGATGGGTGGCTCTGGTTGGGCCTCCTTGAACCCCCTTCTTCCCCAGGGCAGCAGTACCTGCTTTGGCTGCTCCTACCAGCTACAGTGTTTGGATTTGTCAACTTAAATTTTAAATCCTTAATTTTCAATATTGCATGTGCATAAACTCCCTCCACACACCAATACATACCTATGTCATATCAAACCTGCTTTTATAACAAAATTGAATTGTTTCCACTCTTATACCCATCCTCATGTGACTGTTTATAGGAAATTATTTCCCAAACACCTCATAAGCATTGGTTGCCAATCCTATCTTCATTTAAATTATACAAATGGAATAACTCATCCACAGAGGCAGAAAACACAACAGAGGAATAATCCTTCTAGGGCATCGTGCTTTATGCCACTTCCTTTCAGCTGTGTATATTAATGATGTAATTTCAGCAGGGTTATCCCTTCCAGTTCTGTTAAAAATAGCATGTGCATGATACACTGATGAAATGGATCCACTCTAGGCGGTGAGGTAATGCAATAAATCCATTGCTCTTTTACAGAGGCATTAAGAGCAAGTTAGAAAGGAAAATGAAGCATTGACTTTTCCGCTTAGCTCCATTTTTTAATTTGGAAAACAGTCCTGTAAAATCATTTTTGCTCTAGTCCAGGGGTTCTCAAAATGTGGGTTGGGACCCCAACATGGGTCCCGACCCCATTTTAATGGGGTCACCAAGGCTGGTGTTGGCCCTGGGCCCCAGCAAGTCTGAAGCCCAAGCCCAAGCCCCACGTTCCAGGGCTAAGGTTACATGCCTCCCCGCCCAGGGAAGAAGCCCTTGGGCTTCAAGTCCCCCTTCCCCGCTCACCTGGGGCAGCAGGGCTTGGTCAGGCTCGATCTTCGGGTTCCCCCCTCCTGGGGTAGTGTAGTAATGTTTGTTGTCAGAAGGGGGTCATGGTGCCATGAAGTTTGAGAACTGCTGCTCTAGTCATATGCACTGTTTAACATAATTACATATTGAAAGTTTTCCAGGTAAGAGTTACCAACAGAGGGAGGAGTTTGGGTACCTCAATAATTATTTTTTCCTACTTTCAAAAAGATAAGGTTAAACTTACAAGAAACCCATAACTCTGAACTTTCCACTTTAAAGTAGTTGGTATTTATGTACTACAATATTAATATAAGGATTTATTTTATACCAGGGGTTCTCAAACTGGGGGTCAGGACCCCTCAGCGGGTCATGAGGTTATTACATGGGGGCGGGGGGTTTGCAAGCTGTCAGCCTCCACCCCAAACCCTGTTTTGCCTCCAGCATTTATAATGATGTTAAATATACTTTAAAGTGTTTTTAATTTATAAAGGTCACACTCAGAGGCTTGCTATGTGAAAAGGGATCACCAGTAAAAAAGTTTGAGAACCACTGTTTTATACCCTTAAACTAATGAGATGTACAGTCAACCTTAACTTCAAAGGGCTTTTTTTGTGTATGTCAGAGATGTGAGGCCTTATCTCCATTTTACAGATGGGAAAACTGAAAACAGAGAAGTGACTGACTGACCGACTGAGGTCATATTCAGGAAGTTCCTTCACACAGCTAGGGTTAAAACTTGTGTCTGAACCACAAGACCATCTTTCCTTCTTTTATAATGGCTCCTTTAAAGAACAGCATTTACATTGGAGAAACTTCCAAAAATAAATTACATTTTTACATCCCATTGTCTTTCATGCATTATTTCCTGTGCTACATTTATAAATCAAAAGATACAGAAAAACATGTTACATTTGCACTTCAATTACTTGCAAATCTGAAAACGTTCCATGATTTTTGATCCTGTGCATTGAGACATCGGATATGCAAATCCCAGGAGTGGCATCAGCTGGACCTTAGAATGCAACAGGACATTTTTAAAAAGTTAAAGCTTCCTTCTTTAAAAGGATTTGTCCTTCAATTGAATTTACAAGCTACGATTTGCAAGAGGTCTGACATTAGTGCGAGTTTGATTACACTGGTTGTTTCTTTCTCACAGTCCATCTGTTCCTTATGCCAAATACTGAATGTGTGAAATCATGACCACTTCCATGGCAATAAACTGTTGTCCAACACCAGATACATTCACTTTAGAATTTAAAAGAAGGGGAGCAGAGTAGAGAAATAATATTTGCAGTAACAACAGGGGAAGCAGAGAAAATTGGTGGCAAAGTAGACAACTTTTTAGGAAGTGTTCTTATCTTTCTCCTCCACCCACCTCATTTTTAAACCAGGCCAACGTTGTCATGTCAGTGTTCATTACTGGAAATATTACATCTCCTCCTGCTGCTTATTTCACTATTCGAATCCATAATATACAGTTTGTGATTTCCAGTGTTGCCAAGTCTTGCAATTTTATCTCAAGTCTCATGATATTTGGTATTTTTCTTACACTCTCAGCTTCTGGGTTCATATGATTATGAGAGACTATCAGCTTTCATTTAAAAGAAAAAAGTTTCTAGCCCTCATATTTAGAGAAAAAAAAATTGAAAATGTGAACCCTAAATGACACCAAAATATAAATAAAAAAGAAACGCCAAAAGATTTTAATTTTTTTTAAACTGATTTTTCAGGGCCTAACTCATATGGCTGGAGGTGACAATACTGGATATCACAGTGAAAATCCCTCTTACCTCAGGCAACACCCCAATTTCTATTTACTTGACTGTAAACAAAAAAGTATTTCTAAAACCAAAATTATGTGCTGTGATTGATGGTCTGGACTTCTTGTCTCTAATTCACAACAATGGAAATGAGAGGGATGCGGGGGGGGGGGGGGGAGCGGGGAAGAATGTTTGGTTTTGAGGAAAATCCTATCTGCTGTTTGAAAGAACAATATAGACAATGGCTGGGACAGAGAGATGCAGGCTGGTCTGTGAAGTGTGGTCTCCAACCTTGGTCATTAAACCTTTGAAAGACAGTGACTAATAATTTTTAAGGGTGCACCATCTCTTAGAGAAAGCAATGATTTAAGCCTTATAGTGTACATAAGTGTCTCTGTAGGTAACTGGAGAAAACTGGGGAAATAGGTTCAGCTGCCCGAGATCAAAGGAGCCACATCTGGACCTCCAAACTGACACAGCTGCAGGAGCTTCTTAAGAGAACTCTGGGTAGTGTCAGCATTTCATTGTCGTCTAGATAGCTACTCCCTTGCTGAGTCCAAATGGTCAGGAGGAGGAAATTGCATTCAAGGAATGTAAGCTACTGCTTTCTCTTTTTTTTCCTCTGTAACTAAGCTGAAAATGCCTCATCTGATTCAGTTTACAAGAAGTGTAAATCTAGACATGCAAAGCAGTTTCTTGTATTTTAATTCAATTTTCTCCATTTTTAATAAATCCTGTATTTGTTAAGACTATTGTTGTATGGGTCACTTCATGCAGACCTTTCCAAGAAAAGAACTTAATAAATTCTAAGGACATGTACTGAAGGGTAAAAAGCTTCTGGATTCTTGACCCCACCCCACACAGTTCCAGTCAAAGGCCAGGACAAAAGAAATTAACATCTCACAGGGACAAGATACTATCAGTCAGCAGTAGGCAAAGGACCTACCAGGTGATGGGAGTTGGCAGTAGTATTGGGAACACATGAGTCCTGTATTTCCACTGCTTGCATCCGAAGAAGTGGGTATTCACCCACGAAAGCTTATGCTCCAATACCTCTGTTAGTCTATAAGGTGCCACAGGACCCTTTGTCGCTTCTACAAATCCAGACTAACACGGCTACCCCTCTGATACATGAGTCCTGTATGATACTTTTCAACTTTACACCAAATTTGTCGTATAGATTTTATTTTTATAAAAATGGGTAGGAAAAGACCTATTAGAAGACTGACATGGTTATATACAGTAGTTTTCATCACATGTAAGTATGAGTCCCACTAGAAATTTAGATATCAGTGCAAGTTCCACTCAGTTTTGTGGACATAAGCAATTTGAAAAACCATCGTCCATTTTACCCCTCTATATTAAGTTAGAAGTAATATGCTGACCAATGCCATGACTGCCTATACAAACACTGCATTAAACAGTTGTCTAAAAATTCAAGAAAACTAAAGACAGAATGAAGATTCTGGCTGATAGTAATTTTGAATTAAAACTGACTTTTCTTAACTGCTTTGGAACATAATCAGAAACTCATGTCACTGCTTCCAATAGCTGTGGCGGAATAGCTGTTGATTTATATGACTGAGCAACGCTATATATTATTCTGTAACTGATACCACCAAGATTTCATAGACAGTGGCTTGTTGACAGTCTGTGATATAACAGAGTGAAAGAATAACTTTAGGGAGGAATATGCTTGCATACTTTGTCTTGCCACTTGTGTTTTTGAATAGCTGGGGAAAAGGTAAGAAGTGTAGTATTAAGGATTCATGTATGATTGTGCCAGATATGGAAAACTATACTATCATTAAGACTTGCATGTGTGATTGTACAATGGACGTATGTTTGGCGAGGTATTTTGTCCAGGCCTATTGAAATTTGCCTATGACAGACACACAATACTACTGAAGTTTTCATTACTCATGTCGAGCCTGATTTTGATTATAATGTTTGAGCCCTGAAATTGTTGGGGGTGCGGAGGACTTGAAGGTGCTCAGCACCTTTCAGGATAGGCCTTCCATCCACACTATCCTTTACTTGGTAGAAAGTTGTATCCTTTCTAAATTATTCTAACGATTTTCAGTTCTATTGTTCAGTACAATCATTAATATTAAAAGGGCATTAGAAATTCAAGCTACTGTGCAAAAAACAAAAACAAAAACTTAATGAACATTAAAGATGTGACTGCAAGAGAGTCAGGAAATTCAAGAGTTAATACTGCTATAAGCACATTTGACATGCATTATTTTGGATCATCATACAACCTGCTAAACGTAGTCTTTAAATAAATGCACAAAGTGTGGTAGAAGGTTGCTTGTGGGAAAACTGCATTTACACATTCCCTTGTGGTAAGAACTCAGACAACAACCTTAAATACACAGAGCATAACTTTCAACTGACACCAGCTCACCACAGTTCTTGACCAGTAGGCAAACGTCTTTTTAGCTATTTTGGTAAGACTGTTACTGATGGACTGTAAGGGCCTTGGCTGCATAGTGCTGGATACCTAATGTTGTCACTTCTGAACCACAACAATAGGCACCTTAGGGTCTTGATGTTTAGAGTCTCTCTTTAAAAGTTATTCAGTAAAGAATTTCTTTACAGAAAATAGAACGCTTCATTCAGTTTGTTAATTTAAAACTCAATAACACGTTGCACCTATGACCAAGGTCTAGAACAGTCTCATATTACATAGACACCAAGATCTACACTTTCAGCAGCATGTAGAGACACTGCATGCCCAGTTATCACAGGTATAAACAGCAATGTAGACAGTGAGGCACTGCTTTGGTGAGTAGAGTGCCCTATGAGCCTGAACCCTAGGGTATACACGGTGCATAGCTCTCTACACACCCAAGCAGTGCCTCCTACATCTACACTGCTGCTGGAGCCTTTCCCCGCTGCAGGAAAAGACTCTGGCAGGGGGAGAAAGTAGGAAAAGGCTCTGGCAGCTAACTGCCATGTGTAGCTACACACCATAGGGAATGCGGATGCAGCCTGCCTTACACAGTGACATGTAGCTATATGTGCAGTACACACCACCACAAGTGTAGGCAAGTGTAGACAAGGTCTAACACTGTAGTTTGTTCAGTTTCTAGAATAGATAAAGGGGACTGGAATGTCAGACTTTATTCTCTCTTTTATTTATTATTTTGGTGTTTTTTGTTTTGTTTTGAAACTTTAAAATTGTTTAGTGCTCGTTAAGTGAAAGACTGATTCCTAGCCTGAGCCAGTAGGTATACTGTAATTAAGAGCAGCAAAAGTTTCCCCACAAAGCTCTAATACACCTAATCCCTAAAACAGATCCCCAATACTTCACCATTCCAGTCCAGGTCTCTCTTGAACCATGGCAAATTACCATAACACACTTTGTGATGTGGAAAAAGGGGTGAAGAGGATGACTTCAAGCAACTTATTTTGTCATTTAACTAGGATATTAACTCAGATCTCCAAAGTACAAAACTAACACATTTACCTACTGTGACATCTAGCAACAAGGATTTTGACTGAGCTCTAAGCAGAGGACTAGGAATTTCTGAATTCTAATCCCAGTCCTGACAGACTCCCAAAGTGGTGGGTTTTTTTGTTTTTCAAAAAAAGTTTTGTTTTTATTAAACCTTGTAATACAAACCTGAAAAGTAAACAAAAACTGGCAATAAACAACATGAAGTTTTTCCTTACACGGAAAGAGAGCAGAGCAGCGCTAATAAATTAAATGTCAAACTAAACCAAAGTGTTCTTGGGCTAATTACTTCTCTACCTCAGATTCCCCAGATGTAGCAGAGAGCTGTACAATTAGTTAAATATCTAAAACGAATTGCAAGCTTCCCATATTCCCTTCAAGAGACCAATTTTAAAAAAAAATAATCCATACATTTAAAACTTGATTGTAACTTTTTTCTTAATTCCAGTTTAATTCCTTCAACCTGAACTTCAGCTCCTTGTAAAGAAAAGTGAATTTCACGATTTATGCTGTATATAAGCTTCAGAAAGTTGCTTAATATACAATAGGTTTAAGTCTAAAAGAAAAGAAAAAATAGAATGTCAAAATATTTTTTAAAGTACACTAATCCTTGGATTCAATAGCTAGAATTAACTGAAAAATACCTGATGTTCATACAACAGCTAACATATTAGAGGGAGTAAAATAAGGCTGGAATGTAGTAATGTCTTCTGTGTGATCCAAATCTGACAGTTTTATCTATTCTGCTAGTGTTTGGAAACAGAGCTCTACTTAATCAAAGGTGAAAACAAAATAAACTAAACAGATATAAACATCTGAATAATGATGTAGGGTTGGTATGGACACTTGGTTAAACTTCAGAGCATGTTTCTGAAGTATTATAATATGTAGCACTTAAGAACGTATTTAGGTTTACAGAGGAGGACCTCAAATCTTTGGAGATACAAAAGCCAAGTATAAATATTTAATATAATTGTACAATTTATTAATTTAAAAAATATCCATATTGCTGACACAGAGGTCTTGTGCCAGTGCCAAGTTTGGATCCCAAACCAGCAGAATCTGAGAATGCTTTGTATCACTTTCCAATCCCTTCCCCTCTGGCAGACTCAAGCAGCTCTGGAGAAGACCTGTTGAGTTTTGCTTGCCAGAAGGAAGGTTCCTGCAACACATTTTTTTGTGGGGACAGGATGGGCTAGGAGGCTGAATGGTAAGAAAATGATAGGGGAGCAGGAAAAGGGCAATATCAAGAATGCTCAAGGAAAATATACTCAGAAGCAAAATAAGATGACAGACGAAGGTTCTGGATAGCTCATCATACTACAGATTTCTGACAATCATAGAATGAAACACGTACTATAACATGACAATTACTTACAAATAATTACTTCAATTCTCTCAAGTAAACCTTGTTCACCTGACACAGCTGAAAAACGACAATGTCTGTACTGTTCATTTTAAAATCAGCTAATTGTTAATCCACAAAATAGTGTGTAAATGGCTACACAGAGACTCCTCATTACCTGGATGTAATTTAAATAAATATATATCTAAACCCACCACATTTTACATTTGCTACGCATGAACTGAAGAAAATGGACAGCCTTATTGGGTATGTCTACAAGGCAGTGAGGAGCATGCCTCCCAGCCAAGACAGCTTGAGCACACTAAAAATAGCAGTATGGATGTTGCAGCTGGAGAATCAGCTTAAGCTCTCATGCCCACCCAGCCCCTTGGGTCTATATTAGGGTGGCTACCCTGAGCCTCTGCTGGTGTTGCAACAGCCACACTGCTACTGTGGGCGCACTAGCTCAAACTGAGCTAGCAGGAGTCTACCTAACCAAGCTGGGAGATGACTGCCAGCTGCAGCATAGACATGCCCATTATTTCAACATAGCCGTTTAACAGTTCCGAATCTTAAGATGGAAGTGGTTTTAAATGTGGATATTCTCAAAACTGCCTTTTTCAGCAGAAACTGATAAGTATATATATAAGCAGTATATACTTATTTTTAAATCCAATGTACTAGTTCACTGACATCATACTCTGCTCTGAAAACTTGTTTTACCTTCTCTCAAAGGAACAGTGTCTGACAGCTGAACTATCACTGATTTCAGAGACAGAATTGTTAGTTTATTTTTTGTTGATGTTATCATGATACTATGTGAATCTTGCTAGATGTTACTGTGACGAACTAGGACTGTAGTTAAGGTTTCCCTGAGTACTGTGTAGGTGCCTCAGTTTCCCCTATGCGGTGCTTGAGTATCTAGGTGGTGGGACAACGGTGCATGATTGTTACAAAGCCCTAGAAGGCAGAGGCCTGGACACAGAGAAGGGCTCTGTCTCCTGGCAACAGATGGCCCGGCCCCTTGCCCGGCAAAGGTGAGAGCTGAAGGTGTGAGAACAAAGGGATCAGGTGACCTCCTGGCCCAGGAAGCAGACAAAGGCGGAGGAGGGGCCGGAGAGTTTGAGTTTTGGTGGCTGGCCGGAGAAGAGGCGAGGGAGGCAGACAGGGTCTGGCCTCCCTGCCCCGGTTGGAGCTGTGGGGCGAAATGCAGGGAGCCCCAGGCTGGGGTCTAAGCTCCCTGCCCCCCGGAAGGACCCGACTGAGGGGTCCTGGATGTACTGACAAGCTCTGGTTGGGCTGTGTTCCTGGCATCTCTAATAAACCTTCTGTTCTACTGACTGGCTGAGACTCCCAGTGAATCCGGGGAAGAGGGGTGCAGGGCCGGACTCCCCTATACTCCATGACAGTTACTAAAATAGTTTTTTTTTCCTTGTTGAAAATGGCTTAATTATATAGTCACAGACACCACATCTCTTTCATCCGTTTTTTCTAATCAGCAGCCCATTCCCACCCAACTCAAGTCCCAATTGCTGTCCTACTTCCTTCCTCCAAACATACAAATCCTTCCTGCTACCACCAAACAAGTCCCAACTCCTCCTTAGCTTCCCCAAGAATTTCTAATATCACCTCCTCACACAAATCTTGATTCCCAATAACACTGAATTCTCTGCAGCTTTCCAACTTCCACTCAAACTCTCCAAGCAGTTCCACATCTATTTTCAAAGTCTTGTAAATTCTTCAACCCCTCCCAGTGATAATAAGAATTTTGCCTTTAAGAGCTTGAATATCTATAAAAGATTGAAAATAATCCTATTTATTTGGCAACCATAAAAGATCAGGATTGAAGCAGTAATGGATACTTAAGGGTGCACAGAGAACCTAAAATGAGATACGATGACCCACATTACTGCCAGTCTTATTCTGAACACACTTATCTCCTGAAATTACATTTTCAGTCAAGTGTGCAGCCAATGGAAACAATGACTTATTCCCTAATCCATCTTGTTGTGGGATGTAGCATTATTACATGTCAATTTATGCCTCCTACTACTGCTCCCCACCCACAAATTAACAGTGGAATTTCACTCATTTTGATTTCCAATATACTGGAAGTAGAATAAAGTTGCTTGTCAGCTACAGAGAGTTTTCTAGTCTGTTTTATCCAACATGATAAAACTGTACACAAGGGATTGAACACACAGGTAATTCTACAGAAGTATACAGTACCCGAAGATGTTAACTCTGAACCAGAAGCTATGCTATCAAGGCAAATCTTCCAGAGGAGCCCCTGCACAATGCAGACAAAGCAGCCCATGTGCACAACACATTCTCAGAACTACCAACAGCTGGACTCAACTCATAGTACATGGACGCTGCTTGGGTTAAATGGCCACAGCATGCCACCTGGACTCACACAGTTATTCTGATGTCATTCCACCTTGCGACAGAGTCCCAATTCATGCTACACATGTGCAAGTTACTTTCTCTGGATCCATTAACTTGGCTCAACCACACTGTTGAGTTCTTACCCTAACTTTTATTTATTTTTTTGCGGGGGAGGGGGGCGGCGGCGATATTGTTTCCCCAAAAGTCAGTGGATGCCACAAACTAACTGAGAACAATCCTGAGGAGGTGATATCTGTTTGGGTATGATCAGAACAATAGTTTGAGCCCATGTGTGTGCAAAAAAAATAAAAAAAGTTGATGTCACATGATTTTTTTAAAAGGGGAACTGTATTTCAGTCACCAACTCAAATTTCAACCGCTAACCCTACCCCAAACCCAGAAGTTAATGATTTATTAAGTAAGCATGTGTCTTTTAGAGCACTTAGAAAAAAAATCAGTTGTTAAAACAGTAAACTAGTCTCATTCTTAACTACAGCAATGCTAATGTTTTACTTTAATAACAGAGAAATAAAAAAATGGAAGACATAGTGCATCAAAAATATGGAAATAGAGTAATACCAAAATAAAGGGTGCATACATATAAAATGATTTACAGATTACAACCCTGATCTGAACAATTTTGCTTCAGTAAGTATCTATATCTAATACAATTATTAAGTTTCTACTAATTCTGTCTAAAAGACCATGATTTAGAAATGATTTGGTGACAAAGTCAGTAGATTAGTTACTTTAAAACAAGCTCAGATCTGGTATCAAATAGGTGGATGAGGACTGTTGTATATCCTGTAAAGTCATCTACCAAGTGTATACACAAAAGCAAACATCTGACTTTTCTCATGTTAAAGTGATGATAATGTAAAAATGGTATTGTGGGGTGCCATATTTGTTGTCTCAATCATTTCCATACTCCCAAAGCTGTGCTGGTTCTGCAAGAACAGCAGTAAAAAGAACAAAACCAAACCAAACAACCTTGGTTGCCAAGTGGATAGAGCACTGGACCAAGACTCAGGAGACCTGGGTTTTACTTCCTGGCTATGCCACTGGCCTATTGGGTCATCTTAGGCAATAATAGGCAAGTCATTTCACCTCCCTGTGCCCCATTTTCCTCATGTAAAATAGGGATAATGATTCCTACCTTCTTTGTAAAATGGGGATAATTATGCTTTCCTCCTTTATAAAGTGCTTTGAGATCTACTGATGAAAAGCATAAAGGCATTATTATTATTGTCACTCTAAGTCAGCAGAAAGCACTCTGAATATACAAAAGGAACATATCTATTGAGTTAGAAGATGCCATTTTTATATAGCCACTTTTCATAGTGGAACTGCACTTCAAATGGACAATAGTTTCTGGAATGTAGATTTTTGCAGTTCGTTACACCTACAAGACAAAGGTCCACTCTTGCACAGCCTTATGCAAATAGCCCCACTGCCGTCAATGGGGACTACTTGCGAGCAAAGATTTGCTTTAGTGCTTTTAAAGATAACTTAAGTGCATATCAGCAGGCGGGCGGGAGAACAACATATGCAACAGGTTCATAAATAGTGTAGAATAAAGAAACAATACAGAATTGTTTTTGTGCCAGTTATAGTTGTGCTCCAAGTTATTTGTGGAAAAATTCCACAACTCTAAAGAAACCTCAATCTAAAAACTGTTAAGTATTTGCCTTCAACATTGGTCTGAACTGAACTCAGAATATAACATTTTGAGAAATGGCCTGTTTCAATATTTCAGGTTTTCTCCAAATATGTTATGGCATAGACTTTTTCATCACAGCAATTGATTCCCTCAGGGTGGATTAAAACCCCCGCACAATTTAAAAAGAAATAAATTAACATCTGTTTTTATTTCTTTAAATTAAATACAAGTTTATTTTAAAATAAACCTATTTAACATTAAATTTGAAATTGGCAATCTATATTGAGGCCAACATTAATTTAAATAATTTTAATAGATTTTAAGTAAATACAAAGACATGAATTAATTAATGTTTGCTATACGTTTTTAAAAAAAAATCACACCAAAGGAAATGGAGGAAGTCCCTGGGTTAAGCACCTGGAACCAGAGTTTGCTGAAATGCTAAACCAGCTTTTGATAGCAGTAGTCTTTTCTGCAAATGCACAGAGAATATTTTCTTCATTTGAATTTATTCAACTAGTTTAGGTTCAATGACTAGCTCATTCAAAGTTAAGAAGCCAATTGGAAGTAGTAAAAGCAGGAAAGCTTGTTTTCCTTGTCCAAACTATAAACCAAAACTAGGTGAGAGAATGAGATCTACTAGTTCTAAAATCCTGAAGGACATGGTGAACAGAAACAATCAGTTCAATTCACTAATTACAAATAAGACTTCCTTTGTTTAATAAGTCAGTTTTAAATGCAAAACATATTTTGATAAACTTTGCCCCTTATATATCTAGAATATTTAAGATACATTTTTTAATTAAATAAAACTATAATGCTGGTTTTTGCGCTTTTATAATTGAATTTGAATTTCTGTCCAACTGGAGCTTGACACAAATCACAGGTAAAAAGTAATTTTATAATAAATACAAAACGCATAATTCACCATTTTCTAACGTAGTAAGTGTAAAAATCAAGAAACAGGATAAATGTAAATTAATCTATAACAACTACTTAAATAAGCATGCATAGAAATAGTGTATTATTCTGATTAGCACCAAATTTAGTGTAAAGGTGGTATATTTAGTTGCAAATCAACATGTTTTAATGGTTACCGACCAAAGAGAATCAACCTCGCATTTAGGAAGGTAACTACTAAAAAGTACAAATGCAAAACATGATTAAAATCAATGATTTGAAGCAAGGTTTCCTGCTTGATGATTTAAATCATGATTAAACTCTGATTTAAATCCATCCACCCTGGATTCTGCTGGCCCCTTTCTTTTTCTACCTCAGTTATGTGCCATTGTATTTGCTTGTTCTTACTGCTTATCATCTTGGGCTATGTAGTTCTGGGGTCTTGGGGACAGGGTGCACTCACTAAAGGAACAATCATGCAGCCTTTACTCATGCAGTGGCACTATTAGAATGAGTAAGGGTTGCAGAATCAGGCCTGATGCTCTCATTTTACATTTAAAAGTTTTACTAAGTTTGTCCATAGGTGCAAACTGCTTGTCCACCCAAAAACGTGGGTGCATAGCTAGGAATGAGGATCAGCAATTCACCTTCTCTGAGAAAGATTGCAGAGATCATGGCTGTCTCACCTGAAGTTAAACTGGGCCACAAAAACTGCATTTTTGTGTTTTAGTAGTAGCATGGGAAAGGAGGAGAGAAGACGCTGAATACAGGGAAAATGGCCAAAGACTAGTGGAATTCTGCCACCTCCCAGAAAATGAAACAGGCTGGCAGTGCAGAAAGCCAGCTTCAATACTGAAGAAAAAGGAAATATGCGGAAGATAAGGCACTTGACTTGACCCCTGCAACAGCTTGTAGCAGTGACTTGAATCTTATAAATACCCACAGAGAACTTCCACTACAGATAATCTGAGGTAGGAGCAACAACATATCAAACAAAGTACAAATGAAATCTGAGAAGTGAGACACGAATAATAAGATTACAGTTTTAGTATATTTTAAACTTTACATTGCCTTTATTATAAAGAGCCTTTTGTTTTGCACTTCAACATCTGGTCTACTGAGCTTTACTTTATCCCACTGTGCTTTTGGAAAATATGCTGTGGTAACAGACCACGGTTAGTACATTGCTAAAGTGTCACATGCACAGAGCAATAGTACTCATTGTGTACATGTGTTATCCACCTAAGAGCTGAAACACTTTGTTTTGAGCATTAACATGTGTGGGTCATTAATAACTTCTCTGATGAAAGAGATAAAATTCTAGGAATTACTACATTGTTTACCAAATGATCAACTGAGATGTTTTCATTTAAATGTAATCAGCTCTTACATAAATGTTCTTTCTGGAATTGAGACATAAGAGTAGAATATTTATAACTCTGAATAATCAGCACTCACTGCATCCTATGGGCTAGCTACTAAGTTGTTCTATTCATAGAATTCCAATAGATGTCAAAAGGCTCTTCCTTTCTGGATTACTTTTCCTTTTTGGCAGAGCAGGTGGCTTTCCCTCAGCCATCAGTCCCAGCTGCCCAGCATTGTTTTTATTGTTATTGCTCTTGTACAGCATTTGGTGATGGGCACTATGAATACTGTTAAAATACATACATACATAAACTGGAATTTGCTGCAAAGATCAAGATAGAATATGCATCAAGAAACTAATACCACCTCTTTTACTCAAGACAAGCAGTCATGCAACTAGTAATGTTTTTTGTTTTGTTTTGTTTTTAAACAAATTCTATACAGCCAGGTGTATTTTTTGTTGTCATAAGAAATCCAAATCTATCATATGCAAATCATACTATTACTTGTAACAAGATTCCCCGTGTTGTCTTAAGTAGCTCTTTCACTTTGCCTCTAACACAAAAGGTCTTGTACTACTGTGCAATAACTAATGCTTTTATAGCTGAAGCAAAGAACATATTAAAATGCTCTGCTTTCCCACTTATATTTGATTTTTAATAGGAATGTAGAAATGCAAATATCCACAATACACATATCCAGATTTACAAAGTGAATCACATAACAGCTTAAACAGAAAATGTTCCCATCAATCCTTCTCATTGAACAGAACAACTGACTTGCATAAGCACTCTGTAGCAAAAATCTACATGCTATATGGGCTTTGTCATTTGACCATCCACAGTTTTTTGCATCATTGTGACTGGTCATAATAAACATGAAATGATGTATGTGTGACACTTGGCATTTTTACTGTTTTTGTCCATGTTGGACACGTACAAAATCACCTCTAAGTGAATTCAAAGAATCAGGGCGGAGACTTAATTGTCTGTGGAATTAACAAGAGGACAGGGAACCTTGCACCTCTTGCACCTCACCCTTCAAAACTTTCAATTAAATCTGAACTGGCCTAGATGTTACAATTTGATAACCTATCAGAAATGAGTTGGTGGTTCCAGATGAGTTCTCTAGTCTGAGATCCTATTATGGTGCAGTTCACGCTATAAATAAGCAAGACATAGTTCATTACAGATAAGCATCCTTAATGTAAAGCAATCTGAATTAGCCCCTCATTGGCAGTGACAAAAGGATTGAATGGACATGGAGATTGTACCATCAATTCCACCCGTAGCAGATGGTCCTTCCCAGCCAGGACTGAAGCAGTGAGGAAACCTACATTTCCACTATCTGTGCTGTGACTTCTAAAAATACAGAACTTCAGTGTTCAGGGCTGAGCTGTTCTTGTAAGAAAAAAAAGTCCAATTTAAAAAGTAAATTTGAACAACAGTTCTGTGACTCCTGCGGTTAAAAAAATGCTGAAGAGGAGTTTAGACAACTGAAATTTAGGGTGACCTGCAGAAAAAAAGTAATAGATCAAATTATGCCAAGAGTCTCTAGTGATTGCTAATGGCAGTGACTGAAGGGACATCTAATCCATGAATCTGGATTGATGGTGATTGCAGAATTCCAGATTCAATACGTTAATAAAGGCCCAGAATTTGCAAATTATATCCAGATTTTGTTGCAAAGCTGACTTTGGAAAAAAGAAAAAAAGAAGAACACATTCAAATGTATTCACTTCTTACCTGAAAACAGAACACAGAACGGGAAGGAAAGATAGGAAAAATAGTAAGAGGCCAACATCAGGAGATCTTTAATAATCTGAAAATCAAACAGGAACCCTACAAAAAGTATAAACATGGACATATTGCTAAGGAGGAGTATAAAAGAACAGCACATGCGTGTAGGGACAAAATCAAAAAGGCCACGGCACAAAATGACACACCAGGGGGAGGAGGGAAGTCAGGCAGGGTGAAGTGCCCCCCCAGATTTCTGCTTGACCTGCCAGGGGGGAGGGAGGGGGTGTCCTTCTCCCGCTGTGCCTGCCCCACTGGCACATTCAGCTCCTGTCCCTAGCAGCCGGGTCCGGGGAGGGAGTGAAGAGGGAGTGACCAGCTATTTCTCATGGCTGCCACTCCAGGTTGCTGCTTTGGACGGTGCAGCGGCTGCCTGCGAGAGCCAGGCTGGAGAGGCAGCGGCAGAGTCCTCTCTCCCTCCCGGCACTTATCTGGCTTGCTCAGCCGTAGATAACAATGGTAGGGCAGGGAGAGTGCACTGGGCCCGGGCTAGGCACAGGGCAGGAGGGTTGCTGGGCAGAGCACACACATGGGGGCAGTCATGTGTCCTCCCCTTTAGATTGTGCTCTCCCAGCATCAGGAGGCACGAGTCATCTATGCAGAAAATGGACATAAAGGGCCATAAGAAGTTCTTCAAATACATTAGGAGCAAGAGAAAGTTGAAGGAAAGTGTAGATCCTCCACTTAACAGGGAAGAAGAGTTAATGACATCAAGATAGCTGAGGTGTTTAATGCCTATTTTGCTTCAGTCTTCATTAAAATGGTTAATGGTGATCTGCTACTCAACACATGTAATATTAACATGAAGGGGGAAGGAATGCAAGCCAAAACAGGGAAAGAACAGGTTAAAGAATATTTAGATAAGTTAGATGTATTCAAGTCAGCATGGCTAGATGAAATTCATCCTAGGTACTTAAGAACTAGCTGAAACAATCTTGAATTGTTAGCAATTATCTCAGAATTCATGGAGGATGGCTGAGGTCCCAGAGGACTAGAGAAGGGCAAACATAGTACTGATCTTTAAAAAAGGGAACAAAGAGGACCCAGGGAATTATACACCAGTGAGCCTAAATGGAAAGATACTGAAACAAATTATTAAACAAGCAATTTGTAAGCACCTAGAAGATAGCAGGGTTATAAGGAGATAGCCAGCATGGAGGTGTCAAAAATAAACCATACCAAACCATACCAATTTCTTTGATGACAGGGTTACTGGTCTACAAGGGAGGCGGGGGAGCAGTAGACATGATATATATTAATGACTTGGATACTGGAGTGGAGAGTATGCTTATAAAATCTGAAGATGACACCAACTGGGCAGGATAGCAAACACTTCGGAGGACAGGAACAGAATTCAGAACAACCTTGACAAATTGGAGAATAGATCAGAAATCAACAAAACGAAATTCAGTAAAGATAACTGCAAAGTACTACTCTGAAGAAGACAAAATGAAATGCACAACTACAAAATGGGAAATAACTGGCTAGGTGGTAGTACTGCTGAAAAAGGTCTGGAGGCTATAGTGGATCACAAATTGAATATGAGTCTATAATGCGATTAGCCTTTTTCGTAAATGCATACCATTCCAGGGTATATTAACAGCAGTGTCATATGTAAAACATGGGAGGTAATTGTCCCGCGCTACTCAACACTGGTGAGGCTTCAGCTTAAGTACTGTGTACAATTCTGGGCACCACACTTAAGCAAAGATGTGGACAAAGTGGAGAGAGTGCAGAGGAGGGCAACATAAAAGGTTTAGAAACCCTGACCTATAAGGAAAGGTTAAAAAACTGGGCATGTTTAGTCTTGAGAAAAAGAAGACTGAAGGGGGACCTGATAACAGGGTTCAAATATATTAAGGGTTGTTATAAAGAGGAAGGGTATCGATTGTCTGTGTCTACTGAAGGTAGAACAAGATGTAATGGACTTAATCTGCAGCTAGGGAAATGTAGGTTAGATATCAGGAAAAGTTTTTTTAATGACAAGGATATAGGCTCTGGAATAGGCTTCCACAAGGGAGGCTGTGGAATCCCCATCATTGGAGGTTTTTAAGAACTAGTTGGACAGTACCCTATCCAGGATGATCTAGGTTTACTTTGTCCTGCCTCTGGACAGGGGGCTGGACCTGATGACCTCACAAGGTCCCTTCCAGCCCTACATATCTATGATTCTAAAGGAGGTTTATTTCCTGCTCCTAATGTAAACTAATATGTATAGGAAGTAATTTTAAACTCGATCTACACAGAGAAAGTATAACAAAAAGCAATTATCTGAAGAAAAATTAACTTTCATAGTACAGAGAGACAAGGTTGATCTGTGTAAGCTTGAAAGCTTGTCTCTCTCACCAACAGAAGTTGGTCCAATAAAAGATATTAATCGGGGTCTCTAATATCCTGGGCCCAATACAGCTACAACAATATTGCATACAACTTTCATACTATTTAACTAGGACTTTTGTAGACGGTGATAATTCTAAAGACTAGAGTCCTCAAAGACTTCACACTAGTCAATCAAATATGTTCCAAAACACAATTACCAAACGAAAAGGACGAATCCTGCACAGATGCACTGATGTTGAAAGTATATGTCCTGAAGGCAAACTGAATTACAAGCATGAAGTATGTCACCTTTGAGATTGGAATCAACCATTCAAGCACTGGCACTTTTTCCATGTATAGTAGTAAAAGAAATAAACTGTCAACTGTGGAAAAAAACCTTGAGGCTGTTTAAAGGGAAGTACAATGAGGCACTTACAACTCAATGCACATGCAACAAGAAATCCAAGCTTCATTTGCATTCAGTTGCTTTCTTTGGGATCAGTGTGGAAAGCAACATATTTCTCCTACAATGAAAAGAAAATCTCTCTCTGTTTTACAAATACAGAAAAAGATAGGAAGGACAGAGGTCTAATGACATCTTATCCCCCTCCTCCACACTGCAATCTAAATTCAAATGTGTAATAAGAAAGTCTATTTGTGCTTACCTGACAATTTCCTTTTTTTTGAGTAATAAGCTCAACAGATCCACTACAATTGGTACACTGGCCTGCTTACAGCTTGGGAGCAGAAACAGAACTTTCTGTGTCTGGCAGTAGGGAAATAGCCTACCACCTAACATTCCATCCAGTTGAGACAACTTCCACAGCGAGGACCATTCAAATCTACTTTTCTAAATTATAGATTGTGTTAAATATACTTTGAGGGAAAAGTACTACAATGTCTCCTACTGAAGAGCATGATAAATTCCACCTCACAACAACAAGCCCAAATACCTGGATCATCCAGCACAGAGATGAAAATGGATATCCACTGTTTCCAGAGTGGACCGGATCTGTGGATCTTATTACTCGAGAAAGAAAATGTTCAGGTAAGCATAGATAAATTCATCTCCTCTTTTTTGTGCTAAGGTTCACAAATCTGTTATGATGGGATTTTCATAGCAGTGCACCTCTGGTGTTGGAAGTAGGATCATCCTTTAGATGTAGGCATCCAGAAGGAGGTGTGCATGCACACATGTTAAATGATGTTAGCTAAGATCCAATGACCAATTTGCAGAACTTGGTGAACTTAGGTATTGATGGCCATGTGAACATCTAGCAGATCCTAATACAGATGACATGCCAACTCTGCTTTGAAACCGTCAGTGCTCCTAAAGATGCTCTGGTGCTTAACCAAAGGAGGAATATTTCTTGGATTTATTTAGGGAATTAATGCTATAAAAGTTGCAAGGAATACCTGTTTGCATAAAAAAGTACAATACCTGGTCTAATTAGAGAAAGTTCTCAACTTCAAATAAAACCAAATTATCTGATTGGAGATAGCAGCCATCAGGAGGCTTACTCTAATGGATAGGAAGTGTAACTGCAGGGGGTTACACACCATTGCTGTGAGGAACAAAATGAGGTTCCAAGGTGGTGCTTTAGGATCTTGCAGGGCTGGAATAAGGTTGATGCCTAAAGGAAGCATTTAATGTTGGAAATTGTATGGAAATGTACTTACCACAGAGACTTGACCTTTTTGCTGTAACATTTATATACCCACAATAAAACCCTCCTGGGAGGTATTCAAGGCTATGTTTCACTGGTTTAACACGGTAACTAAACTATAGACTTTGCACTACCCAGTAGAAAAAGTTCTATTGGTTAATGTCTCTTTTGGGATGCATGAGACCAATAATCACTTCAACAAAGTATTCATTTTAAACCTACTTGGTCTCAGATGGAGAAATGGTCTTGCAATAGCAGACCTTCTCTGTAAGATACACCTCAGAGGAGGAAACAAAGCTGAAGCAAAAATCTCTCCCAAAACCAAATGCAGCCCTGGGACATGGCCGGGAATTGGAGAGATACATTCTTGAACCAAATTGTTAGTCTACAAATTTGAAATAAAATTTGGAATTTCCCTTAGAAAACCCCTGCAGCAAGAAAGGGTGGCTGAGGCTGCCTGCCACTGTGAGAGCAGAAAAAAAAAAATGGAGAGAACTTCAAAGAACAGGGACAGGAGGACATTCCCCTGCTGCCAGGGACTGTGGGGTCTGGTTCTATCCCCAAGTTGCAAGAAGGGTATAGTACTCATTGTAAGAGATTTATGGACCTTAGCATGAAGAAAAAAGGCAAGATTTATAAATCTCTCAAGACTGACATTTATTCTGCATAAGAAATGTGTTAATTAATGCAAGGATATATTTTACACAGATGGGATGGACAACTACTTTAGATGTTCTAAAGTAGATGTTTAGATGTTACAACTGTAACATACATTTTAGGCAAATAACCTGGTGAAGATGACTGAATTAAGTTATATGTGAGAGATAACATATAGAGATGTTTCCAGCTATCCATCTTGTGACACACAGATGAGCGAGCAAACAAATACACTAACTACACTATTTATACAAACTAAAATTACTGAAGCTAGGTCATCACCAAGAAATCTTCAGCAGGCATAACAGTATAGCCCACTGCTTTTCTTGCCTCCTTCACTAGCTAGGAGTAGGCAATATGTCTACCTCCAAGTGCACTGAAAGCTGGATACTAAGGGTGAAGGGTAGGGAGTTAATTAACAACCACTGTCAATATTTCCAGGACCCAGAAAATCCTGCTAAAAACACATACAATCATAGACTGTATGGTTTACTAAGATTTCTGTGAGTCAGAGTGCAAATCATCTGCAAATTTCATCCATGGCCCAATTCCTTGGCTTGGTAAGGACCTGGCCCTCCAGCCTGCCAAGGGTGTCTGAAGTGCTTCAGGGAGAGCTAGCCCTCTCCTTCACTTCTGGGTTGCTCTCTGTTTCAGGCACAAGCGCCTCTCTGCAGCTGGGGCAGTTTGGCTTAGTGCTCCTAACTAGAGAGAAGGAACTAGAGCATTGGCAACCTAGAGCATTTGCTGTCTGCCCCAGCAGCAATCCCTTCAGAGAAGGGATATGAGGAAAGGCTGGCTAGAAACTCCTGGCCAAAAGAGACAGAATTAAATATATGTGTATATATAAATACGCACGTGCATTGACACACGCACGAACACACTTGTTTATGGAGTAAAATTCAAAATTTTGGGGTAGTTCTATCCCTGAAAGCCTCTGCTACAATGGAGAGACCCCTGGTCAACTGTCCACCCAGGAGTGGAGGCAGAGAGCTCAGGGGCTTTTCCACAGAGGGGTAGCCCTGACCCCAGGCTGGCTGTCAATCTCAGATCTGACTCCAACCTGCAAAGAGAGGGTCAACATCCCACAGGACAGACTGTCATACGTGGAAGAGGGGTTAGAAATAGTCTTTGTTGCTGGTTAACCAGAAACTAGAATACTAGTTACTCAAATAACTGTATTTGTTCCATGATTCCTTTTGATCCCTAAGAATTTTGCAACACACACATTATACATCATCTCTGCAAACAAACTGGTTATCCTATTCTAAAATTCATAGATTAAAAATAAAAAAAGTATAAGAGGAAAATGTAATTAATTTCAGTCTGTACCATGACTAGTCTTGGCACATTTTCTGGTGCTAGAACAACAATCATGGTCCAAGAATGAAAATTCAATGCCAAACCCTGTCCTATTTTTGTCAGATGGAAGTCACGAACCTTGGCAGGTTTCTGCTGAGACTTGCATTTTTTACAGCTGAAGAAATAGCTACTTACAGCATTATTTGGCTGTAAATTTACTGCTACTTATAGCTATTGGGATTATTGTTGGGTATATCACAAAATAGGAGTTTCCAGTGAAGACAAGCCAAGAAGTTTTGCTTAGGATCTTCAATTACTTTCAATCTGTTTTGGCTCCTCTGCTTCTATAGCAAATAAATAATGTTGCACTTGTAAAAGTACCTTTCATCAAGGATTTCAAAGTGGTATTACTATATCCATTTTACAGATGGGGAAATTGAAGCAGAAAGAGGTTGAGAAAGATTTACCCAAGGTTACACAGCAAATGACAGAACCCAGGAGACCAGATTTACAGGCCACGGATCTAACCACTACACAATATTGCCCCCAGCAAAATGACGATTTCAGCTCTTTATTTTCATAGATTCTAGGGCTGGAAGGGACCTCGAGAGGTCATCAAGTCCAGCCCCCTGCCCTCATGGCAGGACCAATTACTGTCCAGACCATCCCTGATAGACATTTATCTAACCTACTCTTAAATATCTCCAGAGATGGAGATTCCACAACCTCCCTGGGTAGTTTATTCCAGTGTTTAATCACCCTGACAGTTAGGAACTTTTTCCTAATGTCCAACCTAAACCTCCCTTGCTGCAGTTTAAGCCCATTGCTTCTTGTTCTCTCCTCAGAGGCTAAGATGAACAAGTTTTCTCCCTCCTCCTTATGACACCCTTTTAGATACCTGAAGACTGCTATCATGTCCCCCCATCAGTCTTCTCGTTTCCAAACTAAACAAACCCAATTCCTTCAGCCTTCCTTCATAGGTCATGTTCTCTAGACCCTTAATCATTCTTGTTGCTCTTCTCTGGACCCTCTCCAATTTCTCCACATCTTTGTTGAAATGCAGTGCCCAGAACTGGACACAATACTCCAGTTGAGGCCTAACCAGCGCAGAGTAGAGCGGAAGAATGACTTCTCGTGTCTTGCTCACCACACACCTGATAATGCAGCCCAGAATCAAGTTTACTTTTTTTGCAACAGCATCACACTGTTGACTCATATTTAGCTTGTGGTCCACTATAACCCCTAGATTTGAACTTATCACTCAGTCCATAACTTCTTAGATTTGTGGCTGCATTTGAGCCTATTCTAAATTTAAAGACAAAATATTAGCACTAATTAATTTGTGTAATTTATCGGCATTATTTCTTCTCAGATCCTACAAAGGCAGTTAACAAAAGTTGTTCTACATAAGAATAAAACTAGTGCAGCGGGTTTTACTCGGAAGCCAGCAGGTCTAGCAGGAAGGCCATAGCTCAAGTCCTTCCAAACCCAGCGTCCTGGGATGGGCTTGAATCGCAGTCAGCAAGGCTATGGGGTGAGACCCTCTTGGTCCAATACTCCCTTAGTTTCTGTTTAGGGTCTTTAAACCCCATTACAACTAGCTCAGAGCTCAAAATATTCTCCAGCATAACCATGGGCCACATATTTCTCTGCCTGTAGTAAACAAAAATAGTGAACTCAGATTCTGGGCATTGCTGATCTAAAGTAAAGGAGATTGGCTTATGCTTAGAAATACTCAAAGGGATGGGAGTGGAAAGGGACGTTCTCCACAACTCAAAATTTCAGGAAACCGATTTTCTTGCTTGTGCCCCCATCGAATGTACCATTAAATGACTAGAACTGTTCCTTCCTATACCAACCCCCCATGAGGCTGACTACACCCATGGCCATGTATCAGTTTTCTACAAATACAAAGGTCAAAGTGTGAGCACAATCTTTGCTAGCTCCCCATCCACCACCAACATTCTCAAACATTTTTTAAAATAACCAATGATATCAACATGAAAGGTATGTTTACACACAGATATTGGACACTGAAAGGTCTGTACATTTATTATTACCTACTGGCAATGCAGCATTAAATTGAACTCCTAGTGATTTTGGATGAACATTCAGTTTTCAGAGTTAGCAAACGAACAGAATAATAGGGGTTGTATGGCTGGGGGGAAAGAGGGTGCCAAGGGTCGTCTGATTCTCCTACCATCCACCCCTCCTGACTGCACACACAAGAATGTCCTCTTGAAAACCAAAACAGAGTACCAAAACATAGCTACTCTTCTACCTGTTGTCTCGTCTCTAAGAAGAACAGCAACACTGACCATAGCAAACATTTGTATTCTAAAATGTATCAATTAACTACTTATACAAAGACAAGATATATGGACTACCAACTACTTAAACAAATCAGGAAACATTTAGTTTTCCTGGGGTTAAGCTGTAAGTAACATTCTTGCTAACTGCCCAGCAGAATGTGTCTCTTACTATATAAATGTAACTATTTATTGGAAAACTAAGATGACTTTCTCCAACGACCATTCTACATTCAGTGTGCTATCCTTGCTAAATTAAACAAGTTAGCAAAGAAACACAGTTACAAACTTGGGTCAGGATTATAAAATACTTCCTTAAAGCAATTTGAGATATACTATGTGAATTATGCAAAGCAAGTTGGGACCTACCTTTGGAGTGTTTTGCTGAAGATCTCTTGGGTAATGACTCCTCAATGGAATGTGCTGACGTATGTAGTGCATTTTCCAAACTGTTACTGACACTGTTTATGGGGGTCTCCGATCTTGGAGTGACCTGGAAATAAATAAATAAATAAATAAATAAATTCTTTTTTTTTTAAATGTAAGAAAGAAAAAGAAAGAAAGAAAGCTCTAACTCCGGTACATTCCATTTTCCTCCACTAAGTGAACAGTGTTTCTAATTGAGTTAAGAGCCATCAAGAGCATTACTATTCTTTCTAAAAAAGTTATACATTTTTCACTATATTTTACAAGTATCAATTTGGTGGAGGAGCTTTTTAGTCATCCATTTGTAAATCTAAATTAGCCTTCATAATCCACACAGTGATACACAAAAGTACCATTTTTTAAGAAGTGTTATGCTTATTCAGCAGTTCATTTTAAACAAGTTTTAACAAAAGAAGAGTTTGTACTTTAAGCGCAAACCTGAGTTACAATGTCAGGTAAAGGGCAACCACTTTTATGTTGTGTCATGTATCTTAAATATTACTACAACAGATAAGAAACCAACTTCACCTCTCAGGACAAAAAACAGCATAAGAAAATGACTCAGTTCACTTTGCAATTTGGGAGCTTGCCATCAAGAGCTGAAGACTATATTTTGATGAAAAATTACTCATTGTGAAAGAGAAAAACTTGAACAAGTAAGCTGCATCATCAAAAACCGACTTTATAGCCTAATATGTACCTTTTAAACTGCACTTAGCACAAGGAACATATTTTCACTATGACTCAAGAGCTAGAAAAACAAACATAAATCATATGAAAAACAGAACATTTAAACTACTTTAGTTGCTGTCCACAACAGTATGCACATTTGTGCTACAATACAGAGCAGGGGTCGGCAACTTACAGCATGTGTATCAAAGGTGGCACGCGAGCCGATTTTTAATGGCACGCCAGGATCTCGGCTGGCAGGAGCTGGCGGCCGGGATCCCAGACCCGCAGCGGCCTGAGCCGCTCAGCCCGCTGCCAGTCTGGGGTCCCGGCTGTGGGCCCCACTCGGCCCACTGAAGCTTCTTAAATATTTTTAAAACCTTATTTACTTTAAATACAACAATAGTTTATTTATAGAATAGACTTATAGAGAGAGAGCTTCTAAAAATGTTAAAATGTATTACTGGCACGCAAAACCTTAAATTACAGTGAACTTGGCACACCACTTCTGAAAGGTTGCCGACCCCTGATATAGAGAAACACCTATTGTTAGTAGTGTAATGTGAAGAACCTACCACCTAAAGCAAGTCAATTAGCCTCTCACATTTTCTAAAAAATGAGAAGCAGATATGGAGAATGGTCACATTAGCAGCAGGGCTTAAGTATCTGAAAGGTGAAAAACTAATGTGTTTAAATAGGTTATTAATACCAACAAAAGTATTCATATTAACAAATGCATTCCTTGAAATTCAACTGCCACATTTTGAATTAACAAGAAATCCCAGTCTGTAGGATTCTTATTTAACATAGAGGTTCTATCCTTTCACAAATCACAAGAGAGGAAAATGTAATCTCAGTGTAACAAAATAAACTAGGCATTATTCACGATAACTAACATCAGAGTTTACAATTTCCTGTAAGGTTCAGTCATATAGTGATTCCAGGCAGGGGCATGAGGAGGAATGCAATTTTTTTTAAAACATCTCATCCGCCCCACCGTTAGCCTAGTATATTGTGACTAACTAGATTACGTTTTAGATTTTGTATAATTTCTCTCTGTTTTTTGTAGAATTATCCCTTTGTGAGGTTCACATAAGACCTTGGCCTTCACGTGTGTGACACACACACACACACTTTAAGGCTCTAACACCTAAGTGCACAAGTGAAAGAATTTGAAAATCTGCACTCATAAAACTCATTTGTTCAAATTATGACATTTACACCTGTGCTAGAGAAATCGACCTGCTTTAAAAAAAAACACCACCAGAGCCCCCAAAAGGGAAAGACAGATTATAGGAGAAAATCTTGAGAGATGTTGGAACAGAAATGACTACAACTCCTGTCTTCCTCTTCAACATCACTAGACTGCCTTTACTTTTTTAACTCAGACATTCACTTGGATGCCTACAGCCAAGCACACAGATGCCTTACACCCACAAGAACAATTGTAAAACAGTGAAACACAAAGCTTTCAGATTAAAAGGCTAGCAATGAAACCCTTAGCTCAGTCACACACACACCCCAATGCCCTAACTAAAATTTTTCAAAGGCTTGATCGAAGAGCTAATCATGCACTGTTTCTGAAGCTCATTAAACTCAGACTCTGGTGGATTGCTGGAGAGACACGCTCCAGAGGGCTGGGCATTCTGCTGACTCCAACCTGCTGCTGGCAGTGAAAAGTTTAACCCAAGAAACAGATTGATGTTTTCCCAAATAAGGATTGCTGTCACCCATAACATTTTTGGTTATACACAAAATCTGAATTCTTCCCAGGAAGACATAAATCCTTTTGTTATTTTTGGTAAAGATTAATTTAGCCCATGTCTTGACCAGCTGAACTCATATGTTATCTGACTCACTCTCACATCGAAGTACAGTAAATTCAAACTGGCGTACAATCACAACACCCTGATCAGTTCCAAATGGAGCACTTTAGTTAGGGAGCTAATGGTGTTCTAGTCAGGCTCACTATGACTGTTTAAAAGTCTTCATGCAGATTTTAAATAACATTTTTCCACTGACTTCCATATCCTTTGATGTTGCATATCATTGAAGTTTTTCTAGAGAAAGGGAAAGTTTCAATAAAAAATGTTTTGTAATGTAAGTAATATTTTCAGATCAGCCAGCTATTTTAAAATTAAAGAATAAGTGATATTTGATTGGACCACACACACTGCAATATCCTAGGATTGCACGAACTGTGAAACTTGCAGTCCTAGAAGAAAACTGACATGAAAAATATCAACATTTACGCACAATTATGTTTTTACAGCCACACTACTCGTGAGGGAATTCTGCGCCAAGCAAATAAAAATTCTGCACACAATATTTTAAAATTCTGCAAATTTTATTTGTCAATAAATAAATGTGGAGGCACCAGCATGGCAGTGGGGAGCATAAGCCACTGGTTGCACAAAGATGGAAGACCACTATACAACACTTTCCTCCCTCCCCCTGCAGTGAGGCTGTACCAAACCCTGAGAAAGCGCAAGGGCAGGGCCTGCCCCGGAAACACCCCAGGACCCTGCCCGTCCATGCCAGGCACACCAGGTGTGGGTAGGAAGGCTCAGCTCAGCAGGATCTCTGGATCCTATGGAGGGGCTCAGTGAGGGAGGATACAGGTGTGGGGTGAGAGGGTTTTGTGGGGGGAAATCTGGGTGCAGGCAGCTCAGTGAGGAGTCTGGCGGGGGGGGGTGGGGAGCTGGACGCACAGCGGCTCATTGAGGGGAGTTCTGTGCAGAAATTATATATAATGATTCATTAAGTACAAACCATGTTAATAGAGTCACAGTGTACTACGTACCACGCAGGTCCATCTTATTGGTCCACTTGAAAGTATCCAAGACTTCCAGGGTGGGTGGGTCGGTCGGTCGTCCGTCCGCTCAGTGGTTTGAGCATTGTCCTGCTAAACCCAGGGTTGTGAGTTCAATCCTTGAGGGGGCCATTTAGGGATCTGGGGCAAAAATCTGTCAGGGGACAGTACTTGGTCCTGCTAGTGAAGGCAGGGGACTGGAGTCGATGACCTTTCAAGGTCCTTCCAGTTCTATGAGATAGGCATATCTCCATATTAAAAAAAAATCACCACTTAATTAAATCTACTGAAAGCATGTTTAATCAACACCGTGGTTAAAAAATGATCTGGCCATTGCTATGCTAAGACTCCCACCTGTGCTAGCACCATTTCAGCTGAACAGGTGACAGTACTGGTTGCTTCTATGGTTGATACACTCAAAAGGAAGTCTATACTACAAAATTAAGTTAACCTAAGTTACGTTGACGTACAACCACCACAATAATTGAATCGGTTTTTACATGTCCACACAACACTCCTTGTGTCGGTGGTGCACATCCTCACCGGGAGCGCTTGCACTGATTTAACTGCCAGTATGGTGCATTGTGGAACTGTTTCTGAAAGGCAGCAACAGTTGAGGTAAGCAACGCAGAGTACATTGACACTGCGTCAACCTAACTACAACAACTTAAGCACTATGCCTCTCGCAGAGGTGGCGTTATTAAGTCAGTGTAGTGAGCAAGTTACGTTGGTGAGAGCTACATTTTAGTGTAGACACTTGCAGAGTTATGTCGACGTAAGCGACCTTATGTCGATCTAACTCTGTCGCGTAGACTAGGCCTTAGGCATCAAAACAGTGCTATGCTTCTTTTGCAGCTGCCAACTCCCAGCATCACATTTGAGAGGTGAGAGGGGAAGAGAACGAAAGGCAAGCCTTATATTTGTTGACGTGCAAATCAGGCAGTGAACGGACTTCTAGTTTGCCTTTTCACTGGAATAATTCACAGGTACTCTGGTCTCACTGACTAACAACTCACAAATTCAGAGGGACATGCGAACAAGATAAAATCCATACTTTAAAACAGCGAATATAGGTTTAAATAATGCTGTTAGACAGTGACAATATTCACATATAATACAGGAAAATAGGGGATGGGGAAAGCCAGCTAATGTTTAAAAGCGAAATTTTCTAGTACTGTGTATCATTGCTAGTATATCATTGACTCTACAGCTCTTCAATTAAAAAAAGTTATTCCTAAGCAATTGGTCTGATTACTTTTGGATCATTTTTAGTTAGTTATGAAGGCTTTAAAACTGCATATTGTGCAGTATTTTAGTTTAAATGTGTCAGTGATTTCAAAAACTGTTGTGGTATATATAATTATATTTTTAGCAGTTATCCAAAAGCTAAGTAGGTTGGCAGTTTACTACCCCACATACTCAATGCAAAACTCACGCAAGATGCATATATGGAAATATGGATTTGGACGAGACCAAAACTATTGTCTTTACTGCCTTTTATATTTCTCCTAATTTACATACAGGTAAAGTAATTCTTGATTCATCCAGCTCTCTTCTCCCTTTTTACCAATATGGAACATTTCCAACATTTGGAAAATCCAAACCTTCTCTCCCAAGTTTCATATGGAGCTAATTTTAACAGCTAAATTATGTCACTGAAAATAATCTACAACAGAAACACTAATAGCCCTTAACTGTACTCATGGGAATAGCATCTCTAGAATTAGCACTTCTTTTGTTTTCAGCAAAAAACAACAAAACCTCAAAATGGCAAAACACAAAATACACTCTGCAACTCACTAACATAGGACATGGCTCCAAGGGAAAAGTTATTATTAGACATACTGGAGTAATAATTAGAGGGCTCAATCAAGATCAGAGCCCCATTGTGCTTGGTGCTGTGCAAACACACAGAAAGAGACAGGCCCTGTCCCAATAACTAGCTAAAGAATCATAGCATCTCAATTTATGCAATTCAAATCATACGTTTAAAAAAACAGATTTTTAACCGAGCGGTTAAATACTTTAAAACAAGGTTGCTGTTCAACACCTTTGAAGTTGCACACTGGAATGTTTGTTTATGTGTGGTCAGCAATTGCTAGCTTTGCTTTTCCATGGGTGGTTTACACACAATTTGAGCACTGATTTAACTAAAACAGTTTAGAAACTGGTTCAGGTAAAAGAGTGCCGTCTCCTGCAGTACACACTTTTATTTCAGATGAAGTGTGTCCTACTTCAATTTTGCTTAAGTTGTAATTGATAAGAGTCTAGATCATTAGAAAAAGAAATAGCCTACAAACACAGGACTTGAATACAATGATGTCATGGCTGAAGAAAAAACATCACAGTCTTCATTTAAAAAAAGTGGGGGAAAGTCAACATCATTATGAATTCAGTGGAAGTTTTTTGGCTCTATTTAGTTTCTCACAATGGAATATTCAGTCCACTTTCCAAATAAGCTTGATTTTAAATGCCTAAATATGATTCTCATGTTCACATTCATTATACTATTGGGCAACATTCATTTAATTAAAATGAACATACTACTAACAGAGACTATTTTACCCCTTTCAAGTCCTTCCTGTGCAGTTATAAAAAAACCCTTCCTGGTTCATCCTATTAAACCATTTTTGTGAGAAAAAACAAGCAGTTTAGGATTAGCATTAGTAAATTATGATAGTCCAAGTAGCGAGTCTCAACTTTCCAACCTGGAAATTCAGTACCTATGCGTAACCCACATTAACACGCTGTGGCTCATTGTGCCCACGAGTGGTTAGGCCACAGAGAGGTCTGTGTATGCCATTGCCTTGAAGCTAAGAGAACTGCTTCTTTAGCTCATGTAGCATAGGCTCTCACTTTTAGAGCACAGAGATTTGAATGCAGGTCCATTGATGACCCAACCATGCAGTTACCATCACAAATGAAAGAGGACCAGGGAGAAAGTTAGGGCTCACATTATCCCATCTGGGGTACCACCCATTTGTCTTGAAGTCCCTGGCTGGGTCATGTGGTAAGGGAACGGCAACACTTAAATTTCTAGCCTAAACAGGTATTAACATAGTAAATGACTAAACAAGACATAATTCCTCATGATAGATCATAGGCTAAAAATTCAGTTTAAAACCAGAGTTACCCAATAGTGCTAAAAACAATCCAATTATTACCCTTCTTTTGCAAGACTGGCATAAAGCCAGAGACCTCCTAAGATATGCCTCTTGTAGGACTCAGGTTAAGCTTTCAAAAAAAAAACATTTTCCCCCAAAATCTGGTTCCATAAAGGGATTACAAATTTCAGTTACTGTTTCCTCAAAAATATTCTCAGGTCCTTCAATCAGCTGCAGCAACACAATATAAAAACAAAACTATTTTGCATGCACCTGAAAGTGAGACCTTATCACTAAAACCAGATCCAGCGGTCAATATAGAAACCCTCTTAAGCAGCTTATTTCCAAAGTTTTAAATGAGCCCATGGAATAATATGATTGCTAGATATCATATGCTACATTCTTAGAACAGAGATGTTGGTTCAGAAATTGGAGGCTGACTGGCCTACCATTCATAAGATATCAATTTGCAACAGAATTGCACAACTACAGTATCATATTAACCACTGACTGTGTTACTTCCTTGCAACTGCAAACAAAATATGGCCAGAACTACTATGTAAAAGGCTCTGACTCTGCAGCTGACGCCACACAATCAGATCCCTACACCTGCACAGAGCCCCAGGGAAATCAGTGGGCATTCCTCAATATGGAATCCGCTGAAGGACTGATGTCCAAAATGTTACTCACCTAAGGGAGCCTTATTTCGCTGTTTGTTTGAATGCCCCATTGCATAGTATTTCCTGGTCCTGGTTCAAAATTGTTTTATGTAAGTGACAGGTAGAGGAGGAAAAGTTATTGAAATACATCACCCCCAATCCCTCATCCCCGCATCAGTGGGAGTAAAATTTATATTATCAACCTGTTTTCAGCTATAGTAAAAAAAAGAAAAGCAAAAAGTATATCCTAAATCAGTGGATATCTAAAGCAAAACTTGTTAGATTCCCAGAAATTTGAATTAATTAGTTCAATTTTGTTACGCTTACTGACTATCTCAGAGACCACCACAAGTTTTATATGACATGGTTCACCCTCAACCTTAAGTGATTAGACTGGATCAGCAATCCACAGAATGAAAACTGTCCAATATCTAGATCTACCTCAGACTGGACATGCAATCTCCTTCCAGATGTAAACATATAACACAGAATCCTGTATGTAATGAGTTTACTGTTTCACGGGTATTATCCCTTTCTTCCTGATCCTTACAAAATATGTGCACACTTCACAGATTGTAAATTGTAATTATTTCAGCAGTGACAATTACACATTTTTTTCTTCCCAGATGTGTCTTGCTTGGTATGGGAAATAACATTAACATGATGACACAAACATCATTCAAATACCATGACAGGATTGAGGTTATATTTGTGCTGGAAGAGTCACTTCCATTATAAATGCATTTTCAGAGGTTTATAGCTCCTTCCAAAATTACTCCTTTGGCCTGAAGTTTCTCATACTTGTTCACGGCCCAGAAAGGATTGGGGAGAAGGTGAGCTGTTCATTTGTTTTTGAATTTTAATAAAATTATGTGATTCCTTTTGTGTTACCTGAGCATGAAAAAGATAAAGGTGGTTTACACGTATTAATGTATTTTTCAGACACTGCTGCTCATGGATAATTCAAGTGTTTTCATTTTTAAATTCAAATTTGAACGATAAAGATTCCTAATCACTAAAACATTAAAAAGTTACAAACAAATGAAAATGGCAGTCACTGCCTGCGTTTTCCCCCTCAATATAAGTATGCACAGAGTGCATTTATCTAGCTATGTGTTCAAAGGTCTATAGATATAACTGCACAGCGCCTTTGCTGCTTATTTTGATGACAGAACATGCACTCAGTGTTGCTCTTAATTTTTCAAAATATAAAAAGGAATGTATATAAAAATACTACATTAACGCAAAGTAATAGTTAGATTTTATATGGACAAAAATAAAATAAACTATGGTTTTAATTTGGCTAGAAAACCACAACCTTTTAAAGTCACAGACACTTCAGAGAAGTAATTAGGCTATTTTAATTATACACTGTATCAACACCATGGAAGTCTAAGGTAGTTCCACTGTATCTTGTGACAAGGGAAGTCTCAGTGTTTAAGATGAACCCAGAGAAGTTTGTGCTCAGAGTTTAGCTGACATCAAATACCAACCCAGCATAGCTTGTGCTCTGGCAAAGAAGCACAAATGATGGGGATGGGCTGGCACTGGGAAAGTCTTTATAGAGCTTTGATGGCTGGGGCCCCAATGCAGCTTATCTTCTCCTGGCACCTGCGCTGACTCTTCTGGGTGATGTTGTGATCATGCAAACATTATCAAGTCACATTATCACAACATCCAAGCCTGCAATGTTTGGATTTAATTGCGCACAATTAAACATGGTTGGATTGAGTAAGATGTATTGTTTTTCGATGCTCTTTGTCCAACTAGAGATTTAAGCCAACTTCTTGTTCTAAAAAGTATTAACTAGCGACTAGCATCTGAACAGCTTAGCAGCCTTCTCTTAAAAGGAGGCTGAATTTGTCTCAAACAGATTTTCTTAAACTTCAAAAGACAATGAAAATATATTCAGTAAAGTGACACTAATTTTTTGTACTCCCTTAAAGAAGAGAATTTTGTTACGATGTAAACTATCAGTGTTACATCAAACAATTCCATGTTTCAAATGCACTGCCCTCCCCTCAAAGGTTATTGTTCTTCTGAATACAATGGGCAAGTGACTACCCAGAAGGTAATTTTTATTGCTACCGGGAAGAACAGAATGGATTCTCCATCCATCTTAGAATGGCTTAAACGGTGCTGGACTCTCAGCTAGATAAAAATTGTATACTGAAGACCAAAATGGTATGCTCGGAGAGGCATTTATGTCTTTATTCCTTGAGCATGTTCATTTGGTCCTGATCCTATTTCTACAGAGCTTTTTTATGCAGTAAATTTTACTTTTAACCACCAAGAAGGTGAGAGTGGGGAAGATGGAACTGAGGTCTGTATATCTGTTCTATTCCTTATTTTGATTTGATGTCATGCTTCTTCTGCAGAATAGAAACCATAAGATTAAGTATTCGTTTTGAGGCTCCTCCTGCACTTAGTTATATCCTTACAGCCTACACTTAAGTATTTTTCCATCTATACTTCATTCACAACAAAAAATTAAATTGAACTGAAAGTAAACCTGTAACATCTGCTTGTTGGCTCCATATATTTTGAGACAAGGAAACAAAATGTTGAGAAAAGGCACCCAGATGTCCACAGCTGAGTACAAAAAAACCAAACGCAAACTTTCAAATTTAAGGCAGCAGTATCGAAAGGAATGTACAACTAAAAGGAAACTTATGTTACAGGACACCTCCAACACGTACCTTCCCATCTCAGGCAAAGATCCAACTCCCACTGAATTCAATAGGAGTTTTATCGGTGCCTTAAGTAGCCACTTTAAGTACAACTCCAGTACAATTTTGTTCAGCATTCAGATAGTCTCTCCTACTGGGTTATGGTTAAGTGGGACCTAGACTCACCAAAATTTCACTGCCACCAGACAGACACTTCTAACAAACCTAATTCCTACCCCCTCCAGTCCATAATCCTTGAAGACAGGTGCTTACTCCCATTTCCAGCTAGATTTTCCATGACTCCCTCGCTAGTCTCTGATCTGCTACCCATGAACCAAGGCAGTCCAGTCAGCCCAAGCCCATTTCTGTTCATCTACTTGTGACTCATTGATGAACGTCCCCCTTCTGATTATAGGACACAGATCCAAAGGATCCTAGATGAATCCCTGACCATCCCATCTATTAGGCAATTGATTTTTCCCTTAGGTTGTCACTCATCAACAGAATTTTTGAGTGGTAGGAAGGAGAAAAGATGCGGCTATGTTGTTTAAGCCTTCAAGAAAACAGTTTGAGATATTACCCAAACCCTGAAAGGAAGAGTCCGGGGCTGCAATACCCACCTTATGGCAGCCAGGGTAGGTTGCCATGGTGCTAAGAGCGGGGATGCTGGGATTCTTGCTGGTGCTGGCCATGATGTTTTGGATCTGGGTAAGCTCTTGTCTCAGTACCTGCTTCTGGTGGAAGCTGAAGGCAGGGTGATTGGACGCCATAGTGAAGAGCAAGAGAAATTCATCCCCAGTGCGGCCCTCGTTGAGCTGCAGCCCATAGTTGTTGATGACAGAATCAATGTGGGTAAGTGTGCGGAAGAGGACTCCAGCTGCCTCTCGGTGTGCAGACCCCAACAAGGCAAGGGAGACCAGCAGTTTGCTACGTACCACCTCGTCTGTCAAGTTAGTGAGGCTACCCAAGTCAGCAGGGTTGTTGGCCTTGATTTCAGAGTCACGTAGGGAGTGATAGTCCTTGCGGGCCAAGTCCTCTAAGCAGGCACCTAGAAAGCGCAGTTCAAGTGGGATGCACAGGTCCAAGAGGCCACAGAGAAATTCCACTCGCTGCGGGGAGGGCAGTTCTGAGAACCAGCGGTACACACTGTCCCTCTGCAGCCGTGGGCACCGCTTCTCTACCATGTTGCTACTGCAGCTACCGCCGCCACCAGTGGTAGTACCCCCGGGGACAGGGGAGGTACACACTGGGGAGTGAAGGAAAGTGCCCAAACAAAAGGGGGGGGGGGAAATCGGGGGAATGGGACCCTGAGAGGTAAGTGCCCAGATACAAGGGGGCACCCTAAGAGCAATACATACTGGGTCCCAAAGAGTAAAAATCCAAGAAAATCAGGGAGCTCGAATTAGGGGTTTGATACAGGGACCCGGGCGGGGGGGTACTGATGGGGGGGATGCAGGGACACGCAGGGATCCCGGAGGGGGGGGCTTCCAATGGTGGGGATGAGAAGACACGCAAGGACCCTGCAGGGGTAGGGAGAGGGAAGACCCCAAGGAGGTGGTTTGCAATGGGGCAATGAGAGGACACACAGGGACCCCAAGGAGGGGTTTAGTGAGGGAGGGGGTGACGGGACACGCAGGAACCCGGGAGGGGATTAGTGATGGGGGGGGGTGGGAATGGGATACGCAGGGATCCGGGAGTTAGTGATGGGGGGCGGGGGGGTGACAGGACACGCAGGGAACCAGGGGGGATTAACGATGGGGGGGAGGGTGACAACAGGACTTGCAGGGACCCGGGAGAGTGTTAGTGATGAGGGGAGGGGGTGACGGGACACGCAGGACCCGGGAGGGGGTAAGTGATGGGGGGTGACGGGACACGCAGGGACCCAGGAGGGGTTAGTGATTGAGGTGAGGGTGACGGGACACGCAGGGGCCGGAGGGTTGGGGGTAGTAATGGGAGGTGACAGGTCACGCAGGGACCCAGGAAGGGGTTAGTGATGGGAGGATGGTGACGGGATACCCAGGGGCCGGGGGAGGGGTTAGTAATGGGGAGGAGGGTGAAGGGACACGCAGGGACCCCGGAGGAGGTTAATGATGGGGAGTGAAGGGACACACAGGACCCCGGGGGGGGGGTGTTTAGTGATAGGAGGAGAGTGAAGGGACACGCAGGGGCTGGGTTAGTGATGGGAGGAGGGTGAGGGACACGCAGGGACCCCGGAGGGGGTTAGTGATGGGGGGTGACGGGACACGCAGGGGCCCGGGGGGGTTAGTGATGGGGGGAGGGTGAAGGGACACGCAGGGGCCCAAGAGGGGGTTAGTGATGGGGGGTGACGGGACACGCAGGACCCCGGGGGGGGGGGGTGTTAGTGATGGGGGGTGACGGGACACGCAGGACCCGGGGGGGTTAGTGATGGGGGATGACGGGACACGCAGGACCCCGGGGGGGGGGGGTTAGTGATGGGGGGTGACGGGACACGCAGGACCCGGGGGGGGGGGGGTTAGTGATGGGGGGTGACGGGACACGCAGGACCCGGGGGGGGGGGGTTAGTGATGGGGGGTGACGGGACACGCAGGACCCGGGGGGGGGGGTTAGTGATGGGGGGTGACGGGACACGCAGGACCCGGGGGGCGGGGGTTAGTGATGGGGGGGGTGACGGGACACGCAGGGGCCCCGGGAGGGGGGGGGTTAGTGATGGGGGGTGACGGGACACGCAGGACCCGGGGGGGGGTTAGTGATGGGGGGTGACGGGACACGCAGGACCCGGGGGGGGTAGTGATGGGGGGGTGACGGGACACGCAGGGGCCCCGGAGGACGCGCAGGGGCCCCGGAGGACGCGCGACCAGGGAGACCGGGACCCCAGGGCGATGAGCCGGCCGCGGGGCGAAGGCAGCCGGGCTCCGCGGGGCGCGCTGCCCTCCCGCTCCCCGCGGCCGGGCGGGGAAGCAGGCCCGAGGGGCCGGGGAGACGCGGGGGGCAGGCCGGGGATGCCCGTCCAGGCGCCCGGGTATCAGCGGGCGGAGGGCAGCGCCGCGTCCCTGCCCCTGGCGGCTCGGCAGAACCAGGCCTCTGGGCCGCTCCCCTCACGGGGCGGCTCCTTCCCTCCGCCTCAGCCCCGCTCGCTCCATCCTCCGCCGGCCTCCGGGGGGCCCCGCGCCCCCTCCGCCGCGAGCCTGGTCCTCCGGCTGGGCCCCGCGCCGGCTCGCCTCCCGCTGGCTCTCCGCGGCTGACGAGCCCCGCCCGCGCCCGGCCGCCCGCGCCGGCTTCAACCGCCACCGGACAGCCCGAGACGCCACCACCGCGACAAATAATCCCCGCCGGCGGCAGCAAGCGGAGCGGAGGCACACGGCCGTGTGTGTGAAAGTGACAAGGCGGCGGAGGAATCCCGAGCCCCGATCGGGAGGGAGGAGGCCGGAACTCACTCCCCCCCCCTCCACTCACTCGCGCGGCCCAACCCTACGCGATGCCCCGCCCTCTTTCCCCACCTCCGCCCACGGACGGGCCGAGTCGGCCTGGCTACGATTGGCTCCGCCCTCCCGGCTCCCAACCTCCCGAACGCGGGGGCCGCGCCCTCGGAAGGCCGGGCTGTCAATCATGCGTCTGAGTCCCGCCCGCCGCTGGATGACTGGCCAAGAGTGACGGGGGCGGGGCGACGTGGGAGGGGACAGCGTGTGGCTGCTGCTTTGACTCCCCAGCACGTGCAGCCTGGGAGCGGTGCGGGCCAGGGGGACGGGGCCAGGCTGGCTCCGGGGGCGCCGCTTGGACCGGGGGACGGGGCCAGGCTGACTCCGGCGGCGCTGCTTGGACCGAGGGACGGGGCCAGGCTGGTTCCAGGGGCGCCGCTTGGACCGGGGGACGGGGCCAGGCTGACTCCGGGGGCGCCGCTTGGACCGAGGGACGGGGCCAGGCTGGCTCCGGGGGCGCCGCTTGGACCGGGGGACGGGGCCAGGCTGACTCCGGCGGCGCTGCTTGGACCGAGGGACGGGGCCAGGCTGACTCCGGCGGCGCTGCTTGGACCGGGGGACGGGGCCAGGCTGGTTCCAGGGGCGCCGCTTGGACCGGGGGACGGGGCCAGGCTGACTCCGGGGGCGCCGCTTGGACCGAGGGACGGGGCCAGGATGGCTCCGGCATCGCTGCTTGGACCGGGGGACGGGGCCAAGCTGACTCCGGGGGCGCCGCTTGGACCGGGGGGCGGCGCCGCTTGGACCGGGGGACGGGGCCAGACTGGCTCCGGGGGCGCCGCTTGGACCGGGGGACGGGGCCAGGCTGACTCCGGGGGGGCGGCGCTGCTTGGACCAGGGGACGGGGTCAGGCTGACTCCGGGGGGGCGGGCGGCACTGCTTGGATCGGGGGACGGGCCGGGCTGACTCCGGGGGGAGCGGCACTGCTTGGATCGGGGGACGGGCCGGGCTGAGTGCGGGGGGGCGGCGCTGCTTGGACCAGGGGACGGGGTCAGGCTGACTCCGGGGGGGGCGGCGCTGCTTGGATCGGGGGACGGTCCGGGCTGAGTCCGGGGGGAGCGGCACTGCTTGGACCGGGGGACGGGGCCAGGCTCGCTCCGGGGGGGGGGGCGCTGCTTGGACCGGGGGACGGGGCCAGGCTCGCTCCGGGGGGGGGGGGCGCTGCTTGGACCGGGAGACGGGGCCAGGCTGGCTCCGGGGGGGGGGCGCTGCTTGGATCGGGGGACGGGGCCAGGCTCGCTCCGGGGGGAGCGGCACTGCTTGGATCGGGGGACGGGGCCAGGCTCGCTCCGGCGGGGGGGCGCTGCTTGGACCGGGGGGGGGGCAGGCTGGCTCCGGGGGCGCGGCGCTGCTTGCACCGAGGGACGGGGCCAGGCTGGCCCAGCCAGCGGGCAGAGGAATTTGGGCTTGCGGAAGGCAGCCTTGTCGGGATTACTCCCTCCCTCCGTCAGGGATCCGCGGCAAGAGGCTGCCCCACTGCAGAGAGCTGGCTCCGCACAGCAGAAGCCTGTTGTCTGGTGGAGGCAGCGAGGCAAGGGAGCCCTGGCTGGCCCCGCTGCGCAGGCTGGCTGTGGAGCTGGGAGCGTGTGGCTTTTCACATGTCAATAAATGCTAACGGAGCGTCCAAGTCAAATCCCGTACAACCCAGCAGCTGCTCCGGCTAGGGTTTGCTGCAGGAGTGGATTTTCATGGCATGGAGCTGTTCAATATTAGCGTTGCCTTTTTAATCTAGTGTCAGGTGGCCCTATATTGGCCTATAACTCCTGCTGTACGTCATCTCCCAAACTGATGCCTCCTGTTCTTTCTTCGCTTTTTGAAGGGAGTCTTCTCTTATTGTCCGGTAATTTGAAAAAGCCTCTTTCTGACATTTCCTTGTCTCCTGAACATTGGAGTAGTCTTTCAGTTTCGGTATTTTCCGTGGCATATGGATTGGGAAGTCATTCCCTGGGTTTCTCACATGTCTTATCCCCTCTTATTTCTGCCAAAGGGGCCATCCAGCAGGGTGGAAAATAGCGTGGCTCTGCAAAGGAGTTAGAGGGAGGGTACGGTTATGGGGCACCATTTCTTTATGGTTGCCCACATGCTTCATTTGTTTTAGATAGCAAGGCATGGAGAAATATACAGATTCCAAGCATCTATGGAACAGGTGAGATCAGAAAGATAGCACGGCATGAGCTCGTAAGTGAAATAAAGCTACTGCCACTAATGTTAACCGTGACAACATCTCTACCAGATCAACCAGCTCTCCATGGTCAAGGACATTTTGGCATTTGATCCTGGCGTGTCTTTAAATGTAGTATGAAAACATAACTGACCATGAAGCTCTCGTATAGTGACAATTTATCCCCCCTTTCCCTTCACAAACAACTTCACTGTGAACTGTGGTTCCCTGTAATGGTGACTTAAATGTGTACGTTACAGATTCTGAAACTATTTGAGATTTCAGTGCTGGATTTACCGATGGGTTTTATGGACAATATCCAGCAGCCAAGAAAGACAGATGATATTTTGATAACACTTTTCTGTGTGGCTTAATCATGTGTTTTGTGATGTGTTCAATTAGGTAAGGATAGGGGTGGGGATGTAAATTTTTTTTAACTTTTTGCCCTCAGTGGAGCAGGCCAGGAACCACCATCTGTATTCTTGGCCCAAGGTAAGAGTAATGGTTTTCTATCACTGATTCTTATAGATTATGATCTCCTTGGCTCAGGTACCATGTTTTTATTTGTCTTTTAATGGAAGAGTAAGAACTGCCATACTGGGTCACATCAGCGGTCTATCTAGCTCAGTATTCTGTCTTCCGACAGTGGTCAATGCCAGGTGCTTCTGAGGGAAGGAACAGAACAGACAATCATGGAGTGATCCATCCCCAGTCATCCACTCCCAACTTCTGGCAATCAGGCTAGGGACCCTCAGAGCATGGGGTATTGTCCCTAACCATCATGGCTAATAGCCATTGATTGGCCCGATCCTTCGTGAACTTACCTAGTTCTGAAGGTAAGCACAGTATTAGCACTTCACAAATACTAAACAAGGATAACAATTGTTCCTCACTATAAACAGTTTGTTATATCTTCAGTTCATCACATGGGAGTTCCATGGTACGTGTGCATGGAACCACACAAAAGCCCCTTCCTCTTACATGGGTTTCTGTACTCTCACATACAGACAGTAAGAAGTAAACAGGCTTATTCCTTTGGGTAATGGTTTATTGATAATTTCATTATGCACAGTGCTGAGATTAATTGCTGCACAGTAGTTTGTAGCAGTACTGGTAATTTGTCATTAAAAATCTTCTACATTGATTTTTTTTATTCTATCAGCTGCATTTATTGAAATGGTCTCATCAAAATGCAAAGGTAGGCAGCCAGAGGAAGATTAAGGATACATAGTGTCATGTATAATACACAGTTATATAGCATTGCTTTTATGGTGATGAGTTTGGGTCACTTTATAATTCTAACATTTCCCCCACACACACCTTTGAGAGGATATTTGTGAATCCCATAGTCTCCCCTTCTGTCTGCTCATTTCAGTGAGCCACAAGTTGAGGAAGGCAATATGCATTTCCTTCTGATGTCTTTCCAAGTATTAGCCATTGGGAGAGGTGCTCAGTAGAAAAGAGATTACGTGCTGCCTTCCCCTAGGAAGGTGTGTGCTGCTTCTGTAGCATTCCCAACCCCTCAAGGAGATGAGTACTTGCCCTTGGACCAACACACTTAAACCTTTTAAGCACCTAATAGGTGATGGAGAAAAGCCTCAGGCCTGATCTAAAGTCAATGAGAGTCTTCTTTGACTTTAGGGCTTTGGATGAGGCCCTAAAAAACCAAAAGGAATTCTGTCACAGTAGAGACATGGTACCAAGAATCCATGGCTGGCCTATGGGAAAATGCAAATAACCACACGGAGAGGTATAAATCATAGTTATAACAGCTCATATTACAACTTGCACAAGAGAACAGGCAGCAGCTAAAGGTCATTCAGAGGAGCGAATGGTGTGTCTGTGGGGGGAGGGGGTTTCTTTGTGAAAGCTGAGTTCTCTAGACTCCAAAACTATATTTTTCCAGACTGTCCTATTTCCTGCATTCTCTCTTGCCCAATGTTAATTATCTGGATGATGAGTGTGCATGTTTGGAAGGCACAGCTTGGGTGGCTTTATCAGAATAGTCAATAAACAGTAACTAAACTAAAAGATAGTTCTCTCTCATTTTGTCAACATACTCCAGCTGTTACTATATTTATACTAAAATAGCACCCAGAGCTCACAAACAGGATTGGGCCCCATGGTGCGAGGCGCTGTACAAACATATGAAAACATGGTCCCTATGATCCGATACCAGCTCCTGCCAAGGCCCCAGTCCTCACGCTGCACTGACAAACGCAGAGCTGGAAACCAGCCTGGCTCACCTATGCGTCAGTATTGTTACAATAGATATTAGAGTTATAAGAATGTGTTTAGACTTTATGGGATGCTTGTACGATGCTGCATGTATTAATCCTACTTGTATGTATCCCGTGTTAAAAGGTAATGTCTAAATGTGTACTCTGTACCTATAAAAATGTTTGCTAAGACTGCAAACTCTGCCCACCAGCTTGCAGTCAGGGGAGAAGCATTACCAAGTGTGAAATGCTAGGGCTTGTCTACACTGGCAATGAACAGCGCTGCAATTTTCTCGCTCAGGGGGGTGAAAAAACACCCCCCTGAGCGCAGCAAGTTGCAGCGCTGTAAAGCGCTCATGTAAACAGAGCCCCAGCGCTGGGAGCTACGCCCTTCGTTGAAGTGGTTTTTTAGAGCGCTATAGCGTTGCCAGTGTAGACTAGCCCCTAGTTTACCACAAATGGTGTTATTTGTCTCCAGATCGCAGACAAGCCATTGTGGACAAAAAACTTTGCTGATTGCTTGTTCCACGCCCATGAAGAGGGGATGTGCACAAGCCCTCCTCTCATCACAGCTTGAACACTGGGGGAAGGGAATAAAAATGCCTGTTAAGGAGAAATTGTTATCCCTATGCTGCTTGAGCTCTGAGGGGTGAAGATCTCTAAGCATAAGTAGTGGGTCCCCAGCTGTTTAGTTTGGGTTCATAGGCGCCAATTTCCTCTCTATCTGGGGAGTGCCCAACCCCCCTGTGCCCCAGGCCCCAACCCTGCCCCTCCTCTTCCTGCCCCCGTTCTGTCCCAGACCCCACCTCCACCCCTTCCCCCAAGCCCTGACCTCTGGCCCTGCCTCTTTCCACCCCCACTCCACCCCTTCCCCTAATGCCCCACCCACTGCCCCTCCTCTTCCCTCCCCTGAGCACACCCCATCCCCGTTCCTCCCCCTCCCTCCCAGCGCCTCCTGTACACCGCAGAGCTGTTCCACAGCATGCAGGAGGTGCTGAGGGAGAGAAGTTGATCAGCAGGGCCGCTGGTGGATGAGAGGCGCTGGGGAGGAGGGGGAGCTAGGCTGCTGATGGGTGCTAAGCCCCCACGGAGTCGGCACCTATGCTTGGGTTAGCCAGAAAGGACATGTAGAGCTGGCATATTTTAGCAGTTACTCTTACCTTTTCAAACCTAAGACTGTATCTCATTTATGTGTGTATATGTTTACCTGCTTTAACCTTGTGAATAACTCATTTCTTTTTAGTTAATACATCTTTAGATAGTTTATGATAGGATTGGCTACAAGCATTGTCGCTGGTTTGAGATCTGAGGTATAGTTGACCGGGGTAAGTGACTGGTCCTTTGGGACTGGAGTAATCTGAATATTGTGATTTTTGGTGTAAGGGACCATCTATCACAAAGGCAGGCTTGCCTGGGTGGCAAGATAGAGTACCCAAGGGGATGGTCTGTGGCTCCCTGTTAAGACTGTTCTGCTGCTTGAGGAGTTCACACTTATTACTTGGTTGGTGAAATCTAAGTACAGAGAACACAACCAGTTTGGGGTTTGTGCCCTGTTTCTTGACAGTCTGCCCTGAGGTTGGAACCCACTGTCATGATCCACTCCAGACAGTGTGACAACCCCTATCTTATAAAATTTCCAGTCTGAATTTCTGTACTACTTCCTCCTAGATCCTATTAAACCGTCTAGTCAAACCAAAGACTCCTTTTTCTTACAATATGTTAGGAAACTCATGGCTTCCATAAACATAGATTAACCTAATGGAATAACTTCTTCCTTGGATGAATTTGGCCCACTGTCATTGGCATTAAGGCTGGTATTTTGGGGAGGAGGGGAGTTAGGTGCTGAACTCACATTGAATTTCAGTGGTATTTAGGTATTTAACGCCTTTAGGTTCCTTTCAAAAGGCCAGCCTAAAAAAGATGTTTCACTTGGAGACCCAGTACCAGCATCTGTGGATCCAATTAGATGTAAGAGCCAATAATAGTTTAAATTAGAGTAGTATCTTTGTCATAGAAGTTAGTGGTGAAGAGACCTTGTAGATCATCCAGTCCCAGCTCCCTATCAAGGCAGGACTGTTCCCTACTGTACATTTTTAGAGTTTTGTCCAGTGTACCATGAGGTTTTGTACACTTCCCTTGTTAGGCTATTCCACAGCCATCATCAGATGGTACACTGTGCAGGTACATATCCTGGACCAAAAGTCTGGAATCTTTGGACCACTAAATGTGGTTTAAACCTCATCACTTCTGCCTGGAATTTAGCATGAAAATTATCTGCCTCAGAGCAAAATAACTTCCAAAGCATATATAAATATGCAGGCAAGAATTTCCACCACATGCATCTGACGAAGTGGGCCTTCACCCACGAAAACATATGCTCCAATATATCTGTTAGTCTGTAAGGTGCTACAAGACTCTGTCACTCTTGCAGATCCAGACTGACACGGCTACCCCTCTGATACTTGCAAAGCATAGACAAAATTGTCACTGCCTTGATATAGGTTAGCTGTGACCATATATTAATACCACGGCACTACCCCCTTGAAACCAATTCCCTTTCATATGACTGAATATTGTCTAAGAGAAGCATGAACATATTAGACATATATTAATATTTAAAGAAAGCCAGACAGTAGTTCAAACCTTTCACATGCTCAGCGCAGTGTGAGACAATGCATACTTTTGGGGGGAATCTGTTTTACTTTGTGTGGCCTCACTTTCTTCCTGGATTGGCTGGCTCTTTTAGAGCTAATTGCTTTTCTTCCCTTCAATACAGGCTTATGTCACTGACACTGTTCTTCTCATATGCTTTGCTCTGCTTCCCATCAAGTTTCCCTCACGGATTACTCCCCCTCATGAGTTTTGCCATAAATGGTGTGCTCACTTTGAGTTCATCTCTCTCCTGATGCCCAGTTCCGGTCACCCAATTCCAAATGCCACTCCCAATTGGCAGGGCCAGATTTCCAGTTAGGCACAGCAGGCACGTGCCCCGGAGCGCTGGCATTCTAGGGGCGCCGTACCTCTTTAAAACTGTGTGCAACAGAAAGGTCACAAGGGAGCTGAAGATGCTGTGCCTAGGGGCACGTAAGGTGTAAATCAGGCCCTGCCAATTGGCCAGCTAACACCGCATATCCCAGGCCCCCCAATTTCCAGGGCTTTGGAGCGGAGCCCGGAGCTGGAGCACGGAGCAGTAGGTTCTTGCCCGGAGCTGGAGCAGAACAATTCAAAAATTTGATTGCTCCAAATCTCTGCCAATTTCAACCTGCCCCGATTCCCAGCTACCCAGTTCCAGCAGCCATTCCCAACTGCCCAATTCTGACTGCTCTGAAATCCTTTGATCCTAGCATTTTCCCTCCCACATATTCCCCTTTATATTCTATTCAGGTATGTCTAATAATAATTAAAATAGGCATCACTGTATGATCTAAGCTGTTAAAATGGCCATAGAGAGGAAATTAATGCTATCCTATGTTCGCCTCATTCATACATACACTGGTTATTTATTGTAGGACTGCTCATGGATGTTGGAATGTTTAAAAAAAACGCTGTGAAGCTCATACAAAAAAAATTAAAGGACTTTGCCAAGAAAGTTAGGCCAAATAAATATTGGGCCTCCGGTTGTGACAATGTCCCTTTAAGATTTAAAAAACTCCCTTTGAGCCAGAGTTGATGTGGCAGAAGGAGCAGTTACAGTGTGTGCTGTTTTGCAATATAAAACCCAGGCCGAAGCTGAAAAAGGCTAATTAACAGTACTTTGTAATGTGCTGGGGTTTGAGTGTGTGTGTGCTACTGCCCTCCAGTGGATGGACAATGTCAGACCTGCTCATGTCTTTAAACCTCTGGATTCCTCTTAATTTGCTTTAGGTGAATGTGTCATGCACAGAAATGCTTCTCACTGGCAAAAGCAGCCTCATCACACAGCTCCATCTCATCCAGCTCCCTCCTTGATTCAGAGTGTTAACCCTAAACTCTCCCCCGCCCGGGTTTCCTATGTCAACAAAGCTCCTCATCCCCACTTTCACAACCCTGCATGGCTTCTGCTAAAATCATCTCTTGCTTCTTGCTTTGACTATACTCTCTTCCTTTCTCTTTGTCCTGCACAGAATGTCGCTTGCAGCTCGCCTTAGTGTAAAGAAACAGCCACATCAACACCAACTTCAAACACTTCCACGAGCTCCCTTTCCCAATACACTTTCCTCAGGATCCAATCCAAAAGGTCCTCCATAACGTTCATGGCCTTGCTCCAGCCTACCTATGGACCTCATCTATACCCTGCTCTGGCCTCTGTCCTTTAACACAGTGTCATCAGTATTGGTGCAAAAACCTTCTCCTCTGCAGTTCCTGCCGCCGGAAAAAGTCCTCCTCTATCTCATTGTCCCATCCAGGGTACTGCAAATTTTCTTATGGTTTCAGCTCTGAATTTCTCTCTACTTCAGCGCCCCTTTATCAATCTAACTCTGAGAAATATTTTAGGTGACAGTATATGATATGCAGTTGTTTTGTAAGTGTTCGTAGCACCCTTCTCTTGTTGTGCCAGTGCAGCTGTTCTCTGAGTAGAGATACCAGGTATTTTTGGAGCCAAAAGATGTGAATTCTATGCCACATGTGTCTGGTTAGCTGACAGCTGTAATAGGTGTGTGTGTGTACGTGTACGCGCACCTAGACAGAGGTACTAGAGTCTCTTATTCAGGTACTGAGTCCAAATCCCCACATTAACTTACACAGATACCTTACCACTCTAGATTAATTTACCTTCCACTAGAACTAAAGAATTACTAGCGCTGGAAACAAGTGCTTCTGCAAATGTTTATTTGAATATTTAAATGAGCTTGCTTTGACAGTGTTCACATCCCTAGTGTCTGTGCATTCTGCCGATATTTTAATAAACATGCTTGATTAATTTAAATGCTCAAGGAGAGTGAATTCTACACTCAAATATTTGCCAAAGATGAATGAAAAGTTTTCTTTTCCATTGCAACACTTGAAATTTCTGCTCCATTACTTAGTTACATAAACCATCCAATCTGGAAACCGAAACAATCCCATATGATTTACATCTTCTAACCAAACATTGCAATTATTGCAGCGCAAACAAACTTTTTTCCTGGCAGAGTTCGCAAAGGAATCCACATGACACATGACACAAAGGAATTCCACATGACAAATACTTCACGTCTCCTGCTCTTTACTCTCTTTTACTCTTTACTGCTTAGCAGTTCAAAGCACAAAAGGAAACTAAGATGTGCATTGGAATCATAAAAATATTACCAAAATGCCCCACATTCATCACACAGGCTTAAGCCAGAAAGCACCCCACTTCATTCTCAGATCTCAGGCTGAGTCTGTGGTGATGGCAACTAGATAAATCATCTCTTCTGATATGAGCACAATTGATCTGATGTCAATGAGACACAATAAACATGGAACTTCATAATGCTTAATGTACAGATCACTTCTCAGAATAGAATTGCATGTCATGGTAATTTAGTGTTGGTAAAAGGTGCTGGATTGACTTTTCTGAAGAGTGAGGTCCTCTGTTTACTCAGAGGAGATGGGACAGCAGAACACAGAAAGCAGCAGAGCAAGCTTCCACATGTTGCCCTCCTAGCTCTTCTCCACACTGGGGAATTTCAGCACGCCAAATTGCTCACAAGGGTGTACAAACAACACTGTTTGGAGAAGTCTTGGTTCAAGCAAGGCTAAACACTAGATCATCCTTCACCATGCCTGTCTCCACTGATCCAGTGCCAGTATAGATGGTAAGTACTGATAGAATAGCTCCAGTAATGCAAGTAATTTTTCTACCACCATTCGGTAGTGCACTTGTCACTCTCAAGTTAGCTTGCCTTGTAAGAACATAAGAATGGCCATACAGGGTCAGACCAGTGGTCCATCTAGCCCAGTATCCTGTCTTCTGACAGTGGCCAATGCCAGATACTTCAGAGGGAATGAACAGAACAGGGCAGTTAGCGAATGATGCATCCCCTGTCATCCAGTCCCAGCATTTGGCAGTCAGTGACTTAGCCCTCTTGGCTAATGGTCTACTGCCTCTGTTCTACAGGTCCAGGGTCAAGTATTCCAGAAACACCTTACTGACATAGATAGCCCTTCACACACCATAGAACTTATTTGGCTCACTATTATTCAGCACTGACTTCTTCCCCAGCAATCAACTATTTTATCAGCGTGTCTCAGAAAGCTTCCTATATGAGCGGGCCAAGCCCAGGCAGATGTGTGTGGACAGCAAGGGACCATCTACCTTGACAAGAAGATCCAGTGGGAGCCGTGCCCTCAATCCTGACCAGGAGAAATCACCACTATGGAATGAATTCCTCGCCCACGGCCCATTCATTCCTGGACTGCCAATAACTAGTATCAAAAACTGTGATGCTGCTTTTGTAACATGGACCCCCCCCTAGCCACTAGGATCAGCCCCACAAAGGAGCCACAGGGTGGAATTTATTTTCATTCCAAGACCATCATTAAAAAACAAACAAAAAAGAAAACTGATTGCATGAAAAAGTGTATTTTGAATAACGGAGCTTCTCTTTTTAAAGATGGAAACTGTAAATAACTTGTTGATATGTTTCTGTTTCTTTTCTTTCTTTCCTCTCTGACCACTGTATACAAATCTGTGTCAGAACCTTGAAAACATCATTTCTTTCTTTCCTGCCAAGTCTGATCTTTCCCATATGGTAGTCATTTATTTTTCCTTTGTTTCAAATGCAGTTAATATTAATCTGCCCTGTTTCGATTGCATCTTTCTTTGTGTTCTGGTGTCACGGGCAACATCACCACATCTCTAGATACCATGGGCCAAACATTAGTATCCTGACACACTGAATAGTATCCTCCTACACAAGTGGGCCCATTGAAGTCCGTGATCCCAATTCAGAAAAGCATTTGGAACTTAAATTCACTTAAAGTTAGCATGCACTTAAGGGACAGCGATACTGTAATGAATCAGACCCAGTGGGACCACTCATGGAGCAATAGGAGTAAGTGTACTGAAATCTAGCTCAGTGTCAGCTAGTTAGCGGCTTTTCCACAAACAGCAAGCGTTCACACAGTGCTTTTAAGTGAGTTCCACAAAAATGGCTATTTTTTAAAAAGAAAATCATTTACATAAACAACCACAGAGTAATGTGTTTAAAATACACACAGCCTAATCAGAGATTTCACTCAAATTAATAAAATAACTAGAAACTTGTCATGGGTAGTGTAAAGCCGCTCATTGTGTAATATAGTAACCCCCTGTTAAATAGAGAGATCTGATGACCACAAGACTGTATAATGTATATCTAAACAAAAGCTCACTGTTGTAATAATTATTATTTTGTATGATATTTGCATGGCCAGGGATCTGTAAGCCTATTAAAACTTCCTAAATAAATAACCAGATAAAATACACAGAGAGGGAGAGAGAGATTTAGACTGCAGTCCATAATTTCCAAAAATTAAAATCAATATAAAATTATCTTAATTAAGACACAGGATCTTAGGTTTTGTGCATTATTTTTAAGTTGTTCTTTTTTTCAGGCAGCACTCTGAACCAAGTTGTGAACCTCATCTAATTTGTTTCCGTTCAGTACTGATCTTTTTACTTCATTACCACATGCAATTTTGTAGTCCTCATAGCTAATATCACAACTATAGATCTAGAATGTATTTATAGGCCCCAAATTCTGCAGAGAGCGCTGGGTCTGTTGTTGCTGTGGAAACGGGGATTCTAAAAGTAAAAGGTTTCCAATCAGAGGTTTAAAGGGACATGCTAGATTAATGCACTAGTCTTCCACTTCCAGAGATCTGGGTGCAACTGTGCCTTAAGGTTTCCCGTGAAATAAGGTTGGTGGTCTCAACCAAGTCCCATGGGGACACTGGTCTGCAACCCAAAACCACTTCATGCGTTCTGGCACATTGATTTCAGCATGGTTGTCACTCTCTGCTCTGAGACTGGAATAGCAGAGGTAGCTGCTGGCTAATCTTGACATGTGGGAGAGGGAAATGGATGCTAACTGAGATGCCAAATGTGTGTGGAGCGGGGTAGGGGAAGAGGCTGACACACCAGATCTCTATCTTGCAGTGTTTGCTTTGGATCAGTAGCTGCCTTTGGACTCGGGAAGAGTCTAGAAATCTCGACACAGCTTGAAACTGGAACACTGGCCTGAAAACAAAAACAGCAAGAACCACGCTCAGGATGGAATGGGGACAACAAAAGAAACAGACAGTCGGTGGTAAGGAGCAGGCATCACGATGGTGACTAACACCATCCAATAGCAAAATCATGAAAGGGGGGACAAAGCGCAGAAGCCCAAGGGGACAGTGAGACCCAGGGTTGATTCTTCTCATTACGACTGAATATTTATATTGTGGCACCACCGATAGGCCAAGCTGGGCCTCATTGTGCTTGGCATTGTACAACACACACACTAACTGACAATCCTTGCCCAAAGAGTTTCCAGTCTAAAAGAGAAGATGTAGCAGGCTGGTGACACAAACAGGCACAATGAGATTGAGGGGAGCTGTCAGGGACCAGGAGGTGGGCGGTCCGGCCTAGTGGTTGGAGCAGGAGTCGATAGCCAGCAATTGGCCCTGGCTCTGACCGTGGGCTCCTGAGGACAGACTTCGAAAATTCTGTCCATCAGAGAAAAGTAGTTCACACACACACACACACACAAGTTCATTACAATACTGAATTGTTAAATGCCTTAGAGGACTCATTGAAATACTTCAGTACCTTTTTATGTTCCCCTGTACCAAACTCACAGCAAGACATAATGAGGGATAGCACCAAACTGCAGTCAGCTACTAGAATAGCCCTAGCCATTCTCTGCTGTGACCGTGTTTTCTACAGCGCCAAGTACTTACTGTGCTAGCTCTAAGGGCTGCAGTGCAGCAACGAAGAGACTGTCTAATATCACTTATTAGATCATACCTCTCATACATTATATTAGACAGCTCGGTCATCACATGATTATTGTATATGGCACCAGCCCGGTTTTTCTGTATCTCTCTGAATGTCCTGTATAATCCCTGGTAACAAATCTTAGACAGCTAGATCTTGCAAAGGTCTGTGTGCAAAATGTCTTTGCTGATAGCAGTAGTTTCCTATAAGCAATGAGCTAAATCAGCTGCACAAAGCATTTCATAATTAAAGTGGCATCTCTTCTTAAAACAAACTGCAGTGTCTACAGAAACAACCCAAACTACAGCAGAATCACCAACAAAGGCTGAGGGTTTTTAAAATCGGAGACTAAATTTGAGCTCCTAAATAAGTGACATGTTTTTCAACACTGATTTCATCAGAAGCTGCTTGGTACTCTTCACTTTTGAAAAAGAAACAGCCTTCTTTTTTAAGGAGTCTAAATATGAGCTTAGGAGCGTAGCTTTCAGCTCCTATGTTCGAAAACGTCGGTCGTAAGGACAGCATTTGGGCCACTCTTGGAGAATACTGTCGTATTCACTTGTGCAACGAGTAAGGAAAGAAAAGGGCTGCATAAAAGACAAATGCTACACAGTTAGTCCCTTGCATGTGTATTTAATTCATGATTAAGACACAAAAGGCTGAGCTGATGAGTTATTTAAATGGAAAAAACCTAAAAGGCAGTAATCTGTTTATGTGCTAATTTCCAGAGCTGAGCAAGTCTGGCCAGGCCACCTCCAGTTCTCCAGTGGGGCCTTGACATTAGTTCAGCATATTCCTTTGGGCGCATGTTGGCGCCGGGAGTCCCTCGTCCGCCTGGAAGTTATTACTGCGATAGTCGATTAAAAATAGAAATGCAGAACTGAAACGCCGTCCCTGAAGTGGGGGTTCAGTGACTCTTTTTTCCCATTAGAGGGTGCCAGGAAGCTGCTGTTGCAGGGAAGTTGCTACAGAGCCCAGAGTTCACAAGAACTTTCGTAAGGGTTTGTCCACACCGCAGGTTATGTCAGTATAACTCATGTCGCTCAGGGGTGTGAATAAGCCACCCCCCCGAGCCATGTAAGTTACACAGACCTAAGCACCAATGTGGACAGCGCTATGTCGGCGGGAGAGCTGCTCCCCACCATAGCTACCGCTGCTCACAGAGGTGGTTTTATTATGCCAACGGGAGAGCTCTATCCCGTCGGCATGGAGTGTCTTCACCAGGCTGCGCTACAGCAGTTTATGGCATGAGTGCAGCTGCGTCACTGTGGTGCTCCTAGTGTAGACTAGCCCTGGGTTTTGTCAGGTGTATTCCAGGGGCTGACGGGGGGACTGCTTCATTTCATGTACCCCCCTCCCCAACATGCCCAACTTACTGCTAAGTACAGCTCCATTGCCAGTATTTCTTTTCACCTTTTGGTCTTGGCCTATAAGCTCTTTAGGGCCTGGACTGTGTTTTCTATATGTACCGTGTCTAGTGGAATGGGTCCCTCATCCTGACTGGGCCTCTGGATACTGTTTTAACATAAATCTGAAATAATAAAATACTACTGTTCACCCCAACAGTAAATAATGGGCTAGTAACTACTGCATGCAATGCACTCTGGGAATTGCAGTTCACAAGGTAACTACTTCTCTGAGAGTTTGGACTAGACTAGAGAGATTAGCGCAGAGGACGTGAAAGCAGAACTCTTATGTTCTATCCATGGCTCTGCCAATGACTCGCTGTGCGATCTTGGGGAAATCTCTTAACCACCGTATACCTTAGATTACCCCTTGTGCAAAATGGGTCTAATAATGCTTCCCTGCCTCGCGGAGTGTTAATTCATATTTGTAAAAGACCCCGAGGCCCATGGATGGAAAGACTTCTTATATAAGTGCAAAGAATTATTTTAACATTGCTTCTTCAGATCTATTGTCAGACACGGTCAAGGTGTGACCTGAGGGCCACACGCAGTTTTCCAGCTCTCTGAATACAATCACGGCCAGAGGGATTTCCCCATGTGATTCCTCACCTCTCAGCATGGCACCTATTCCAACGCAGAGTGCAGTATCAACAGTTCAGGAATTCAGAGTCAGCATCCAAAAGATCCTGAGAGTGGCCTAAAAATCATGAGATTTTTCAAAGAAAAGAAGAAATTGTTTCCTTTGGTCTGTCTTCTTGAGCCCCCCTGCTCATCCGCAGTGCCTGGGGGATAGTTACGAGCCGCAAATTCAAACTTAAATGCCTGAAAAATGGGCACACAACAATGCAGTGCCAGCTTCACTGTGCATCTGCTCCCCAACTTCCTAGCTCCATCTTATTTCTTTCTCCACCCAGAGCCCTCCCTGCTCCCTGTCCATCAAATCCCCTCCACCATGATGGGGTGGCAGCTGGGCCTAAGATGAGAGAGAGGTGTTGCGACCTGGCGCACAGGGTCACAATGGCACTCAAATTTGCAGCAATAACATGCTGCGGTGTGTGTTACAATTTGCGGTTTCCATACAGCCTGAATTGTTATTCATCCTTGTTTTGTGCTACTGTGGAGTCAGGCAGGAAACGGCCCTAGCCCAAAGCAGAAATAACAGAACGCTGTGTGCCAAAAGTAAGTGAGAGGGATCAGACGGCGTGCAAGAGGCAGGCAAGCTACAAGCCAGCTGTCTAGAACCTGTTGGTGCGAGGGAACAGCAGCAGCAGCTTACAGCCTCAGATTGGAAAGGCTGTGAAGCCCAAAAGCCTAAAGTGTTCCCCGCCCCCTCAGCATCTGGGGAGACAGTTGTTTATTGACATTGAGGATTGGATTCTGGGTGGTGAGAATTATCCCTATTTTACAGGCGAGGAAACTGAGGAACAGAGGGGCAAGTGAGTTGCCCAAGGTCACACCACGTTTCTGCAACGGAGCCAGCAATAAAACCCAGTTCCCCTGACTCCTGGGACTGTACGTTAAGCACACCACCATCCTTCCTCTCTCTGGCACTTTTACTGGGATCTAACTGCTCCAGACCTTCTGCTGTGGTTTTTGCATAGCGAGAACACTCTGTATTGATGAAATGTTACTTCTGTTCAGTTTGCTTCGGATCCAGATGGAGCAGTTCCATAACGTCTCTTGGTGTTATCTCATTGCCCTACTTTGGGGACAAGAAGAAGCCATGCTCTAATCTGAGTCTCCAATTCACATCATATCTGCTGAGCCCTCTGATTCCGTATGACAGGAATAGAAAATTACCAGGTTGTCATCCTATCCTTACGCAAACTGCCACTGACATGACTGATGGTGTCATCTTACCATTCTGAATCGCCCTTTCACCCCAAAGGATCCCAAAGCGTCTTATGAACTATATATAAACTGGGGTCATTTTGCCCACTGGAGGGGTGGAACGTGACAGCTGGTCAATGGTACACAACAGCACAGCACCACAGTTTAGGACAGGAAATGAAAAACAATGTTGCAGTTGGTCCAATTGAAACTGCTTGGGGAATTTAGGTCAGCAGAGAACACTGTACAATAATTAACTAAATTTAAGAAATACTTGAGACTGATGTAAGCTATGGCCAATATGCAACAGCCTGTTCTGTTTAGGACAATGAAACAAGACATCTTGTCACTGACAGCTTAGGGGTGAAAACCTAACCTCAGTGAAATCAATGATAAAACTCTGTGACTTCAATAAGCCCAGGATTTCATCCCAGATATTTTGAGGATCCACCCTTTACACTAGTTCAAACCAGTAAGTGACCCGCCTCCATCTGCAGTATGGAGCACGAAAACGCCCCCAGAGTCTCTGCCAATCTGACCCAGGAGAAAATTCCTTCTCTATCCCAAATATGGTGATCAGTTAGACCCTGAGCATGTGGGCAAGATCCACCAGTCAGACACCTGGGAAAGAATTCTCTGTAGTAATTCAGAGCCCTCCCATCTGGTGTCCCATCTCCGCTCACTGGAGAAATTTGCTAATAGCACTCGCGGATGGGTAAAAATGAGAACCTAGTTCCTGTACACCAGGCTGGAAATGAAGGGGGGATAAGAAAAGAACAGGGAGGAGGAAGAGACAAGGAACAGAGAAGGGAGAAATGATGTCTGTGTCCTATCACACCAAGGGATGGGCCCGAGCAGCAAAGTTTGTATCCAGATCCAAATTTTCCCAAAGTTCAGATCAATGTTTTAGTTTGGATCCAACTCTGATAATGTCCAACATTTCCAGGGTCAGTGTCCCACTGCAGCATGGGGAGACAGAGAGGTCTGGGCTTAGGCACACAAATACCCCCCAAGTTTAATCCTCTCCAAATAACCACTCTTCCTCATCTCCAATATCTAATATGCTCCATACACGTGGTTTCAGGTGACTGTAGTAGCTAATAGAAGCTGATGATTTAGGATTCCCATACTTTGATTTCTAGATAGATGCTGTTCTGTGATTGTGCCCTCTTACCGCCACTGGCGAGCAAAACGTGGTATTGTGTTGGCACTTATACAAGGCTAATACTTGTATAAGTGCCAGCACAATGCCATGTTTTGCGAGCCTCTTCCGAATCCGGTTTGCTGACTCAAATTGTTTTGAATGCAAACTCTAGGATGTGCACTATAGCTCTTCCACTAAAACCTTTTGGAAGCAAAGGGTTTTAATGTGTCCATACAGTCTAGACACATAACTCCTGTGCTGTGATAGTACAGAGTATTAATACTGCATCTGTAGACAGCTGAAGAATGCCTTCCAGTGATCCAAAGACTTACGGCCACTCTTGAAAACACAAACAACATATACAGATGAGACATTTATGGGAAGCAGCCTTCTAATTTTATCTAGCTGAAAGTAATAAATTCAGGGCCAGATTCTGACTTCATGGGTAATACTTACACACGTAGTCCTAAGTGAATAACATCGCACAATATGTCCCTCAGTCATGGCTCTCCCCTCCCCACCCAAAAAATAAATAAATAAGGGGACTCTGCTGAATAGTTTACATCCAATATTTAAGTTTTGTTTGGAAAAAAGCTTGGTTGGTAAAATCTAATACAAAGAGAATTAATATTTTCAGTGAAACAACTTATATATCTCTATAGCTAAGTGTGTGTGATAGGGTTTGCAAAACAGGAAGTAAAACTGAATATAAACAAAAGTGAAACTGACCAGTCCAGTTTCATACTCTGAGCTGATGGAAGTGCAAAATAGTAAACAAAACAGCATAAATAGTGAAAAATACAGTGTTTTTTTTAATTTACATTTTCATATCTTGGGTATCATTAGGAGAGGTAAGGATTTTCTTTCCAGTGTTTGACTTAACTTGATGATGCCCCCTTTAAAAGGAAGACCAGTGCAGAAAGGAATGAGAGTGGATCTAACACAATAAATCCCTTGTAAAAGAGTTGTCAGCAGTGAGGCACAGGTGAAGATCTCTTAGGATGTGCGGATGGGATGACATGCCCCTATTATACAAAGCCTCTTGCTAAAACTGGAAGAGTACGGCAACTTAAACAAAACGGATCGGGGGGGTATGAGTTATTTAAAAAAATTAGCTAGACTTAGTAGTAAACACTCTGCTTTTCTATAAGCATGCCCATCTAACTAACGGGTTAACCCTCCCAGTCCCCTCCGCCGCTGTGATGTTTTGGGGATCACCCAGACCAGTAAGGGCATCTGTCACTGCCTGCCTTGTAGCTTTGGGTGCCTTAATGCTATGCTGCTGCTGCGGCTCAGAGCTGTGACATCACTAACCAGCCTGCAAGCAGCCTGGCTTCTCACTCTGGCTTCCACCAGCCTAGTGACTCCTTGTTGGGTGACCTCAACAGCCCTTCCGGTCCTGAGTCTCCCCAAATCCGTCTGCCCTGACACTCGGAATTTCCCCCTCTGGTTCGTTAGCCCCAAAAGAGTGAAACCTGCCCCCAGTTAACGCCAGTGGAGTGACAGTGGTGAGGAATTGCGTATCATGGTTTTCTGTGGGTAAAGCCTTGTTCACGTTTTGCAGAGACAGCATGGAAGCCCGGAGAACGTGTTTGCAGAACAGTTTAATTTCACACCTGACCCCAGTGTCAGACTGGAGGAGAGGAGCAGAGGGATGGCCGTTCTCCACGCCCACATGAGTAGGTCCAGCATTAGCTGTAGTATCCAAAACTAAAAAAAGGGGGTGAAGGTGGGGAAGGGGAAATAGGAGCTAAGAAGTTAGCCACACCGGGTCAGGGAAACGTGCTTTACGGACGGTGCATATCATCTCACGCAATATACTTGAAACAGCAATGCCTGAGAAAAAGTATCAGCAGTACGGACAGCAGTGCTTGACAACTGTCTTGCTCGCATCCAACAACAATCCTGAAACGGGGACAGACGGGAAAAATGCAAACAAATTTGATCAGTCTCTTTGCAAAAGTGAATCAAATAGAAAGCGCTCTTGGCCTAGGGTTTTCAATGCCTCCTTTAGCTAAGCACGAACACTACTGGCAGCCGTTGGATTATTTGCAGCCATTAATACAGCCTGTAGCAAGCACTTACCCTTAGCAGTTTGTAGAGTCAGGCCGTATTGCACTGTGTACAGCAATATCCTCATACGCAGCAAGCCCTGTTCGTAGTATTGGGCCCTGGGACTGCCAGTCCCTGCCCGCAGAGTAAATTTGATACTATTTTGCTTTGTTTGTTTCTGTAGAGGTAGGTTTGTTTTCTGAAATGGAGATTCTAGACCACATGGCATCTCCTCTGCTAATGTGCACAGTTATTCTACACAGATCATTGTCACACACCAGTCAACATTATTTAAAGAGATTAGATTAAATTTATTTTATAGGCCAGCCCAGATGCCCCAACTGAAATGGGGCCCCCATTGTGGCACTGTACAAACACGGAGTAAGAAGAAGTCCCTGCCCCAAAGGACTAACGATCTAACCAGACAAGAGAGATCATGGGTGGGAAGGAAAACAGGGGCGTGTAGAGGCCACGTGTGCCCAAGATCACACAGCAGGACAAGTGCAGAGCTGGGCTTACAACTCAGCCCTGTGCCGTATCAACCACGCCATACTGCCTCTTGGCAGAAATAGCAATTTCCTGGACAAATATAGATGAATTAAGATTAAGTATTTTAGGAGTTAATTGTATTAAAATGCTAATGTTTCTGTATTGTTGTGGGATTGTATGTAATGTCTAACACTGGGAAGTGTTATGAGCTTTAAAGGGCTATTTGAAACAGTCAAGGCAAGAATGAACTTTTAAAGTAGAGAAGGGTTTCTAGGACATCTCTAGGAGGAGAGGTATGGAATTTGGGATCAGGAAGGAACTTTCCCCTGGGTCAGACTGGCAGAGACCCTGAGGTTTTTTCACCTTCCTCTGCAGCGTGGAACACGAGTCACTTGCAGGTTTAAACTAGTGTAAATGGTGAATTCTCTGTAATTTGCAGTAAACCATGAGTTGAGGACTTCAGTAACTCAGCCAGAGGTTAAGGGTCTATTACAGGAGTGGGTGGGTGAGGTTCTGTGGCCTGCAACGTGCAAGGGGTCAGACTAGAGGATCATGATGGTCCCTTCTGACCTTAGAGTCTATGAGAATGCAGTCTTTTGAAGCTTTGCCCTGACGGGTGTGGGGAGGACCTTTTATCTGCGGATCACCTGTTTCATGAGGACAGATCAAAAAACCAAAAGGAAGGCTCACAGATTCATGGGGGTGCTTGTTCTGAGCTAACAGCTGCTATGAATTTGTGACCACAGAAAACGCTCTTGGTGAGGCTACGACTGTTCATTGGGTCACTGAGTCCGTGCTGGAGTTGGGATGATCTCTGCTAAACTTATTAGCATAAGTGTAGGGTTTTTGTTGGTGTTTCTAATAGGATTGCCTTTCCCTTAGAAACAAATGTGGTTGTTGAGAAGAGCTATGTGATAACCCAGCCGTGGGCAATTACACTGTGCAGCATCTCTGAGAAGAAACCGAAAGCAGGCCTGCTTAGACAGTCTGGTTTAGGTAGGGAATTCACAGTGTAGGCAGGGAGCTGTGTAGACTGGAAATACCCTGCTTAGGAGGGAGAAAGACACACGTCTCTGCCTAAGAGAGGTGACAGGTGGGGAGCCAGAAGCCTAGAGTAGGTGCCCTTGCTAGACATAGAAGGGGAATATAGGTGCAGTTGCCCTGAATTGTGACATAAGGCATAAGTTTCAGGATTTATTTGCCTAACAAATCAGTATTCGGGCCACTATTATTTATGTGAGTAATCCTTCACTCCGAGGGTAGTCCCATTGGGGCTACTACCTAAGGGTGACAAAATCTAGCCAAGAGCGATTTTTGCTGTTCCCTCAAACCTTGTTCCCCAAACACATCTGACGTGTAGATTTCCAAATCTAACCAGAGCTCAGCTCTATGGTTGCTGTTTATTCTGTTGAACAGCAGGTGATCATGATGATGATTTGATACTGAATTTGTGGTAAACTTTGAAGAAGTAAACATTTTTGACAGATTAAGGGAAACCAAATTATTGGGTTTCTTGCAGCTAAAACTGTTCTCTGCTCTAATTTTTTAAAATTTAAGATATCTTAAACAGATTTCATATAGACTAAGGGTCAGTCAAATTTATCTTAGTTATCAAATGCTCTGATTCTGTAGGGCATTTATGAACATGCCTACATTTAAGCATGTGAATAGTCACATTGACCTCAGTGGGATTATTCATATGCTTAATATTAAGCACATGCTTAAATTCCTTCTGAACTGGGGCCTTAAAAAAACCCCACAACTTTATTTGGGAAAGTACATCAAGGTATGGAAGAAATCTCCATATAGCCATTGATCTGTTTAGAAAAAAAGATTCTTGACTGTTCTTGCTTGATATAATTTCATAAAAATAGCTAGTAAGCCTAGTGTAAATGTCATTTATCGTAATAAATGTGTTTATTCGGTGCCATCTTTAGATCAGAATCAATTATGGGTACACTGTTGTGCACTTAAATAATAAACCCAATCATACTAGTAATTACAAGTTAAGATACTTTTTCAGTTTCCCAGTTGCTCAAACAAATCAATAAAAAGAAAAGTCATGAGGTATACAGTCACTTTGCCACTGTCCAAACAGTTCTGGGAAACTCCTGGCGTTGGTTTTACGAACTCTGTAAAATGTTACAACAGCAGCACTCGGCACTTTTCATTCTCAAAACACTTTCCAAAAATTGATCAATTGACTGGACAGAGATAGTTACAATAGGATCCCAATTAACTGAACCTGCAGTCCTCTCTTTCGAATCGAGTGTCAGCATGCCTTGTTGGTCTATTGACACCTGATTATCCATGTTCCTGATTTTCTGAACACATTTAGTGTTGCCTGTGTGTGGTTTTGGGAATTGGACCTTTAAGTGGGTTAGCTTCAGAGACGAGAAGTCACAAGAAAAGGTGCTGCAGTAGTTCTTTTTTCGTGTGTTATGCAGAAGCAGTTGGAACTACTCATTGACTAAAGAGAATCTCTTGCAAGTACCTTGGCCCCAGGATGGTTCCCCAACACCACACACTTTGCAATAAGCGAGAGACATCCCTTCAATCTAGGAGATCCCAATTTAGGTTGGAACCCTTCTTAAAAATATTACAGTGTGCTACAGTAACAAAACATAGTTACTCTATTGCAAGCGATAGCTATTCCTGAAGAACACTACAGGATAGTTTGCTAAATAAGGGAGCCTATTTCCTCAGTCTCCTGTTAAGAGAACTAAACAAAACATTGAGAAGCAGTGAGAACTGAATGAGAGGCATGGTCCCAGTTTGGACATGGGAATGGGAATCTGCAATGCCTGAGTTCTGATGTCAGCACTGAAAAGCTGCCTCCGCACATAGGTCTCCGTGGGCCTGGTTGTGCTATAGGTGGGGAAACTGAAGCAGAGAGGTTAATATCTACATTGCTGCGCTGTTCTGAGGATTAATTAGATAGTGTCTGTATAGCACCTTGAACATGAAAAGCACCCTATAATTAGCAGGCATTATGAAAGCGAGTAGCAAAATTGATTTAAAACCCTTTGAACAGATACTCACAGTGCGTCGGTAAATATGCAGATTTTAATTCCTGCAGAGACCTAATATGCGGCTCATCCACCCGTCTGTCCATCAAAACAACGATCTTCCTTGTTAGCCAGCCTGGATGTGCCATGCCCCAGTCAAAGTCACAAGTGCCAGTGTCCTTAGCAAAGTCATACATGGAGACAAATGGTGTTTAGCAAGTGGAATTTACAGTCAGTTCTCTTGTATTTACTTCACTTGGTGGAAACAGGCAGACTTTGATTTTCATACAATAATTGTGTGCTGAGAATAACAGCCCTTAAATTGTTTCCAAGGAGGGGGAAGGTACAACAAGCTAAACACACAAACACTCTGGACATTGTGATAGAGAACTTGACACGCAGAGTAACTACAGGTAGAATCACAGAATATCAGGGTTGGAAGGCCAGGAACCTTAGGAGGTCATTTAGTCCAACCCTCTACTCAAAGCAGGACCAATCCCCAATTTTTGCCCCAGATCCCTAAATGGCCCCCTTAAAGATTGAACTCACAACCCTGGGTTTAGTAGGCCAATGCTCAAACAACTGAGCTATCCCTCTTTTTATTTATAAAAATAAATTGATGCCACTCCAATATATAACAGGCCTTTTGGAAGTTCATCTAGAGGAAGGCTGGCCTGGTGTTAAAGCACAGCGTTGGGAAGCAGATGTGGCTTCTTGTCCCAGTTCTGCCTTTGACCTTGAACAAGTTACTCCAGTTCTCCGTGCCTCAGTTTCCCCATATGTAACGTGGGGGTAATAATAGTGACCCACCTCATAGTTACTTAATGATTGTAAAGCACTTTGAGACCCTCCTATGGAAGGCACCAGAGGGAGCGCCAGGCTCATACTAAAGACTTGTAACAACATCACAATGCTGGGTATGCAACCTGCTGAAAGATTTCACTGCAACACACCCTGCTGCTGGGGGATGCCGTAGAGTGGTAGGCCTTACATCTGCTCAGCAATCTTTCAGCTGACTGATGGGTCAGTGGATCGTTAAAGGTTAAAGCTGAAGTTTCACACCTGTTCCTGCCACAGCTCAAATCCTTGCGCCGCTAATTGGCCTTGCTAATTGTTCCTGGGGTCAGCTTTCTAGGCCTGAGATTGTGCTACGGTTCTTTTCCAGTATGTGACAAAATATAACTTTCCACTGTCTACTGCCCTCCCTCCAAGAGAGGCCATGTGAATCATTATAAAGCAGCAGTTCCCAAACTTTTTCCTGGGCAGTAGCAGCGCCAGGGTTTTTGCTGCCCTAAGCTCCTCCGCCGTAATCAGCGGCGCTTCGGCGGCAGCTCCTGTGAAGCTGCGTTCTCAGCAGTGTTTTGGTGGCCGCTTTTCTTGCAGCCGAATCGCCGCCCGGAAATGAGTCGCCGCCGAAATGCCGCCCCCCAAAATCCTGCCGCCCTAGGCGACCGCCTAGGGTCACCTAGTGGAAGCGCCGGCCCTGTTCCTGGGGTGTCCTTTTTTGTGACCCACCATTACATATATATGCCCTCCACCCCGGCCCCACAACCATAATCCCAGCCTGGTATGGTGAGGAGGCTCCAGGGTGGTAGGGAGGGGGCTGGAGAGTGAGCCCGCCCCATACTCACCCCACAGTAGCAGCTTCTGTCCCGTGGGGCTGGATCCAGCGCCCTGCTCCGGGCATTGTAACCTGGTGCACAAGGTTGCTGCGCCACTTGGGTTAGGCCTGGCCCAGTCAGGAATGGAAGCGTCAGCCCACAAGAAGGGTATGTTTGCCTACGCCAGGGCCCTGTGATGGGTTAATCGGGCCCTGAATGTGGCGACCCATCTGAAACCTTTCCATGACCCTCTGGGAAACACTGTTATATGGGGAGACATAACACTCAAATTGCCTCCCTCTTTTATTTTTAACCATGACGTTAGTTGGAGGGCATCATGAGACGTTAGCGCAGTCACAATACATTGTCTGAAACAAATAGACAACACGGATGGCTAAAAACGCCTGGTCCAGCTTGGCATCGTGTTTTGTTATTTTTAATAAATCTTGGAATACTGGGGAAATTCCAGACGACTGGAAGAGTGCTAATGTTCACACTGGACAAGTGGGATGATCCAGGTAATGATTGGTGGGTTAGCCGGACATCAATCCTGGGCAAAATAACTGACAGGGGATTCAACCAATGCGGAATTAAAGGATGGGGATATAATTAATGCCGGTCAGCATGGTTTTGTGGAAAATAGGTCTTGTCAAACAAACCTGAGTTCATTCTTTGAGGAGATTACAGGTTTGGTTGATAAAGGTAACTACCTAGATGTAATATAGACTTTTACAAGGTGTTTGGCTTAGTACCGCACAACATTCTGATTTAAAAAATAGCACTATACAGTACAATTCAATACCAAGCTCCATCATTGGAGATTTTTAAGAGCAGGTTAGACAAACACCTGTCAGGTGCAATTCAATCAGTCATTCTTATTTTTTAACTGTGTACTTGCTACATTCAGCAGCACGGCAGGTGCATCCTACCTGGGTACACTTTACCAGGTATATTCAGCACCAGTTAAGGCACTCGGATACTGTAGTGACGTGGGTGGGTGGGTGGATAGGCAGATATAGCTAGGAGTCTACAGCTGTGTTTTCACCCCACAATTTATCAAGGTGGAGGAGGATAACAATGGCATAAGAATAGCGGAAAGCTTCACCAGCTGCAAAACCAGCCTCTTATCTGTGCAAACATATTTTCCTTTGGCATTACCATCGCTGCAGCTAATACTGTGAAGGATTTTGCAAATCCCAGTCTGTTCCCCTCACACACCTTTCAACTGCCCTAAATAATATGATGTTCTTTGCCACTTGAAGGGGCTGTGATATTTTGCCCCGAGTAAGATTTTGAACTCTTCCCCTCTTTTCCTGCTGACTTAGTGACCTGCCGAAAACAGGTAATGACTCATTAAATGCTTGTGGCAGCCAATCACTTCGATTTTAGACACTGGTCTCAAAACCCACAGTCAGGGGAAAGCCTGGGAGCAGAAATAAAAACATTTCAAGCCACAAGATTTCAGGAGGCTGATGCATCTCTTCAGCCTGCTGAAGCCCAGAATCACGTGAAACAGACGCTGCTTGTTTGCTTTCTGACCTGGTGAGCCAGAAAGAGTGTTTGGAGGATAAATGTGACACAGAGGCCGGGTGGTGGTTCGCCTCCCTGTGTCAGCCGTTCTCGTCAGGTCTGACAAACTCACTACACCTAACACATTGCTGCAATAGTGTTTATCTGCAAGGAATGTCATGTGAGATCTCACATGAAAGCTGGTGACACACTGGTCATTAATATTGTCATGGAATGGATGTATTAACAGTATCTGAGGGATAATGGATACTCACTAATATTTCTCTTTAAACACTGTAACCAAACAAAGGGAGAAACAAAAGTTTTCTTCCAGACAAGAGGGTGGATAGTTATTCCCCCAGTCTATAATGTAAATTGAGCCTGGTGATGCCAGAGACAAGGGCCAATCCATTTGCACTGGCAGTAAACAGGAGGAGCAAATTAGCACGAGGATGTGAAATCAGCATGGGAAGAAACTGGGACGTGAATGTAAGGGGGTCATCCTGACTCTGGTGACAAAGACAATAAACTTTGGGGAACATAAGGAGAAGCCTGAGATGCTTTGGTTATCCATCCCCGAGGGAACAGAGAAGTCAGCGCTCTTTGCATTTATGAATGGTGGATCCCCAGCCATGTGGGTTGGTGACGCTGAGAAGCAGCTGAAGGTGAGAAAACTGCTTTAGACGAAGCTTGGAGCCTGCTAAGTTTCAGTGTGGTCTCTTGGGAGTATTATACTTTTGTTTTATTTGTAACCATTTTCGCTTGCTGTTGTCTCTGCTTGGTATCACTTACATCTCTGTTCTTTACTAATAAACATCTTCTTGTTTTATTATCAATTCATCTCCATGTGGATATATGAAACCGCTAGTGGCACCTCCTCCTGGCCATCCCGGGAATTAGCTCTGCGAGGTGCTGCCCTCCTCTGGCGGTGTCCTGACCCATTGTCCTTACTCACCCGCGAGCCCCTCTCGCTCCAGGAACTGCAGCCTCCTCTTCGTGACTTGGCCCTCTGGCCGGGTCTCTATGTTGTTCCCCCTTCCGGGGGTAACAAAGTCTTTCTGGAACAACTCGTCCCAGGCAGTCATCTGTCCTTTGTGTGGTCTATGCCATGTCCTCAGTGGCTGGCAGGGGAACCCAGGCCCACCCTCTACTCCAGGTTCCAGCTCTTATCAGCCAAGGCCTGCACTGGCCTACCTTGCTGCTTTCTCCCTGAGCCTCTCTCACCTGTCTGGCTCTCTCCCATTCTCTGGGTTTGCCAGCCTCCCATCTCCCTCCTCTCAGGGAGGGACTGTGGACTACCCTCCAGAGTCCCACACAAACCTCCCTCCTTTCTGCTAGCAGCTCCCTGGCTTTACAGAAGCCCCACCTGTTCCTGTACAGGTGAGCATCCCCTAATTACGGCTTTCCTCTCAGCCTTCAGCCTAATAGGTTATTTGGCCCATCTGGCCTCCGTTAACCCCTTCAGGGCGAGGGTGGAGTGGACAGTACATCACATACACCAAGGGTTCATCTGCAAGGACTGGAAGAATTCGAAGGGGTCTGTTTGGCTGGCAGGAAGCTGTATAGCACCAAGACGCCCCTCTGATGCCAAGGGGTGACTTACAGTTCTGGATGCCCCAAGGAAGTGTCACAAAAGAGGGAAGCAGGGATATTAAAGCTGGTGACAGCCCTTCGCTGCAGGCTTTCAGGGCCTGCCCCCACAACCTGTGGCACGCACTCTGGGCTGGACAATCTGATCCCCAAGTCGGTCCAGATGGGCCCTGGAGGGACAACTCCTAGCAAAGGTCATAAGGGGTGGAAGAGAGACAGGTACTGTAACAGATCTCCCCCTGACCAGCCATATCCACAACTCCCAAGACATTCTACACCTTGGAGCTAATTCCCAGGCCATGCCCTGTTGTACTGCACCTGAATTCCATCTTGGGCTCCTCTCCCTGTTCTGCCCACATGGCGGGCCGGGCAGGGGATGGTGGCCAGGATCAGGAGAGAAATAGATCCAGCATTGTAGGATCAGCAGAAGTAACATTTCCCCATCACAGACGAGAGAGGAAGCGAAAAGGAGAGAAATGATGCCCTATATTCCAAGGGGCGGTGATGCCCGGCTTGGGGGAAAAAGAGGGGGCCCGTGTTCTGATTTAGTGCTGGGTGTCTGATATCCACATAAACTAAATCAGCTCAAGGGTATTGGAGAAAGACGGTGGCTGCAGCAGGTTTGTATTTCAGATTGTGACTTGAATGTAACCAACCCCCACACATCAGTGGGCACTTTGGGAGCCAGTCCTAAATGCGTGTCTCCATCCTACATACACTAGGAATATTTCCCATGTAAAGACTGCAGAATCAGTCCCTTAATATGGGAGTATAAGGTTTGCTGTGTGAATGCTTTGATCAGGGAGGGTTTGAGGGAAAAATCCATCTGGGACCTGCAAAAAATCCTAGATCTGGCTCACATAATCAGGCACTAAGCTCATACCATGTTTCTTTCCTCCAGTTCTTTCCTGCTCATGCAGTCCTTGTGTTCTATCCCCTCCCCTACTAGATGCTGTCAGTATCTGATGCTTTACTTCCGAATGGTGCAAAGGCATCGCTGTCTGGGATCAATGCATTGATCAGCAACTGCTGTAAGAGCAATGCCGCTCTCCCTCCACAGACAGAGCACAGGAACCTCAGCCCACAATATTCCCAGCCTGACTGCTGGCAGCCAAGAGAGAGAAGTGGTGCGGTCTAATGGTTAGAGCAGCGGGAACATGAGTCAGGACACCCAGGCACTTGGTGTTTTGCACTAGCACTGTTCTGATGGGTTGAAAGGTCAATACTGCAAGAGAGCATTTAAATAAATATGAAAACCATGGGCATAGTTTGGGGGGGGGAAGAGGGTGTTGCCCCCCCAAACTACAAGCCTCAGACAGGTGTGAAATTTGCCCCCCCCCCCACACCACGCTTGGCCCATTGGCTGACTGGAGCGCCTCCCCGCAAATATAGAAGTCAAACTACGCCTATGAAAAGCTGTCCTTTAAAACCTCTCTCTTTAAAATCATTCCCATCTCTCTTTAGACTTGAGTTTTGTGAAAGAAGACCAGAATTTTTGCCTTATACAACTTGACTCTGGTGCTTTAAATCTCTCTTCAGTGATGGCGGCATACAGTTCATATTAATCACTTCACATTCAGGAGCTGCTTAGTAAATTGTTGGCCGCACAAAATAAAGAGCCACTGCTGCATATGCACCTCAAACCTTTCGGTTGGTTCATACAGTTCGATGCAATAGCTAGGAGCTGAAAGGGCATTCTGGGTATAACTATCCAAATGCACCCATCATACCTCCTACTTTCCTTGCAATACACCACTGTCCATCTTGGTATTTATATGGAGCCCATCAATAGAGCGTTTGAGCACCTCCTAGTCTACAGTGAATTTACCCTCACCCCATCCCTAAGAGATAGGAAATTGCTATTATTCTCAGCATACAGAGTAAGAAACCGAGGCACAGAGAGATTAAGTAATTTGCCCAAGGTCACACAATGAGTGTGTGGAAGAGCCAGGAATTGAATACAGATCTCTTGAGTCCCAGTCTAGTGCCTTAACCTCAAGACAATGCTTCCTCTTACAACTAATACAGCCACTAGCTTTTTATACTGGCCTGGCATTCACCCAGGGCAGGCGCCTGTAATGAAACGAGGCACTTCTGAAAGTGCATGAAACATCAGTGCCCAGATGAGGTCTCTACTGCTCTGCATTCCATTCCCAGCCCTCTCCCGCTCAATTTATCAAAGTGTGCATGAAGCGTACTGGATTGAGCAAAGACCTAAGGAAAAACAATTCATTCTGTCATATGTTCAAAAACAAAAAACAACCGTATAAAATACTTCCAATTACCAGCAGAAAGCTTCCTGCCCTCTCTGCACTCAGCTGATCAGGATCAGCTTCTTTGCTGCCGTTTTTTGTGCCTCTTGATTTCTACGCGGAAACTGGCTCTATTTTTACCCGGATAAAGCAGATCAGATTTGCTGTAATTGGCTGGATAAACAGACACACACTGTACACAGCAAGTTAATGGGATACATTCAGTGACCAGCAAATGCACTCAGCCCAGGCCCAGCACAAAGAAAACAATCAAGCTAATTTATTGTACACATGGAGCATGGCCATTAACCCTCTATCCCCAAACATATTTCCTTCGGGGGGGGGGGGGGGGCGGGGGGGAACAAGGAGTGTAAAAACATTTCCCCATTTTCTGTAAAGCTCATAGCGAACCAGTATTAAACCCAAATACATGCAAGAGTTTCTCTTTCTGGTTAACCCAGGTCTTGACCTGGGGAGAAATTACTAGCACTGAAGTAGTTACACATTAAGACAGAAAAATGCTACTTGTGACTCACAGGTGGACCTCCTTCAAGTAATAAAATGCCCAACCATTTCAAATCGCTTTCATAACCTGTAATCTACTGGGAGATTAGCAACAATCCTGCTTGTTACAATATCATTCTGTTGTCTTTTGGGGTAGATTAGTTAGAGACCAGAGAGATAAGGGAAAGCTTGGGGACTACTCCGGCTAACTTTATTCTAATGAAACATGATTAACTGGGGACAGGAAAAGAGGGGAGAAAGTTTAAATGAAAAGCAATCAAGTCTTCGGAGCGGTATTCTTCATTCTGAAGTCATTAGAACTGGTAAAACGTAGGCAATTCAGATTGATCTATGCCAGGGAATTGCTATCAGACACATTCTAGCCATTGCCAGGGTGGGATATGTAGCCTGAACAGTCCTCAAAAGGATGCACACAGAGGCCAGAGGACCCTCTGGCATCTGTTTGACACTGGTGTCGCTTCATTGGCTTCACTAGTGTTACTTCTGATAATGGTGTAAATGAAAGGAACCAGGCCTGTATGATGCATAAGTAACTTTAATATGCACCTGTCTTGTGAGTGGCAGCAGTCCATGCAAGGACCCCCCACACACACGTAGTCAGGGGTCTGCACAATCTGTCAGCGATTGTGTGCAAGCACATAAACACACATGTCATGCCTGATCTCATTCCAGAATGCTTCCCCATAGCTCCTATGGCTGAAGGCCAACAGAAGAACCTCCCTGAAGATCTGGAGTGAGCAGAAGAGGGGCAACTAACTTCTACTCTGTGCCCCTGCTGCTGGGGAAGGTTGGGTTTGGGTTTGGGTTTTTAAACCGAGAGTGCCTATGGACAGAACTTTGCCCTGAATGTAAAGAGCAAAATTCTCTGCCCCTTTCCCCCATGGAGAGCTCTGATCCACAGTGTATGTATCTAATGCCCATTCCATGCACTTGGGTGGTAGGCATTAGTGGGAACTTCACATGCAGCGCAAGGGCTTAATATACTATAGAGATCTGCACACCATGGCTCAAAAAGCAGTACGTGTAAAGGGTTACCAAATCAGAGTCAGTCTATACTGCAATGATGGGATGTGACTGCAGCTCTAGTAGTCATACCCATGCTATCTTTAAATGTAGCTAGCTCAGACACCTGAACCGCAAAGCCGCAGCAGCGCGCTTCCGTGTGGGCCTGTCCCACAAATAATCAATCACTCAGTGTTCCAGGTGGGCTCGTAGAGCCCATGCTGCCGTATGCATTGCAACGGCTTCTCTGCTCCAGTACCTGAGCACACCCCATTGTTCCCACATAGACATACCCTGAAAGTGAATGAGGACCTTGCTTACACAGTTGTAACTAATTGTAATCCCACTAAATATACTGGTGTTGCACACACATAACAGAGGGTGCAATCTGGAGACAATGGAGTTCCACAGGGATAACTGAGAACAGAATTTGGCTCGCAGAATCTTTATTTCAGGGGGTGAGAAGGAAAGACCCCAGCTTGACTTTCAGATCCCAGCAGGAGTCTGAAGTTAGAAAAAACACTTTTTCACTTTCACAGATCTGATTTATAGCATTTGAGCCACAATCCCCACAATGCTGTCATTACAGAGTCACTTTTAAGTGTAGGATCACACGCTAAAGATTTCCCAGTTACCGGGGACACAAGAAAACACAGAAAATATAATACATCTGAGGATCTGTTTCTAAAACAACGGGTCTTCTAATATTTTCCACAAGGCACAAATGATGCTAATGGTTTGAAGATATCAGTGAAGAAACAGAAATTAGAAGATGATTCTCCATCATTGGCGATGTGAAAATCTAGATTAGACGTTCTTCTGAAAGATCTGCTCTAGTTAAAACAGGAAGTAATTTGAGGAAGTTCTACAGCCTGTGTGATGCAGGAGTCAGAATAGATTGTCTCAGTGGTCCTTCTGGCTTTAGAATTTATGAGTCTGAATAAAATACTGCTAAAAAAGAACCCCGTATTCAGTCAATCCATCATCACTGGCTATTGCTCGCATGAAATTAAATGAAAGGTATTTCCCCATTTGCAGAGGTGTAGCTGCATTACCATGAACTGATTTGTAACGGAAAGCTAATAATGACAGATGAGACCCAACTCCCATGCCACAAAGCCTGTTTGCCAAAAGCAAGAGCAAGCTGCAGAGTGATTTCTTCTCTGTTCACATGTTATTTACAGATGCCATGCTGGCTCCATACACACAAAGAACAGCACTGAAACGATTTGAAACACATCTCATCCCAGCACGATAGGGGCCCCTTGTCATTTGTAAACCTGGCACAACAGAAGCAGGCGATCCTCTACAGCTGTGGGTTTTGCTTTTTGCATTTTCTATCCTGCCTGAGTATTGGGTAGTCTCCCCTTACCCCTGCTCAACTGGTTGATCCATTGGATGTTGGTTATCATCACATGCTTGTTGGCTTTTTGTTGTATTGTATTATTCTATTTCATTTTTATTTATTTAGTAGTTTATTAATCCAAGAGAAGATGATTAGTGTAAGTGGAAACCCACTACCTTGAGTTAAGGCTCAGTCAATAACGGTCCCCTTTAATAAGCTGGGGAAATGTGCCAAGATCTGACCAAATGAATTCCAAAATAATTCCTGTTTGCAGTGTTGCTGCAGCTCTGTTGGTCCCAGAGACACAAGGTGGGTGAGGTAATATTTTTTTATTGGACCAATTTCTGTTGGTGAAAGAGACGAGCTTTCAAGTTACACTCTGAGTACTTTTCCCAGACCTGAAGAAAAGCTCTGTGGAGTTTAAAAGAATGTCTCACAAACAGAAGTTGATCCAATAAAAGATATTACCTCACCCAAAATAATTCCTGTTATTCAAGAAATATACCCACTCTGGGCCTGATACTGCAGCATTTAAGCAGGTGAAACGGATGTTGACTTCAGCCTGCAGTGTAGTTGTACCTGTGTACTGGTCCTAGGATATTAGAGAGACAAGGTGGATGAAGTAATAGATTTTATTGGACCAACTTCGGTTGGTGAGAGAGACAGTTTTTGAGCTTGGACAGAGCTGTGGCTGGAAAGCTTCTCTCTCTCTCTCTCATCAGCAGAAGTTGGTCCAATAAAAGATATTACCTCACTCACCTTGTCTCTCTAATTAACTTCAATGGTAGTTTTGCTACCCCCCACCCCAAGATGGCCGGATCAGTCGTCATCTTACACGGCCTGTAGCTTGCTGGGAGTGGGAAGTGATCTAACGGAAAGAGGCTTCAGTGACTCTCTGCCCAACTTTGCCCTTTTCCTCCCGCCCTGCCCCCAACCCAATGGAAGCCAGAATGCCTGAGGCTGACATGCAGAGGAGGTAGTTAGGAGGGCAGGCGAGCATGCTCAGTGTGAGCATTTTCTCCAAGCTAAACCCCAGCCACTGTGCAAAGCCTGAGTGAGCAGGCTTCGCCATGGCTTCTCTGGGGCAATAAGGATGCCTGAACCCTCCTACCCCGGTCACAGAGACTCAAGGCCACAAACAGCATCTGCAGCTGTGCCTTGCCCTCATGTGTTCTTTTGGCCAGCGGACCCATGCAGTAATGCACCCACACCAGCCACATCTACCCAGCTCCTGGGGTAGCGCTGTGAAGAAAGTCACCGGAGAACACTGCTTCACAACAAATTTGCAAAGAGGCCATCTCCACATTGGTGGAACCCCTGCCTTCCAACCAGCGGCCCCCCCTATGGTTACACTGCCTTCCGGGCTTTCTGCCGCCCTTCTGCTAGCTTCAGGATAAGGCTGGGGGTGGATTAAGGAAGCCTACACAGATCAGGGCCTGGTACTGGGATGGGGCATTGGGACCTATAAACTCAAAGGAGGGGGAGCCAGAGGCAGCATGCCCAGGATAGGGAGTCAGGAGTGTTGCAAGCAATTTAGCATGGGGCATTGGTTGCATGGGGGTGAGCTTTCATTGGACTGGATCTAGACTTCATTTAGTCTAAATCCATCACAGGGGGTATATATAATGAGCAAGAGAAGTTTCGTTGTGTAGATGTGTCACTGATCTTCACCAGCTGCAGAGTGATGTGCTGACAGATGGGTGGCAGAAATGGCCATGAAGTCATCATTTGTCATTCTTTAATGATGCCTCGCCCCAAAAGAAACTACGGTGCAGTATGCTGCTCATCCAGCGGCACCAACAACAAGTAAAAACAATGACCAATGATGTCAAAATATGGAAATAAAACGTTTGCCCAATGCCCTTCCCATTGGCCTCATCTTCTGCAGCTATAGATTGAGAATGACAGGGAAATACATGAAGGTAGAAATTGCCACTAGCACTGAGGCCACTGGGATGCTGCACCTAAAATAATATTCAGTTTTAAAATCAGAAAGCATGCCGAATAGCCCAGCTACAGAAACAACCCCATCACTAAACCTCGTACCTATAAACTCCCTGCAATATTTATTTGGCCTAAATTCGGCCGACAGCAGTATTAATAGATTGATTGCTTTTAAAAAGAAATTCTATCCTGATTTTTTTAAACAAGGTTTCATTAAATGTTTTTAATCCCAACCATACATATAAAATGACGGGGTCTAAATTAGCTGTTACCAGTCAAGAAAGAGATCTTGGAGTCAGTGTGGATAGTTCTCTGAAAACATCCACTCAATGTGCAGCGGCAGTCAAAAAAGCAAACAGAATGTTGGGAATCATTAAGAAAGGGATAGATAAGAAGACAGAAAATATCATATTGCCTCTATATAAATCCATGGTACGCCCACATCTTGAATACTGTGTGCAGATGTGGTTGCCCCATCTCAAAAAAAGATCTATTTGAATTGGAAAAGGTTCAGAAAAGGGCAACAAAAATGATAAGGGGTATGGAACGGCTGCCATATGATGAGAGTTTAATACGACTGGGACTTTTCAGCGTAGAAAAGCGACAACTAAGGGGGGATATGATAGATAAATCATGACTGGTGTGGAGAAAGTTAATAAGGAAATGTTATTTACTCCTTCCCATAACACAAGAACTAGGGGTCACCAAATTAAATGAATAGGCAGCAGGTTTAAAACAAACAAAAGGAAGCATTTTTTTCACACAATGCACAGTCAACCTATGGAACTCCTTGCCAGAAGATGTTGTGAAGACCAAGACTATAACAGGGTTCAAAAAAGAACTAGATAAGTTCATAGAGGATAGGTCCACCCATGGCTATTAGCCAGGGTGAGCAGGGATGGTGTCCCTAGCCGCTGTTTGCCAGAAGCTGGGAACGGGCAACAGGGAGTGGATCACTTGATGACTGCCTGTTCTGTTCATTCCCTCTGGGGCACCTGGCATTGGCCACTGTCGGAAGACAGGATACTGGGCTAGATGGACCGACCCAGTATGGTTGTTCTTGTGTACATGTTGTTTAGAGCGAATTAATTCAGTGGTTGTGCTATGCATTGCTTTTGGTGTAGATGAGCATACGCTTGTAGCTGATTTCTACAGAGTATGGGACTCGTTAGACTCAGCTGGTGGAATGGAATGGTGGCTGCTCACATTTAAAAAGTAGGTGGCTAATGTGAAAATACATGGAGGATACTTTAAAGTGGCTGAGGGAAAAATGGAAGTGATGTGAGGCGTGTCGGGCATCAGTCTGATCACTCTGCTTTTATATTGTATCTGGAGCTGGCAGGGAAATCCCTTTTCCCCCTTGAAAATCTGTGGCAAAGTCTAAACCAATTTCATTTTCCTCAAAAACTGTCTTGGAATTGTTTTGGGGTTTTTGTTGGAAATAGAACAAAAAGTTTGATCTTTTAGTTGCCAAAAACTGAAATTTTTTCCAGGTTCTGTGTTTTTGATGGGAACCCAAAAAGTGTTGATGAAAATAGGCATTTCCAATTTGCTGAACAAACATTTTCCATCGAAAAAACTGTTTCAATGGAAATTGTTCCATCTGCACTGGTTGCATCTCTTTCTCCAACCCTTTGTCTATTTAGGTTGCAAGTTCTTTGCTGCAGGGACTGTCTCTTGCTGTGTCTGTACAGTGCCCAACACAATGGGGCTTTTATCTTAGAGTAGCTTTAGAGGCCCCAACTAATACAAAGGAATAATTTAGAATAATTAGGAATGAGAGGCTAAAGGTTACCAAACAAATATATTCTTACAGACTAGAATGTAATAAACATTAAAATATATTACTATACTGGATAGGGTGCAAAATTGCTAATAGAGATGGACCCGAATGGGAATCCTACATCTGAACCCCCCCCAATTTTGGGCAAATATAGACTCAGGTCTCAATTCAGCAATCCATCTCTGTTCAGCAGAGCACTTAAGCATTTACTTGTCTTTGAGCATGTACCCCTAAGCCCTACGGATTTGAATGGGACTTAAGCACTTGCCTAAAGTTAAGCAGATGCTTAAATTTTTGCTGAATCGGGGCCTCAGATTAGAGTCCAGATCCAAACATCATCTTGCCTCAAGTCCATCACTAATTATTAACAATAAATAAATATAATAATAATGCAGGAGTGGAAAGACTATGCAGTTACCCAAGCATGTGGCTGATCTCTACTCCGCCCCCCCCACCCCCACCTCCCAGATTCTGCTTTGTCAGGCTCCAGCTCATGTGAACGATATTAAAAATATATTTTTTCTGAAATTCAAAGCCCCGTTTTTAATCCATGAAAATATAAACCTTGATCCTGCCAACATTGAAGCACATATCTCCAGTGGGAATACTCAGGTGCTTAAATTAAGCACATGCCTTTTCAGGATTGGAGGCTTATGCGGTCTGAATTCACTGCTGCGGTGACTACAGCTCCACTGAGCATGGTCTTAAGTAGCTAGAGTATGTTTATCATTTTCTAGCCTGTAAGAATTCCACGGGTGCCTGTAGGATCCTGGTGTGTGTTTGTTGCTGGCTCTTTGCTCTCTTGCACGTTTTTGTGGGGGGAGGATGGTCGTGAAGGAAAATGGAGTTTAGGAGTGAGACAACTTTAATATGAATTGGACAGAAGGGCAGATGGTTCATGGATACAGCTCAGACTCTGGTGCATGCATTAAACAATAGCAACGGCTAGCTAATTAATAATGTCTCTTTTTTTTTTTTGCACCATCAGTGTGTTTGGCCCTGAACAAAAGGCAGGTTTTGTCCCAAGACTTTGCAGTGGGGGGGTTAACAACATGTTTGGGCCATAACATTAAGATAAATCGACTCTCCTTTTAAACAGGGTCCAGAAGCACAGACTAGCCAGCAGTTAAATCTGGGGTAGGCGAGGAAGAGGGTTTGTTTTTCCTCTAGGTTCTGTGCTGACAGATCCCAGCCTGCCATTAATAATCGCCCTGCGGCCTGCAGGCTAACCCCGCGGCCTGTTTTGTCTGAGAGAAGCCAGCTGTGGCCAAGGAGGTAGTGGGTTAAGCATCTGGTGGGAGCGCGCTCCTCTGGGAGTCTCCACATTACGCAGTTCCTGTCTCTTTAAATCCGGGCTGAGCCTGGAACCCAGAGCAGCCCACCTAGGCTCCAGCACGATTGGGAAGCCGGGAAGGGGGGACCGAAGGGAGAGAGGGGGAAACAAGAGGACCCCTCTTCCCCCCCCTCCCCAGACCGGAGATACAAAAAGAGACCCCCCCCCTCCAAATCCTTGCACCCCCACCCCACCCACTGCTGAGAGCATCTTTGCACCAACAAACAGCGAGCGGAGCCCGAACGGAGCGAGGTTTGCTGGGGGGGGGGAGGAACCCGAGCAGCTCAGTTGGTTGCCGTGTGTGTGTGTGTGTGTGTGTGTCTGTGCGCGCGCGCCTGTGCCAGCGAGCGTGAGCCGGGGAGACAGACACTGCATTGCTGCTGAGCCACGAGTCTCCACTATGCCGCTGCGGCCGCTCCTGCCAGGGCTGGGACGCGCTAGTCAATCTCAGCGGCGGGCAGCCCCCGGCGGAGGTCACAGGCGTGGGGCGGAGACCCTGGATTTCTTCTGATTGGAGACCGGGATTATTTACAACAACAACAACTGTGGGCAGTGGGTCTCCCTCCCCCCCCCTTTCTTCTCCCCCCTCCCCCCTTTATTCCCCTTTCCTGGGCTCTGCCTTGGATGGTTTTTAGGTGGAGTCGTTTGCACCAAAACCCTGTAGCTGCTGCTGTTCTTGCTGCTATCCCCCCCCCCACGCCCTCTGTCTCCCCCCCCCCTTTTCTTTTTTGGTGTGATACTGTTTCCACAGCAGGAGAAGAAGGGACTGATCCCGAGGATCCTCCTCTAGAGAATGAATAACCCCAAGACATGGACTTAAGCAGCCCCCCGGCTCTGGTGCGCCAATCAGATCTGATGAAATAATCATTCAATATTTTTGTTGTTTTGCCATTTTCTGTTTTCACCTTTTGGGGGATTGGCAAACCGAATTACATGCATGTCCAGTGGGGGAAGGTTTAATTTTGACGATGGAGGCTCCTACTGTGGAGGCTGGGAGGACGGAAAGGCTCACGGCCATGGAATCTGTACCGGCCCGAAGGGTCAAGGCGAGTATACGGGCTCCTGGAGTCACGGCTTTGAGGTGCTGGGGGTCTACACCTGGCCCAGTGGCAACACTTACCAGGGCACCTGGGCACAGGGCAAGCGCCATGGTATCGGCGTGGAGAGCAAGGGGAAGTGGGTGTACAAAGGAGAGTGGACTCATGGATTTAAGGGACGGTACGGGGTCCGCGAATGCACTGGCAATGGGGCCAAATACGAAGGCACCTGGAGCAATGGATTACAGGACGGCTACGGGACAGAGACCTACTCAGATGGAGGTAGGTGATGCATTAGTATCTTTTGAGCCGGATCAAGCCGTGATAAAAGGCAAAAAAGAGGTTAGAAAAAATCTCCCCTGCCTCTCCCATAAGAGGGACCCTTGGTCTGGGCTGAACTCTCAGCGTTTGCAGCCTGCTCGTTGGGAGCGAGTGATGATCATACCAATTTCCTACAGGGTACAGGAAACCTGCCCAGCATGGCATTATCCCAACTGTTGACCACAAGCTGCCCCATATGTTCAAGGGGGCTCTAAGCTTTTTCTCCCTACTAGATGACCAAAGCTTTTCAGAGGAGGGTATGGGAGCAAGAGGGACACAGATCTAATGCAGGGAAGCAGGAAGCAGTGTTGTCAAGTTGAAAGGAGATAGGCCAAGTTGGATTCAGAGTTAGGACTGCACCACCATAACCTGTAGGATCTCCACCAAGCCTGCAAAGCACCATGGGTAGAATGGACATTGCACTGCTGCGAGATCTTGTACAGATATTCGAAATTCTAGCTATAAGAAACAAATGCACTCAGCAAGGGTCAGATCTTTACATCCATGCATCGCCTTCCTGTCCCCTCCAAACACAAACCTCCACTTGATAATACCAGGCAAGAGACTTCAATTCAAACAGGATTCTTGTGCTTCTATTTCGCGACAGCTTAATACATTTTGTAGGGGCTCAGAGGGATAGAAAAAGCTCTTTTCTTAACATGGCTTAATAACATGTTGAGCGGAAATGGGGTTAAATAAAAAACAAGAAAACTCAGTGAGGGTGATCAAAAATTGTCAGACTAACAGGCTTTAAGGCCGAACAGCTGCATTGCTGCTGCAAGTGGCTTTATCATTCCATCTAATCTAAACTGCCACCATAAGAAGAATCAGGCCTATGCTAGAAGCCAAAGGAATTAATGAGGCTGGCCTGTTTTTGTTGGGTGTGCGTCTATCACAACTGGGCTTTCCTATGGTGTTCTTTCCCAAAACTCTTAGACTGAGATAGGTCTCATAAACATTGCAATTTTCTGTCTTCCTGGAAGCTGGGAAAAGGCTTCTCTTGTAAGACACGTCTCTGGAAAACAGACCTCACTGCTTTGTGATGAGATAAGAAGGCAACATTAAATGTTATCTGAAACAGCTTTTAGTTTTGGCAAAAAGAAATGGAATGATCGATTTAAAAAGTAATAATTGTGCACTGCCAGGGTTTTCCCCAAAAGAAAATACAATTGCAGCCTTCTGCTTCACATAGCTGGGAAAGAATCAGGAACCCATTTTAAATCTGTTTGGTTTGTGTTGTGAAGCAATCTTTAAATACTGACAATCTGCTGTGCAGAGGTAATCTAGGTTTGGGGAATAATGATTTTTTTCTTATGCACTTGAAATGCTAGGACAGGATCTGGACAGATTCTGTATGCGCCTGACCATAGAACTGCCTTTCTATGCCCCTTGTGACATCTAGGCCCTGGTAAACAACATTTTCAGTAGAGACAGACAGAAGTCAGGCTGTGAAAGTCTCGAACTGGCATGAGCGTGCATGCATGCATACGTACACATGCAGTCACCAGCAATGCATGCCTGTGGTTAATTGCAGCAGACCCAAATTGGGGGCAGACTATGAGCAATTCATAGTTCTCAAGAACCTACCAGAAATGAAGCTTTCATCCCCATCTAGTCAGTGCTTGGGATTTAAAAAAAAAAGAAAAGTCTTATGTGAGGAAGAGTTAAGAAATTGCTTGGGGAAAAAAAAGGATGGCATCTGTAGCAAAGTTATTTCAATTATAAGGGTAGGGAAAAGGATGTGATAGATAACTATGTAAAGTGGCACCTATGGTTAGGCCTGTAATTACCAAGAGAAAATACAAAGCACAAAACGTATATTCCGGTGAACTGGTTGTATTCTTTTCAAAGCACAGCTCATCATAACATCTCATTCTGATGCTCACCTTGGGATGACTGAACCCAATAGAAATCACACTTAGGTGAACTCTGCTCCAGGATCCCTGGGTACCAAGCAGCCGTGGTCCCTTCCTGAATGGATGTCGCCACTCTGTCTGGGCAAAAAGGCCAGATCGGGGCATCTCCCGGCTTCCTGGCGCTAAATCTAAATGATCATCCTGCATTTGGATAATTGGGTCCAGATGTGTGCGGTCATTATATTGAAAGAATAATTGTCTGGCTATCATAAGAAAGAGGCAGCTATTGGAAATTATGTGCATCTCATTAATCTAGCCAAATTATTAGTTTAGTCACATTCAGGTGTATTGCAACCATTGTCCCATCATCTGTTCCTTGCCACCAATGCTAAACATCAGTCCCTTGCATTGTATGGTAAATCAACTGGTGCTAAATGAGGGGTCACCAAATGGGTAACGGGGGTTGGAAAGCAGGATGCTAGTGAATGAGGGGTTTTGACTCAAAATTTTACTTCTTCTTGAACAGTAGACAGAAAAGTAGCAAAGCATCAGCAAAAGTCTCAGAACTCCAGCGACCCCTGCCAGCGCTGACTTTGGGAAGCTGTATTGTGCATGGAATAATGCACAAATGTATTGTGCAGTTAGCTTGGATTTTAGGATGTGGCATGCAAAGAATTCAATTTTGTTTCCACCAGCCACTCTTCCTGTCCTGCTCACAGACATGCATGTCTTCCCCCTGCCCAACACACATTGTATTCACACCTGTCTCTCACACACATCCCCCGTATGCAGATCGCAGACTCTCACACCTCCCACAGACACACTCATCCCCAGGCACATGCTCAGTCTTGCCACACATACCCACGTAGTCCCTCAGCTCCATACAGATGCTCACAGTCTCCCTGACATCCACTCAGACCACATAATTACATCCCACAAACACAAAGAACCACATGCATGTAACATGTGCCCCCACCATGTGCATTGCAAACACACCCTTCCCCATATCATATGGACAGTTATACACTCACACACCTGCTGCATGCAGATACACTCACTTTCATGCATATCCCATGCACAGTCCCATAGAGATAACTCCCACACAAACCATATTTTGCAAAGATATCACACCCCAACTCCCCTGAATCCAAACCCTTCCTGCCCTTTAGCCCGGACTCCTACTTCTGCCCATTCATAAGCAGGCTTCAAATGACTGATTTACTGTTTGCTTTATGTCAAATTCTGATACTGGGCCTGATTTACCACTGGGTTACTCCAGTGTCACTTCATTGCAGTTATACCACCATAAAACTGGATTAATGCAGAAGTGAATCAGATCTGCTCTGATTATGGAGCTGCTGATCAGAAATCTTTTGAAGGCATAGGCCCTGATTCATCGAGGAACCTTACTGTGGGCACAACTTTAAGCAAGTGAATTGTCCCTTTGAGTTCATTACTAAATTGAAACCTCTGTATAGCTTGGTTAAAATTTTAAAATGTTAAACAATTTCCCCCAAGCTGAACTAGGGGGGAGGGAGGGAGGGAGGGAGATAAATTATAAAAAACACAATTCAAATAGAAAATAAAGTACTGCCACAGAAATCCTTTAAAAGCTTTGTGTTTTGAAGCAGATTCTTCCTTAGTTGCTAAAAGAAAGGTTACTAAGAAGTGGAGTTGGGGAAATTAAGCAAATATCAAATTAATTGTTGCCAATCTCAGGCCTAAAAATGGCTACTGAAAAAAAAAAAGGCTTAAAAGCTATTTCCTTTCCTACCCATCTCTATTTTAGCTGCTTTATATTTGGAAATTGAGGCAGCATTGGGTAAATACTACCAAGAACCAGCACCCTCTTAAAATAGCTAAGTGATACGGTAGTGACTAGGCCTGACTGACATTCACAATTTGAATTAACCTCGCCAAACTTCAGGGGGAAAAAACCCACAGCTCCACCAATCTAGTCTCTGAAGACTAGCTTGTCTCTCTCTTCAGGACCTTGGAGAGAGACAGTAGCACTGTGCTGAATGGGCACATGTCTCCCCAAGCCCATGCTGAGAATATCTACTCCTCCATTTTTAGTGGGACACTTACAAAAGGGTCTATGTAGCTCTTCCAGGTCTCTCTTTAACAAACTCCGTACAAGCCAACAACCTGGGGGTGAATAGTTTGCATAAATCAAGTGAGCATTCTTTTAACTCCAGAGAATGTGCTCCATCATAAATTCAGCGTAGGATGCTTCATGCAATAAGAAATGTTTCTTGGTATATTCTCTCTCCATCTGTTATCATACCACAAACACTAGGGCAGAATAAATGACCAAAAGAAGACCAAAGGCTAAATGCAAGAATGCTTCTGTGCCATACGTAGGTGATTTTAGCAGGATTTATATGGGAGTCTGGTATTTGAAGTCTCAGGGCAAACATCTGAGGTTGTTTGGGCCCCAATAATTTGTATGCCTTATAAACCACTTACATCCACCCCAAACCAAAAGGATTATCGTCAATATCAGTCTTGCAAAGTTCTCCTTGTCCACACGCCTGGGGTGAAGAATTTATTTGATGGGTAAGTGAAATATCATTTGTATTTTCACTAGGCACAGCTGAGCAATTTGATTTTTGTGCCTGGGCTAGCAAATTTTCATGACTGTTTTGGAAGACTGCCATAGAGGTGTAGAGTGCTTTGCAACCAGTAAGAAAAAAGAGAGGTGTCAGAAACTGTCTTGGGGATGGTCAGACATAGTGGTCGGAGCCAGACTCAGGAGACCAGGGCGGGGCTGGTGCAAGGTTGGAGTAGGACTAAGGCTTGGGGAGCAGGGCCGGTGCAAGGATATTTTGCGCTCTAGGCGAAACTGCCACCTTGCGCCCCCCTCGCCCTCAGCCCTGCCCCAACTCCAACCTCTTCCCCAAATCCCTGCCTCCTCCCCCAGGCGTGCCACATTTCCCCTCAACCCTCTCCCTCCCAGGCTGCCGTGCGCTAGCCTGGGAGGGAGGGGGGAGAAGCAGAGCGGCAGCGTGCTCAGGGGAGGAGGCGGAGCGGAGGTGAGCTGGGGGGGACATGGGGAGGTGCCGTAGGAAGCGGAGGTGAGCTGGGGGTGCAGAGCACCCACCGGCAGCTCCCTGCCAGTCCCCCCACCCAGCTCACCTCCGCTCCGCCTCCTCCCCCAGGCGCTCCGCTTCTCTGCCCGCCTAGGCTTGCCATGCACGAAACAGCTGATTCACGACAAGCCTTGGGTGGGAGAGAAGCGGAGCAGCGGTGGCGCTGGGAGAGGGAGTCTGAGGGCCACACGTGTCAGCGCACCGCGAGCAGCCCAGCTCAGGAACCCTGTAAAAAAAAATTGGGGGCACCGCTTTTTGGCACCCCCAAATCTTGGCGCCCTAGGTGACTGCCTAGTTCGCCTAGTGGTTGCACCAGCCCCGTTGGGGAGTCTATTGCCACTATCCCCAGAGTGGTGTTATTCCTCCTGTAAGGCTTTTGGACTAGTTGGAGAGCCTAGCACAGGAGTGACTCATCACCACCCAAGGGGCAGCTTGGTTCAGTGGATGGGAGATGAGGCTTGAGGTTGGGAGTCAGGAGGCCTGGGGTCCATAGTTGGCTCTGCCATGTTTAGCCTGGCTTAAGACCCTTAACATCTCCATGACTCAGTTTCCTCATCTATGAAATGGAGACAGTGATGCTTATAATGCTGCTTTTGTCAAGTGCTTGGAGATCTACAAACAAAAGGTTTTAAGTGTTGTTATAAGAAAATACAAAATACACCCCCCCAAAAAAGCCAGAGAATGAAATTAAATCCTTGCCCTGTAAATCTTATGAACTAAAGGTGTAAATGGGTACAGTAGAAAGGACCAGGAATGTTGGCTGGAGAGCCCACATTTACCTTGTATATCTACAAATGTAGGGCCAATTTCTGCTCTCAGTTACATCCATTCAAACCCTCCTGAAGTTAATGTAACAGAGAAGAGGATGTGACCCATTTGCCTTAATGTAGAGGCAATCTGTTTTAAACTAACTCTGCATATTGCCATTAAGGGTGCTTGCAGAATCTAGTGTCTGTGTTGTATTGCTATTTGCATTGATGTTTTTCCACAGGTTTTCTTACTGCTGCAAGGAGCCAACCACCCACAAGGACATATTTACATGAGAGCTGTTCATATCCTGGATGGCAGAAGTGCCATGGAAGTGTCAGCTCTCAAGTTATTTTGTTCCCATAAATGGCTTGTTGTAGCATTTTAAAAAGTCAGTGGGAAACAAACACAAATACTGAGTGTTCTTTAAATACTCAGGTTCCTACAGAATCCAAAGGCGAAACCTAATTGATGCTAATAAGCTGATGTTAAAATAATTATTGTTAATTTCATTACAATAATAGTTTTATAAATAAAGCTCCCAGCTGCCTGGAAGTTTACTGGGTATGATACATGCATAAAATACAATAATGATAATAAGTGAACAATAATTAAAACAGAAAAATGATCAAAATACTAAATGAGACATATAATGTGTTACTTCATTCAAGGCACAGAGAGGTACTCAAGCAATAGGAGTCTGGCCCAGGTAATAACAAACAAGCACACACAGTAACATAGGAATTTACAGACAGTATCAGACTAGTCCAGTCTCCTGTCTGACGAGGAGTAGTCCCAGATGCTTCAGAGGAAGGTGTAAGAATCCTGCAGTAGACAGACCTGGGATAATCTGCCCCACACAGAGACCAGGATGAGACCTAACAGTCAGAGACAGACTTGGGGCCTGAAGCACACTGTTTAATATTGCTTCCAAAATCTGTCATTGTTAATTGCTTAACTCTGGATAGTCTAGATATCCACAGAAGTATCCAATCCCTTTTTGAATATTATTATTATAGCAGAGACTGAAGCTTTTATTCAGACGATCTCAAAGTCAGAGAGTCAGAGTTCAAGGCTGGAAGGAACCACCAGATCTGGTCTGATCTCCTGTATAGCACAGGCCACCACCCAGCACCCACACACTAAACCCAGCATCAGAAACTAGACCCAAGTATTACAGCCCACAGGAGACTAGACTATTGTCTGCCATAGACAGAGAATGGGAAGGACAGAGGCACCTGGGACCCCTGCAACAGCAGGGAAATGATGAAGTGAGATACACCTAGATAATCCTGGCAAGTGACCTGCACCCACATGCTGCAGAGGAAGGCAAAAAATCAAACTCAAGATCACTGCCAATCTGACCCGGGGGGAAATTCCTTTCCAACCCCACATATGGTGATTGGTTAGACGCTGTATGTGAGCAAGAACCAGCCAAGCCGAGAGAAGGGAGGGGGGGGAGGATAGCTCAGTGGTTTGAGCATTGGCCTGCTAAACCCAGGGTTGTGAGGTCAATCCTTGAGGGGGCCATTTAGGGATCCGGGGCAAAAATTGGGGATTGGTCCTGCTTTGAGCAGGGGGTTGGACTAGATGACCTCCTAAGGTCCCTTCCAACCCTGAGATTCTATGATTCTATGAAAGAATGCGCAGTGCCAGCTTACAGTCCAACGACCTGTCTCTGGCCATGGCCATCCCTGATGCTTCAGTGAAAGGAGATTAACAAAATTACAGCAACATCACAAAGATGGGGTGGGGGTGGGTGAAACCCTTGCTGACCCCTGCAGGAGGCTGGAACTCTGCAGCATGATCATTCAGGAACATAAGACATAAAGTCCTTAAGCAAGGTTGGAAAATATCTCCATTTTACAGGGGTTGGTGGAAACAGAGTCACTAAGATGTGGAGTGAATTGCCTAAGGTCACAGAGACCCCAAACTGGAGTGGGACTACTCAGTTTCAGTGGTCCAGGATTGGAGCCATAATGAGCTAGTGTCAGAGTCAAGACTAGAGCATAAAACTAGAAGGCTGGTTTCTTGTGCTATAATTACTAGGCCAGACCACCTCCCTGTCTGCAATATCAGGCCCAAGGAGTGCTGCCATCTCACACAGTATTGCAGCTATTAGAGACAGAAAAAGACCTATTAGATCATCGAGCCTGTGCTCTTGCAAGGGCAGGAGACAGTCCCCTGACACAGAATGTATCAGATGTTCAATTGATGCTGCACCTGCTCTCAGCCAAAACTCAGAAGAAGCAAGAAGGAGATTACAGGCATTTTAGAGAAGCTGGTGCTCTCCTTTCCATGCTGCTTCCAAGTACTTTTTTTGTCAATTTCATTGAGTGGGTTTTATAATTTTAAACACTAAAGTCCATTATTAACAGAGCAGCTCAGCTGAGTGTTGTCTAAAAGGATCACACATGTTTACATTCGGGTACATTTTCCAGCAGAAAGTCAGGCCTGATCCTACCTCATTAAAGTCAGTGGGAGCTTTGCCATTGTCCTCTAAGGGCCGAGCCCTTCTCCTATTGTACATATATTATTAGTGGGGCTTCATAGCTCCTTTTTAAGGTGGGACTTTTCACAAGGATCTAAGGGACCTGGAAACAGAATTTCCCTCTTATTCCTAGAGGTTCTCCCTTCAAATCAGGGTCAAAGCACATGAGCACAGGGTGTTCTGCAGGTGCATGATGTCGCTTGAGCTACCACACCCAGTGCTGTACCCAGAGAGACCTTCAGCTGTCATCTGGCACCTCCCACCAGCACCAAAACTCACACAAAAATAATCTACCATGGGAACAACTGAAATGGGCAGATTGGAACATCCTTCTAAAACAACCTTGTCATCACTTGTTTATTGGGACTCTTGTGATCTTTGGTGTTTCTCAAAGCCCCAACTTCTGGAAATATGTGAGATTCTCAGCTTCATTTGTCCCCCCCCCCCCCCAAAATAAATTTCTAAATCTGATGGTTGTAGAGAAACGTTTGAAAAGGTGACCCTTAAAGGCTCAGAAACCAACTAAAAAGAACCGAATATTTATTATTTTTTAAATGGTATGGTTTTTAGTTCAGTCTCATCGCTGCGGGGATGGGGGGGAAGAAGGCAGGAACCAATCTCGTGATTTTTGAATGTTTGGGATTGGCATTACTAACGTTGACATGACTGAAGAGAAATATCGGAAGGGTGTAAACACCAGGGAGGGAGAGGAATTCTTCAGGATTGGACAATGGAATAAAGGGAGGAAACTAAGAAAGAGGAAACGGTAACGGACTACTGGGGAAAAATAATACTTTCTGACAGATATATTAACGTGTAGAATTATTATTCGTTAATTGAATGCGGATATGCTTGGAATTGTGCAAACCACAACAATTAGGAGATGGAGCCTGTTCCGCAGTGGACTCCAATGGAGTTATGCCAATTTACACCCGCTAAGTGTCTGACACAGTCCCCAAGAGCTTACAGCATAACAACGAGATGTAGATCAGACGAGACACATACGGTAGCATCCACTTAGAGGTGTGTGTGTTTATAGTGCCCACGCTGCGCTGGAGAGGGTATTACACTGAGGTGGGCTAGTGTGTACAAGAACTGTGGGTCTCTGTAGGTGGAATTGAATGGGGAGTGAGGGGCTTGATGCACTGGAATGAGAAAGTCAGTCCATGCCTGGGGGAGAGCATAAAAGAGGAGAGGACGATGGAGAGGGATTCGTCGATCCTAAGGCCAGAAGGGACCACTGTGATCATTGACTCTGACCTCCTGCATAGCACAGGCCAGAGACCTGCCCCCCCAAATCATTCCCAGAGCAGAGCTTTATGAAAAAACATCCACTCTTGATTTAAGCATTGCCAGTGATGGAGAATCCACCAAGACCCTTCATAAATTGTTCCAATGGTCATTTACTCTCTCGCTGCTAAAAAAATAAATAAATAAATTAGGCCTCATTTCCAGTCTGAAAAAGTCTAGCTTCAACTTCCAGCCACTGGATCCAGCAAGGATAAGGAGGAAGTTCTGAGGCTAGAAGTGGTGGAAGCTCCTGTCTCTTGGTTTATTTAGAGCTGGACCCAACTAAGCCTTAGCAAATGTGGACAAATAGACAACAGTCCTGGGCATTGGCAAGGAGATGGACCAAGTGGGTCATTTTCATCCCTAGAGTCTAGGATTTTATTACTGTGCTTTCTCTCCCTAGCTTCTCTTTCTGCTTCAGCCCTGGGCAGTCGGCGTAAATCAGGAGGTGGAAGGCTCAGATCCTGCCACGGCATAAGGACGTGCTTAGCTTTAAAAACACATGAGTAGCCCCATTCAGTTAAGCATGCACTTAAGCCTTCAGGATTGCCAACCCCACGAATCACTCCTCCAACAGCGATTGGATTGGCCCCAAAATAATGAGTTAAAAAAATAGGAGTGCGGGTTTTGGTCTGTCTTTTGATTGAACTCCCCCGCCCCACCCCCGCATGGAGGGGTGTGCCAACTGGTGTTGCCAGCTCTCCCGAATGCACCGAGTGAGTCTAGCCCCCGCGGCAGGATCTCGTGGCTGCCTGAGGGTGCCGAGCTCCCCGCTTCTCCCCAAACGTCTCATTCATTAATTCCCCCCCCTCCCCCAGCACCACACCCCCCTGCCCTTTCTCCAGCCCCGGCCATTGATCAGCCTCTACATCGGTTCTCCCCGCAGGCGCCCCGCTGCAGTTCCCAGGGTTCTTAACCCCACTCCCCCTTCCCAGGCCTGGTACGAGCGGGGAGCAGACAGACCCATTGTTCACAGCAGGGCAAAGGGAAGCAGAGCTGCTGCATTCTTTCTGCTCCCTCCTTCCCTGCCCCAAAAAACTCCTCTCAGCTCCTGAGGGGAGGGGGAAGAGCTCTGCCTGTCTCCTGATTGGCTGCTCTTTCCCAGGAGGTGAGCAGGTGGGGATGGCAGCCAATTGCTCCCCCACCCCCCAGCAATGTTGAAATTAGTGGGAGGACTGGCGCTTCTGGCCCTAATGCAGTGGTCCCTAAACTTTTCAGGGTTGGACCACCACCTCCCCGAGCTGGGGCCAGGAGAAGGGCCGCAGCTTGGGGGAGGGGGAGACAGACAGGGGTAAGGGAACTGAGGCTGGGGCCAGAAGCCAAGGTGGGTGGCACCCCCTGCCCACCCCCGTGGGGGTTGGCCCAGGCCCAAGCTGCACCCATCCAAATGGTCCTCCTCACCCCCTAGGGGGGGCATGCCCCACATCTTGGGGACCTCTGCTATACTGGTATAAAGCACCTTTATTTTGATAGATCTGCATCCGTACTAAGGAGTGTGCCCGTATAGTTAAAGCAGTACCACTTTTGCATTTAGACAAGCCCTTAGCAACACAAGACTTTATTACAGTGAGCGGCGATGAAAGCTTTGCTGCAAAGTGAGGTGAGATCACAGAGTTTTGAGGAGGATTATAGGGTTGGAGGATTAGCAGCGTGAGAATTAGCCAGATTCTACTGTATTTTGTGAGAGAAGCATATTAGAAATCTTAAGGAGGCTGAATGCATTTTAATGCCTTTAGCATCTATATGCTAAAGCCCAATATGTTTTTTGGACTCCCCCCCCCCTCCCCTTCATGCAGACAGGTCCATGAGGGTTCACCCGCACCACTCTGACTGTAGGGCTGGTGCTTTGTTTTGTTAGGAAGCGTGGATTGGAGCAGGCATGTGAGCTCCCCTGGGAGCAGCCAGTCCATTCCTGGGGACAGTTACGGGTCTTATTTCTGCAAGCTGCCTAACTCGCGCAATTCCCACTAGCTTCACATGGAGTTAGCACAACTGAGCAGTCCAGTGCTGTCAACCCTAAGCGTTCAACAATCATTGCAAAACCCCAGAATTGTGAGATTGGCTTTAAAATCATGAGATTTCCCTCCCCCCATAAATAGACTTGATTTGCCTTTCGGGGGACCATTTTCCTCCAGCTTTGCTCTGCAAATAGAGGGCTAGAGATTTCCTTTTATAAAATGAAAGCTGAGATTCTCATGACTCCAGGAACTGAGACTTTAAGAAACAGCCACTCACCAGAGCTAGCAACCACAATTTTTTTTTTGAAGTTATTCTCTAAACACTGGCTGGAAAAGGAAGTTGCTAATGAAACAAACACAAGATTCATGGGGGAGGATGGGATATAGATACAGGGTTAGGGGTGGGTGGGCAGAAAGGCTGAGAATGCATTTGTATTTTACAGTACACGGTGGTGAGCAAATTGAGTTTTTAACCTCTCAAAGCATGTAGCCTAAAATGCCTTAGAAATCATTGTCAGGCCTGCTCTAAAATGTATACATTAGTTTGCAGGGATTCCTCCAAACCCGTGATGAGCAGAGGCGTCTATTGGGATGTTTGAATTGTATATTAAAATGGAGACAATGCTCATGAAAGCTGTCGGGCTGGCAGCACGGGAGAGCAGGGGCCTGTATTTAGCCACAGCCTGGGTAGCATCCATGCAACCTTAGCCCCACTGCCATCTGCTCTAGAGGAGCCACTTTCAAGGGCGAGAGGGGAATGCAATCTCCAGGGCTCAGTCACTCCTTGGCCCCTCTGCTGAGGCTGCCAATACAGAGACCAATTCATGCCAATGATAAATAATGAGGGTGGGCTCTGGGACAGGGCCACCTAACCACCAGCACCTGAGCTGAGACCTCCCCCAGCTCATCTCACATAAGTCACTCAACTGTCAGCGAGTAATGTTTTCTGTTTACGGTCAGCCTGAGCTGAATCTGAACTAATGCATGACAGGGCAAAAGGCTCTGGGTCCTGAAACTGGGCCATGCAGTCTCCTTTTTCCTCTCACACTTCAGTTTCCTTGGGACATATTTTTTTGAGATGCTAAATATGCTTTTTAAACAACCTGCATGAATATTACCATAGATACAGCTCCCCGGGCCTCTCTGATATTGAATTGCTGGCAAGTGATATCCGTACAACATGTTTTCTTGGGTCATAATTCAGAAGATCTCTTAGAATAAGATATGGCAGAGAGATCTACCTAATTATTGTCATTAGAGTCCTTTAATTAGCATACTACAGAATCTACAGATAAGAGAGAAGGTGAACTCACCAGAAGAATTAATAATGAGATAAACTAATAGTTTGCAAGGTACATTTCATTCCATTTGGTTCTGCAATGTGGACAGGCAGTTTGGGCCATTCAGACCTACTTGTAAAGCCCCACTGAGTGCAATAGTGAGCTGTCCACATTTTGGATTGCTGCCTTGGTCTGATATAGTCCTCATACCATGCAAATCTGGACACACTTCAAAGAGCGCATGGAACAACCAAGAAACTTGAGTTTTTGAAGCCTGCCACTCACAACCTCAGCAAAAGGCCAAATACCTGTATCTAGCTGTCCATCTAGTTTAGGCAACCTGAAAAGAAGCCAGTATTGTAGTACAGTACCTTGCACAGATATAGTCTTGTTAACCTGGCATGCACTGTAACAGTGTAGGCCTTCCCTGCACCCCCTCATGGCCTGGGGTAGCACTACAGCACCCTGCCTCAGTTTCCCCTTGTCTCAGAGCCACTTAAGAACTCCACACAGTCCAAAAGCTATGTGACAAAATTGCCCAGCTGAGGTTCTACTTTGTTACATCAAAAAAACAAAAACAAAACACCTTTAAAACCTTTCCCCTTCAGACTTTCAGTTGGACCCAGTTCTTCCTACCTTAGGATGTGTTGTTCTCCATCAGCTCTCCTCACCAAGAAACACCATAGTCCTTTTCCTCTGGGGTATGAAAATCCCCGTAGCACCCTCCTCCTAGAGGGGGACCTTTCACTCCATTCTCAGGCTGGGCCTAACTCCCCCCGTCCTAACCAGCTGTCTCTTCCTGCTCTTGGATAGCCGGGGAACAGGCCAGGCCTGATCTCTCACTGCACCAGCTCCTGGCTGTTCCTTCTTTCCTGCAGCTCTTTATGAGGAACACCTATCCCCTTCTCAGCTTCATCTAAATAGTGAGCAGGGCTGGCTGGCCCCAGATCCTTAAAGGGGCAGGCCACCCTATTACATGCACTAACTAAAAAGCAACTGGCACTTAACTGGGGGCTGGTTTTATTTATTTCTTCAACTCAATTTTTGTAACCTAGGGAAGGAACATTTTTCTAAATGCATGATTCTTTTGACCTGACAGTGTCAGATAACACTTAGCACTCACATGCCACTCTGCAACCATACACTTCAAAGCACTTTACCAAGGTATCTAGCTCCATTTTACAGGTCTGGAGACTGTGGCAGAGCTAGGCTAAGGACCTTTGAGGGCAAGTGCTAGGTCCACAAACCACTCTGTATTTTATTCCTATCTGAGTATTTCAGTCTCAATCCCTGGAAGGTGTGGAACATGCTGGCCTCAATCCAGGACAAGTACTTATATGCTTAAAGTTAGGCATGCATGTAAGTAGTCCCATGTGCTTAAAGTACAGCATGCACTTAAGTGCTCTACTCACTGGATCAAGGCCAGAGCGCTCAGCAACTTGCAAGCTCTTACAGATGTTTGATGAGCCGGTTTCATAGAAGGAAAAATTTGATGGAATAAAGGTTCAGCCATTCAAAAAACCCCTGATCTCTTTTGTCCCTCTGATGGTGTGGACAGGAAGTGCCAGATTTTATATTCAAATAAATGACACTGCATTTGGTGAATGAAATCCACAATCATTGTGTATGTTGAGGGACAGGAAGGCTGGTTCTAAATGCTTGAGTGGGTATAATAGATGAGCAATGCTAGTGCATCAATTTAATGTGCCAGATCTGGCCTTTTGCTCTTATACTCCCTATAATAAAGAACCTTCTTGGCGCTGTTTATTTATTTGAAACTCAGGCTCGCTAGGATATCCTCCAGAGACTAAGAACTTGTTTTTGCAAGTTTCCCAGGGGATGTCATTCATACAATCTTACTCCAGTACAAAACAAACAATAGAAAGCAGGCCACTCAACTTGAAGTAGCAGACGGCAACACTGAAACACGGCTATAGCTACATTCATGTGCTGAGTATGGTATCAGTTATTATAAATAAGTCTGACACATCTCTTCATCGGGATGGGGGAGAAGATGCATTTGTTGGAATAATTGAACCGCTTTTGCAAAATGCTCTCCCTCTCTTGTTTTCCAGTTGATAAAATGGGCCTAGAGTACATCTCTTTACACTAATTTACAGGAATTAAATCAATTGAATAACTTCTTTCAAACTGTGCCTCAGATTTTTAAAATTGTACACATGATATGCAGTTTGTCATTTACACATGTAGTTCCTATCGATGTATGCACAGCCATGGGCATGTTTTTGGCTAGTTAGATATTCAACTTCCCCTGCATGTTGTCTGGTTATATGCTGAGCTCTTTGGGATAGGCACCTTGGGCCACAATTTTAAAGATATGGGAATTTAGGTGCTTTCAAAAATCCCCCTAGGCACCTAACTGCATCTTTAGGCACCTAAATACCTTTGAAAAGTTGGCCCCTTGTCTTCATATCTGTCTGTAAACTGCTTAGTGCATAGTGGGCATTATACCAATAATAAGTGCCACATTTGGAACATGGCCCGGGCTTTTAACATCCCTTCACTTACTAAAGTGTGATGGGATCTTCCATAACTACATGTAGTCTAGACCTCAGGTTTTAAGTCTCACCTGAAAGTCAGCACAGCCCCTCCTAGCGCCAAGCGGGGGCGCTGGTGCAGGACTGGTTCTGGGAGAAACTCACCACCACCAAGTCACTGTTACCACTTCCTGGAGTTAGAGTCTTTGGAGGTCAAAGGAGTACAGTCTCTAGGTAGCAGGGCTGAAGGAGGGGCATTCCCATCCACTCAAGTAGAAGGAGAGATGTATGGTTCGGATAAGAGGGACAGAAGGGCAGGGATTGTTTCTGAAATGAGAGGCACCAGGACAGAAAGCAGGTGCCCTTTATGTCCCCGCTGTCACACTGCCCTGGGATAAGCTGTAAAAATCCCTTTCCTAAGGCCAGATCTACACTACAGACTTATATCGGTATAACGACGTCGCTCATGTGTGAGAAAAATTCACGCCCCTAAGCGAGGCAGTTATACTGACCTAACCACGTAGTGAAGACAGCGCTATGTCGACAGGAGAGCTTCTGTCAACACAGCTACAGTCTCTCAGGGACGTGGATTAACTACACCGATGGAAGAAGCTCTCCCGTCGACAGGCACACCTTTACTTGAGCGCCGAGTAAAACAAAACTAATAGAACATCATCATTCTTATCGAGTCCATAACACTTCAGAAATAGGAGCTAATCCATTTTCCCAATACCCGTATGAATTGCTCAGGTATTGCAGTATTATCCTGGCTTTTCAGATGGGAAAGTTGGGGCACAGAGAGATTATTCACTCATGACTGGCACAAGGCAGCAGAATAATTATAATAATGCCTAACTCTTTTCATCAGATCTCATCACTTTAAAAAGGAGGTCAGTGTTCCGGTGCCTCAGTTTCTCTAGCTGTAAAATGGATTGTCCAAGGTTACCCAGCTGGCCAGTGGCAGAACTGGGAATGGAACCCAGCTCTCTAGTGTTGTAATGTATTGCTCTGTTCACTAGGCCACACTGCCTCCCCGCCTCCCCACCTCGCCAAGGCTTAGCACTCCAGAGCCCAGGTTTACGCTCACTTATAAATGGAGATATGCCTATCTCATAGAACTGGAAGGACCTTGAAAGGTCATTGAGTCCAGTCCCCAGCCTTCACTAGCAGGACCAAGTACTGTCCCCTGACAGATATTTGCCCCAGATCCCTAAATGGCTCCCTCAAGGATTGAGCTCACAATCCTGGGTTTAGCAGGCCAATGCTCACACCACTGAGCTATCCCTCTCCCCTATAAGTAACCCCCTCTGTAACCAGCTCTGTGCAGGGTGACCCCTGCACCCATGGGGTCTGCTGGCAGGATCATCACCTAGAGATAAATTCTGATGGCTGCTTTCAGAACCATGCTCAATGGACACAACACTTCGGGGGTCAGATTGGACCCCAGCTCTTCCCTTGGGTGGTTCAGTTCCAAAGCAGCCAACCAACTCTGCCTTCCATACGCTTGTTCCCAGCTCCTCACAAGCCTGGGTTTAGCAGGCCAATGCTCACACCACTGAGCTATCCCTCTCCCCTATAAGTAACCCCCTCTGTAACCAGCTCTGTGCAGGGTGACCCCTGCACCCATGGGGTCTGCTGGCAGGATCATCACCTAGAGATAAATTCTGATGGCTGCTTTCAGAACCATGCTCAATGGACACAACACTTCAGGGGTCAGATTGGACCCCAGCTCTTCCCTTGGGTGGTTCAGTTCCAAAGCAGCCAACTCTGCCTTCCATACGCTTGTTCCCAGCTCCTCACAAGGCGGTGCTGGGGGTGTTTGTAGCAGACAAACTCTGCTGTGGCAGAGGAATGAGAAAACTATTCACCAGCCTTCAGCCCACCGGACAGCTCTGCCCATTAGTGTTATCGCACTTGCTACAGCTCTCACTTAACCTCTGGCTTCACCCAGGGTCAAACTCATCAGCTGGGCTGAACTTGCTGCTAGACTCCCAACAGCTCCCCAGTTGATTTATTACTGCCATCAACAGCCATGTCGGGGGTAAATCCTCTGCCCCAGCCCAGCTCTGTGCCCGCATTCAGGAGTGTCCGGTGGTGCTGGAGGTAAAAGAATCGTCCTCTTTCACCAGCAGGCAGCATAGAGCCATTCTGTAGCTACTACAGCAGTATGCATCACCATTATCTCCCCCATCAAGGATGTGGGGCTCATCCCCTCCCTGGAAACACTTGTTGCTCTCCCTCTCTTGGCCATTTTGAATAATCGTGTAACTGGGGTCAGCTGCCTTCCATGCACCCCCTCACAGCCTATGGTCATGCTACAGGCAGTCTGCCTCAGTTTCCCCACTTGGACTGTTTTTTTTTGTTTTTGTTTTTTTTTAAAGTCCCTTCAGGCCTTTTCTTGGTCAACAATACCCCTCTTTGAGGACTAGAGTTATTAATATAAAATAAGCGCAAATGAAACTCAACATCCCAAAACAAGTCCATCCCTAAGTCCACACAACACAAGATTTCTCTTCCTCCTCCCAGACCTTCCTCCCCAGGGTCTCTGCAATCTCTCCCCTGGTTGGACAGGGTCTTTCCCAGGCATCCCCACCCGGTCTCAGGGTCTTCCTTGCAGGAGCCTTTCCTCCCTCTGCAAACTCTTGCCATGGATTCCAGAGCTTCCCCCTGGTTCCTCATGGCAGCTTTTTATAGGAGGATCACCTGAGCCCTTTCAGGTGTGGGGCATTCTGTAATCAGGGTTGGCTAGCCCCACCCCAATGAGCAGGGCTTGCAGTTTGGCATGTTATTTATTTAGTGTTTGCTATTCTGACAGGTAGGCCGGCTTAGGGAAGAGGGTTTTGCATTTTGCTTGGAAGGTTCTGGGCCAAGTGCATTGAAATCTTTCAAAATTTTGATGAAAGGTGAAAAAAAAAGTGAATGGAATTTTTTATGACAATAGTTTTTCTCGTTTTTCCATCTAGCTGTAGTGCGGGAGTTGTGGCCTCCCAAATATCTCTTCCAGGGGTGAGTTCCAGTTTAGTAGGCCAGGTCAGGTGCCAAGAAAGGGCTGAAAAAAAAGGCCCATAAGGCAGGGGTGGGCAAACTACGGCCCGCGGGCCACATCCAGCCCACGGGCCCTTCCTGTCTGGCCCCTGAGCTCCTGGCCGGGGAGGCTCCACCTGGCCCCTCCCCTGCTGTCCCCCCCAGAGCCATGCTGCCACGCGGGCAGCGCTCTGGCCCACTGCTACTGCCTGGCAGTGCTGCAGCGGTGTGTCTGGCTCTGGCGGGGCCTGAGTTCCTGATGCTCTGAGCGGCATGGTAAGGGGGTGGGGAGTGGGGGGATTGGATAAGGGGCAGGGGTCCGAGGGGGCAGTCAGGGAGCGGGGGTGTGGATAGGGGTCACGGCAGTCAGGGTACAGAGAGCAAGGGGGGTTGGGTAGGGGGTGGGGTCCTGGGGGGGCAGTTAGGATGGGGGGGTCTCAGGAGGGGGCGGTCATGGGGACAAGAAGCAGGGGGGTTGGATGGGTGTGAGGTCCCGGGGAGGCGGTTAGGGATGGGGGGGGGGTCTCTGGAGGGGGCAGTCAGGGGACAAGGAGCAGAGGGTGTTGGATGGGTTGGGGGGTTCTGAGGGGGGCAGTCAGGGGGCAGGAAGTGGATGGGTGTCGGATAGGGGGTGGGGCCAGGCTGTTTGGGGAGGCACAGCCTTCCCTACCGAGCCCTCCATACAATTTTGCAACCCCGATGTGGCCCTTGGGCCAAAAGGTTTGCCCACGCCTGCCCTAAGGGTTTGGCAACCCAAGCAACCAAAGACTATAAACAACAATGAAACTGACCTCATGGACTGTAACAGCCCAAGCTGAGAGAAGAGAGCATAAATGGAGGGAAGTCATTTGACTTTTTACAATTCTTCCCATTGCTGTTTTTGTTAATAATGTGGGAAGAGCGTTTGTTCACAGTGTGTGACTACTAAGGGTTTGCTCCCAGGTCGCACTGGATTAAAAAATTCTGCCTGACTTTGGAGCAGATCCCAAGGTGACAGCACCTCTTTAATCTTTGGCAAAGGCTGTTATCTGGCCTTTGCCTTTGGAGCAGCTGATCTCTGTTATTTCCTGTATCTTCGATTCACACCGTCTAATTCTTTCCTTCCTGGAGCAGGAACTAGGATCCCTGCTGTGGGCAGTTCACCATCCTTCCCCTCCTTGATAAAAAGAAAAGCAAAAGAATCAGCCATTTTCTTCTCTCCCCCCACCCCGTGTCCTACCATCTTTTCTTTTTTTACTTCTAGTGAGTCAGTTTCCTCTCTTGCACTCCATCTGCTGCAGATGCAGCTGAAGATTTTGCTATCGTCAGGAGGAATATTCTCAGCAATCCATCTTTCAGTATGTCAATTTTTTTCCCCACCTCCAATTATCTTCCCAAATTATTTTGGTGTATGTGTGTGAGATCTCCTTGTCGGCTAGTTTGTGATTCTCAGAAGCCTGTTGCTTGTTGACACAGGAACAGAGATTGCACAAGCCAGGATTACTGAGCCGTCAATGGGAAAGAGTTAGAGGGGACTGCAGACAGGGGATATAAGGTTATGATGGTCTAGTGGGGAAAAAAATGACCCCTTCCTCCATTTTGATGCTGTTAGCCAGGGTGATGTTCACCCCAGTGCGGAGACCCCGCACCAACTTTCTGACACCCCAGTCATGTCAAGAAGCAGGGCACTGGGAAGGGCAGCAACCAAGAACTGGAATGCAAAAGGTTTTAGACACATACACACTCCTGGAAAGCCAACACGTGTGAGATTAGAATCAGGCCCGCTCCCCCTGAAGTGAATGGCAAAACTCCCATTGACTCCCATGGCTCTTTTCACCAGGGCGGTGGTTGGGATTCCTTGGCTTGGCTACCCAACTCTCACCTTCTTTCCATGCATTGGTTCTTTCAGCGACTGCCATCAAGCATTATGCCCGACCACATGGCCCTGGTGTCTACGGCAGCCTGCGGGATGCTGCTGACCGCATAATGGACGCTGCATTTCCCTAAATGCACTCACTCCATTACTCTCATGCCGTTCATGCTTCGGGAAGCACTTTGCATTGATTGATTACACAGAAAGTGCTACAAAGCAAACGGCTGTTGCTCTCGTTGTATTATCAAAGTAAGTACTGGACTTTTGACAAAAACTGTAGCAAGAGCGCATTTCCTTTCAGCACAGGGCGGGTTCATGGTTGCTCCATTGCCAGTGCAAAGAGACCACAAAGCAGCCACCTGGAACCCCCAGTGAATGAATAATTCCTGGCACAAGAGCATGTCTGTGGGAGCCACAGGGCTGGCAGAGTGACGCCTGGGCCCAGGGCCGGCTTTAAGCCGATTCCGCCGATTCCCCGGAATCAGGCCCCCTGCCCTAGGGGGCCCCACTCTGGGGGCCCCCGCTACGGCGGGTTTTTTTTTCTCCGCCGATCAGTGGCGGGAGGTTTTTTTTTGCTCGACAATGTCAGCGGGGCCCCGCCGTCGTTATTCATGTGGGGCCCCGCACCCGCTAAAGCCGGCCCTGCCTGGGCCCCTCTAGCAGGAGACCCCAGTGCAAAGGGTGTCTGGGGTGGGTTGGCAGTGCAAGGGAGGGTGGCTGGGGCGTTCTTACCCTCTGGTTATTCTGTGCCATTGGCATGTCCGATAGCCTGCTAGCAGTGTTGGTTCAGAACTGTTTCCCATACTGCCCTGGGTTGTAATCATGTCAGTTCTCATGAAATACGAGCAGGATTAGGCTAGGGCAATGACAGAGCATCACAAATAACCTGGGAGCTGCAGGAAGAGTTGCCAGTAATTCAGTGGGTGGTGGTTTATCCTTTATCAGCACTGAGCCATTATCTCAGCATGGCAATAGGGGGCCCTATGGGCCCCTGAAATAATCCCATGGTATATTTTGCAATAGTGGGATACAGGGATTTGCCCAGGTGTCCTGCCTTTCTTCCAGTCTTGGGTAACGACAGCACATTCGGCATACCTAAAACTCCCCGTGCAGTTTCATTTGGATATAGGATTCTCAGTCCTGCTGCCTTCCAGAGATCAAAAATCAGGAGCTGACACCCCCCCCCCCCCCCCGCCCCACACACACACACAAATCATAAGGATAGGTTTCAGTGTAGTAGCCGTGTTAGTCTGTGTCAGCAAAATGAAAATAAAGAAAAACTTGTAGCACCTTAGAGACTAACAAATTTATTTCAGCATAAGCTTTCGTGGGTTAGTACCCACTTCATCGGATGCATGGAATGAAATTATATTTCAGACATATTTATACAGTCAGAGAAACATGATGGTCCATTTTACAAATCATAAGGTTTTTTTTAAAAGACCATGTTTGGTTTTTGGTCTGTCATTTGATTTTCGAACTGTCCCTGCCCATCCCCTGCGGGAGAGATAAGTGTATGAGACAATCCGTGTTTCCCACTCTCCCAGATTTATTCAATAAGGTGATTCTGGCCCCAGCGGATGGAGCTCTCACCCTCACCTCCGCCCATCCCCTGCACAGCTATTAATTCTGCCCCTCCTTTGCCCCCAGACCCATCAGTTCAACCCCCGCACCAGTTCAGCTCCCCCAATCCCCACCCCATTAATTCTGCCACTATCAGTTCAGCCCCCTACCTCCCCTCTGCTTCTCCTGGGGCTCTCCACCCCCCTTCCCAGGCTAGGGTGGCAGCAGGGTCCCCCCCACCCCTTCCAGGTTGGGGGGGCAGCTCCAGGGGCTCTTCATCCCCCTCTGCCCCTGCCCAGGCCAGGTGCTGCAGGGATTGAGAGGGGAGGGGCAGAGGGACTGTCCTGACCCCCTTGCCCACAGGAGGGCATAGGGGAGGAGGGTACAGACCTACTCCGATCTGTTGGGCTCTTTGGCTCCCCAGCCCCTCCTGGTGGCTGCGTGGAGGGAGATGGGGAGAGAGCTCTGCCTGCAACAGCTATTCTGCCCCAGAGGCAGGCACGTTGGGTGGGCCGCCAAGCAGAGGACTCAAATTCTCCAGAGGGCCAGAGCATCTCGCATTATTGGGAGAGTGGTTCCATCCCCGCAGTCGCCAAAAAAATCACGCTGGTTTCTTCTCCGCTTCCTGCCCCAATGTGTTGGGCGGCATTGCTGTGCGCTGTCAGACAGAGGATGTGTTCCACCCTAGAGGTGACCGCATGGCAGCAGGAATGAGCTGGAATTGTATGCATCGGGTGTAGAAGACCTGACTCACCGATGATGCTCCTGCTCAGTGCTGGGCGTGGCATAGCATCTTTTTCCTCTCTAGTGCCCCATGCTGACAGGCACTCCAGCCCCATGGTGGTCTCTCTTCTCGTGACTTGACACCCCCAGGGTCAAGTCTCTCCCCTTCCAGGGTATCTGTGTCCCTAACAGACAGTGTCCCACACTACACCAGTCATCAGGCTGCCATCTTCCCCCTTCCAAGGCTCCCCTTCCATCCCACGTGGCTGTCAGGGCCGTGGCCCCAGGTCTCCTCCCTGGAATCTTTTCACCAAACTCACCAGGGCTTAAACTTAACCTCCCCAGCTCTCTGTTGTTCTGCAGAACTCTCACTCTCAAGAGTTACCCCACGCAGGAGACTTGACCCCACTGCGGGTCCTTCACTCCAGTCCAATCCTAAGGCCATCTGCCTGTCAGCTGGCCTTCTCACAAGTCTGCTCCAGGAGTCTCCTTCACCCCTACTGCCCTCTCCCATCAGAGCCCATCCCAGAGTGTAAACTCCCGCTCAATGCTCTTCTTCTGTTGAATGCTTTCCTGGGTTTCTTCCCTGGGGGTCCAAGTCCTGCCCTGCTGTCAGGGCTCCCCACTGGAGCATGCGTCACCCTGGGGGCATCTCCATATCTCTCTGGGTTCCCGGCTCTACTCTTCAGAGACGGACTGCAAAGTTCTTTCCTTCTCCCTGTGCCTCTTTCTAATCTGTACGGCTTTTCTTTATAATCACCCTCCAACTCCTTCCCCAGCCGGGCTTCATCCTTAATAATGCCTGGCCCACCCTCCAGGCAGCATAATTGGCCTCTCAGGCGCATGCACCTCAACCCTCTCCTTGCCTGCATGGGGTACACATCCCCTCACAAGGGCCACATTCTGGTTCCATATACAACCCCTCTGACATCCAAGGGGGCTGTGTAGTCGATGGCAGAGAGCACCGCATAGGATCAGGCTTTATGTGTGTAAAATCTGTTTAGAGAGACCACTGGGCTCCTTTTGTGTTCATCAGGTGGCAGCAGCCGCCACATCCTAGTAAAGGTTCAAGCTGGCTTCCAGTTTTAAGCCTAATTTTCAACTCCTCCATCTGACTTCCCCACAAAAGGATCTTTCTGGAATTCCACACACTACAGCTCATCCCAGGAGAGAGCCTGGCTGGGTAGTTTTGTGCAACTCATAAAAGGCATTTTAAAGATGCAGGCCTTGATCTTCCTGTCTGGCCGAGTTGTGCTTGGCACAGGACCCGAGTTACAGAGAGGGAAAGTGGGGGCAGGGAGGGGGAGGGACATTTTTACATTCCCTCTTCAGCTCCCCAGTTCTGTAGCTGTCCAAAAGCTGGTTTGGCCCATGGTGCAAACTAGAGAAACCTCAGGAGTTTTCCTATAACGAGATCCCTTTCCAATGGAGATTTGACTCTTGTGCGTATTTTTGCAAATGTTAGGGGGTGACATTCAAGCTGGTGGGCGAGCGGCGTGAGCAGGGTGGTAGGGCGTGACGGGAGATCCTATGGCAGTGGGTAACAGGCTGCATCCTTCCCCTGTTCGCGCCCAGATGTTGGAATGTTTAGGTTTTCTAAAAGGCTTCGAATCTTGCCAAAGAAATGAATGTTCATTTAGAGGGGCAGCTCGGCTCCCCCAAAACACACTCCCCGCCTCAGCTGATTTGTTTGCTCTTTTTCATTAGTGCCATTATGCGTTCCCACCCACCAGGCTGATGCTGGCAGCTGTGCTTTCCAGCCAGTCCCCAATAGCAAAATCCAGGGTGCCTGTGTCCGACGGGAAAGGAAACAACCATGGAACAGTAGACATTTAAGCTACCATCCAGGGGAAGGGTGATACGGCTAGTGTTTTACTCTCTGCTGCGCCAGAAGCAAACTGCCGGGTGGGACAGCTGGCCTCGTGTCTTCCCATTCTCTAGGGGTTTGGTTAAAAAAGCCAAACCAAACCCACCAAGGAGCAGAAAACAATTGTTCCTGGCCACATGCAGTTCTGGAAATGGGTTTTAAGGGCACACATTGGCCAGGTCATCTTTGGAAAAAGAGGCTGCTGTCTCACCGGGTCCTTCACGTTGATAAAGAAATACACACACAACTGCTTCTGCTGTAAGTTGGTGCAACCAGTTTGCTCCCTGAGGGCCCTCGGAGATTTGCTCTGTCTCTCCCTGATAGTTTTTCGTTCTGCTTTTCAGTGCAGCCTCTGCTTTTCAGCAAAGACGTGGGTTTTTTAAAATTATTATCTGGCTTAATCCAATTTTTCAGCTGGGGATTGACTGAGATACAGAAAGGTCAAGTGACGTGTGTGGAAACTGAGTCAAGTGATTCAGGTGGGAGAGGGAGAGTTCAGAACTTGAGCAGAGATGCCTACAGCTTGGGTAGCTGTGCCAGGCAGTGCCTTATTCCTCCGTTCCCCCTCTCTGCACGGACGGTGTGTGCGTCCTCCTCTGCACCTGCTCCTGCAGTTGGGAATGTAGGAAGGAAGCACAAAAGGATCTAGACCAGCACCCGGGAGCCAGGCAGCCTGGAACGCGGAGAAATTAGGATCTCATTTTGCTCTCAATCCTGCTTCTAGGAGGAAAGGAAGCAGGGACCAGAGGCTATGTGGCTGGGTTATGATCCTTAGGGTTGAAAGAAGGGAGAGTTCACTCCTTTTTCCTTAGGGTGTTCCCTGATCATGTTCCCCAAAGCTTTCTCCCACAGTGACACCCCCAAGGAGGAGTTCACTACCAAGGTGGGAGGGATAGCTCAGTGGTTTGAGCATTGGCCTGCTAACCCCAGGGTTGTGAGTTCAATCCTTGAGGGGGCCACTTAGGGATCTGGGGCAAAAATTGGGGTTGGTCCTGCTTTGAGCAGGGGGTTGGACTAGATGACCTCCTGAGGTCCCTTCCAATCCTGAGATTCTATGATTCGAAGTCAGCTATGCAGGAGAGAGAGCGACGGCGCGGTACCCGTACAGCTGTAACCATGAACACAATTGACATTAGGCTTCTTGGATATACCACTGATACCGAAGTAAGGAGCATTCCTTGATAGCAAGGATGTTCCGGAGGCAGCGTGGTCCTGTGGACGCAGCCGAGGGCTAGCAGTAAGAGCTAGGGTCTTTTCCTGACTCTGCTACTGAACGACTGACCCCAAGAGGCCAATCTCTGTTGTGCTAAGGCCCCTTTACATCACGCTGGTGCCGTAAAGGCATCTGTAAAAGGCAGACGGGCCCCAAGAATACCCCCTGCATGAGGGACCTTTCCCATCAGCGGTCAACAGCCAAAATGGCCCTGTGCCAGCCCCTGTGGTAATGGTCATGTCAGAACTGAGGGGGAGACATGGCCAGAGGGCACTGGCTGCTCTCTGCATCTCAGGGCCCACGGGAAGCCTTGGGAAGCAGAGTGTGAGAGAGATGAACTGGGGCCTGAGGCACTTAATCTCCTGCTCAGCGCACTGGCCTTCTTTCCTTCAGCTGTTCCATGGGGTATGTCTACACTTCAATAAAAAGCCTGCGGCTCAGAGCCCCACTCCGCTGACTCGGGCTCATGGGGCTCGGGCTGGGGGCTAAAAGTAGCAATGTCGACATTCGGGCTCTGAGACCCCCGTGAGGGGGGAAGGGTCTGCACTGCAATTTTATAGCTCTGCAGCCCGAGTCAGCTGACGTGTCACAGGTCTTTCGTGGCTGTGTCAACATATCCACGGGGTAGGGCCCTGACATGCAGCCTCTCTCGCTGTTCATTGAACCTCCCACCCCCAAACGCCAACATGAGACCCTGACCTTTCCACTTTCTCCCTCCCACCCCTCCCTGCACCCATAATCCTGACTCTCCTCCCTCCTGTCCTATACTAATCCAATAAACCCTCAGGAAATCCTCTCTCTGCCGCTGACTCTTTCCCTGTTCCTTCTTGGAGTAAATCTGGGAGGAGGCCTTTCTCTCTGACTACAGTGCAGGCGGTGAGGGGCTGCTGCTTGCATTGCTTCATTTTTGCTCCTGGCTCAGGCATGCCTCTGTAACAACTAATGTTTGAGCCCCTGGAGCAGCCCCTGTGCCCCAGTGGGGGCCTTCTGAAAATGCCATTTGGGTGCACACACATCGCCCCAGATCACACTGCCTTGGTGTCCAGGCAACTTGGGTGCAAGCAGATGCTGGCTTTGAAAAGCCCTTGCATGCTCATCTCCACTTGAAACCTCTAACTGGAGGCACAAATGGCTGTTTGGAGCAGCTCACCAGTGTTGGAAAAAAATGAGCATCAACCTTGTATTCAGTTGTTGGCTGCGTGTGTTCTCTCAGCGTGTTGCGCGGGCTCTGGCCAGAGAGCCCATACAGCAGGCTCCAATCAAACCGCCCCCAAGACCACAGACTCAGTTTCTATCGTGAAGGCACTCGGCCAGGTTTATTGACCACGAAGCACGGTCCTAGCTCCAGGGCCGGCTCTAACTATTTTGCCACCCCAAGAAAAAATAAAAATAAAATAACACGCACCGCCCCCCCTCCCAAACAAAAAAAACCACAATCCCCCACCCACCGAAACAACCGCCCCCCCCCTCCCCAACGACCGCCTCTCCCACCCAAAGCGTTGGCGGGGAGCGTGGCCTACCCGCGGCCCCGCTCCCCCGGCCAGGGCGCCAGCGGGGAGCATGGCATTCCTGCCGCCCTGCTGCCCCGGCGGGGGCACCGGCGGGGAAGAGTGCTTTTTTTATTTAAAAAATAAAAAAACAAAAAAACCTGAGTGCCGCCCCGCCGGAAGGTGCCGCCCCAAGCACGTGCTTGGTGCCTAGAGCCGGCCCTGCCTAGCTCCCCGGATCAATGTTTACAGTTACACTAGCACATGTATGCCCGTGACAGTGGATGTGGATGTGGTTCAGTTCCAGTCCCAGACTTTCCAGTCTGGAAGTTCTATGTGGCAAATAGCCTAGTAAGGTCTTTTAGAAAGGATGAGCAATATGAAATTGCAATTACAATATGATCCTCACACATCGGGGTAGTAATACCACCTAGCCCTTCTCTCGCACTTTTCATGAGTAGATCTCAAAGCACTTTACAAAGCTGGTCAGTATCATTAGCCCCATTGTACAGATGGGGAAACTGAGGCACAGAGCAGGGCAGTGACCCAACAGGCCAGCAGCAGAGCCGGGACTAGAATCCAGGTCTCCCAAGTCCCAGTTGTTTCGGATAAATCAGCTGCGGAAGCTCAAAGCACAAACCTGTTGCCTTTGGCTCAGGAAAGCAGAAGCAGAAAGTGCAGCCAACTTCTCTGGCGACTTTGAGACATACCACAGGGTGCATTACTGCCACCCCTCTTCCTCAATGTCCTTACGGGCTCTTAAGGAGAGTAAGATCCTGATCCAGCTTTAAGTCAAGTCAATGGGACTCCTCAGGTGTTTAAAGTTACACACATGCTTAAGTGCTGTGCTGGACTGGGGCTTTAGCGAGAGATCTGGCACGGCTGCAATGCTTTTAGTGTGCTGATGACATTCAGCCTAATATCTCTGTCTCGTCCAGCTCACAGAGTGCTGCTGAGAATCGAGATAAAAGGGAGGTGATGATGATGTGCTGGGAGGAAGCAAGGAGAGAATTTGGCTGAGGTTTATGTCCATTGCTTGTTACTGACGTTCACGGTTTGGGGGCTGGTTACATTCCCAGCAGCTCCCAGATGAACAAAGGGCATCAGTAGCCAGGCTGGCTGTTTCCCATTTGTATCTGGTTACAGCGCTGTGTCCTTTTCTTTCATACGTGGGAATCTCATTGCTGAAATCCACTCATCGCCTCAGGATTGGACTACTGCAATGTGGTCTAATTGGGGCTGCCCCTTAAACCCACTCACAGGCTAATGCTAGTGCAGAACACATCAGCTCATTTGTTAAATGCCATAGCTCATCCCAATCACGCCGCAACAGTGCTTGGTGATCATCACTGGCTGCCATTTAAGGTATTGGTTTTGACCTATCAAGCCCTACATTTCCTGGGCTAGGAGAAACCTAACAGGTCACTAATTTCTGCATGATTATTACCAAGGGCAAAGAACGTGTCATGCTTTATGCAGAGAGGATAGAAAGACTTTATCAGACTAAGTCCGAGGTCATAATCTGGGCTTTACCGGGGCCGTTTTTATCAAGGTTTAATTTCAGTTTGGTTCAGAAAGGGGTCACTGTTCCAGCAAGTCAGTTTTCTGAAGCCCTTGCAGCGTAGGTGTCAGTATGGTACCAAGGAAGGGCCCAAATTTGCAAGGTGCTGAGTGTACCCAGGGTGGTGCTAGGCAGAGCCCGTTGATGTTAGAAGGAGTGCAGGGAGTGGAGCACTTTGCAGGAGGCCATCAGCACATTGACGGATCATGCCCTGAGAGAAGGGATTGCCCAGGGAGGTTGTCAGGAATAGTCTAGATAATACTTAGTCCTGCCATGAGTGTGGGGGACTGGACTAGATGACCTTTTGAGGTCCCTTCAAGTCCTATGATTCAAATTTCTATAAAATAAGGTGGATGGCTTCTTAGCAATAAAACTCCTGCCCTATGAATATTATCACTTCATGGCTGGCAAATCAAGGAGTGTTTACTCATGTTCATAAATACCTCATTGTGCACTCAGTCAGCTTGGAAACTCTGGGCCCAAAGGATTAAGCCACTAAGAATTAAGACCAAGATCTGCAGTTAAAATGCCTGGGATAAAATTACAAAGGATGTTGATCCCAGTGGTTCAGGACATGAATGAACATCAGCTCAGGGTGGGAGGACAGTCCTCTCCCACCCCTCCACCCCACCCTGAGTACTGCACACTAACAAATGTAATAAGGATGTTATGCCTTCCCATGGACTGTTACTTATAGCCCTTAAACCTGCACATACCTTTGCACCCACAATTACGGCAAGCGCCCATGTATACATGTAGACTCCTAAATACCTGTAAAGTAACCCAGGTAAATGCCCATGCAAATGTAGGCAGGTGGATGCACATTTCTGAATGTAATATCCAGACGGGTCTCTAGGCATGTGGCCTTTATTTCTCTATTGCTGCTTCCTTCCACTGCTCATTGGATGGAAGGCACGCTGTATATAAATAAACCTTTTGTAATGTACCAGCACACTTTGATCACTGTCGGAGGCCGGTGACCAAAATAGGTGGGATTTTAGTCTGTTCTAGGATAAGAGTTCCTGGGCTCTGTCTCCCTGTTCTCTTTCCTTTCAGTTTAGGGTGTGGGTGTGATGGGCCTATCCTTCCAGGAATTGCCTATGTGATGTGGTGCCTTGGCTGTTTCCTATTATTTCCGGGCCGACTCCCAGGGGAGCTGAAATGCATTCCTGGAATCTTGCTGAGATATTTCTTCCTCCTTCCCCCACCAACACACTGGCTGCCCCCAGAAATAGAGATGGGCCTGGACTAAGAACCACCTCCAGGCTTGGGAGAGGGGGTGGGTGGGTTGGATCTGGATCTGCCCTTTGCTGGGCTCCCATCCTCCCAGTAATGAATGACTCAGAGATTGCTGGGCTCCTGTACACAATCTGCAAGGCAGGGCTCTGTGCAGTGCGTAACTCAAGCTCTCTCTGTTTTTTTCCTCCGGCATCTCCGTTCACAGGGACGTACCAGGGCCAGTGGGCTGGTGGCATGCGCCAAGGCTATGGCGTCCGGCAGAGCGTCCCCTATGGCATGGCTGCGGTTATCAGGTCGCCCCTGAGGACGTCCATTAACTCGCTGCGCAGCGAGCACACCAACGGCACGGCGCTGCACCCCGACTCCTCGCCCGCCGTGGCCGGCAGCCCCGCTGTCTCCAGGGGCGGCTTCGTCCTCATGGCCCACAGCGACGCCGAGATCCTCAAGAGCAAGAAGAAGGGGATCTTCCGGCGGTCCCTGCTGAGCGGGCTGAAGCTGCGCAAGTCCGAGTCCAAGAGCTCCCTGGCCAGCCAGCGCAGCAAGCAGAGCTCCTTCCGGAGTGAGGCGGGCATGAGCACCGTCAGCTCCACCGCCAGCGACATCAACTCCACCATCAGCTTGGGCGAGGGGGAGGCCGAGCTGTCCGTCATCGAGGACGACATCGACGCCACCACCACCGAGATCTACGTGGGCGAGTGGAAGACCGACAAGCGCGCGGGCTTCGGGGTCAGCCAGCGCTCGGACGGGCTGAAGTACGAGGGGGAGTGGGCCAACAACAAGCGCCATGGTTACGGCTGCATGACCTTCCCGGATGGCACCAAGGAGGAGGGGAAGTACAAACAGAATGTCCTGGTGAGCGGCAAACGGAAGAACCTCATCCCGCTGAGGGCCAGCAAGATCCGCGAGAAGGTGGATCGGGCCACCGAGGCGGCAGAGAGGGCGGCCACCATCGCCAAGCAGAAAGCGGAGATTGCGGCTTCCAGGTAAGGCAGCCCCGTTGTTATGTCCGGTCGTTACGGAGATGAGGGGAGGTCGGGGGAGATGTCGGCCGGCAGAGTGGCAGAGAGCCCATTGCTGTGACTCTGATCTCTGTGGTATCGTGTGTGACCTGTGGTGTCCCTCATGGTGCAGGAGAGACAAGGTTTGGTGTTAATGAATAGAAAGGGATCCTTTATTGGGGCTGATGGACGCAGATAGAGAGCCTGTGGTTCTCTCTGGCTCTCCAGCTCTCAGGGGCTGATGGTCACAGCCTGAGCTGTGTCCTGGGCTGGACTTTGCAATAATGGAATTAACTGGTTGATTGCGCTACCTTATTCAAAGCAACAAGTGAGGGCACCCCACTCATCTGAACCAGCACGTTTGCTGAGTGATCTCCCTTCCCCGGCACAGTGCTTTGTAACTGGGAGCCTTTAATTTGCACAAAAAGGGCTCAGTTCTTCAATCCAAATGCAGGCAACACTCACTCATTTCTGCCTGATTATTACCAAGGGCAAAGAACGTGCCAAATGCAGGCAACACTCATCTGGATGTCAGGGCGTAGGTGCTGCAGGGTTGGGCCACAAAGCTCAATGTACCTGGTTTTCAGTCCCTGGCTTCCCACTGCAATTTTGCACCACCACCCCTGATGTGTGCACATTGCTGCACCAGTATGGCACCTGCATGCATTGGTGACAGATTCTAGCAGCCTGTGCAAAACTGTCTGTGCAAAAGTGGAGGTCAGGTTGGGGTGTGACTGCAAATCTGAGCCAGTATGATCAAGGTAAAGAAGTAGTCGTCATACTGGCCACATGCAGCCAGCTTGGAAATCTAACATAGGTTCCCAGACAAGGACTGTCTCAACATTACTTGTTCCAAAGTCGTGGTCAGATGTATGGAGAGGATCTTGCTATGAAGGTGAACAAATGTGATAAGTTGGTTGCACTAAACCAGCCTAGAATTCAGCTCTGCATAAATCTCAACCTGCCTCTGTTTGCTAAGGGTGGCAATTGTTTGTGCCGAACTCACGGGATAGAGGATTCTCATCTGAAGCCAACTCTGCCCTGAGGTGAAAGGTCAAAGTCACAGCAGCTCAGCCATACCAGAGGCACGTTCAAAGGATGTCCTCAGATCCAGAGAACTGGTGCCGGGTGTCGAATTAAGTGAAGAAAGCAAAACCAAATCAGTTAATATACAAAGCCCAGGCAGCGGGCCGCGTGTGCTGCTGTTATTCCATGTGACGTTGTGACACCAGGACAGTGGCAGAAACCCAGGTTTGTTTGGTGGCGACCTCACGCCAATACCCAATGAGGCAATATCTATAGCTATACCTACATGGGGAGGTCAAAGGTCATGACCCTGTTTTGCAGCATTGAACCTCCTGCTGCAGGACAAAGGCTGAGAAGCTGCAGCCCTGTTTGTCAAGGAACTGGGGATCAGCTGTGATTCACGGTTTCCTGGCTCAGGGACCCTCTTAGCAGGTGACTCTTTCAGCCTGGTATACAGGGATTTAGCCGTGCAACTACCATTAAAGCTAACAGGAGCCAAGCAGCTCGGTCTCCAGGCACTGCATGTGAAATATGCCCCTCGCTGACAATATTGTGGCTTGGCCTTGGTGTTTAATTTCCTCTCTCCAGGCGAGTCGCATCTTAGGCGCATTTAACATGCGCGAATTCAGCTTTGCGCGGTCGCCAAAAACAGAAAAAAAAAGAAAAATAACTATTTTAAAACGGCATCGGTACTGCGGGCAATTCCATCTGTCATTCAACTCAATGGAGTCTCAACATACGCGGTTTTTCGCTTTACGCGCTCAGCGCAGAACGTAACCCCCGCATAAGATGCGACAGACCTGTATTTCTTTACCGGTGGCATCACTTGTATGGGACACAGTGACAACACAGCTGTCACTTAGGAGGTGCTGTGTGTCATTAACCCCTCCGCATCCTGATCTGAAGCCCTGCATTAATGGGGACCATATCTCTAATGCTGGACAGAAGGGTTCTCTACAAGCTACTCCCCTAGTATTTTCTTGCTGGTCTATAGCTCAGAGAAACCTCATGGGTCCGAGCCGGTGCCATGTGGATTCCCACCTACTTCTCCCTGCCCCTGATAAACAAGTTTTCAAAGGGAAGAAGAGACATCCCTAATTACAGCCGCAGCTCCGGGAAGGGTTTGCCCTTTGCTAGGATCTTTTGTTCTTCTCTGCTTAGAGAGCAGGGGCTCCCAATTCCTGCATGCCCTAGGAAACCAGACACTCAGCCTAGAGACTGTCTTCCTGAAGCTCTTCTTATTAATCACAGAGCAGCACAAGGGACCTGAGGGGAAAGACCCAGTTTTAGTTTTTAATTACATTTTGAAATTTTTTTCTCTCTGGGCCTGTGTTTGTTCTATCTATCTATCCATCCATCCTTTTCCACTCTCTCTCTCTTGGCCCTTTTGTGTGTGTCTCTCTCTCTCTTGGACTTTGTTTTCCTGTTCTCTCTCTCTTTCCCAGTGCTGACCTTGTCTGGGGTACATATTGGCAGATGCTTGCTAGGCCGTGTGATTAAATGCAGAGCCCCTTGAAGACCAGCATGCTGTGCCAGTCACAATGCTTTCAATGATTCAGCAGCAGGGACATTTCCATCAAATCTAGGGCAGGTGGGGTGCGCAGGGGGAAGGCCTGACTGTGACCCACTTACCTCTTTCCCTCCTACCCACTCTCATCCTATTTCCCTCTGCATGGCTCACCTGGGTGGTATAGTGCTGGCATCTCAGGTACGGGAGCTGTGTGCGCCTTATCTCACGCTTCTCGGAGCACTGCTATGCTCAGTGCCTGTTCTGTGCCGCCCACGAGACTTTTAGCAAGATCCAGAGAATTCCTGTCAGTCAAGGGAAAACCCATTCATCAGGGTGAGGCGGAAATGCAGCGTCGCCCTCCTGAGAGGCTGCTGGAATGCAGGGATGATGGCCTTGCAGTCACTTGGCTGAGGAAATCTCATCTGGGCCTATGTGCCTCCCCCATGTTCCCCTGGAGCCCCCACCTGGAAAATATCCATCCCAGAGATACACGTGTTGCCAAAAAACAAATCAAACAAAAAACACTTCAGCTTTATATGAAAAAAAATGATCCTATTTTCAGATCTCTGAAAAAGCCTAGGGAATGCTGGGGTGGGGGAAAAAAAAGAGTCCTCTCTCTCCCTCTTTCCTTCTCTTTCTTTAAATATTTAGAGCCAAATTCTATTATTCATTATTATTATTATTATAAACTACTTGTATTACAGTAGCACGTAGAGGCTCCAGCTGAAATCTGGGCTCCGTTGTGCAAGGTGCTGTCCATACACATAGGAAGAGTCAGTTCCCACGACCAAAGGGTTTACCGTCTAAATAGACAACACAGTCAAAGGGCAGGAGAAAGGAAGGATCATTATGCCCATTTTACAGCTGGGGAACTGAAACACAGAGAGAGGAAGTGACAAGGTCACACAGGAAGTCTGTGGTAGAACTCAGAATCAAATGCAGAGCTGCTCAGTACCAGTCCCGCGTCTTCTGCAAAAAAACATCCTTCTGCCCCGTGCCCCTGTGCAACCCTAGAGAATTCACTGGGGAGGCTGTGACTCTTCAAATCCAGTGGACACACTTTCCCCCCCAAGTTACAACAGTTTGACAGTGGGTTGGATTTCAGGTCTCGGCTACTCCACCATGACCTGCATTTTTTCATTAAGGCAGTAATGCTTGCGTGTATCAAAGATGGGTGAATTTTAGAGCTCTTGGCAGTGAGCCTGGGGGTGGTAGAGCTGGCTGGGGATGAGCAGTTGCTGTATGGGTACTGTGCAAGCATGCCCACCCAGCTCTGCTAATGTCCCACAATCCAGACCTATATAGCACCTGTGCTCTTCCAGCTCCAACACACAGCTTCTGTGCTAATGAACACTAGTTCTGACCTGCAGCCCCCTTGCTATTCCAGGTGTGGGATCCCCATAAAGATCCTATAATTCCCCTGATTCCTGACCCACTCCACCCCCCTGCTGTTCCAGTTCTGAGCTCTCCTGTGCTCCTGAATCCTGATCTGCCACTCCCCATACTATTCTAGTCTTTTGGGCTTCCTCCATGTCTCTGCTGATATTCCTCCATCCTGACCTGCCACCCCTTCTGATATCCTGGTGCTGGCTTTCCTTTCAATGGACACTGCAAATTTAAATAAAGTAATAATGGCATTGATTCTCAGCCCATTCAGCAGCCCAGTGACCAGGCAAAAGCATGGGGGAGGGTTATCCAACACCTCCCATTACCCAGTCTCCTCACTATTTGAAAAGCCTTGCTAAGTAGCCCCTGTTCCAACCCTATGTTCGTCCCATGAGAAGTTACATTTAGTCCTTTCCTTGTTGCAATGCCATCTATCCCATTGCATTCTTAATATAAATCGTTAGACTTATGGAAGCTTGGTTGTGGAGCGGTGGTGGGGAAGAGGGAGGAACATGTGCTAATGATGTTTTCAGAACAATGTGATCCAGAGACAGATTAAACTATTCTCTCTCTGTAGCCAGCTAGCTAGATTTATACAAATGCGCATGACAAATATACACAGCTAACTCGCTGGTTCCCAAAATCTACCTGAGAGCCTAATGACTCAGAACCTACTCCAGGCAAAAGAGAGGAGGGCTGCAGAGAAAAGGCTCCTCCATTGATTATTAAGGGACATTTATTACTGCTCAGTGCCTTAAGGCTGCAGTGCAGAGATTGTTTATTACAGCGCAGAGTTTCCTCTCTGTTTTCTGAGTGAGATGAAATGAATTAGAAAGGAAAGGGGGGAGAAAAAGAAAAGAAGTCTGGTGCCACTCAGCTCTAACCGGATTAGACAAACTGTAAGTTTCAATCATTCGTATTCAAAGTGATACTTAAAAACCTTAATCAGAAAGTGGGCTGGATCGCTTATCAAGTGTGAATGAGTCTCCTGGGCTTATTTGTTGAGCATATTTGCATTTGATGATACTTTCTAACTGGTGTTGTACCAAATTATTGTCAACGTTTAGAAAAGAAAAGAGAAAAGAACTGTAGAACGCAAGCAAGTCCAGATCAGTCAACATGGTTTTGGGGGCCTGGCTAATTTGATCCATTCCCAGGTCCCCAACAATATCATGTACTATTGCCACAAGTATTGGCTGTAGTACAAAAGCTGTGCCTTTTGTTCTGATAGGAGGTGCCTTATCTGAGCACTGGTGAATTCTTCACCCCATGGTGATAACTCAATCTTAATAGTGGATCGGGATGTGAGATTGATCTGTCCTGAAAGACCAATAATGCAAGATGGAGAAAACACAATTCAGAGCTGGCGATGCTTCAATTAGCTTGTGGCATTTAAAGTTATAGCTTCTATTTTTTTTTAAAAAAAGGAAGGAAAAATCAAACTGGACAAGTGCTTGTGTTTGTAATTAGCTCTCCCCCACCCCAAAACACTCAATGCAGCAGAAGTCCAGGGCCAAGAGAATGGGGGACAGAAGGAAGCTTGCTCTGAGCTCTGTCCCTCAGGAGCAAGCCCCTCTGGGGAACAAGCCCCCTGTGAGTGCATGGGATCTGAAGCTGCAGTACGCACAGGTGGTTCTCTCATCAGATCTTGAAAAATGAGCTGGATCACCTGGTCACTACGCAGCTTGGAGGCTTGCAATGGAAACCCAGGGCAGTGGAGGAAGGGCTGCTGGTGCTTCCATAGGTGATCCCATCTGCTAGTACTGAACCAATGCCCCTCACTGTGGGGCCCTGTATCTTTCAGATGAGATGCAAAACTGAGTTCCTGACCTGTCTTGTTTATTGATAGATCCCATAGTATTTCCCCTAACAGTAAGGGGGTTAACGCTAGCATCCTGGCCGAATCCCAACTTAGGTAACCACATTCTGTCTCCCAACTTGGGTATGGTACTTATTTTTTGTGCAGAACTGTAGTGTTCATAGAATATCAGGGTTGGAAGGGACCTTAGGAGGTCATCTAGTCCAACCCCCTGCTCAAAGCAGAACCAATCCCCAATTTTTGCCCCAGATCCCCAAATGGCCCCCTCAAGGATTGAACTCACAACCCTGGGTTTAGCAGGCCAATGCTCAAACCACTGAGCTATCCCTCCCCATTGTTGTTGCTGTGTATTGTTAAATGTCTGATGTACATCATCCCAGAGGTGGCTGCATTCCAATAATGGGTCAAGGGAACCCAGTATATAGCACAGCTTGTGTAAACACTCCACTTGTAAAGTTTGTTATGCATATTGAGATCTTTAGAGGACAGTGGCTATATGTCTTTTAGCTGTTTAAAGAGACACCATTAACTTAAAAATCATTTTCCCATCTGAAAATCTTGTACCCATTATTGTTGCACTTAATGCCTAGGATTTCTGTAACTGAAAGCGATGAAGGAAAACACTGTTCTCTATTTCTGGTTTACTTTGTGCATTTTGACAGCGCTTTGCGTGCAGTCAGCTTCCCTGTTTATTTGATAGCGAGTGCCCTTTCCCATGCTCTGCAAAAGGAACAGTGGCAGCAGCAAAGTCAAAACTGAGAGTGAATAGGCAGCCAACAAGTATGCACACAGACAGAGAGAAAGGAGCCAGAATATTTCTGGGCATGTTGCTTTTGAGTGCACCCCAAAAGACACTTCCAACCATCACAAAAAGAAGTAAACACAAGCCTTTACATTTTTAAAGGAATTTTAACAAATCAGAACACACTAATGTCTATCAGAAACTGGTATAGTCAGTTTTGTTTTGTTTTTTAAAGAGATTCCAGTTGACAGAGTACTTATAATGACAGCTTATTCCCCCCCCCCCCCTCCTTTTAGAGCTAGCAACAATAATGCTACCAGGAGGCCATGGATAGTCTGATCTCTGCATTCTGTAGGGCTGCTCCCTACACCTTTCCCATTCAGCTGTTATCTAGCCTGCTCTTCAATAGGCCCCTAAGAAAGAGAGCACGGCCTCAGAATTGAAATTGAATTGAAAGCTGTGTTCTTTTTATTTTGCAAACGCTGTTTCTGGCGTGTGAAGACTGCTTGTCTATTGAAAAGACCCTTGGAGATTATTTAGCCCAGTGTACATTCATTACCTTGTAAGCAGACAGTACCTGTAAGTTTCCTTTGAAATGTTATGGGCTAAATTCTCAGCTCCATGTAAATCAGTGTAGTTCCACCGAAGTATGCCGGAGCTATGCCAATTTTCAGCAGCTAAGAATCTAGCCCTGTATGATTTCATTTCTGAATGTTATGATTCTTCTCAGCTTCTACAGTCTTTAAAAGGCCACTCTTAACTCCAAGGTTCAAAATGTAGAGTCTGCAAAGAACAGTTTACAAAACTAAAGAGCAATTAGAAATGTTTTCATGTTTGTATCTATTTAAACGTCTTTATTTATTACAATTTTGTTTAAATCATCAGCATTCCCCTGCAGCATCTGCAGTTCAGACACTGCAATGTTAGCAAGTGGAACCTGAAAGGGAAACCAACTGTCACCAAAAACGAAAATCTCTTCACTGAATGTCACTGAATGTCTAAATGGAGAGAAATGAAAAAAAAAAAGGAAAAATGCAGCGTAACTAGTGACAGGTCAATTGGATTCTCAACAGTGTTTCAGTTTTAACAAACCAGAGTTAGTGGTAACATAGGAAAGGAAGTTTGTTTAAAATGTTTTAAACTTAAACTTTGGATAAATAAGAATTAGGGATGGAGCTTTTCCAAATTTCCTTTAATGCAATTAAAATGAAAGAATATGTTCACTGTTCTCTCTAAGCTGTGCGCGTGTGCGCGCGCACACAGATCCGAAACCCTGCGCACACGGCGAAACACCGCGCACACAAAAATTTGCACAGAAGCACAACAGTTTGCATAGAAGATTTTTTTTTGCGCACACAGCCTGTCAAAAATTAGAGGGAACATTGATATGGTTCTAATTCGCCACTCTCTTACATCTGTTGTATGCTGGTATAGCTCCAATTAAGTCAATGGGGTACCAGAGCAAGGGATCAGGTCTTATGTGTTTGGAAATTAACACTGACATTATCCATTGAATTTCATTTAAAAAAAAATAAACATGGAATCCCTCCAAGCCTACTTAGAATGCATTTCCATGGTGCCCAGAAAAACCTTCTGTTTGTATTATGGGATGTTTCATTCATATTTCACTACTTAGCTTTACTCCACAGTTCCAGAGCCTAGAAGAAAGCAGAACTAGACACCAGACCCTCTGTCACCTAGTGATGGATGGACTCCAATAGGTTAAGTGTACAGGTGGGCCCAAGCAAACATGATTTAGAGCTGGGTCATGTAGTATCCCTCATTGCTGAAAAGATACAGGACTTGATTGTAATGGGTGGGAATTCTTTGTTGGGGATACTCCATGCTCACAGGCCCTGTAGTTCTCCTCCGCTATCTGTAGCATGAACACCACACCCTTTGCTGCCCACTGTCACCAGTCAGGGTCTCCCTAATTCCTGAAATGGACTAGCCAGTCATGGAAGGGACCACAGACTACATTATAGGTTCTAATCCCTTCAAAGACTGGAGATAGTCAGCATATAAACTGGTCACATGTCAGGACATGTCTTATGGAAAGAATTTTGTCAATACCTTAACCAACTGCTCCTCGGAACAACAGCTTCCAAACCACTCAACAGGTGATGCTACTCCCAGGTTAGTCCCAAGTACGGCACAGGAGTTGGTTCAAGATCATAGAATCATAGAATCTCAGGGTTGGAAGGGACCTCAGGAGGTCATCTAGTCCAACCCCCTGCTCAAAGCAGGACCAAACACAACTAAATCATCCCAGCCAGGGGTTTGTCAAGCCTGACCTTAAAAACCTCTAAGGAAGGAGATTCCACCACCTCCCTAGGTAACCCATTCCAGTGCTTCACCATATAAGATGTATTATAGTTGAGCCACTAAGAAAATGGTGAGAAAAATATAATTAAATTTGCTATCCACAGCAGAGGAATCGGGCCAAAATCTATAATAGTGACATTCAACTTTAGAAAGGGGAACTTGAAAATGCGCTTTTTTTAAAAAAAAGAGCAAGATAGTCAAAAAGAACCGGACAAAGATGAGACTATTAAAATCCTTAGATTCTGCATGGCTGCTACTTCAGGGTGCCATAACAGAGTCAAAGGCGGCCTGCACGCTCTGACACAAAGAAGGAAGCCGGAAGGCAAGAAAAATCCCTCTATAGTTAAATGGCAAGATGCAAAAGGTTATTTGAGCCATACAGGTCTCCTTCAAAAATCCAGCCCGAATGAAACCAATGGAACAGAACACTTACGATCCAAAACATTCTAAAGCTACAATAAAGTTACTACAGGCAGTACATTGAGTTATAACAATGCTACTCTAGTTCTTTGTAAAGCTTATGCACAGGATCTTATATTTGTACTTAGCTGTACTTACTCTTGCACTTAAGGTTTCTGCTGGCTGTTTTGACGCCTCAGGGAGCTATCTATGGGGCTCTTTCTTGAGTTTATTCCTACTCCCTTGTGTATGTGTCATCAGAAGTATCTTTGTAGCAGATGACAGCAGAGCAGTGAGGAATCTGAACTGGTGGTAGGAAGCAATGGTCCACCTACAGCTGGATTTCCTGCTTTCTATCTTCGGCGAGGAACCATTTGGGGCCAGGGTGGAGGGGAATTTGTTGCTAACAGATTTAAGCTGAAATGGGTCATGGTTAAATATGATGTTGGAGGCTGACTGAGCGTGAAAGTTCAACTTTGAGGGGCAGCAGCAGCAGCGCTGACCTATTTTAAATAGCGAGAGCGGCTATTACCTAAAGCAGTGAGCACGAGAAATGCAGCCATTCATAATTCATGCTGTAATTGTCTCCTGATCTTGGGATTTGGGGGGAGAAGGGGCACAAACGAGAGGGCATGGCATTGTCCTGGGAAATGACCTGTGTGGACAGACATACGTTAATGGAACACTGCCTGTGGAAAGGGACTGGGGACCACCTGACACGGGGACAGCGCCTGAGTGAGTAGGGGAGAGATGTGTTCTTAGAGAATGGGGCCTGAGCAGTGAGGGACCCATGTGCCTGTGAGAGGGGGCTAACCCTGTGATCCTGCACAGGGACGCCTGTGGAAAGCGAGCAAGAAGCCGGGCGTTCCTAAGGATGTGGCCTGTGCAAGGGGGAGTGTCACAGGGTTTGCCCACCACTAGTACGCCTCCTGCTGGTCGCTTTTGAGATTCGCAGATTCCAGATCCGACGCCACCTTTCTGCCCCGTACCACATGCCCTGCCTTCTCTTCCTGGCCGTCAGCGAGGCTGTGTTCAGAGCTTAGCCCTCTCACCAAGTCACATGTGTCCTCCCCTTCCGGCGTATCAAAGTCTCTTCTTAGGCAGTCTTCCCATACACTGTCCAGCCGGTGCCACTTCCCCAGCGGCTGGCAGGTAGGGTTGCCAATTTTGGTTGGACGTATTCTTGGAGGTTCCTTCGCATGACATAATCTTTAATTAAAGATTAATCTTTAATTCCTGGAGACTCCAGGCCAATCCTGGAGGGTTGGCAACCCTACCGGTAGGAGAAGCCAGGCCCACCCTCTACTCTAGGTTCCAGCTCAGGGACCCTCTAATCAGCAGGCAAAGCCTGCACCATCTTCAACCTTGCTGCCTTTTCCCTGAGCCTTTCCTCACCTTCTGGCTCTCCCCCTTCTCTGGGTTTGCCAGCCCCAAAACTCCCTCCTCCCAGGGAGTAACTGCAGCCTACTTAGGCTCTGTAGCCCCAAACACACCTCTCTTCTCCCAGGAAGTGACTGCAGACTCCTTCCCTGCAGCCCCTTCCTCTGCTGCCAACTTCCTGCCCGTATAAACCCAGCCCTGCTAGATCCTTCCTCAGCTGGGATCCCACATTAGTCAGTCAGAGGATTACTTAAGCCGCCTATTCCCCTCAGATTTGGCCTGGTTAATTGGCCCTTGTCTTAGCCTATGTTAACCCCTTCAGGGCAAGTGAGCGGTGGACACCCCAGCAAAGGGAGCCATGTAATCCTGGGGATGGGCCCTGTGCTAGGAGAGTGGGAATTATGCCACCTTTCCCCACACTCTGCAGCAGCCCTGGAAACAGCCATTTTGGGGGCAGGTTTCTGAGGCAGAGCCTGGCTATTTCCTCAGCCAGTAATGCTTCTCTCCACTGCTGTTTGGGGCTCCAGGATTCAAGAGCAGCTCAGTTAAAGGGGAAGGAAATGTCCATGGTGGGGGACAACCCCTCCCCAAAGCCTGCGGTCGTGACAGCTCACCTGGGCCCAAATATACCAGAAAGGGCCTGGTCCTTGCTCCAGTTTGGGCCTTCCGCCACCCACTCACTTGCCTTAGGGAATCAGTCAGGGGTTTTCATCTTAAGGGCAGCTTTGTCATCCACCTTGTTCTAAAACCACAGCTGCTTCTCTGTCCCAAGGACCTCTCCAGTCCAAAAGCTCTGGGGAAATGGCTTTGGGGTTTCAAACCCCCATAGGAGATCCCATTCCCTCTCTCTTCAGTCAGCACCCAAAAGGCCCAGAACATGAGGGCATTTGTAATCCCAGCTCCTTCTAATTTCTCAAATACCTCAAGATTTTCAGCCCTCCGCAGCCTCTGTCCAGCCCTCACAAAGTCTGAGATACCGCAGGAGTCTCCAGAGAGATTCCAAGAGGAAGTAAAGAGCCAACAAAGCAGCACCATAGTGGGGACTTTTTTGTCTGATGCCTCCTGTGGCATTCTCAACTTCTCAGCTAAATCCTTCCTTTGCAGCCCCTTAGTGCAAGGGGGTGGGGGGGGGGGGAGAGAGTAAAACCACCAACCAGCCACCTTCCCAAAGAGGGGTCCGACTCCAGGCCAGTCCCCATGGGGGACTGTGAGGGAGTGCCACCCATTCCCCAGCTCGACTTTGGCCCAGCCCCAGTTGTGGCCCCGATCCTGGCCATGGCTCCGTTCCTGGTCTCAGCCCTGGTTCTCAGGCCCCAGCCCTGGCCCTGCTCCTGACTTCAGCCCCACTCCCAGCTGCGGCTCCTGACCGTGGCTCCTGGGGGGCGAGGGGCCATAGACTGGTTCCATTACAGGTAAGGGGGAGCGTAACGGAAAAAGTTTGGGGACTACTGCTCTAGTTTCCTTACTCTTGGTGAATCTCACTCACTGCACCCAAACAGTAACATCCCCTCCCCACCAGTTCCCTCCAGCCCAACGCCCCTGTTAAGATGACGTGTAGGGAGAAGGCCAAAGAGGCTTTCCTGATGGTCGACTCCCTGGAGAAGATCACAGAGGGGGCTGGAGGAGGTGGCAAGCAGATGCAGGATTCAGTAAGGCCTTGCAGGCAAGCCTGAGACGCTCAAACTAAACAAAGAAGGACAGAGCGAGGCACCAGGGGAAGGATCAGACAAGAGAAGCGACATCATGGCCCAAGTGACAGGGAAGTCAGGCATTTTTGTTGCAGCACTTTGGAGGGGAGTGGGAAGCAGGACGCTTGGAGAGGAAGGCTATGTTTAGTTTGGGGGGGAAGAGTGGTTCTTTGCACCTTGCTATCTTACATTTAACTGCCACCCTCCATCCAGAACAGTGAGCAATTACTGCAGACAGCAATATCTATGGTGCTTTCAGACCCAACCCCCATGCTGCTTGTCAGTTTCAGGTGAGGGGGTCACTGTGTGTTTGGTTACAAATGGAAGAGTTGTGTTCGGGCAAATGCCAAGCACAGGAAGTTCCTTTAGTGCTGTCTCCTTTCTATCCTCTGCTATCTTTCTCTCCTCCCTCCCCCATCACAGCCCACTTCTTACTGACAGGGGGTCAGAAGATACCGCAGTCGGATGTGATCAGGATCAGCTGTTATTCCTCTCTTGTCCTTATAACAAACTGTGTAGCTGTCAGGCTGGATAACACGGGTGCTTTCTGACTCATTGTGCAGCCAGCACGTCCACCTCCGGGCCAGAAAGTTGGATGAATGGCACAGAAAGGCAAGGATCCCTAGCTGGATTCCATGAGCATTTAAGCCAGGGATCCTTGATGGAATAATTGCATAATCAGCGATTGTTGGCACTCAAGGTCTGCCCTCTCTGGTCAGCATCTGTTTAAATTCCCCTGCACGGCAAGGCTGATAACTTCCTGCTCAGACAAGACTTAGAAACTGTGTGGGATCTTAGCGGAAATGCTCAGATACCACGGTGATGGACTCTGTGTACAAGGACCCATCAGCACACAGCAGCATTGTACGCGCTGCTGTCACTCTTATGCAGGGATCCAGCCATCCTCCTACCCTATGCGCTTGGGTTAACAAGCCATCTAAACAGAATACAGAATTACTGCTGCAGAACACCCCAGTCGCATGGTGAGGCCCAGACCAGCCATCTCGAGTGATGGCCCCTCTGACTCCCATGCACTTAGCAATCTGCATAAGGGCTGAGTTTTATTCCACCTTCTTGGTGGGGATGGAGTGCAGGGCAGTACATTTTGATGGCTGCACAATATAAAATCACTTTGCTTATATGCTCAGAAATGAATCTGCTGAAAATCCTCAGGAAGTTTTACAGCAAATGATTTTGTTAAAAAAACCAAAACTCCGACAGGAAGCTAACTGCCTCCAGTTCACTTTGGCTGTATCTTATTTAACGTGACTGTTTAAACAGCTATTATCTTGTTCCTGAGAGGACAATGTTGTGGCATCTTTCTTTCTTTCTTTTATGGCTATCATGTCTTTCTACAGCTAAACTCCTCTTCTTCCGACATGGCGTTTTCCACCTGTGAAATGTTTTGCACCCACTAAGTAGAACTTGAACTTACACACTCAAGATACATAGCGTTGGTTTATAATAAACATGTTTGTGTCTGATCATTTACGTCAATTGCTCATTGAAATAACACTGTGAGACCAGAGATCACTATCCTATTGAATCAGGCACTGCCACTGCCCTATTCAGTATCCTGTACACTGATGTGTCTGTGTGCCTCGTCCTTTTCTTTTTCAAGCTGACTTGTCCTATGTTATTCAGTGGAACCATCATTCCAGTCACCCTTTCAATGTTTTTTACTGTGCCATGTGATATATAAATAAGGGATGTGGGTTGATTACCTCCTATTACAGTTATCTGGTACCAGTATCTCCTGACATAGGCACCAATCTGACATCTTCCTTTGGAGTACGTGGGCTCTGGGGAGGCCCCGCGCTGTTATGTCTCAGCATGCCTGACAGTGATACACACTGGAAATGCCATTTTCACCTTACAACCAAGCAGCAGAAGTGTCATGAAGGCACAGTAAGGAGTTAAAAGCCCCGGAGGGTTGTTGTGAGGGTGAAGTTAATGCAAGGGTGGAGACTGGTTAGTGGTGCATGTCAGTAGCGTAGCTAGGGGGGGAGCAGGGGGAGCGACCGCTCCCCCCGAGCACATTTTCCAAAAGTGGCGCCTTTTTAATTTTTGAAAGAGTGGAGACGGAGTGGATGGAGGTGGAGCGACAAAATAAAGCAGGGATCCCGCCGTTGGCCCCACCAAGAGCCCGTTGCTGGCCTGGGTGAAAGAACCCAGGCTGGCAGCGGGCTGAGAGACCCTGGCTGGCAGGAGCCCATGGAGGGGATCCCAGAGCAGGGCGGGCTGAGCGGCTCAGCCAGCCGCCGCTCTAGGATTACCCCCGCAGGCTCCTGCCAGCCGGGGTCCCGCTGCTGGCCTGGGTTCTTTCACCCAGGTCGGGTCGGGTGGTGCCTTTTTTTATGTGTTCGCTCCCCCTGGTGTTAGAACCTGGCTGCGCCACTGGTGCATGTAGTCAGGGATCGCGGAGTGGATGGGTGGGCAAGGCCTGGTTGGTGAAGGAACAGTTGGAGGCTGAACGTTCTGTCCCTGTGCGGCAGTCTTCTTTACACTGGGGCCAGCTGGGAACAGGCAGAAATGACACAGCACGGTGGTGAGACAGGAAGAATCTGAGGGTGACTCATTCCTGGCACTCACCACTTTCAAGGGACTAGGAAACAACATGAGGAGATGGGCAGCATGTGGGGTCCGGTTGCCAGCTTTTAGAGAGAAACAGAATACCTTCTCCTGCAAGAAAAGCTGTTGGAGCCAGCTGTATCGTCCTCACCATGTCCTTCCTCCTCATCACCACCTGCTGCTCTTGCCTGACAGAGACACCGCAGTCCATCCCAGACCAGATGCTCTGTCTGATTTCTAATCCGAGCCCGTGACAAGCTTACAGCACGTATTGAGCTAATAACGCCGCTGTTCTGCTGGGGACTGGCTCCATTGCAGAATCGACCCTTCCAATCAGAATCTGCAAAATCACTGTAGCCTCCTCCTCTCACCCAGTGGGGCAGCCTGACAGGTTATCACCTCCGCGGAGTGGCTACAAGGCTTGGCAGGGTAAGGCAAGGAGTGCAGGGAAGGCATTAGGAACACAATAAGGTCCAGCCTACTAGGACAAATACCTCCCTAGTGTAACTCCATTAACTTCAGTGGGCTTACACCAGAAATGAATTTAGCCCACTCAGCGTATAGACAACACAGATCAGTGATAGCTCAGAAGTTCCCATCCTGCAACCCTTGGTCCCCAAGTGCAGTCAGTGGGACTACCTGTATGAGTGAGCGTTACTCCCATGAGTAAGGGACCACAGATGTCTCCAGCTGTCCTCTCCTTGTTCCTTTAAAGCAGTAACACTCCCTGTTATCACGTGACAGCTACTTGGAGACATTTTACAGTGGCCTTTGCGGCTCCCCTGCTGGTGAGGGGGGAAGGAGGCAGGCAGTGTGTGATACGAGTGTGTCTCCTCTGACTCCAGGCTGTGCTTCACCGACACACAACCGACTTCCAAAGTGGCCAGAACACACTGGGCAAATAGCAGCCACCTCGCCCCGCCTCCCCTGGGAAGTTTTCAACTTCTCGGGCATCCTTGAGACAGGGATCATCTCTGCTCACCTCACCTGATATCTCCGGCTTTCCCCCCAGTCTCTGCAGAGCAGGTTTCATATACACCCTTCTAGGGGCAATGAGTGAAGCTCTAATGGCTTGTGGAATAGGCACACCCGGGGTGAGGTGGAGGGAAGATGCACAGACAGGGTGGACCAGGACCTCCCTGTGGGACATATTGGTCCACACACCTGCCATTGTTGGAGTGAGAACCTTCTCTTCCACAGCTCCTGGAAAAGCCGCTTTTTCTTTCTGCCTTATCGACTCACTGATCTTTTCTCCCTGGACCATGCCTCAGTGCTGGGACTGCCTGTTGTTTCTGCACGTGCATTATCTACGTCTCTAAAGGATTTGGAGCTATGGGCATTATGTGACAATTCCTCCTCCTGTGGGAGCAAGATGAGGCATCGCAGCCGCATTGTGCTGTGTTCCTTGGTGCGCTGCTCGGATCTCTCAGGTGGCTTCTTGTAGCAGACGTTCCTCACATGACTCCCCAGCTTCCCACTGCTAATGTTTTTCCTATGCACAGAACAGAGACTGCAGCGCTGCTTTTCTTTGTGGAGAGGAGAGACAGAGAGAACCTCCCACACCCAGTGCAGTTGGGTTTTGGGCATCATGGCAATGGTGCATATGCCTCTATGTCCCACTGTCCCCATTCTTCCTCTTCACCACAGGGTGGGGGGAAGGGCCTACTGTGAAACACTAGAAACGGGGGAGGGGGGGCTGGTCTCATTGAGGACCTTATCTCTTTTGTGCATTAAAAATCCCAGACAGGACACTTTTCATGATTTTAGGCATATTAACCTGAGTGTCTTGGCCAAATTCCAATTGGAGCAACTATATTCAGACACCCTAAATTCCCCCTGAAGTTTCCGCTAGGATTCCTGTTCTCAGCTGCGTTGCTGAGTGCTGTCAAACAGCTGCCATGTTACACCCCAGACAGGGATGCATTTGGGTAGTGAGAGGAGGGAGTCACAGACAGTTGGTGAAGAACTTTGGGGTGCATAGAGTACAGAAGGCTAGCATGATTTACTCTGCCCTCCCATCCTGAGAGATCCAGAGGTGCTGCTTTCTTTTCCTGCTCCCTTTGTTATTCCCTGGCATGTTTTGCTCTCTGCGGTATTGTTCCCCTCCCTAAATCCCCCACCCACCTTCTTTCCTACAATAACAACCCAAATACACTGATGCCTCTGGACCAGCTTGATTTACTTCACACCCAGAGAGGAGAAGAAGAAATACAAGAAGCACAATATAGGTGAAAATGCAGGAGTGTTTTCACAGTGTCTGGACAAAAATATTTTGCTTGCCAGGAGTCCCCATAGTCATAGATTTCTAGATCTTCAAGCCAGAAGGGACCATTTTCATAGCCTAGTGTGGCCTCCTGGGTTATTATAGGTGGGTTTTTGTAGGGCTTGGAGGGAGGGGGAATCTAAGCAGCTCCCATTTTTCCAGTGCTTTGTCGTGTTTAATTTTAAATGGCTTGAGTGATGAAGCTTCTGCCACCTCCTTAAAGGACAAACGACCAGTCGTTGTGACTTCATAATCCAGGAAATGAAAGGTTTTGTCTATAGACCCATTTTAGCAAATCCCCCAGAAAGTCCCGTGGGGATTTACCCATGGATCTGACTGATTATCCCTCTAATTTTGTGACTAAGAAAAGTCCCAAGGTGCTGAGCACCCTCAATTCCCATTGAAGTTAGGGGAGAAGCAGCATTCAGAACCTTACATGTGGACAGATGAGGTCTCATCCCCTAACCCTTATCATGGGGTATGCCCCAACCAGAAGTACTCACCAGCTGTCAGTTAGGATGTGACCTTCTTATTGTAACAAAAGTCTAAATCTTTTCCATCCTGAATATAAATTGGCCTTTCCCCCCGTCCAAATGGTCAGACCTGACCACAGCTCCCAGGCTTTTAGGAGTTTCTAGTTCTGTATGACTGGAAAGGTCATTTCATGGCCAAGTCTCATGTGCAGCCTCTGTCTTCAGTGTTAATGTTTCCACACAGGCACCACATCCATGTTTGTGTTTTGGGCTAGAATGTTATTAATGCACTCAGTTGTTTTACACCCACTTTGCACTCATGTCAGTGACTGTGTGGTGTGGAGAATCAAGCCTATTGCACTGATCGGCTCACTCAAATTTGAGAAGCTGAACTTCACAGCTGTCAGATCCAGACTAACACGGCTATCCCTCTGATACTATTTTCAAAGGTTAAGCCTAGTTTGCAGATGTACAAACAAATATTGCTTGACCTGTGTGTGTCTGCACTGGGTAGAATCAGAACGGCTAAACTATGAGTTATAAGCCCTTTACTGCTCATTGCTATTGCAGCTTCTTCTTTGGCTCCAGCCATAGATGTGCTATTGGAGCAGGAAGATCATGGTTCTCTCTTGGTTGAAGTTCCAGGTGGCCATGGATTTTGTAGAATATTATTAATCCAGAGTCTAACCAGATGGGATTTTCTTTCCAGCATGTGAAATAACATTGACATTGTCAGGTCAGAACCTAGCATCCAGACTGCTGCTCACTTTCTTTTGAAAGATAGTTTCACACTTTTTATCTTTAGAAAATTAGTTTCTTCGGTGCAATTAGCGAGACCAGGATGATCATTATGTTTTTTCTCTGCTCTTAGTTATTACTGTCCTGTTGAGAGGCTATTTATTTACTGGAAGTTGGTGGAAACCATTTCAGAATTCTTTGAAAAACGTGTTGTTTGAAAGGCTTGATTTTAGGGGTCGTGAATATAAATCAGATGTGCAAAATTGCCAAAAATAGACCAAATTCAGCCCTAGCATATGGGGGGAACAAACTCCTTTGACTGACACTGTTGGTTCTTAAAAAATGTTATACTGTCACCTGTTGTATTAATTTAGATTATGGAATATGTGGGCCCAAAGAGTCAAAGGTCTTTACATGACCCTGTAACTTGTCTAACACTAAACAGTTTTTTTGGAATTTGGTTTCTAGAGACCTCAGCCCATGGCAACCACATAATTAAAAATCCTTTTAACCTCTTATTAAAGATACAGGGGAAATAATAGGAAAAGCAGTTAAAGCTTTTGAAATGGAAAGTATGAAATAAGGCTGTCCTTTAAATAAGGCTTTTCCGTTTCCCTTTAGCAGGTGAGTTTTTAGAAAGTAATCTCACTTGTTTGACAGTCTCTTAGCTGGTCATAACTGCCCTTTTGGGGGAAAGAGAAGTTAGCAGAGAGGCTCTGGAGCTGTTGTCGTTGTTGCGGTTGTTAAAGTTCGATCCTGTTTCCTAGAAGGCAAAACAAGACAAACAAAAGGGGAATGAAAAGAACAGCAAAGAGAGAAAATGCAGCTTCGGTCTCTGGTGGAGAAAACACAGGCCCATCACAGGGTCTTATTTAGCCACTCTAGGTATGTCTACACTGCAATTAAAAACATGCGGCTGGCCCATGCCAGCTGGCTCGGGCTAAGGGGCTGTTTAATCGCGGTGCAGATGTTCGGGCTCAGGGCTGGAGCCCGGGCTCTAGGGCCCTGCAAGGTGGAAGGAGTCCAGAGTTCAGGCTGCAGCCGGAGCCAAAATGTCTACACCGCAATTAAATAGACCCACAGCCGAGCCCTGGGAGCCGAGTAAGCTGGCACAGGCCAGCCGCAGGTGTCTAATTGCAGTGTAGACGTACCCTCCGAGACCTGGCAAACTTGTACCAGCATCGGGCTATGTAGGGCATTGCTTTTAGCTATCTTTCTGGTCCCAGGCTCACAGCAGTGTTGCAAAATACAGTCTTGGCCGGCTAAGTCAGACTCTTATTAAACAGAAGGGAAAAGGAGAGTTAGAAAAGTAAGAAATAAGGTAGAGAAGGAAAAGGACACATTAGAGGAAGGGAGACTATAGAGTTCACATCCCGTGTGGTATTTGGGATTTAGCTGGAGCCAGTGGTGATGTCATCTGGCTCCCACTCACTGGCCCAGTCTGGTCAGGACAACTCTCAAGATTAGCATGAAGGTCTGAGGTCCCAGGAGATGGTGGGGGTAGCAGCCATGAGAATGATGCTTGCTCCTTCCCCTTCTCTTGCCTTTCAGCCGCGTTCACATCCATCGGTCCATCCAGGGCCGGCTCCAGGCACCAGCCAACCAAGCACGTGCTTGGGGCAGCCAATCGTGGGTCGGCGCTCGGGGATTGTTTTTTTTTTGTTTCAGCGGGGCGGTGCTCACGTTTTTTGTTTTGCTGGGGGGCGGCGGCGCTTGGGTTTTGTTTTTTTTTGGTTGGTTGGTTTGTTTTTTGCTTGGGGTGGCAAAAAAGTTAGAGCCAGCCCTGTATCCATCCATCTTTCCTCCTCCAAAGTCTGTTTTTTTAAATGAGTTTTTTAAAAGAGAGTAAGGGGAAGAATAGCCCATCCCTTTGTTATTTTGTCCACTGATTAGGCCTCATTTCCAGCACACCAATTTTGGTTCACTGTTGTCCGGTTCCACACTCCTCTTGTTTACCAGGCGTGCTCTTAACACAGTCTTTGAATTATATCTGGAGACCCTTTTGTTTGTACTAACTCAGGGTACGTCTATACTACCTGCCTGATTCGGCGGGTAGCAATCGATCTTCTGGGATCGATTTATCACGTCTCATCTAGACGCGATAAATCGATCCCAGAAGCGCTCCCCGTCGACACCGGAACTCCAGCTCCGCGCGAGGAGTAGGCGGAGTCGACGGGGGAGCCTGCCTGCTGCGTCTGGACCCGCGGTAAGTGCTTTTAAGTTCGAACTAAGATACTTCGACCTCAGCTACGTTATTCACATAGCTGAAGTTGCGTATCTTAGTTTGACCCCCCACCCCAATGTGGACCAGGCCTCAGGGTGACCATACGTCCCATTTTGGCCGGGACAGTCTCTTTTTTAAGCCCCGTCCTGAACATCCTGACTTTTTTTTTTTTTAACTGGGCATTTGATCATCAGTTGGCAAAAACATACTGGACAAATGCAGTTTTGCCAAAAAAAAACCAAAAAAACAAAAGGGGGTGCGACCCGTAGCGGTGCACGGAGGAACATGTGGAGAGAAGGGGGCAAGCAGCAATGCCTGCCATGCATGGGAGGAAGGGCTCAGGAGAGCAGCTTGGTCTGGGCCAGCCCCACACAGGCAAACGGCGGGGAGGGAGGGACGCCTCGGGCCAATCCCGCACATGTGGGGGAAGAAGGGGACCTCAGGCCGGCCCTGGGAGGGCAGGAGGCAGGGAGGGCTGGGGGACTTGCACAGGGGGTGGGAGGTGAGGCCTCATGCCGGCCCCCTGCCATGTCGCATTTTCCCTTTGGGAAAATATGGTCACCCTATTTCACCTTTTCCCATCTACATCCATTGTTATAGGTTTTTGTGACACTCTGTGAACTTTCACTCACTCCTCACAGCTGAGCTCGCAATCAGGGTAAATTTCTCGGCCCAGTTATCACAACAGCCCCCACGTTGCAAAAGAAAATACTGTTGGGACCCCGTGACAAAGCGACTCACGAGCCATTGCACTGCCTCGGTGGAGTGTTGCAGGGTTTCCCACGCTGAAGCCCCACTGACCAGCTGTGCAGGTCTCGTGGAGGTCCCCTCGTCTTGTGACTGGACTCTCTGGCCAGCTCACATTTTACACTCACCCCTTTCGGGGTAAGTCAGAGTCCAGCCCAGCCTAGTAACAGTCTAGCAGCCTGGTCACCAGCCTAACCCTAGGCCTGCTAGTCCTTATGATCATTGACTGGGGCTTTCTCCAGACTGTTCCCTGGTGGCCTGCAGGGGAACCCAGCACCTTCCTCTACCCTGGGTTCCAGCCCAGGGTCCCTGTAGCAAGTGATGAAGGTCTGTTTCTTCCGACCTTCTGCTTCTTCCCTGGGTTATGTCGTACTACAACCGGCCTCAGGCCTTCTTTCCCAGCGCCCTGGGAGGCCTTGGAGGAAAGGCACCAAAGGAAAAGCACAATATCAGAATAGTCCAAACATGTCCTTTCTTGGGCTCTTCCTGTTGGGAGATACGTGACGAGCCATGGCCAGGCTCAGTGTCTCAGGGCTATTGTGCAGCTCTCACAGGGCCCCCAGGCAGCTCCGTCCTACCGCAGCACTCCTATCTGGGAGCTAACGGGGAGAGGTCTGTCCACCTCCCAGGCTGGGCCCTTCTGGATTTAGCTTCTCCCTTTTAAGGCTCCTCCTTCAAGACTGGCATGCCTAGTAGGTGTGGCAGGGCAGGGCTGCCAGACCCCAAAGCTGTTTTAACCTTTCCTTGCCTGGTTGGGGGTTCCTACAGCCCGTCACATGCCAATCTCCCTTCTAGCCATAAGGAAAGAGAGGGTGGTCACGATCCACCTTGGACCTATTCGTAACCCTCAGGCTGAGCACGTGTGACTTACGCAAGTGAGACACTTAAGGTGTTTGTATTGGCAGCAGAATGCCTCATTTTGCTGTGGTCTGCCCCTGAATCAGGTTGTTTTGAAGTGGGTTATTAGATTAGCAAATTAGTTAATTGCCATGGTTCCCCCAAGGAGTTCTTAGCTGCCAGAATAAAGTTGTTTGTTGGGGCAGCTATGCGGATTCAGAATGCTCACTTAGTGGCTGAACCAAGTAATTGCAGATCAATATTCACTAGTGAACATATAGAATTTTAGGACTGGAAGGGATCACAAGAGGTCACCTAGTCCAGTTCCCTGCACTCAAGGCAGGCCTAAATATTATCTAGACCATCCCTGACAGGTGATTGTCTAATCTGCTCTTTAAAATCTCCAATGGCGGAGATTCCACAGCCTCCCTGGGCAATTTGTTCCAGTGCTTAACTACCCTGACAGTCAGGAAGTTATTTCTGATGTCCAACCTAAACCGCTGCAATTTAAGCCCATTGCTTCTTGCCCAGAGATGAAAGAGAACAATTTTTCTGCCTCCTCCTCCTTGTAACAGCCTTTTATGTACTTAAAAACTATTATCATGTCCTCCTCCCCCCCGTCTTCCAAACAAACCCAATTTTTTCAATCTTCCCTCATAGGTAAGGCTGCGAATCATTCATGGAGGCAGTGGCCTCCCCAGGAATTGAAATGGGGGGGGGGGGTGTTCGAATTTACTGGGGGGGGTTGTCACTAAATTGGCACGTAACTAGTTCACAAAACTGGGGGGAGGGTGTTGGGGAAATTCAGGGGGGGTGTAGGGAAATCACTGCATGGAGGTCACAGCTTCCGTGACTTTCCGTGACCTCTGTGAATTTTGCAGCACTGGTGCGGCTGACCCCAGGACCACCCCAGCAGCTGGGGAAGCCCCGGGGCCAGCTGCATGGGCCACTGCTCCGGCAGCCCCAGGCATCTGGTCCCTGGAGCAGCGGTTGGGGCCAGCGGCGGTGGGGCCCCAGGCCGCCCCACATCCGGAGTGGCAGCAGCGGCGGAGCCACAGGCTGTCCCCCCCTCCAGCAGCAGGGGGCCCTGGGCTGCTCCCCCCCCCAGCAGCAGTCTTCAGGAGTGCCCCCCTCCCAGCAGGTAAGATGTAGTCACAGGTATTTTTAGTAAAAGTCATGGACAGGCCAAGGGCAATAAACAAAAAGTCACGGCCCCGTGACCTGTCCATGACTTTTACTAAAAATACCCATGACTAAAACTTAGCTTTACTCATAGGTCATGTTTTCTAGACCTTTAATCATTTAATCATATCCTCAATCCCTATCAAAATCAAAATAGTGCGGTCATGCAGTGTACATCCAAAAGCTGATCTCCTTTACATTGGTTTGAATCTGGTACAGGAGGGGAAGCATGCCCTCTGAGGAAGAGTCAACATGGTTTTTGTAAGGGAAATCATGCCTCACCAATCTACTATAATTCTTTGAGGGGGTCAACAAGCATGTGGACCAAGGGGATCCAGTGGCTATAGTGTACTTAGATTTTCAGAAAGCCTTTGACAAGGTCCCTCACCAAAGGCTTTTACGCAAAGTAAGCTGCCACGGGGTAAGAGGGAAGGTCCTCTCATTGATTGGTAACTGGCTAAAAGATAGGAAACAAAGGGTAGGTATAAATGATCAGTTTTCAGAATGGAGAGAGGTAAAGAGTGGTGTCCCCCAGGGGTCTGTTCTGGGACCAGTCCTATTCAACATATTCATAAATGATCTGGAAAAAGGGGTAAACAGTGAGGTGGCAAAATTTGCAGATGATGCAAAATTACTAAAGATAGTTAAGACCCAGGCAGACCGCGAAGAGCTAAAAAAGGATCTCTCAAAATTAGGTAACTGGGCACAAAATGGCAGATGAAATTAAATGTTGATAAATGCAAAGTAATGCACACTGGAAAACATAATCCCAACTATACATATAAAATGAGGGGGTCTAAATTAGCTGTTACCACTCAAGAAAGAGATCTTGGAGTCATTGTGGATAGTTCTCTGAAAACATCCCCCCGATGTGCAGCGGCAGTCAAAAAAGCAAACAGAATGCTGGGAATAATTAAGAAAGGGATAGATAACAGGACAGAAAATATCATGTTGCCTCTATATAAATCCATGGTACACCCACATCTTGAATACAGTGTGCAGATGTGGTCGCCCCATCTCAAAAAAGATATATTGGAATTGGAAAAGATTCAGAAAAGGACAATAAAAATTATTAGGGGAATGGAATGGCTTCTGTATGAGGAGAGATTAATAAGACTGGGACTTTTCAGCTTGGAAAAGAGACGGCTAAGGGGAGATATGATTGAGGTCTATAAAATCATGACTGGTGTAGAGAAAGTAGATAAAGTGTTGTTTACTACTTCTCATAACACAAGAACTAGGGGTCACCAAATGAAATTAATAGGCAGCAGGTTTAAAACAAATAAAAGGAAGTATTTCTTCACACAACGCACAGTCAACTTGTGGAACTCCTTGCCAGAGGATGTTGTGAAGGCCAAGACCATAACAGGGTTCAAAATAGAACTAGATAAATTCATGGAGGATAGGTCCATCAATGGCTATTAGCTAGGATGGGCAGGAATGGCGTCCCTAGCCTCTATTTGCCAGAAGCTGGGAATGAGCAACAGGAGATGGATCACTTGATGATTACCTGTTCTGTTCATTCCCTCTAGGACACCTGGCACTGGCAACTGTCGGAAGACAGGATACTGGGCTAGATGGACCTTTGGTCTTACCTAGTAGGGCCAGTCTTATGTTATGTTTTCTAAAATCCATATTCTTTTAATCTACCATTTTGTTGCCAAGACTGTAAATATATGTGTGTGTTTATATAGACCCTACAGTGTTTCAGTGTTTTCTGCTCTGCTCCTGCAGAGCCAGCTGGCAAAAGAAGCACATGTGAACCATCAGTCTCCTTTCCCAGAGCTGTACTGCTATCATTAGTGATGCTGTTACACAGACAAGAAAGTAAGAAAGCTGAAGGCAGCCAGGCGCCATCAAAAACATAGGCAAAGAAATTAACATTTGCCATAGGGAGAGCGAGAACATTTGGTAGGGGAAGAAATGTTATTTTCAAGCTCCTGAGAGGTTGCTTCAAATAGAAGAAGGAATGAGCCAACATGAAAAGTTCTAAAACTGGGATTTGACAGTGTGGTGTTTGGATTTAGATTCATAGATTAAAAGACCAGACGGGACCACCCAGCCTGACCCCCCTGCATAACACAAACCACAAGACGTCCCTGAATTAATTCCTGTTTGAACTAGAGCATATCTTTCAGAAGAACATTAAACATTTCCAGGGATGGAGAATCCGCCACCACCCTTGGTAAACTGTTCCAGTGGTCACTCACCCTCACTCTTAAAAATTTGTGCGTTATTTCTATTCTGAATTTGTCTAATTTCAACTTCCTGCCATTGGATCTTGTTACACCATTGTCTGCTCAATTGAAGAGCCCGCTGTTATTAAATTTCTGTTCCCAGATAAGGTACTTATAGACTGTGATCAAGTCACCTCTTGATCAGCTCTTTGTTCAGCTCAATAGATTGCACTCCTTCAATCTGTCACTATAAGGCACGTTTTCCAATCCTTTAATCATTCCCGTGACTTCTCTGACTCTGTTTTTCAAGACCCTTCTTGAATTCTTGACCAAAACGAGACACAGCACTCCAGCAGTGGTCACACTAGTGCCAAATAGAGGGGTAAAATAACCTCTCTACTAAGCTGGACGAAGCACTGAGCACAGGGGAGCCCCTCTCTACTTCGGTGCGGGGCAGTAAGTGTCAGTGCGACTGCCTTGGCAGTGGTAGACCCAGGCAGTGGCAGGGGCCTGCGCCCTGAGAGCAGGGGGATCTGAGTTGTTACTCCTGCGATCGCTGTGGGGTTCAAGCGGCTGTGACTGGTAACACAGGGGCATGCACGGAAGCTAGGTAGCCATGAATGGGTTACCCTGTTAGCATTAAGAACAGGGAAAGGGGACAGAAACCAAGATAATGACACCTGCTCTGGTGACACTGTTTATCTGAATGTGCAGAAAGGCTTTTTCCCAGCAGTTCCACCCACTAGGCTTCTGCCTCAGGGAGTGGCAGAAGGAAGAAGCCTAGGGGAAAGCTGTGACTGAGCAGAAAGTTTGGGCAAAGGACGGAAAGCAGGGAGCCCTGGCAAGGCGGATGCCATCTGACGGGACACATGCTGGGGCGAGATCTTTGTGGCCTGAGTTGCATAAATGACTGCCCTAGGGAGACAGGCTGCAGGCTTCTTCCATTATCTGTCGGTCTGGCTGTCACCGCTGTCTGATCTGTCTCTCATCAGCACAGCATGGGGGTGAAGGATCCATAATTAAAAGCACAGATTCTCTCTGGAAGGACCAGATTCCCCACCTCTCCCTTGTTGTGGGGCTGGCTCTCTGCGTGGAAGTTTTCCTTGGTTCTGCCTCAGTGGGCAGAGAAACCCCCACCAGGCTGCAGCCATTGTCACTGCGCAAGGTGATTGGTTTTGCGTGGAATTGGAAAAGTGGCACCCAAAAATCAGTGGCCGGTGGGAAGACTTGAGCTCAGCCTGGTCAGTTCTGGCTCTTCTTCAGCCAGACAGTTCTGCAGCCAAGGGCCTTCTGCTGAAAACATTGTGCCGCCAACACTCCATTTCCCTTGGGATCATAGCGTCCACCACGGGCCAGTTGTGATGGGAGGGTCCATCCCTTAGGTATCCAGAGCCTTGTTCACTGAGGGCTTTAAACAGTGCCCTGATTCTGTTGAGAACAAGTGACTGATGCTGGGCTCTGGCACGAGGGTCACCGAGAACATTAACTGGAGATTAGGTATCGAGGGGTGCTTTCCCACTTCTCTGCGCCTGCCTTCCATATCAGGCTTCTGAAAGAATACTTCATGAGGCTTTGAATGCTGGAAACAGCATGGGAAAGGCTCGGGGGTGTAAAGAACCAGTCCCAGCGCCAACATCCTATCCACTGACCCTGTTCCTGGAGCCCCTGAGAAGTACAGCAGCGGTGACGCAATCTTATTCAATTTCCTTTCACCTGGATTTGAAGAATGACCCAGTCTTTCCCCCCCTCTTCCTTGCTTGCCTTCTCACCTTTTACACATGTACAATCAGAGGCCAATACAGACAGTGTTTGGCAGGCCAGAAGGGGCTGCCTTCCACTTACACACTGGATGACCAGTCAGAATGCCAGGATTGTTTTTTGTAAGAGAGAGTTTGGGGCTGTGTTTGGGCTGAAGGGATCTGCTCCCTGCCTCCTCTGTTTTAAACGCAGCAGGAAGGGAAGGACCCAGATAAAGGGATATGGGAAAACTGACTCCTTCTGAAGGGGGCCTGAAGTTTTAAGCAGCCAGTGAGCCTGTTGGTTGCCATGGCAACAGTGATGATCCTCCACACTGAGGCTGGCTATGGACCAGCACTTTAACTCACGGGGGCTGTAGCCAACCCTGTCTCCACGCCTAGGAGAGATCACAAAAAGGGGGCCAAAAGGTACATGCCAGTCTTTGTCCTAGGGCCTGTGGGAACAGCATGCTGGTTCCCCGCTCCCTCTTCCTCCTGCTGAATCCAGCTGGGAATATTTGTGCCTCTGACAATGATATGGCAGTTTGCCCCCAGGGCTGGTTCAGCCTTCAATTGGGGCTCAGAAAGTTAGGCAAACCGGAGAACAGCAATGCACTCTTCCCTCAAGGAGGTGGCTTCCTTGCATCGGGAGCTGCAAAGACAAGTGGCAGGTGCATCAGTGCCTGCGTTAGAATGTAATGCTGTACAAACAGAGGATGTTTAGTCACTGTTGCTGGTTGGGGTTGCTGGGATTCTTTGGATGTTGTTTTCCATTGAGATTTCCTTGCAGGTTCAGGTTTGAAAGAATTAAAAACAAAAACCAAAAACGAAGTCAAGGCCTGTCTACATTAGGGCTATTTGGACCTCTGCTTTCAAATTGGGGAATGCCGCATGTTCCACTGGTGCAATGCATCTACGCTGGCTTAGCTCTCCGGGTGTCAATATCCCCCGCATGGGGCCTTCAGTCAAAACAGCGACAGTTCAGCTGGTTTTGTTACACAGTCGTAAAGGTGAAGCTATGCGCTTTGTGGGGTTTTGAGGTGAAAGCCCACGCAGGGCCGTGGGCTCATTCAAAGCCTACACCAGGCTTGCTTGGAGCCAGTGGGAGTTTTGGAATGTGAAAAGAATTCAAGATCCAACCCTAAATCATTAAAGTCGGCAGCATATGCAGCCAAACTAAATGCTACACATGTCCAAACAGGCTGAGTTATGACTGCTCTGGGAACTATAACTTCGTCTTTTTTGTGCATTTAAAATCTCTACCGTAATGCTGCACTGATGTGTGTGGGGGAGGTGGGTTGTATTTAATATAGATCTGCAGCGTATGGCACATTCACCACTGCTCAGGTTCCTCAGAGCTTTTATGCCTCGGCCTCTTTTTTAGGATTGCTCGTGATTTCTCTTCGCCAACGTTTTGCCTCCTGCTTACGGGCGCTTTGTAACATGCTGCCTTTGCACGTAGTTGTGGAAGCATGTATGGAAGGGGTGTATTTGAAAGGGTGTGCATTCAGGTGGTATGCGTGTGTAGGGCTCTCCACCCGCCCCTCTGCAAAAGGCTGTGAGTGGGAAGCAGGTGGAATGCCTGTATTTCACATTTACTCTTTAAGTATCTGAGCCGACTGTTGTATGCACAACGAATAGCCAGTACAGTCACAGAAATCTGCTCTCCCCAAACCACAAGAGAGAAAGTAAGACACAGGCCCCCTCTTGCAGCTAGCTCTTTCCTGTTCAGACTTCCGAACAAAGCGCCGGGGCATTGCTGTCTGGTGCCTTGAATCTGCAGCACGGAAGGGTGTGTTTGTTGCCCTGTTCCAATGCAGTCCCCACACTGTCGTTGTGAATAATAATACATACTGCTCCGGGTAAGGGTGTACATTGCCAGCCCTTGCTTTACAGACTCGCCACACTCCCATGTGAGTTGGGTATTTTCACCCCTCCACAGCCTGGAAGGTGCCTGCTAAACCCTTTCTCTTTATATCCCCCATACACACCCCTCTATCTATCTTAGGGTTCTATCCTGCCACCCATCCCTGTGGTATCTGAGCACCTTCCAGGTGAAATCAACAGCAACAGCCAAGTCTCTGGTGGATTTCATGACACCCCTGGCACTTCTCCCTGTTCGGGGTCTAACCTCTGCTCGCAGGGTAGATATTTTGGTGAGCAGGGGTTTAGGGGTGAAAGGGAGTGGCACGCTGTTGAGAACAAAGGTCATCTCCCCCCACGCCCCCGTCTTCCTCTCCTGTTTATTCTGCGGGGGCTTTGGGGAGCGTATAGAGGAGGCTGCTTTCCAGATACAACAGCCTCTCCTTAAAGTGCTCTGTTAACACTACACAGCATCCTGGGCTGCTGCCATGAGCGCAGGCACCTCCCCTTCCCCCTCCCTGTAACAAGCTGCCTGCAGCCTGCTGGAGTTGTTATGCTGCTAATTGGGGGGGGGGGGGGGGGCAGGGTTGGCATCTCTGGCTCCTTCCAATCAATTACAGCCTCTTGGGAGCGAAACCAGAGCCCATCCAGGAGCTGCGCAGCTGCCATGGACTCCATAGTCCAATGCCAAGCTCTCTGTAACCCTTTGGCTGCTGGCACTGCCCCCACGGTTCCTATCCGGTCATGTGCTACTGGGATTTACTGTAACCTCTGGGGTCAGCGCATGTGGGGGTCACAGCTCTTATGAGCCGGGGAGGCTCTGGGTGCATGGGTGAGCAACAGATCAGCTAGCGAAGGCACCTTGCAGCAGGCTGTATTGCCTGCAAAGAGCCCATCTGGAAGCACAGTTTTTCCCCTTCCTCTCAGAGCTCTAGCTGTTGCACTGTTAATTGTGCTGTCTGTGGGATGGAGGAGGAGGAGGAGTGTGTGCAAAGGGATGTTCTAGTAGTGCATGCCACCCCCACCCTGCCAGCAGTTCCTCGTGGCTTGTAATGCTCCTGAAAGACGACTGGGGGATGGGGAGGAGACAGAAGGAACTTGGGCTGAGGATATAGGCTAAGTGTCTTGATTTCCTGGAGCCAAGTATTTCCTGTCTGCGTTGTCTTAGAGAGACAAGGCGGGTGACACAAGGTGTCTTAATCAGTTGCTTGCTTGCCTGGTGCCCTCAATAGCTTCATTAGAAGTGACAGGTGGCTGGAAACACGTCTCCCTCTCCAGACGTGAATTATGTTGCAGTTGGTAAATAACATTCCAGTGCTGCTTACGTCCATCCTCTTTGCACTAAGGGGGCAAAGAAATGAAACCCCGGGGAGGGGAGATCAGCATTGTTTCATCAGTAAAGAGGGAAGCTGAATGCAGGTTAAGTTGAACAAGTGGAACTTTAGTAAATCCTGTGGACTGCTCTGTCCATGTGGCTGAGTTGCTTCCCGTCCAGTTCTCCACATTCCCTGTTTTGCTGCTGTCCCCTCAATCACAGACCTTCCAGGGAACATGGGCCCTCTGATTCCAGTTCCACTGATCGTGATATGTTGCCCCTATTTTTCAAACATTAAAAACAAAGAATTGGCGACCAGACCCCCATCCCTAGTCCCGTCGGCCTCAGGTTGCTAGATAGCTGAGTTGGAGGCTCATCTTTACCACAGACTCAGCTGGTCACATAGTCTTTGAGCTAGATTGGTCTCCTCAACAGGCAACCGCACCACAAGTCAAGATCTCTGTCTCCAAGTCTAGCAAGCTTGTGAAATCTGCTCCCTCCCTGTGGGGTTGGCCTCCAGATGGTTCTGTCTCTCTCTGATCCGCGGTGATCTCTATGGACTCTTTCCAGATGCTGTGCCTGTCGGCTCGTAAGTCCCTCCTGTTCCTTTGGATCACCTGTCCCTCTGGTGTAGTCACCTCATATGATTTAGGTGCCACTGCACCCCTCAGCACTCCTTTAGTCCACTCCTTCTGGTGTCTAATCATAGAATGTCTTGCTTACAACACTCCTGCTAATACATCCAAGAATGATGTTCACTTTTTTTGCAACAGCGTTACACTGTTGACTCATATTTAGCTTGTGGTCCACTATGACCCCCAGATTCCTTTCCACAGTACTCCTTCCTAGGCAGTCATTTCCCATTTTGTAGGCGTGCAACTGATTGTTCCTTCCTAAATGGAGTACTTTGCATTTGTCCTTATGGAATTTCATCCTATTTACTTCAGACCATTTCTCCAGTTTGTCCAGATCATTTTGAATGTTAATCCTATCCTCCAAAGCACTTGCAACCCCTCCCATCTTGATATTGTCCTCAGACTTTATAAGTGTACTCTCTATGCCCTTATCTAAATCACTGATGAAGATATTGAACAGAACCAGACCCAGAACTGATCTCTGTGGGACCCCACTCGTTATGCCCTTCCGGCATGACTGTGAACCACAAACAACTACTCTCTGGGAACGGTTTTCCAACCAGTTATGCACCCACCTTACAGTAGCTCCATCTAAGTTGCATTTCCCTAGTTTATTTACGAGACGGTCACGTGGAACAGTATCAAAAGCTTTACTAAAATCAAATATACTACATCTACCACTTCTCCCGTATCCACAAGGCTTGTTACCCTGTCAGAGAAAGCTATCGGGTTGGTTTGACATGATTTGTTTTTGACAAATCCATGCTGACTGTTACTTATCATCTTATTATCTTCTAGACGTTTGCAAATTGATTGTTTAATTATTTGCTCCATTATCTTTCTGGATACAGAAGTTAAGCTGACTGGTCTGTAATTCCCTGGGTTGTTCTTATTTCCCTTTATATAGATGGGCACTATATTTGCCCTTTTCTAGTCTTCTGGAATCTCTCCTATCTTCCGTGACTTCTCAAAGATAATCACTAATGGCTCAGATATCTCCTCAGTCAGCTCTTTGAGTATTCTAGGATGCATTTCATCAGGCCCTGGTGACTTGAAGACATCTCATTTGTCTAAGTAATTTTTAACTTGTTCTCTTCCTGTTTTAGCCTTTGATCCTACCTCACTTTCACTGGCATTCACTACGTTAGATGTCCAATCACCACCAACCTTCTTGATGAAAACCGAAACAAAGTCATCATTAAGCACCTCTGCCATTTTCACATTTTCTGTTATTATTTCCCCCTGCCCCCCTCAATGAGTAATGGACCTACCCTGTCCTTGGTCTTCCTCTTGCTTCTAATGTATTTGTAAAATGTTTTCTTGTTACCCTTTATGTCTCTAGCTTGTTTGATCTCATTTTGTGCCTTGGCCTTTCTAATTTTGTCCCTACATACTTACGTTATATGTGTTAATATTTATATTCATCCTTTGTAATTTGACCTAGTTTCCACTTTTTGTAGGACTCTTTTTTGATTTTTAGATCACTGAAGATCTCCTGGTTAAGCCAGGGTGATCTCTTGCCATACTTCCTATCTTTCCTACGGAGTGGAATCATTTGCTCTTGTGCCTTAATAATATCTCTTTGAAAAACTGCCAACTGTCTTCTGTTGTTTTTTCCCTTAGACTTGCTTCCCATGGGATCTTACCTACCAACTCCCTGAGTTTGCTAAAGTCTGCTTTCTTGATATTCATTGTCTTTATTTTGCTGTTCTCCCCACCATTCCTTAGAATCGTGAACTCTATCATTTCATGATCACTTTCACCCAAATTGCCTGGTTACTGCAGCTAACTGGACTTTTGGCATACCGTCGATGCTGCTAGGTTCCTTTTTCAACTGGACATTCTGGTCAAAAACCGGACACCTGGCAACCCTAATTTTGCACACCTGTAAGCAATGAAATAAGGCCATGGAGAATCAGGTCCTTAGTGTCAAACCTTCCGGCACATTCCCTCCCTTGGCCCCTCCTTGCTTGACCTCACATTGACCCTGTCAGCGAATGGCCTTTTGACAGACAGCAAAACTGAGGCACAGCTAGACAGAGATGACCCTTGCCTGCCGATAGCGGGGTGCAGAGGAAGGGCAGCTGGCTTCAGCAGTGTTACTGAGCATGCTCAGTACAAGGTAAGCAGCAAATCGGGGGGCGGGGACATAACCCCAGATGCTCCCCCACGCGTCGCCTCTGACACAGCAGGAAATCATGTGACTGGCCTTAAGTCTCCCAGGGAGCCAGGGCAGACCCACACCTTTTAACTCCTAATCCTGGTCCCACGCCTTCAAACTCAAAGCCATCGTTCCTCCCACTTATGGTCCTGCCGCCGGAGATAAAGACTGAGATGGGGATGAGGTTTTGAGGTGCAGTCAGAGTGGACTGCAAGCCTGAGCTGCATTTTTAGGTACAATTCTTACTATAAGAATTCCACTCCACGTGCAGTTCACACTTCATATGAGGCATGTCCCTCAGCTGGGCCAGGGTGTTAGCCACTGCATTTTTCATGATGAGCCTTTGTAGACTGAGGCAGCATGATAGTTATGTACAAGGAATTAGAACTGGACTGAGCAGACGGGATCCTCGGGGCAGGGGAGGAGGTGATAACATCCCTTGGGTCTGTACTGTAGCATCAGAGGAGGAAAAGGGTTGAGAACTGGTGACATACACCCAACAGATCTATCCAGGAAGCACACACACATCCCGCCCCGTGTCTGCTCTGCCCATTCCCGTGGCTGTAAAGCTGCGAGCTTTTCTGTGAATTAATGCCCATTAGCACTTCCTCCCTCTAACATTTATTCCCTGAAAGGCTGGCCCATCTCTGGGAAGCCAGTTTGCAGGGTGTGAGCCTCTGGGAGCAGCTGGTAAATGTTCCCAGCACAGGAGTCATGGGGGAGAAGAACAGCTGTGAAGAAGATCAGGAGGAAGCAGGGAGGGATGGCGGGAGTAAAATGCAAGAAGGATGGGCCTACTGCCAGCTCAGTGCAAGGGGGTCTGAATTCGGATCCCCATCCCACAACCGCTTCCCCAGGGCCAGTAGGCTCTGGGAGTATTAGGAAGGTGGCATGCTGAGTCCTAGGTTGCTTCTGAGGTGGAGAGAGTAGCTCATGTTGCTCTGGAGAACCTCCTCCAGCTGCGCCAGGAACAGTGGAAGCCAGGGCGGGAGGAAGCAGCATCCAGTGTCCTCAGTCAGAGAAGGGCGGGTGGAATCCCAGATGAGTTCACACACTACCCTAAAGCCACTGCAGGGAGATCATCAACAGTGCTGAGCTGAATGGGGCCTGTGCCTTTGACTTAAATGGAGTTACACCAGGGATGGATCTGCCCTGTATCTATAGCATAGTCTAGAATGGTAGCGTGTATGTTTCCCCTTCATGGAATCTGCCTTCCTGCCCCAGAGGCAGGGGACGCTGTAAAGAGAAGGAATGAACTACAGTCATGGATCAAAAGGGCTGAAGAGGGGTATGGGCATTTGGCTGATGATGGCCTGCTCATTTGAAGGTCCCCGTGAGATGGCTGCAGGGACTGGGCATGCACTAGGGGACAGAAGCACGGTGCATAGTCCTGGCAGGTATCTGCAGGGCAGGGCGGTGTGACCAGGCTAGGGGGCTTCCTGCTTTCTCCTTCCCCTCCCCGCAAAGGTGCATTTGAATTAGCTGCTCCTGCAGCCGGAGGAAGCCAGATGGCTGGAGATGGAAGCCAGGCAGTCTGCAGTGGCTATTAATAATTCAGTTCCAGTTTGCACCCTCTAGTGTGAGTGCGGAGATGATAAAGCTGCCATCTCAATCAATCCTCAGTCGCTTCCAGACAGAACCTGAGAACAGAAGGGCTGCTACTGAGCATTGCCGTAGGCAGGCAAAAGCCTTCCCAATGACTGTCTGGAGCTATCGATTCTAAGCAGGTACCTGCTGCAGTGTTTCTCCTTCGTTAGCTGGTTTCTTGGATAATCAGATATCCTTTGGAGAGGGTTACGTCATGTACACGGCCTTCACCCTACTCCCTTCTGCTGAGGGATTCATTTACCAGCTCTGAGCAGAGACTTTTGCTTTTCATTTTTTTGGTGCTTGTAGGTTTGATGCATTTAAGGCCAGATTCTGCTCTCAATATACATTGGTGTAAATACAGAGTAACCCCACTGAAGTCAGTGGGGTAAGGACTTGTCTATATGGGATGATTGACCAAAATGTCTATTTCAGATCCCTATGTGGAAACTCACTCCAGAATAAGAGTGTTCCCATGGAGAGTTGTCCTGTAATAGCTACTGCACTTTAGGTTTACACTCTCCTTAATCCAGAATAGCTTCTCCATATAGACGAGCCCTAAGAGTTAGATTGTCCTCTCAGTTACACTAATGTAAATCTGGAGGAACCCACTGAAGTCAATAGAGTAGGAGTTGGGTTCTGCTCTCAGCGTACACCAGTATAAATTTGGACTAACTCCACAGAAGTTAGATATTTCCTCCCCCTCTTCCCCCTTTCATTGTTTATTTTCAAGAGATAACTGCAGGAAAACTGGCTTTGGGTTTGGATCCTACAAGCTTCTCTGCACCTGTTGCTTCTTCCCTCCCGAAGGCATCGCTGTTATCCCATGGCAACAAACTGTGATATCCTACAGATGATTATGACTTCAAAAGAGAAGGGGGATGTCTAGTGAAAGGGGAGTGGCCTACTGACTGAGGCATGGAATAGTGGCCCGCACATAGGACTGGAAATCAGGAATCTTGTCTAAATTGTCTCAAGATTGTCAGTTTCTCAAAGAAAGGATTGTTTCTTCCATTCTGTTCAGGGCTTAATAAATAACACAACCCTGGCTCTTTCAATGAGTCCCTTCTGTAGCCTTGCACAAGTCATTTCATGGCTCTGGGTCAATTTTCCCATCTGTAAAATGGTATTCCCCTCCCTCACAGGGACATCAAGAGTTCATCAATATTTGAAATCACTCTAATGATGAAAAGCCCTATATAAATGCCAAGTTTTAAGCAATGGGATCAGATGAGCTTGAAAGAACAAAATTATTTTCATGGACAATCCAATAGAGATGGGCGCAAATTTCAGACCTGGGCCAAGATCTGAACTTCCCCAAAGTTTGGAAGTGTTTGGTTCCTAGGAGTTAGACATGGAGCTGATCCCTGATGTTCCTGCGGTTAAGGAATTCAAGAGATCTGCTTTCTATTCTCAGCCACTGGCCTCTTATGTAGTCTTGGGCAAGTCACGTCCCTGTTGGTGACTCAGTTTCCCCATCTGTAAAATTTGGATAATCATAGTGACCATCCTTTGGAAAGCACTTTGAGACCTAGGGGTGAAAAGCTCTGTACCAGAGCTAAGTGTTATTTGTGTCTGACAGTCACTCAGGAGCTACACCATAGAAAAGTCTACATAATCAATTACCAATAATGAACCAACAGCAGGAGAATACACCACTCCAACACCCCTGCTACAAAATGGCACCCTCACTGTCACACTAGCAGAGCTCTCCTGGTTTGGAGTGCAGGTTTACACAGCTAGAACCTCTTGGATATGCATTTTTCCCCACAGTTCCCACTAGTTTGCCCAGAGAGTTGATAAATGTGTTAGAGTTTCTATCCAAGCATTCCATACACAAAGGGTTTATAGCTGTTTCTACCCCTTTGTATAGCTAGAACACCTAAAACTAGCACTGATCTTAAAATATGAAATCCAGCCATGTGCTAGGACTACTTTGTGGTATTTCCGGGGGAAAGGTATAGATATTAAAAGCCCTGCTTCTTAAATTTCCTTAAAAACATATTTCTTACCGTTCATATTTAAGTGAATATTCCTGTTTAAAGAAAAAAGGAATAAAAAAAGCACATGAAGAGCCAGGGAATGGAGAGAGAAGATATTCTCCTCCCCAAGGAAGATAAAAATGCATTTAAAAAACACCCAGCCTGATTACATATTGACCTAATAGATTAAATGAATCCAGTGGAGCCAGCCCTGGCCCCTTAGGAAAACTTGAGACAGATCCTCATCTGCTGTGATGAAGCCACTTTTTCCTTAACTGCTTCATTGCTGGTGAATATTGTGGGTCTGAACAAGCAGGAAACTCTGGCACGCTGCTGAAAATGCCAGTTACACTCTAAGCCAGACAGAATGCATCGATCAGATTACTTAATGTCCTAGGTACATGGTGGCAGAATGCACCTGCCATATCAGTGAATGGACCCGCTGTGCTGCTAAATGCACCAGCCTGGGTTCTTGGTAGGTCACAAGCTTTGCATCGTTGTCTCAAGCTTTAATTAAACCAGCAGCTTTTCCTGGCTGGGAGTCGGGACCGTGTCTTTGTACAGCACCTCACGCAATGATCCTGACTGGGGCATCACAACTTTTAAATAACGGATACGGTTTTAAACTTGGGTGCTTAAAGTTAAGCACCCAAAGTCACATTTAGGCACCTAATAAAGGTGGCTTGATTCCAGAGATGCTGGAAATTGGAATTATGGGTGTTTGGCACCTATAAAAGTTCAGCCACTTTTCTTACGTACTTACATATAGAGTTAGGTGCCTAACTTTAAGCACCCGAGTTTGCATATTTTGGCCCATAACAATAAGGAATCTAGGTTTCTTCTCTGTAAACATTATCTGATACCTGGTGAGGCTCTGTTAAGATTCTTCTGCAAAAGTGACTTTGTCTGTTGCGAGTAATGACTCAGGTACTTTTCCTTTATTTAATCGTTTAATTCAACTGAGCACAGCAGCGTTGGACGGAGCCACAAAGCCTTTGCTACAGAATCTGATGCTTCAATACGCTACACAGCAAGAGACCAATGAGGGAGCTCCCCAGCACTGCAGGTGCTTTGCGCTGTCTTACGGGGAATTAATCTTAAATACCTGTTGCCAGGCAGGGGCTTGGTCTCGGCTTTCTAAGCCCTGAACAGTGAGATCAACTCTGAATCAGAGCTAAGCAAATGGAAGATGGTGGGGAAGCGAAGTATAAAGATGACAGAGTAGCTCGGGCTCTCTGTGCCCCATAGAGCCTCTCAATGACAACTGGCAAAGAGTTCACTGTTCTGTACCAGCTGTGTCTATCAGTCCTGACAGATTCACTACACCTAACACACTGCTCTCATAGTATTTATCTATCAAGGGTGGCATGCGAAGTATCAAATGAAATCTTACATCATACTAGTCATCATAAGCATTGCAAGATGTATGTATAGTGGGTGTGTAAGGAGTTGTGTACCCATTAAAATATGTTTTAAACCACATAACCAGAAAGCATTGATGTACAGGTTTTCTGCCAGACAAAGTGTTTATTCACCTATCCCGCCTAAGGTGAATTAAGCATTGTAAAGCCAACACAACGGAAGCCTCATTCACGCGTGAAAGTCGTCAGGAAAAACAGGTGGACGGGGAGGGTGGGCTGCTCGAGGAGCCAGCACCCAGTAGGGTTGCCAACTTTCCAACTGCACAAAACTGAACACCCCTTCCCCGAGGCCCCGTTCCTGCCCCGCCCCTTCTCTGAGGCTCCGCCCCCACTCACTCCAGCCCCCACTTCCTCCGTCGCTCCCTCTCCCCCACCCTCACTCACTTTCACCAGGCTGGGGAAGAGGGTTGGGGCGCAGGGGGGGTGCGGGCTCTGGCTGGGGTGCGGGCTCTGGAGTGGGGCTGGGGATGAGGGGTTTGGGGTGAATGAGGGGGCTCCGGGCTGGGGCCAAGGGGTTTGGAGTGTGGGAGTGGGCTCAGGGGTGCGGCAGGAGGTTGAGGTGCGGGAGGGGGTGCAGGCTCCAGCTGGGGGTGTGGGATCTGGGGTGGGGCCGGGGATGAGGGGTTTGGGGTGCAGGAAGGGGCTCAGGGCTGGGGCAGGTTGGAGTGTGGGAGAGGGTGCGGACTCCAGGAGTTATTTTGGGTGTGGGGTCTGGGAAGGAGTTAGGGCAGGGCAGGGGGTTCAGGGTGCGGGCTCTGGGAGGGAGTTAGGGTGTGGGAGGGGGTTCTGACCTGGGGCAGGAGATTCGGGGTGCAGGCTCCGGCCAGGCAGTGCTTACCTCAGACAGTTCGTGGCTGGCGGTGCAGCGGGGCTAAGGCAGACTCCCTGCCTGCCCTGGCTCTGCGCTGCTCCCGGAAGCGGCCGGCATGTCCGGCCCCTAGGCGGAGGCGCGGCCAGGCGGCTCTGTGCGGTGCCTGGGCCGTGGGGGTGGGGGCAGCGCAGAGCTTCCCTGATTGCCCCTGCGTCTAGGGGCCAGACATGCCAGCTGTGTCTGGGGAGCTGCGCAGAGCCAGGGCAGACAGGGAGCCTGCCTTAGCCCCACGGCACTGCTGACCGGACTTTTAACAGCTCAGTCAACAGTGCTGACCGGAGCCACCAGGGACCCTTTTCAACTGGGCGAAAACCGTACGCCTGGCAACCAGACGCCGGGGACATCCTGTCTTTGGGGGACAAAGCCATGAGAAGCAAGAAGACGTTTTAGCAGCCATTGACTGAGGAAACCTCTTAAAGGGGGTGTGGTGTTCATGAAATAACCAGGAACCTGGTTAGGACTAAAAACCAGTAAGACCTCTAGACTTAGAATTGAGCTTTGGATGTGTAACCAGTTTTGCTTCCAGTATTCTTACTCACCACCCATCTGAATCTCTGTTCTTTGCTAATAAACTTCTTGTTTTCAGTCTAAATGCATCTCGCTGCTGTGGTAGTAAGCAGAGTGCGTAGCCCCAGTTGAATCAAACGAGCTGGTGTAGATACCATTCTTTTGGGAATAATAAACCTGACAGTGTCCAATAACAGGGCTGGGTAGTACAAGGGGACACTTCTGAGGAGTGTGGGGACTAGGGTGTTAACCTGGAAGGCAAAGCAGGGACTGGCAGAGCCCTGAGGAGAGTGCTTGAGTGGCTGACAGGCTGGCAGTGTCAAAGAGCTGACATCCAGCTACCCTTAGAAAGTCTCCCTCACACTGGAGGGTAACAAGGTGACTTCCAGTCCTAGATGCTCCGAGAAAGCGTCACACCCTCATTGAAGTCAATGGGAATTTAGCTATTGACGCCACAGGGAACAGGAGCGGGCTGTAGGCACCTAAAGTCTTTGAGAATCTGGGCCTTAGGGCCTGGTCCTGCCGCTGTGGTGAACCCCAGGACTCAGCAAGGTACAGAGACTTGTGTGAAAGTCAGAGGTGCGGTTTTGGGACCCCAAAGTGTCTATCCCCTCTTTACCCTTTGGCAGGTTCTATACTAATCTCAATACATGGTGGGACTATTTACTGCAGGAGTATTCACACAGCACTGGCTCCAGATATACATGACCAATAAAGCTCAGAGTTTTGGACCTTGTTTGCAAGCCTCAGTGCTTTATAGAGGGGCTGTCTGATAACACCCATGTATACTTTTGCTTTGGGTTTGCTTGGGCTCACCTTAGGGTTAAGGAAAAATAAAAATGTTTGTTTGCCCGAGAGGTGCAGAATCACATGAGAAGCGGGGTCCTTTAATTTCATGTGATTTTTGCAAAACAGTGTTTCACCCAATGCAAAATATTTGACCAAATGGCTTTTTCCTCACATCAAAAGTGTGAAAAATACATCTTGCCTCCTACTTTTAGTACAGAGCCAACTCATTTGAACACAGACTATTTTTGCTCAGATAATGTGATGAGGACTATAGTATCTTTGCTGACAAGTTGAGATGTTGCATAAAAGCAGCTGAAATTAAAAAGCTGAAGAAGGCGAAGGGAAGAATCTGGATTGAAACGAAAAGCTTGTTGGAGAAGCGGAGAAACATGAAAAGGAGCTCGGACAACAACCTCGAGTACTCCATTCTGTGAAAGCTTATACGGCGAAAACTGAAGGATGACTTCGAGAATTTCCGGAAAGAAAAGCTCCTTAAAACAGCTGAATCACGCAAGAGCCTCAGGACATGCAAGCGGGAATTGACGCAGTATAGATTGAGCATAACAGCATTGAAGAACAAGGATGGAGAGACAGTAATCAACAGAGCAGGGATGGAGGAGGTCTGCAAGGACTTCTATACAGAACTGTTCAAATCAAGAATCAACGTCCCCCTCCCAACCCTCGAAGAGTCAGAAGAACGCGTCCCCCCAATAATCGTCAGCGAAGTCCGAAGCGCACTACACCAGATGAAGAAGGGAAAAGCTCCAGGCAAAGATGGAATAACGTCAGAAATGATTTATGCAGGAGGCGAAAAACTTTGGAAGGCCCTCGCTTTAAGATTCAGTCGATATCTTGAAGAAGGAAAAATACCATCAAGCTGGAAGGAGTCGAATACCATTTTGCTTCACAAGAAGGGTGATCGAGAAAATCTTAAGAACTACCGCCCTATATGCCTGCTGTCTCACATCTACAAGCTCTTCACAAAGGTGATAACGAATCGACTTTCGCAGAGTCTGGATGAACAACAGCCGAGAGAGCAGGCAGGGTTTCGAAGAAATTTCAGTACAATCGACCATATATTTACCCTTAGCCAGCTCCTAGAAAGAGCGAGGGAATACAAACTCCCGCTGTGCATTGCTTTTGTCGACTATGAAAAGGCCTTTGATAGCGTTGAGTTTAATGCAATATTAAAGGCGCTCGCAGAGCAGGGCATTAACACGCAGTACATTAGTTTGTTGAAGGAAGCGAATACTGGATGTACAACAGACATTACTCTCCTTGAAACTTCCCTCCACATCCCAATCAAGAAAGGCGTAAAGCAAGGAGATACAATTTCACCAAAACTATTCACCGCCTGCCTCGAAATGGTTATGAACAAGATCAATTGGAGGAGTGGTGTCAACATAAACGGAGAGAGATTATCTCATCTCAGATTTGCAGACGACATTGTATTAATTCCCGAAAGCACCAACCAACTGCAGAGCATGCTACGAAGACTCGACAAGAAAAGTAGTCGGTCGGCCTGAAAATGAACCGCTGCAAAATGAAATATATGTGATCAGACGTCTTACGAAAAGCCCGAATAATGGTAACAGGAGAAGACATCAAAGAAGTGGAACAGTACATATATTTGGGCCAAGAAGTTAATATGCGCCAAGACCTGAACGGAGAACTCTCGCAAAGGATTCGGGCCGGATGGTGTGCGTTTAATTCCATCAAGGTCGTCCTCAAAGGAAAAATTGACAAGACCACACGTAAAAATATTTTCAATTCAGCAGTGCTGCCAGCCATGCTGTATGGCAGTGAAACGTGGGCACTGACGAAGAGAGAAGAGCAACGGCTGTTGGTAGCTGAAAGGGCAATGGAACGAGCTATGTTGGGAATCTCCCTTCTGGATCGTATTCCAAATGAAATCATCAGAGAACGCAGCGGTGTGAAAGATATTGTTGTGGAAAGCAGACATAACAAGATGCGATGGGCGGGCCACACAGCACGGCTCACGGATAACAGGTGGACCGCAATCATTGCTGAGTGGTACCCGCGAGAACAGAAAAGACCCCCCCGGTCGGCCTCCAAGAAGATGGGAAGATGACATCGTTAAACGTTTCGGACGAACGTGGAGAAGAAAGGCAAGAGTGCGAGAAGAATGGCAGACGTGTTGTGATCGGCGCAGTCTTAACGACAGCTGAAGTCCGATCGATCCAGGTGATCCAGGTGAATGTGCTACCTTTGCAAAAAAAAATTTGGAGATAGGTCTATTTTCCATTTGGTAACAAAATGCAAAGAAACCAGAGTGCAAGTCTTTTGCATGCTTACAATTCTTCCTCCCCATACTCTGCTTTTGCCCTTCAATTCAAACCAAGTCAAAAGTCCAGATCTGCTATAAAATCAGCCTAGGCTTGCAGATACCCTAATCCTTTCACACAAAGCCTGGGCAGAGTTTCAGATATATAATGAACATCTTGACTGGCTCTTTCCTCAAACAAAGCCCTGACTGGCCTGTTGGCATTCCTGAAAGCCAGACTCTTCCTTTCAAATCAGTTTATTCCATCTTCTTATAGCTTAGACAGAGCAGATAAGCTTGGTGTTACAGTCCATTCTTAGGTAGTATCCCTTCCCCCCGCTTAGCGTTGGCCAAATCGCAACAGATCTGAAAAGTCTGCAGAAATCTGTTTGGTTGTTATTTTTTCTCCCTGCCAGTTCTGCCTTCCAATTTGACAAGTTGCCCAGTAATCAGGGATAAGTGAATTGGTTTGTGGGAGGGACGGGACGGGGAGGGGGAGAAGAATCAGAACCGGCCCCAAATTTGGCTCCCCTGTCTGCCTCAACCAAACCAGAGCTGTCACTCCACCCAACTGTAAGCGTTTAGATGCGCGATGACCTTGCCCTCCAACCCCAGCTGCCCTTGCCAACTCTGCCCCAGGCAGAATCCCTACGACAGAAGAATGGCCTGATACTCTACAATTAGCTTTAATATTTGGAGCCATTACTATAGTGTATCTTATTTTTTAACTGGTCATCTCTAAGGTGCCACAAGTACTCCTGTTCTTTTTGCTGACACAGACTAACACGGCTGCTACTCTGAAACCTGTGAATATTATGGTAGCACCTTGGAGGCCCAACAGAGGTCAGGGTCCAGTGGTGCTTGGCACTGTCTGAAAACCTACTAAGAGACAAATCCTGTCCAGAAGAACTTAGGGACTGAGTAGGAAGAAGAGGCCACAAGTGGGGATAACAAATGGAGGAGGAAGAGCAATGGTAGCCAACGCTCATCGGAACACATGGTCACGTAACCTAGCTACGTGCATGATCAGCAGCTTTCTGATCGGAGTTAAAGATATGAAGAAACAGGAACTATTCATGGTTAGGAATTTCTATATTTTCATCTCTGTCCATTTATATGACCGTCCCTCCCCTGCCCCCCCCCCATGTCTTTCTCACTCAGCTATCACATCCCACACTTAGATCTGTCCCCCAATCCTTTATTTTTAAAGACAATTCCCTGCATACCTGACGTCGGCAGCTCCAGCCCAACACAGCAGCTGCTGTCAGAGTTACGCTTATACCAAAGGGAAAGATTAACCCTTATTTTTATTGTGGTTTCTAGGAGGTTACAGAGCACATTCCAAAGCCAAGGCCGTCTTGTAACTCAGTGAGTCCCATTCACAAAACGGCAGAATGCGACGCTGAAACTGCCGCTTTGCTGTTCAGCCGGGGACCATGTGTTCTTTGTAATATATACAGAGCTCATCTTTTTACACGCAGCTAGCCCCAGGTTACTTAAAGTTAGATTCAGCCACGTGAGGCAGGAGAAGAGCAATTAAAACGTGTGTGTGTGTCATGTAGGAGGACTTGCTTTACGAGGAAATAAAAATCAAGCTATTAACTGGGGAATTAAGATCTAGTGCACGCTATAGACAGCATGCATATATAAAGGAGACAGCTGTTAAATATAGTGCCTGAGAAACTCAGGCTAGCACTAACTGGATTACTTGCACTTATTTGGGAATACTTATGTATTTTATTATGCAATGTATGGATCATCATAATTCTACTTCTCGCTTCATTGCCGCCTTCCTTCCAAGCATCTTAAAGCGCATTACAAACAATTTAGCCCACCCACGCCTCTGCGCAGCAGTGTGCATTGTATCCGCTTTGCGGGAACTGGGTATATTTTATAATGGAGATCACTTAATTAATATCATTTATTTTTACTATACCTGGGCCAACTCCCAAAAGCTGCTGAGCAACCACAGCTGCCCCAGGCCCGCCCCTGATGCCCACACTCAAGGTATGAGCCAAAGCTCATTGTACTCAATGGGCAAACTCCTGTTGACTTTGGTGGGTCTTGTAGCCGACCCTCGGGGCCGGACATTCCCATCCGCTTCTGTGACCAGAGGGAAGCCTGAGAGCATGTGGATATCTGAGGGGGGAGTGGTGTATAGAACAGGGGAGTGCTGCCCTTCTTCCCATAGGGGGTTCTGCGGTGGTCCAGCTCTGTGGGTTGAGAAGGGTGTAAGGGGGGGGACCAGGCTGTGCTGCATTTTCCCACCCAAACCCTCAGGGCAAAACCGTGCAGGTTGCCACAGACAGAGGGGCCAGGTCCTTAGCCCAGACCGAGCCCCTGGACCTGGGATTTCCCTGATTGGAGGGGAATCCCACAGTGTCATAACGCTGGTGTAGCTGGTTCTATGCCACCCATTCTCCATCCCCTCTTCTATGAAGGGGGTGTTGTGGGGCATGTCAGGGGACTAGCTGGAGCACACTGTGCACTTGGGATCATTACTGGTGCTGGCCTCGAGAGGGCTGTCCAGATGGTGTTAGAGAATCCCAACGTATGTCCACACTGCAGTTAGACACCCGTGGCTGGCCCGTCCAGCTGACTCAAGCTCCTGAGACTTGGTTCTAAAGGGCTGGTTAATTGCAGTGTAGACGTTCAGGATAAGGCTCCAGCCCTCCCACCTCGCAGGGTCCTAGAGCCTGAGCGTCTACACTGCAATTAAACAGACCCACAGCCCAAGCCAGCTGGTATGGGCCAGCCACAGGTGTCTAACTGCAGTGTAGACATGCCCTCAGTGTCCACTTTGACTGGCTCTGATTTGGCTGTCGGGTCAGGGGAGCAGAAATTTACCATACTGCCACCTCTGCACCTCACACCAGGTGCACCAAGCAGAGCCCCAAATCTGCAGCCATCCATGAGTTCTTCCCTTCCATTCTGTGGGGTCCCCTTGGAGTGAATGGGAGTTTCCGAGTGCTCTGACGTCAATGGGCATCACGCAGCACTGGTCCGAGACCCTGCGTTCCCCAGCAGTAGCTAATTGCAGACACAATATAATGTTATTTAAACCCACTGTTGTGCCTGGGTGTTTGCTTGAAAACAATATAGGTGTGATTGCGAAGAACGAACGGAAACAAAACCAGGGCCCAGATTAGGGCCTTTAATTTACTGCTTTGTAAAACTACCCTCTCCTAATTTAGACGATTATGAAGGACACAACAGGACAAGAGGAGAGGCCTTTTGGGGTTTTTTTTTATCTCAAAAGATTCAGGGGACAAACAATAAAGCAGCGTGTGCTCTGAAAACATCTGTAAGTAAAGTGAAACAGTCCTCTCAAGAGATGCAACAGAGCTGCAAACTGTATATTGACAATTGCGTGTGGCGGGCGGGCATTAGTTCTATAAACCTTAGTCCTCGCCTCTAAGAAGAGAGGTGAGTATATACGTTTAAAGAACATCCACACTCTGGACAAATATAATGGGACTAACAAGTGCCTTGCTAAACGTCCTGGCTGAATCGTTTTCCTTTGGTAGCATCACATCTGCACTACAAGCTCTTTGAGGGAACAGTTGCTGCTATAGAACTAATAATGATTCAATAAATATGATTAATAAATAGCAGCCAAGGCTTTAGGGCATAAGGAAAACTATTGCACCTTGGACTGAAAATCAACCTCCAGCTGTCAGTGCAACGATGGGCCTTATATCCCAAGGCGGGCCACGCACCATCAGCCCTCAGTGCGACAGGACAATCGGCTATGGGGCTGATCCTCAGCTAACGTGAATTGAAACAGATCCTTTGTGGAGGTGTATGAATTTGGATCAGCTGAGGATCCATCCCTTTGCATGCTATAGGTCTGTTACTTATATGGTAGCTCTTTTGGGCCGGGACCAATATGTACATAGGTTATAAGTACAGTGCCTAGCCCAACAAGGTCCTGATCAGGGAATCTAGTCAGCATTGTAATAATAAAAGTGAAAATTATGAACTTTTACTTACTATCAAAGACGGGTCTCTAGTCCTTATTTTCTAACATAATAGTGTCAGTTGATATATTTATATGGCGCTCCAAAGGGATCCCAAATGTAAACCACCCGATATGCACGCTGTACTCTTCATCTACCACTGCCATGAGTGCAAGGGACTGGACTAGATGACTTCTCGAGTTCCCTTCCAGTCCTACAATTCTAGGAGACTCTTGAGGTATGTGTACACTGATAAAAAATCCATGGCACTGAGTCTCAGAGCCCAAGGTAGCTGACTCGGGCTTGCAGGGCTCAGGCTGCGAGGCTATTCAATTGTAGTGTAGATGTCCAGGCTTGGCCTGGTACCTGGGCTCTGAGACCCCTCTGGGGGGGAAGAGTCTCAGAGCGCAGGCTCCAGTCTGAACATCTACCCTGCAATTTTTAACCCTGCAGCCTAAGCTCAAGTCAGCTGACCTGGGCTCTGCGGCTTGGTGCCATGGGGTTTTCAGCACAATGGAGACGCACTCTTTGTCTCAGGGATTTGGTTTACACAAGCCTCTGTCACGTGTAGTCCTGTCTCCAGGGAGAGCCTGTGTGGATACTTTTGGGGATGATGTGCTGTGTGTTTTTATTCAAGAGGGGCACCTTGCAATTGGAATGCAAAGTGGAGGTGTTTGTGGTGGTCCTCCAGAAACTCAGTCCACACTTTTGGACCAGGACATGATGGAGCACTGGCTCAGTACTGACACAGACGGAAAAGCACCCAAATGAAACACCAACACCGCTTATATCAGACAATGGCACCGGGGAGTTTCCCTCCGCAGGCAGCTACCAGAGCTGATCGGTGCCCTGACTGTAAGCTATATCTAGAATGTTTATTTGTTGTGATTTTAGCAGCTAATATTGAGGCTTATATTTTAGGGTTTTTTATTTAAATTTCACAGTTGCAGGAAATTATGGAGGGGGGCGTCAGACAATATTTAGTGGCAGGCGATATTGCGATTCAAACAGTTAAAGCCTTATAATGATCAAAATACTACTTGTCAACATCACATGTCAAAATATCACACAGTAAATATTGACTGAATTAAGGATAAGTTCTCAAGCAGCATTTTTCTTAATTTTCCTGTCAATGTCTATTAGTATAGATGGAAATGTTTTTTCTCAGTTTGTGTGTGTACAGCAAAATCACCGTTTAGCAACATTTACTGAGAAAAAGCTAATCCTTCCAAGCCTAGCTATAGGCACGTATGAAATCCCAAAGGGACCCATCCAAATAGGGTGTGATTATACATTTTGCATGTTTTTGAACTCTGAATTTCTCCAGTGGGCTGAACTGGATTCATGCTGAATTCTAGTTTTCCCAGCAGGTGGCTGGGCACAGCATGGAGACAGCTTCCTTTCTAAGGCCTGGCACCAGTGAAGAAGAAAGCTTGCTCATTGTGCCCCGCAGTTTCTGGAGCGAGACCTCGGCTGGCAGGGCCCTGCTGAATTAGGCTGTGTGTGGAGTTAAAAATGGTAATATTGCCAATGTTGAGCTCTGAGACAGACAGGAGCCCAGCGTCTGCTGAGCTCTGCACTCTGAGTTCCTCTGGCACAATCCATTTGGAAGGGAAAGCAGAATGTTGGTGATCTTTGCACACGTTCTGTCTGTGTCATCTTTACTCAGCTGATTGCATTGTTTTTGCCTCCTTGCACCCTGAGGTCAAACTAGCTGATGAAGTCAAACTGTCCCCTGTCTGTTTCATGCACCATCACTAATAATCACCAAGAGCAGACTCGTTCTTTGGGTGTCTTGCTTGCTCTCTGGAGAATGTTGTAGGAGGCAGAGTGTAAAGCGCTGCACTAGTCAAAGCAAGTGGTTTAATCGCTCTTCCAGAGACCAAAGGCCAAGAACGTTTGTTTTCTTTCTACAGCACTTTTTAAAAGGAGTTTATATATTTGGGGAACTGGCCATATGCATATTATCAGAACTACAGCCACTGCAGCATCTTACATTGGAGAAGGTTCAGAGAAGAGCCACAAGAGTGACCTAAGGATTGGAATACACGCCTTATATTGATAGATCCAAGGAGCTCAATCTATTAAGTTTAAACAAAGAGAAGGTGAATGGGTGCCTTGATCACAATCTATAAGCGCCTACACCGGGTACAAAATTGTGATAATGGGCTCTTCCACATAGCAGACGAAAGATCCAAGAAGATCCAGTGGGTGGAAGTTGAAGCTGGACAAATTCAGACTGGAAATAAACCGCAAGTTTGTTCCAATGGTTAATTACCCTCACTGTTTACCAAGGGTTATGGTGGATTCTCCATTACAGAGAGTTTTAAAATCAAGATTGGATTTTCTTTTCTTTTTTAAACAATCTATGCACTAGTTCAAACAGGAATTAGCTCAGGGAAGTCCTATGTCTGTGTCAGACCAGACAATGGTGGTCCCTTCTTGCCTTTTAATGTATGAATCTGTGGAAAATAGCCCTTAAGGAACTGGCCACAGTGATGCCATCCATGGACCAGGACGTTTGGGAAGGGGGGGGGGGGGGCTAGAGTGCGTATAGAAGACAAAGGCCCTGATATCAGGCTGGTCCTGATAATAATCAGGACATCTGGTCGCCCTATATCAGTGTCACCTCCATTACTCTCACACTGCCACCTTAAATAACTCTTTAGGAACTAGTCATATCAATTCCATCAGCTACTACAGCGGAGCCAATTTATATAAACCCAGCACTTGTGAAAGAAACAGAACATGTCAACAAGTGACAGGTCATTACTGCTTCCTGCAGTTATGCATCGTGCTGATATGAGTACACAGTACCCTGTTGTTACAGAATGACTGCAGATGTAGGTGCATATTAATGGTACTTCCTACCTGGACTCAAATAACTGACCACACACACAAAAACCCCTACATTTTTTGGGGTACACTTAGTACTTTTTTTTGTAAACTACATGGTGTAGAATGTATCCTATTGCCATTCTTATTTTCCATGTATATGAGTTTCTCAGAGCACTGCACTCAGTTCTGGGCACTTGCAGCGACAAACAGATTTGGAAAACGTAGAGGGAATTCAGAGATCAGCAACAAAAATGATTGAAGGAGCTGAAGGGACTGATTGGGGTGGGGGGAAGAGTCAGTCTATTGGTAGTGCCCCCTTTACTCTATTGTCTAGGCACTAACATTTTTTAAGGGTACATCTATATCTTGGCTAAGGATTGGGGTAGGGGTAGGATAATTGTTTACCATTAGTCAAAGGACGCATACATCAAGGAGTGGGAGGGATTGTAGAAGGGCAAGCAACTCCGAGCAATGGGATGAAATTAAGAAAAATGTAGGCTACTGGGAACACGGAATGAACAATTAGTCAGTAGAAAAGTCCCTCAAGGAAAGGGGTGTTATGTCCAGGACTTGGGACTTTAAAAACATGGATTGATAATGACCTATAAAAAGGTACAGTAGATAGGGCTGGTTGAAAGCTCACTGGCAACTGTCTTTTCAGTGGAGATTTGTGTTTGATGAAATACAAGATTTCGTGAAAACTGCTTTTCATGGAAAATTTCAACTTTTCAATCAAAAGTGAACTTTTTGATCTTTTGGTGATTTTTCTGGCCAGAAAACAAAAAAAATTGATTCAGAAATGCTGCCTTGGTTCCTCATGGGAGCTGTAGTGTGTGTGCCTGGTGCCCCTAATCTTTTTTATGGGCTAGATTCCCCAGCCAGACTACATCTCCCATGGAGCACTATTGCCAAGGACTCCATATTGGCTCAAGAGAAGAGACCATGGGAGATGTAGTCCAGCTAGAGAGCTCAGCCTATAGAGAATGGGATCCTGAGTAGAGCTGAATGAATAATTTTTATTTTTTTTTAAGAGGCTTAACCCTCCCCACCACCCCGCAAAAATGAAACAATGAAAATTGGGAAAAAGTTCATTTGGGGGCAGTGTTTTCTTTTGTTTGACCCAAAACAACTTTCTTTCCCCCCACCCCCAGTTGAAACTATTTGACAAATTCAACCCGAATTCGAGCAAAACTACCTGTGACCTAAACTGCATTTTTTGGTCAAATAAATTTGCCCAAAAAAATTCACCTAGCTGTAGTTGTGCCCCCACCCCCTCACACCGAGCTACAACTCCCATGAAGCACCATGGTGGCATTTCCAATGGAAACTTTGGCTTTTCCACTAAAAGTTTTCAGCTGACAACCTTGTGCCCAAAAGTCAAAGTTTTCCACAGAAAGCACCTGTTTTCTAACTAGTGACCTCAGGGGAGAATTCTGGTCCGGCTGAGGGGACCCATGAGTTCTGATTCACAGATGAAGGAGTTTGGGTCAGGTCTGTACATCAGTGTTTGTTACTGCTCAGAACGCTCATTAGCCAGTTGATTGTCTGTTTCCCAACTCAGCATCAGCCCCTCTGTTTTAGGAGCGGCAAGCAACTGAGTGCCTCCTGGAGAGGCTGAGCGTGCCTAGCTTTCCCAGGCAAGCTGAAGGCCCTTGGCATGGCCTGGAGTTGCTCAACACTTCAAAGGACCGAGTTCTTAGTGCACATTTAATACCCAGTATTTTCAACTAGACTAATTCCTTTGCTGCGAACAACTGCCACAGCAAAACCCTGACAAAGGGTTACAGTAGGGGCTGTCTAAAGGGGAGAGGTTCCCATTGAAGTGTGGCTTTTGTAGCTCCAAACGGGGCTGATCTGTTTCTCATGTGCGGTCCCTCTTGCAGAAACAGGTTCGAGGACAGTGGACACCAGCAGGGCACGGGACAGTGGCAGGGCTGGTGCCTAGACCAGCAGAAAGGCTCTGTGTTTAGCTAGGTAGCTAGTCGGGGTGCGGAGGAAGGGGGCTGTGAGCCAGGACGGCAGCGATCATTGCTCTTTGACTGACGCCTCTTTCCCACTTGAATAACTGAGGTGCCTAATTAGTCTCTGTCTCCCCTTCGCTTGCAGGACTTCCCACTCCAGGGCTAAAGCAGACGCGGCTGTAACCGCAGCGCAGAAAGCTCAGGAGGAAGCTCGGATTGCCAGGATCACTGCCAAAGAGTTTTCGCCTTCCTTCCAACACAGGGAAAACGGTCAGTCTGCGCTGCCGAGCCGGCCAGTCTCCCAGGATGACTTCATTGTGTGTGTGCGCGCATGTGTCGAATGGTACAATGCATATGGGGCACTGTGGGGCTTCTCGGGGGCAGGGCAGCCCAGAGCTAAGGGGGGGCAAAGAGGAAGTTTGCCCCCACCCCAATAATCTTCAAGGGCCCCCAAACTAGCTAAAATATGTACAAAGTTAGTCGGCATTAAATAGTAGAAGGGACAGTGACAAAATACTGACACAGTAGCCAAATTTTACTTTTTAGAACTCTTAGACCCCTGAAAAATCTTGCATTATAACTAGTCCCGCCGACTCCTGGAAGGTTGGTTGTTTTTTAAATTGCAACATCCAGGGGCCTCAAAATACTCACTTGCCCCGCATATTGACTTAGACTAGGGGTCTCAAACTCAAATTACCACGAGGGCCGCATGAGGACTAGTGCATTGGCCCGAGGGCCGCATCACTGACCCCGCCCCCTCGCTGCCCCTGGCCCCGCCCCCACTCCACCCCTTCTCCGCCTCCTCCCCTGTGCGCACGGCTTCCTGCTCCTCCCCCTCCCTCCCAGAAACCGCAAAGATCTTCCCTGCGGCCCTAGAACCAGCCCTGCACCTGGGTCTAAGTCAATTATTGATCTTCCTCCCATGCTCCTGTTTCAGCAGTGAGTTCTCCTTTCAACTCCTTGAACCTGACCTGCCTCTTTAGGCTTTCCAAAATATTGTTCCACCCAACCCTGCTCAGCTCAGATTGTGATCCAACGGGAGGACCGCAGAGAACAGATACAGCTTTTTCCCAGGTTGCAAAACCATTAGACTTGTGCAGCGCCCGGCTCTGGGGCTGTCTGCCCGTCCCAGCCCTGTGGGAGTCGCCCAGTCAAAGCAGGCTCTAAATGATAAAGCCATAGAGAAACAGATCAACTAGGAAGACTCACCCATGGGCTTAGACTTCGCCCCTCACCCCATCACTGATGCATGAATCTCAATGCTCCTGTGAGGATGCAGCTATTCTCCACCTGCATTCAGTGGAATGCCACTTGTGTTACCGCGACAAAGAGTCCTGTGGCACCTTATAGACTAACAGACGTATTGGAGCATAAGCTTTCGTGGGTGAATCCCCACTCCTTGGCATGTATCCGAAGAAGTGAGGATTCACCCACGGAAGCTTATGCTCCAATATGTCTGTTAGTCTATAAGGTGCCACAGAACTCTTTGTCGCTTCTACAGATGCAGACTAACACGGCTACCCCTCTGATACTTGTGTTACCAACTCACAATTTTATCATGAGTCTTGCAATAATTTTACTTAAAACCACAGCTCCTGGAGTCATATGATTATATGAAAATCTCAACTGTAATTAAAAAAAAAAGTAAGTTTCTAGCTTCACATTTAATTTTTATTTAATTTTTTTTAAATCTTATGATTTTTAAGCCAATCTCGTGTTTCTGGGACCTGACTCATGAGGGGTTGGCAATGTTGCTGTTTTGTTTGTTTAACTTCTTCCTCCTTTCCCTATAAATATATGTATTGGAGGGCGGTTGTGTGGATGGGTTCATAGGTGAATGATCATATGCATCATAGGTAGTGTAGTCTAGTGAATAGAGGCATTGGAGTGGGACTAGGAAACCTGGATTATATTCCTGGCTCTGTCCCTGGCCAGCTGGGTGAGTTTAGGCAACTCACTGCTCTGTGCCTCAGTTTTCCCATCCATAAAATGGGATTAAGGATACTGACTGACCTCCTTTGACAAGTGCTTTGATATCTACTAATGAGAAGCATTATATAAGGGCTAAATAGCATTATTGCATGCGTGTGTCCATTGGTGATCATGTGTAATTGTGTGTTTTCATCTGTGAAAGTGGGTTTGTGTATCAGACACAGGAAAAGAGAGGGTTTGTGCATATAGGTCTGTATGTGCATGGAATGTGGTTCCTCATTTGGTGCCTGGTCTGAGGCTGGGAGCAGAAGTTCTGCCAGAGGCAGTTCAGCAGCCAGCATGATGAGGGAGCATCAGCTCAGCCTACTGTAAAACCAGGCTTGAAAGCAGCTTGTTTTCCGCTGGGTGCTACCTGGCTGCTTGATGTTTTGTCCAAAGTTTTGCCCATCGTGGTATGAAATTTGTCAGGGCTGTAAAACTGCAGAGTATTTATGGACAACAGGGTTGATCTCATGTAAGGTTCATGGAAAAGCAAAGCCAAGGCCAAAATAAAAATAAAGCCAACCAGGGCTATATTAGGCCACAAAAGTTCCCGAGGCAGATCATTCCCTTCAAGTGTGTGTGCAGAAGCACCAGAGAGTTGGAGGGGGACAAGTATAAGTGGGGGTAGTTGGGAAGATCGAAGACTAAACTGCATTAATTAACATATGTGAATGATATTATTCACAAATTTTAGCAGACTGCACTCTCATTAGAAGGCTGCTACCACCAGTTTTTCTCAAGCTCTTCAATTGGAGGTTACTCATCCATCCTAATTGCTTCAGTGTCTGATGTGGGTGACTCATTACGTTGGTGCTAGTCTCCCTGAGTCAGTGCCCCAGTGTGGCATTAAGGGGTTGTGCCATCTTTAGGACAACATGTTCCATCCACTTGTAGTCATTAAAGATCCATGGTGCTTTTCATAAGTGTGGGGACAGGCTAGTAGTTGTGTCCTGGCCAAATTCAAATTTGAGGACATATGTTTTCCTAAGTTTTCCTATGTTCTCACATTGTTTCAGTTGGATGCGAGACTCATCTTCACTTTCCATCGGGTATTGTGGCTGCGAGTTGTAGAACAGCTTACCTGTGCCACCCAAGAGGTGGCTGCATTTCACTGGTGCCTGACACGATTCTCATCTAGAGAGAGAAAGCTGAATTCATCCCTCGTGTGATTCCACTGACTCTGTAGAGTTACACTGGGAGCGTTTTTTGCCCACACTAGGTAAAATTTGTGACTCCTTTGGCATGCTTAAGCATGAGCTACACCCTATAAATGTAGGATATTATCCTTGTTATTATACTAGTAACAATCTACAGCCACAGTCCCTTTCTGCAGGGAAACCGCACTGATGAGCCCTCCTTGAGATCACATGTTTGACTACCTTAGCTGGCCCAAGGAAGCCCTGCCCATTGCTATTATGCATCAGTCTATTAGAAGGACATTACATAAAACACTTCAGCGATTAGTGTATAGGAAAATCCGTGTATGGCAAGAAGATGCACTAGGGATGACCCCAGAGGACTTTTCCAGCTGATGATGGAAATACGTTCACAGGCATGATGCTTCCTGGTTGAGGGCAGGGTGACAATGGAAATGTTACATAACCCAAGGGTTATATAGACATAACCATTAAGGTGCCCAGATCTGAGATTTCTCCATTGCTTTGGGGCTAAGCATTAGCTTAATGCACTTCTTATGGAAAAAAGTCTATAGAAATTAAGATGGGACTTTAGGCCTCTACAGAAAATTTCGTTAGAACCCCAATTGAATTTAAAGGGGCACCATCAACTTAAATCACAGTGCTGCCTGAAAATGTTCCCACCTGCTATTGTTACTGCTAACCTCTCAAATGACCGTAACCACAAGAAATTAGAAAGAGAAAATATTTTCTGTATTTTTAATGTGGTCATGCTGGGCATTTGTACATAATCCATTTCTTTAGTCATTCTGTCACTTCACCCTGTTTCACACACCAACAAGAAAGATGGAGACATTTTTAAAAGCAGGCAAATGGGGTTCATAGAATCATAGAATATCAGGGTTGGAAGGGACCATAGTAGGTCATCTAGTCTAACCCCCTGCTCAAAGCAGGACCAATCCCCAATTTTTGCCCCAGATCCCCAAACGGCCACCTCAAGGATTGAACTCACAACCCTGGGTTTAGCAGGCCAATGCTCAAACCACTGAGCTATCCCCCCCCCGCCCCGTTGTAAAGCAACAAAAGTTGTCAGGGGTCTCTGATAGTGATTTTTACTACTTTTTTTAATAGATATATTTCAAATTGACTGAGTCCCTTTTATAGAGGTAATAACTGTAGCCATCCCATATGGTAGGGTGCAGCAGAGTCACCACCTCCAGAGTCCTCTACCCCCCACCATGGCCTGGGGTGGCCCAACAGCATCTCTGCCTCAGTTTCCCCACAACTTGGCCATCCAGCTACGGCATTAACAAAAATCCACCCTTTCCAGGGTATCCAATTCCAAAAACAAAACACAAACTCTGACCCTAGAGGTGTAAGAATTTTTTCCCCTCCAAGTGTTGACTGGCTGCTCTGAGACTCTACTTATGGTCTCCTCACTGTCACTGCTTTTCAAGTTCAAACGCTTTCTTTTCGTGCTGTCAAGAAACCACCCCTCCTCCTGCCCCCCCCCCCCCAAATGGTTCATCTGTCAGATTTACTGAGCAGTGGGTTTGGCTCAGGTATATTTGTAGTTTGTAGGCTGGGGCTGGCATTCGCCACCTGCTCCTCACTTAAGTACAGCAGGCACGGTATCATTCACTCCCCACTGTAGAATCATAGAATATCAGGGTTGGAAGGGACTGTAGGAGGTCATCTAGTCCAACCCCCTGCTCAAAGCGGGACCAATCCCCAATTTTTTTTGCCCCAGATCCCTAAATGGCCCCCTCAAGGATTGAACTCACAACCCTGGGTTTAGCAGGCCAATGCTCAAAACACTGAGCTATCCTTCCCCCCATTTGTCCTTTGTTCTTACTGCGTGTGTGTGCGTCCGTCTGTCTTTGCCCTGAAACATTTCTGATAATTTTCCTCTCTGTCTTTCCAGGAACCTCCCACACTGCCCTAGGTTTACAAGATGTCAAGCCAGCATCCTTGACATCTGTACCCCTCTCCCTGTATCCATCCTGTACATTCCATGCACTTCCAAATGGCAAGGAGCATGAAATAACCCCCAAGATCTTAATTATGGATGCCGATCTGCATGTCTGTAATGAGCTCAGATGAATGCCCCTGAATGTGGGAGGTGGGGTTTTAAATGTGGATCTAAATCTGAACTGTCCCAAAATCAGAATGGGTTTAGTTTTAGTCCATTAGTAAGATGGGTTCTGGATCTTGTGTCCCTTTCTATCCATCAGAGGAGTGAGGTTCTGGAACATCCTTCCAACAGGAGGAGTGGGGGCAAACAACCAAACTAGTTTTAAGATGGAGCTTGACACATTCCTGAGTGGGATTATATGTAGGGTGACCAGACAGCCAATGTAAAAAACTGGGACGGGGGTGGGGGGTAATAGGAGCCTATATAAGAAAAAGGCCCCAAAATCAGGACTGTCCCTATAAAATTGACAAAGGGTCCTGTGGCACCTTATAGACTAACAGAGGTATTGAAGCATAAGCTTTCGTAGGCGAATACCCACTTCTTCGGATGCAAGCAGTGGAAAAATATAAAATCGGGACACCTAGTCACCCTAATTATATGAGAGGGTTGCCTGGGATAGCAGGGCCTTGATTGGAGCACCTAAGAGGTCCCTTCCAGTCCTATGTGCTGGGGTCATGGGCCAGACCCACCCTGACACAAACGCACTCATGCCTGCACCCTGAATATTTACCGTGGTGTATTTCCCTTTGCTAGCCAGAGAGGGGTCTGCATTGTGGACAGAACCACTTATAACATAAGCAAGAAAACTCAGTAAAGGGACCGTGTCTGTTTTGCGAGCAAATGCGAATCTGACTCAAATATCCCTCTGGATTATCACTTCCTTTCAGAGTTGCAATTCGGATATCAGAAAGCTGAGCTTTTTAACAGGTCTTCCCACTCCCAGGGGCTTTTTCAACCCTGAGATATTCAGTATCTACATCTCCTATTGCCAAGAGACATTTCCTTTTAACATTGCCTCTTGAAAAAAGACTTTTTAGGTAATAAATTTTTTTATTCGTTTCTCGGCAGGAATCTGCTGTTTGATTTGTGCTGGGGTTTGTGGTCTGCGTTCATGTGTGCGTGTTTCCACTTAGAACACATTAAAAACAAACACCCCAACCAAGACGTGGCATGAAACCTGGAAGTGCGCTGAACAATTCAGGCAGATAAAAGCCAGGAGTGTGGATCTCAGTCCAGCTACTTGTCCTACCTGCAGCTCTGTAACCTCAGGGTGTGAACTTGTCAGCATTCACAAGCTGAGCGGGGTCAGGCGTTGCATGGGAATCCTCAAGAGAAGGCCAGGTGCTGCAGGAGGTGATGTTGGTAGGGTTCCTTGGCCCTGCAATATTGGAAAAAAATGTAAAATGGAAGGTCCCTTACAGGAGTGCTCATTAAAGAGCTCTTTTCAAAAGAGCAGGCAGGCAGTGCCCTGGCCTACTTCTACTTACATTACATTCTACCTCCCGAAAAGTCCCCCTGCACTTCCAGAGGGACCTGGCATTCTACTCCACTTCCTGTCCTCTGTTACACAACACATTACACAAACAACTAAGCCACTGTGAAACAGCTGCCACATTCTACCTCAGAGGTGGCTGCATTCCAGTGACGCGGTGATCCCTCTATTTACCAAGGGCTTTGGGATCCTTTAGGGTGAAAGGTGCTACCGAAACAGGTGATATTATTTGTTATTGTCTGAACTGAACTTTTTAAATACAAAACAAAATATATCTGTAAAAGGCTTCCCTCCCCTTTCTACAGCTAGCCTGATTTCCTGTTCCTACATTTCCCCTCTTCTTTCCCTTAAAAGTCCAAAATCACGGTCACTTAACCCAACACTAGAGCCCTACCTTGCTTTTTTCAGGCACCCATAGGAATGTGGGGTCACAGCATCAGGGTGTGATGTAGGAACAGCTGTGGGGGCAGAATGAAGCAGCTGGCTTGGGGCTCCCAGCCCCCTGTCAGGCAGGGAAATGCTATTATCCCCTTTTGCCCATGGAGAACTCAGGCCAGGTCTACCCTTAAAATTTAGGTCAACGTAACTATGTGGCTCAGGAGTATGAAAAATCCACCCCTCTGGATGACATACTTCCACCGACCTAACCCCCAGCGCAGACGCAGCTAGATCCATGGAGGAATGCTTCTGTCAACCTAGCTCCTGTTATTCAGAAAGGTGGTGTTCCTATGCGGACAGAAAAACGCCTGGCATTGGTGGCAGCTGTGTCTCCCCTGCGTGGGTTATGCCGGCACAGCTATGCTGGTATAGTCAAGCCTTGAGACACAGAGATCAAGACCCAGATCCTCCAAGGTATTTAGGCTCCAAACTTCCATTGAAATCAGAAGCCTAAATACCTTGGAGGATCTGGGCCTAAGTGACTTGCCCAAGGTCACACAGGAAGTCTGTGGCAGAGCCAGGAATTGACCCCAGGGATTCTGAGTCCCAGTCTGATCCCACTGTATTCCCAGAATGGGTACAGCACAGGCAATGGCAGTACGAGGTTTTGCCACACTGCCCCCTTGCCAACCTCCCTTCATCAAGGCCTGGTCTCTCCAGGACCCATAACCTCTCTGCTGAAACTGCAACAACCAAAGGGTTAAACATCACCTGACAGGAGATGGCCATAGCACGTGTCGGTGCTACGCTCATTGGCTTTAGATATCAACGCCAGCTAAGGATGCTTCAAATCCGCTAGCACGTTGACATCCAGACACGAATGTTGTGTGTTCTCTTTTGCAATTTCACAGTGGTTCTTCCAGGAATACCACATGCTCCCGTGCTAATTTTAGCTTATAATGATTGTTGAACATTTTGGGATGCTGCAAGCAGGCAAGATTGTACCATGCTTCTGTCAAGTTTCTTTTAAAGGCAACACCCGTATTTCAGAGAAGAACTGAATGCTTTTACCCCGGGTGGTGGGTTAATATTGACACACAGTGCATCCATCTGGCATGCTGTATATTACGTAAGGGCTAAAGATGAGAATATCATATTAAGAAAGGAGACCTGTTTTAAACCACTAATCAAGGGACTGAGAAAGAGCAGTGGCTTAATTGAGCTAATAAAGGGGCAGCAGAATTATACTCAATACAGTAAAGTGTATATTAAGGACGTCTCCTAAGACAGGAGGTTGCTTAATCAGCGTCTCTTGCATAGTTTTTCATGGGTGGACAACCCTTTAAGCCCATCACTCAACCTAACAAAGCCTTTCTCACATGAATAATTCCAGTGCAGTCAATAGGACTACCCCCAGAGCAAAAATGTGCAGGACCGGGTTCCAGATTTGTAGGTGCTATAGCACATTTGGGTTTTCTCATGTTGATAGCTGAGCGTGAAGCAGACAGTGAAGGTTTGGGTCGAAGCTAATGCAGGAGAAGAGTGGCTATGCAGATTGAAATAACCTATGTTGTTGGCAGTGCTTTGCTCTAGCAAGAGATCTGCTGGGGTAACAGGGTTTTGCTCCATTGGAATAGTTTGGAAGGAGTCAGCAGGAAGAGATTGCTGAGTCAATATTCAGTGTAACAGAGTAACACTGGGCACAAAGACCTCTCTGGCTCCAGCCATATCGCGTACAACATCTAGTAAAGCATTACAGCTATGGGGGGCGTGTAACGAGGTCCACACCTGCCTCTCGCAAGCGCCCCCTTCTCTGGCCGGTAGTGCCTGCAATCATAGTTATTTTGAGCGAGAACCAAGCCTCCGGCTGAGTTGCAGTATACAGTCTTGGGTTTTTTCCCCAGCCCTGGTATGGGGCCATAGCTCTAAGGCTTCTTCCCAGAGGCCCTGCCTTCTTCAATAATCCAACTGGGACCCATCTTGGTTCCCACAGCTGGTGTCCTTTCAGCAGTCCTCCCTGGGCTCAGGCTGCAGCCAGACCAGCTGGGCCCATCTCAGTGCCCTCAGCTGATCAGGCCACGTTCTGGGCTCAGTCCCCCAGGCTCAGCCTTAAGCCCACACTGACCTGTCCACAGTCCTACTGCTCATTCAGCCAGCCAACAATGCACCTGGTCCTCCCTCTTCTAGCTCCAGGCAGGAACTACACTGTCGCCTCACCTGCTTGACTTTTATATGGCCCTTCCGGCCCCTGATTGGTCGCTCCAGTAGCCCCTCTGATTGGTTGCTTCTCTGCAGCCACTCTAGGCTGCCTGGAGGACTTCTCTGCTACTCTGTTCTGGGACAGGGTGATGCAGCACTGTGAGGGCTCCAGCAGGGGGCCTCCACACCTAGTCGACCCCGTCACAGGGTGAAAGCCACTATTTACCCCAATGCAGCAGGCATGGATTTCCCAAATGGACCTCCAACTTTACAAGGAAGTTTCAAGTCCACCTAAACCTCCCACAAGAGGTGGCAATAACCCAGGCGGCTTGGATGTGCAATATGGAGAACAATGTTTAGGCTTAGCCAGATAACCCCCAACCTATTCTAAACAAATTAATCTGGACACTTTGTGGGGGAGCGGGCTTAGTGGCTTGGCAGACTGAGGTGGGTACAAGCTCTAAGAAGGCCCAAGATTACGTCTTTCTGCCACACTGATCGCCTGTCCTTGAAAGATGCAAAGAAGCAGTAAGGCTCTCAAAGGAAACTTATTTGGGACAAGTATTTTAAAAGTACTTAGCGCTCAGCAGCTCTCATTGAGAACAACAGGGAATTCTCAAGGGGGACGGGAAGAGTCAGGAATGTGAACAGTGGGGAATTCCCATTCCCGACTCCCCCCCCACCCCTTGAGAACAATGGGGAATTCTCATTCCCGACTCCCCCTCTTGAGAATAATGAGGAATTCCTGCCCCCTCCTTGCCCCCCTTTGAGAACATTGGGGAATTCCCACCCTTGACTCTCCTGGAGAACACTAGGGAATTCCCATCCCCCAACTCCTCCACTGAGCGCAATGGGAGCTGCTGGATTCTGGGCTTTTCTGAAAATCTTGCCCCTTGTTTTAAGCTCTCTCTAGAAAAGGATGTTCAAGAAGCACCCTGCTAGGGGAGGGGGCTTTAGAGTTTCGTCAGGAAGAACAAAGAATGTAAAAGCTCACTCCACACACCCAGACTGGCCTCTGTCCCTGAAGTGAGGAACCCACGTTTCTATGCTGTAGATGCACCCATGGTAAGTTCAGTTTGGTGAGGGAGATGCCCAGGCTGACTCTTCTTGGGAGCTGCACCCTTTAGAGGCCAACAAGGGGAGATTCAACTAAATTAAGAAGTAGCAAATGCAAAACCGATAAAAGAATATACTTTTTCACTTAACACATTCCTAGTCTGTGGAACTAACCGCCACAGCAAATTGTCGAGGCCAAGAACTTAGCACGATTCAAAAAAGGGGGCTGGATATTTATACAGACAACAAGAATATCCAGAGTCGGAATAATTAATAAACAAAAATTCTGTGAGGAATAGTAAGTCTCCTGCTTCAGGGCTTAAGCCAATGTCTAGCTATGCGAGACCAGGATGAGACCTACCTGCTACTGCAGGGTTCTTACACCTTCTGAAGCATCTGGTGCTGGCGCATCTCAGCAACAGGATCCTGGATTAGATGGACCTTCGGTGTCATCCAGTCTGACAATTCCTAACAGCAGTCTGAAGGGACTCCTATGTGAGATGTACGTCCTCACTCTCACTGCATACGGGGCCAACCCCCAGCTCCCCCACTCAGTTTTAACTCAAGCAAATTCTCACCAAGTTCTCATGAGGTTATCAGAGGGAGGTTAATGCCCTGGACTAGAACTTAGGAGAACTGGATCCAATTTCTGATTCTGGCACGGCCTTCCTGTGTGGTCACTTAAATCTGTCGGTGCCTCAGTTCCCCATATGTCAAACAGGAGTAATAATTTGAGCTGGCAACTTTCAACGAAAACTCTTACACCAAATTATTTAAAGGGAACATCGGAATTGTCGTTCCCTCCCGTTCCCTTCTGAGGGCTGGGATCCCCAGCTTGACTATATCTCCCATAATGCATCATGGTCGTCATCCCCTCTTCACTGGGGGAAGCTGTGCATTACAGAGTCCTTCTTCGTGGTGCATTATGGGAGATGTAGTCCAACTGGGGATCCCAGCCTGTAGAGGAGAACGGGGACAAGAGGAAAAAACGGCAAGTCCTAGGAGCAAACTGCAACCCCCTATGAGGCACTGCAGCTCCCATTTTCACCTGAAATATTTCAGTTCTCAGCCAACATTTTTCAACCAAATACAATTTTCTGTGGAAAGTGGACACTTTTCACACAAGGCGTCATTGAATCGAAACCCCAGGTTGCCACTGAAAACCGTTTTCAACAGAAAAATTTTGACCAGCCCTCGTAATGATCCTTCCTTTGTCTTGTCTGTTTAGACTGCAAGTCCTTTGAGGTAGGGACTGTCTCTGACTTTATGTCCGTACAGCGCCTAGCACAATCGAGTCCTAGTTGCAGTTGAGGCCTCTAGGTGCTATTGCAATAATAATAATAATAAAAATAAGATCTAAGCAACAGCACCAAGATTTGGATCTGGGTACGTTGTGGATCCAGGTCTGTGCTGAAAGGGGAACCGTGGGCTCACAGATTGTTTGCTTTGAGTTGAGCTAGAGACCACTTGATTCTTCCGCCAAGTCTAAGCTACGAAATCAGAGTGCCTTCCTTTTGTTTGGGTGAACTCACACTGCACTTCTTTCGTTTTTTTAAACTTTTTATTAATAAAATGTTAACATGCTACATCACTTATCCAGGCTCAGTTTAATATTCCCAAGAACCTGGCTAAAGATTCTGCTCTGGAAGTGACCTCTGCTTGGAGACATCTTTCAGGGAAACAACTTGGATCTGGGGGATGGCTTGAGTCTGGTCCCATACTGCTTCAAGAGACAACAAACAGACTTCTGCTACTTCCTGACCATAATTTCTTTCCTGACTTGCCTTCTTGAGCCAGAGTCTCTCTCGTGTGCTTAAGGAAGAACAAGATGACATAAAGCAAATTATCCAGCAGGATCAGGCAGAGATTAAAGCAGGCATTTCATAGCGTTTATTTTTAAACCATGGCAAGAAAATTGAGTTCTTCCTTTTTGAGACTCATTTCTCATCTAGCCATAGCAATTGCAATTAGGTGTATTTCAGGGGTGTCAGGCAGTTAATATATATATCAAGTCTTTCGTGTAACTTAGCATGGCTTTAGCTGGGAACAAATATGCTTTTGGTGTGTTAAATGAGCATTAAGAACCTTTGGCTTTCACTGCTTCCTTGGACTCACAGTGTTTGTTAAGGGATTAATAAAATGCTGCTTTCATAGCCGAGTAATCAGCCTGACGTGAAATTTATTTTGCTGTCCCATCACCATTGAGTAGGTCCCATTGGAAAATGCAGTCACCGGCATAGCCCAAGTATGGCAAAGTCACATTTTCCCTCTTGCTGTCCTGTGCGATGGTGTTGTTTTTTCTGAGAAGCACACTGTGAGAGCAAGCAGAGTGCAACTGTGTCTGTAAACAAGGGAGGCAGCAAAGTTACATTGGTAGAGCAGGAGATGGGGAGGCAGGATGCCTGGGTTCTAGTCTTAGTTCTGCCACTGACTCACTGCATGACCTTGGCCAGGTCACTTAATCTCTGTGTCTCAGTTTCCCTTACTGCAGAACTGATATAATAAAACCTGGGTACTTCAAAGGAGTTATGAGGCTGAGTTAACTAATTTGTGAGGGGCTTTGAGATCCTTAGATGTAAGTACAACGTATTATTTTTAATATAACTGGCCAGAGTACTGGTTCAGCCGAACAGCTTAAATCAAAGACTCCACTGTCAGCAAAATAGTAGGGCTTGAACATTTGGAATGGGGAGGGACTCTAAATGCTGATTGGCTGATGAGGATGTGTATAGGATGCGGGTGCCAGGCAGAAATGCGCTCTGCAGGGTACGCTGTGTGGGGTGGCATAGGGGTGCATTCTGCTTACTTCCTCGTAAACCAAATTCAACGATAACGGAGACTCAGAGGGATTCTCGTGGAACGTGAACAGACATTTCATCCTAGTGAGTCTCAAGTCTCCTAGGCGCTCAGAGCCACCATCGTGCATTGCTTTGAAAGCACAGTATGCGAGTCATGAACTACTGCCCTGCCTATAAGTCTATAACAACATCCATCCCTTCAAAAAACTGGGGCCAGTTCCGGGGGCCCAGCTCAACATTTGGCTCCAGGAGCCTGCAACTTTAGATTATCTTCAGAGTAAAGTTCAGCCCTGAAACCTGACCCCAATGCTCTCAAAGTGCAGGGATGTTTGGGTCCATCGTAGAGACAGGGGACAACCGTCAAGTTCAGATCCGGCTCTGAACTTTCCCGAAGTTCCTTGCTGTTTGGATTTGGGGTTTTGATTCAAGCTCATCTGTAGTCCTGCCAGTTCCAGACAAAATGACCTTTGCATTGTCAAACCAGTTCAGACGGGTAGCCCATTTGCGTAGTGGATTTCAGCCCCGCCGCTGGACGTGCGGTAGCAGGGAAGAGAAGGGGGTGTTTATATCCATACTGTGGATGAGATGCTCAGTGGCATGGGTAGAGAGTGGCCATGTGGCTATCTGCACAGGACTAGGATCCGGGATCCAGCCACAGCTTTTCCCTGGGGGCCTTATAGACACGGTTGGCCTCTCTGTGCCATTTATGAAACGTGAGGAGGGGTAGTACTTCCCTTCCCCACAGGGGACCGTGAGGCTTAATTCATTCGTGTAGGTCAGGTGCCTTAAGGGCCTCAAAGGGAAGATGACAAGGACAAAGCATCAGTGTTGTTCGAGTGCCCGTCTGCCCATCATGGGTGAGTTGGCCAGGCAGGAGGTGGTATTCAGACATGCCTAGCAGATCACTCCCTCGCCCCACACCAGGCTACGATGGGAGCCACTGCAGAACATAGAATCATAGAATCATAGAATCTCAGGGTTGGAAGGGACCTCAGGAGGTCATCTAGTCCAACCCCCTGCTCAAAGCAGGACCAACCCCAACTAGATCATCCCAGCCAGGGCTTTGTCAAGCCTGACCTTAAAAACCTCCAAGGAAGGAGACTCCACCACCTCCCTAGGTAACCCATTCCAGTGCTTCACCACCCTACTAGTGAAAAAGTTTTTCCTAATATCCAACCTAAACCTCCCCCTCTGCAACTTGAGACCATTACTCCTTGTTCTGTCATCTTCTACCACTGAGAACAGTCTAGAGCCATCCTCTTTGGAACCCCCTTTTAGGTAGTTGAAAGCAGCTATCAAATCCCCCCTCACTCTTCTCTTCTGCAGGCTAAACAATCCCAGTTCCCTCAGCCTCTCCTCATAAGTCATGTGCTCCAGCCCCCTAATCATTTTTGTTGCCCTCCGTTGGACTCTTTCCAATTTATCCACATCCTTCCTGTAGTGTGGGGCCCAAAACTGGACACAGTACTCCAAATGAGGCCTCACCAGTGCCGAATAGAGTGTGTGCCGAACATGTGTGGTGCCTGCCGCGCCCACCTGCACGATCCCTGCCCCGCCGGGCTCCAGCTCGTCGTAATGTGCAGCACTTCGGGTGCTGTGAGTCGCGTCGGGCACGGTCTGAACCCAGCCGAGTCTATTCTGTCGGCCTAGGAGCAGGTTGTTGTCATGGGCCTGACCTCTGGCGTCTGATACGGTCAGTCCCGTTCTCTACCCTGAAAGGCCCTGTGATGCTCTCACAGAATAGCAGTAACCCTGTCTCTCTCTCTCTCTCTCTCTCTCTCTCTCTCTCTTCTCATTTAAAAGGGCTCGAGTGCCAGAGGCCAAAGCGTCAGAACTCAAGCGACGACATCGAGGTCCTCTCCACAGGGACCCCTCTCCAGCAAGAAAGCCCAGAGCTGTACAGGAAAGGCACCACCCCGTCTGACCTCACGCCTGACGACAGCCCCCTGCAAAGCTTCCCCGCCAGCCCCTCCTCCACCCCGCCGCTGGGCCCCACCTGCCGGACCAAGAGCGCCCATTTCTCCAGACAGGTCTCAGTGGACGAAGAGAGGGGTGGGGAGATCCAGATGTTGCTGGAGGGACGAGGCGGCGACTACTTGAGACCCAACAGCTGGAGCGAAGACAAAGCAGGCGGGACGCGTGGCGTTAGAAGCGGGACCCTGCGCAGCAGTCATTTGGGGTCTGCCTCCATCCCTGAAGATTACAGAGGCCGCAGTGGAGGGCACAAACATATGACCTCCAACCACAAGCAAAGAGAGAGATGGACAGATTCCCCGGCCACAGTTTCGTGGACTTCCCACCACCGGTCCCACAACCACAGCTCAGGGAGCGCCAAGCTGCTGGAGCTGGACGAGGAGAAGCTGAGCAATTACGAGATGGAAATGAAACCCCTCATGAGGATGGATTCTTATATGCAAGAGATTCACACCCAAAAAAGACACTATAGTAAAGCAGGCCCCTGCAGGACCCTGGCTGAGGACCACCGTGGGGAAGACCGGGGCTTTGGGGTTCAGAGACTGAGGTCTAAGTCCCAGAACAAAGAGAATTTCAGGCCAGCTTCCTCTGCTGAGCCCACAGTGCAGAAACTGGAAAATCTGAGGTTCGGGGACAAAGCGGAACCCCGGCTATTAAGGTGGGACTTAACCTTCTCCCCGCCACAGAAATCCTTACCTGTTGCACTAGAATCTGAGGAGGAAAATGGGGATGAGCTCAAATCCAGTACGGTAAGTAGACAAACGTGTGTCGTTGAACCTGACTCAGGAAGCAGACGCCAAGGCGAACCCCTGAGCTGGTTCAGAACCGTTGCAATGTTAGAAAGGTGTGGAAGAAAATTCACACCATGAGAAAAACTGCCCTCCCCCCAAGCAACCACCTTTAGTATCTTGAATTCCCCCCACCTCTCATTCTACACAAGGTATCAAGTACATCAAAAGGTGTTTTTACAGCTTGCTTTACCGGCAAAATGTCTCTGGGGAAACGGCAAGTTTTCCTCACTGGGTGGTGGAGGGTATAAACAGGGAAATGTGATTTGTTCCAAGGTAACATTTTGTCACAGTGAAATCCCAGCAGGACTCAGACTTGATCAAATGCATGAAACGTTGCAAACCACCCTCCCTCCTCCCAATAAAAACCCAGCACCCTCAGAAACAACAAAATAATTATCAGGTTCCTGCCCACATGAAAATTCAACCAGCAAAAAAGGGCAGGTCCGTGCAGCTCTTGTTGATACCGTTTTATCGCTAGGCCCGACAAATCCTTGTACTGGGCCAACAGTATGAAATAGCCCAGTTGCAACATCTCTGTATTTGAATCCTTACCTCATGCCATTGCATCGATGTTCAGTGATGTTAGGTCACTGCTGCACAGTGCATCACCAAGTGTGATGCAATGTTCTTGTGCCATAAAGATGTTGCATTGCAAAGCCTGAAATAAATGGGATCCTTTAATTGTGCTAGACGACAGTCATGGAAGAGGCCCAAGAAAATGAGGACTGTTCTCTGAATTTCTGGATAAGGGATGAGCCCGATTCTAGTTTAACTCCTGGCAGTGAGCTGCATAGCACTAAACGCCCACAAATCCTATGGAAGCCACTGGGAGCGCGTAGGTGCTTTGTCTGGCCCTAAATATCTGCAGGGAGCTGGACCTGAACAACTGATCTGTTAGCACCAATGCACAGGGCTCTGTCACAAGAGCTAAAGGTGAAATCCAGCCCTTGTTGTGGGCTAGGACCTAGCAGGTGACGTTACTTATGCACACAAACCCAGTACATCATATACTCCCCCAGAGTTAGACAAGCTTCTGCAGTTCACAGGAGTTGAACCCAACCTACGTGCTGGAGACATAGTTACTATATAGATCACACACACAGGGAACTGGCACTCAAGCCCTGCCTTCAGATCTAAACAAACATTAATACAAGACAGTTATTACTGACTAACTAGCAGGCACAGCCTGCATGTAAAGATGCACAGACAAGCCATTAGAATGCACATCATATTTCTAAGTGCTATAACTCTGAAGCAGCATGTTCAGTTTTCTCACATTCATAACCAAGGGTGGAACAGATGGTGAAGGTTTGAGTTGAAGTTAATGAAATACAGAGTGATAGATGATATGTGGATTTAAATAACCCATGTTGCTGGCGACTCTTTATTCTAGAAAGAATTTTGCTGCCTTAACAGGGTTTGAGTCCAGTGGCATGGACAGGAAGGGAGTCATCAGAAAGAGCTTGTTGAGTGAGTATATCTAGGACACAAAGCATCACCCATCCACAGCATAACAACAAGACAATGTCGCATACATATAGCATGTTGCACCTTCAAGGATCTCCAAACACTTCAACATTAGTGAGTTTAACCTCACTATACCCAAAGGTAGCCATGTGTGATTAGCTCCATTTTACAGATGGGAAAACTGAGGCACAGAGCGGTTAAGCCCCTTGTCCAAGAGCACACAGTGAAGCAGTATCAGAACCAAGAAAAGGACATAAGTACCTTTTAGCTTTGTGCCGTCAGAGCCGCGGGGTTCATGAGTGGGAACCCCAAACGCGTGCAAAGCATTGCTGCGCTGGATTTCCCAGACAGGCTTTAAGTTTTTCAAAGCAGGTTTAAGTCCATCCAGCCTCCCCAGAGCACAACTTAGAATGACAGTTTTAGACAAGCCTTCCTATTTCCAGCAGGCTGCCTCCAGCACGCGGGCAGCCCTGATGCAGAGCCTCCTGGCGGAGAGATTTTGCAAAACGCAAACCACAGCTCCTGCAAAAGTCTGTGCGCTCCCATGCAGCAGTCAGCTTGCACGCTGGCCCTGCTCTCCTGCCATCCCCAGCATTGCTGTTTGCTGAAAAGGACATTTCTCTTCTCAAAGACAGCTGGGCCACTTCCGAAAGTGGAAGAAAGGGACGCTGTTAGCTGGACAGGTCTATTTTTGACCTACCTGGAGCATCTTGCAGGACACCGTTTTAAAAATAATCGACCATAAACCAGCTCCACACAAGCCACTAATGAAACCAGAGTACCGGCTCCTAGTTGCAGTAGCCTCTCTCCTTGGGTGATCAGTCCAAACCCAGCCAAGTAATGACCACAAGTAATGACCATCCAATAGCTATCAGGTGCCCAAAGTGAACAGGGTGAGTTCAGGTCAATTCCCAGCGAAGCCATTAGTACAGCTGCCACTAATCCCACCTCTTGGTTTTAGCGTTATAGGCGCGCCCAAGGGGTTGAAGTGCTGTGGAGGCTGTGCCTTCCCGCTAGATGTGATCCCGCCGGGCCAGGGCTGAACAACGGTGGGGAGGTTGGGAAGCATGCGCTGCTTTGGCACGTGCTTTCTGTGGGTAGTCAGGGGATTTCAGTCTTCAGGGCTCTCAAACCGGTACTCAATTCGTATGAAAAATTTAAAATAAAGTTAAAAAAAACCTTGATGTTTCTGTGTGTGTGTGGACCTGCACACCCAGAACAAACTCACGTCAACATGCAGCGGATTGCCACCATTTGGGGAAAGGACTATGGAGATGGATGGGTGAGTACTGGCACCTGTATTGTCAGGTTGGGGGGACCATATGATGCAGAACTCTGTCCTGCGTTTGGGTGGTCCATAGCTTTCGGTAGCCTCTGGATTAGGGTGACCAGACAGCAAGTGTGAAAAATCGGGACAGGGGGTGGGGGGCAATAGGAACCTATATAAGACCCAAAAATCAGGACTGTCCCTATAAAATCGGGACATCTGGTCACCCTACTCTGGATCAGTCTTTGACAAAGAGAACTAACCTTTGGGGAGGTACTGAGGAAGAGAGTCTTCAAAAAGCCAGCAGTCCTTTTACTTATCAGCACCAAATTCATCTTGTTTTTACAAAGGGGAGAATAAATACATGACTTGAGTTGCAAAGGGGCTGAACATCTGCATCTCCCAGGCAAGCTAATGAGTGTTGTAGGACCTCCGTCAGGCCAGAATTCAGACACGGACCGATACCAAACAGTTCCATTCGACTATCGTAATTTAGCAGGAGTGATCACATTTATTTAGATGAAGCGCTTACAAGGGCAAATTCTGGTCTCACTGACGTCTATGACAAACCACTTGTTGATTTCAGCAGGACCAATACTTGGTCCTTTGACGTTCTCCTTTCACAGATGTTCATTAGTAAAGCCCTGTCCACTTTTGGGTACAACCCATGCTACCAAAAATCTGTGTTCACCTCTAACACATTTGCCCTCACCCCCAGACGTTGTCAGACGCATGTTTGGTTTTCTCAGTTATTCGCTAAAATCCTGTCTTATTTCAGACTACTCAAGGACAACTTACTGTGGTCCTCAATGGAGCCACATGCTCAGTGAAGGGTATGGGAGTTTTGTTTGATTTAAGACCACAGAAATGTCCCTATTCAACTTCAGCTACCGGCAAGGCATTATAAACAGAAAGAAATTCCAGTGGCAGCCGGGTTTTGTTTTTTTGTTTTTTTAAGAGGCACAGTCTCTGTTGAGATATCCTAAGCATGTTTCACTGTCATCGGGCAAAGTGAAAGGGAGCCAGCCAGCGTGTAATTAGCGCCTCTCTGCCGAGGTATCACAGTGGAAGTGATGGGGATGTCAGTGAAGGCTGCTTGGCCAGGTATTGAGCCAGGGGGAGGATACCTGGAGAGGAGAAGGTGATATGAGTCAAAGCTTAAAGGGGGAAGGAAGCGGGGCGGATGGAATCCAGCAGCTCTCCCCAGAAATAGAACCTCCCGGCCTACGTAGGTGACAAATGTTCCTTTCTCGGCTCTTTCAGAGGCTTTCAAAGTATTTTAAAGGGATTGCACCTCGGGATGGAGAATCTGCATCGGAAAACTTAGTCACCTTGAGTCCCAAAGAATACGAAACAAGTGATAAAAATAGCAATCGGTTGCTGCTTCCGTAATGAACTAACACCCACTCCCTGCGCCAACAGAGACTCTTTCCACCTGACATTTAGGAAGATGGGCCACCGAGAGTAAACCTCTCCTAGCTGCTGCTCGTACAGGGCTCTTCCCACCCCCAGCTCCCGCTGTCATTTGGCAGGTTGGGCTGGTCAACGCGAACATTGTTTGGACTCCGAATGGCTGTTCAGTTCGCCCACATTTGTATCTCTGCCAGGGCCTGATCCAATCCTTTTGAAGTCTATGGAAAGACTTCCACTGTCTTCCAGGCCATTGGGTTAGGCCCCTTATCTGCTAGACACTGGTGTGAATGACGTTTATTTGCATATCTGGGCAATGCGGTTCCTGGGGTCTTTCCACATTCAGGCCTTGATTTTATTCCTTCCCAGGCCTCCTGTCTCATGACAGGCTTTTTCCACAGCCCTCTCTCAAGGCTACTTCCACAGCACCACACTTCCCCCAGGGCTACACTAGGGAGGGGGGGTCGATCTACGATACGCAGCTTCAGCTCTGTGAATAGCGTAGCTGAAGTCGGCGTATCATAATCGACTTTCCTGGCCATGAGGACGGCGGCGAGTCGATCGCTGCCGCTCCCCCGTCGACTCCACTTCCACCTTTCGATGAGGTGGATTTCCGGAGCCGACGGGGAGCGCTTTCGGGGATCGATTAATTGCGTCTAAACGAGACGCGAAAAATTGATCCCCAAAAGATCGATTGCTACCCGCCGATCCGGCGGGTAGTGAAGACAAGCCCCATGTCTGAGCTCTCCCTGGTCTACCTCACTAGAGACACTCACAACAAGTCCGATGTCTCCCTAACTACTCACCTTACTGACCATATATATATATAGTCCTGCAGTCACTTGATCCCTGCCATCTGTTCCTGAGACTCTACCACCTATCAGTCCCTTTAGATGACATCCCCCAGAATGCCCTTGTTCAGGGCTGAGCCAGGACTGGGCCATGCTTGCCTATCACCTCCCTTTAAAGCCAGTGGATACTATGTCACGGTGACTCTACACAACACACTGTAAAATTATAAAATCACAGAAACGTAGGGCGGGGAGGGACCTCAAGAGGTCATCTAGTCCATCCCCATATGCTGAGACAGGATTAAGGGTATTTAGACATCCCTTAATAAGGGTATTAAGCATCTGTCTAACTGGTTCTTAAAAATCTCCATTGATGGGGAATCCACACTTAACTTGTTTCACTGCTTAACTGTCCTTAGAGTTAGAAAGTTTTTCCTAATACTGAATCTACGTCTTCCTTGCTGCAAACTAAGCTCATTACTTCTTGTTCTCCCGTCAGTGGGCATGGAGAACAATCCATAAAACTATCCATAAACTGCCTCTGCATAAAGTGCTGTCAAATGCACAGAGGAAACACATTGGGGTGTGTGTGTGTGTGTGTGTGAGAAAGGAAATACAATTTTTTCCTCTAATCTCTTTCATGTACAGCCATCTCAGGGATTACTTGTAACAACTCTAGGTAAATAGTTTTCAGACAGAAGTGTGATGTTCAACTTGACGTTGTCCTTTTACAACCCTTTTGATATCAGGAGGCCTTTGATGTAGCTGAAGGATTTAGCCTCATTTTTATTGTCATCCTGTATATGATTTAGTCTTTTTGAAGTGAATATTTAGAGATGGGCCTCACCCAACCCCCGAACTATGAACCTTCCCTGTCCCCACCCCACTCCACCCCAACTATGCAATAATTGGGATCAAGATCTGGATCTCAGCTTTGTGGCTGGCTCCCTCTCCTGATAATTCAACAAACTAAAATCCTGGATCACCCCCAAACTTCGGAAACATTGGCATTTGGATGTAGAACTTGCAACTCACACCCAGCTCTACAGATCTTCATAACATGGGCATGTAGGTCGCGCTGGCAGAATGGGCAGGTGCACGAATACATACAACCCTCACAAGTAGGATGGAATTACACTTCGTTTGCAAACACACAGACACACAAACATCACAGGTACAATTTAGGAATGTGTGTTTGAAAAATGTAGCCCCTTAATCTGTGCTTGTTTTATTGTAAAATCTCCAGGATGACTATTTTTTAGCTAAAAAAAAGTCATCCTGGAGAATGTGAGAATACGTTTTATTTACATAGTGCCTAGCTAAAAAAGTTATCCTGGAGATTTTACAATAAAACAAAAACAGATTAAGGGGCTACATTTTTCAAACACGCATTCCTAAATATATATATATAAATGCATATTATGTAAGGCCCTTGTCCTGTGATGTGCTGACTTCATTGGGACTCGAGGATACGCAGCACCTTGCAGGATGGGTCCCCAAATATACATATATGCATATATAAATAGCTGTCATGGCTCCAGGGCTTAATCCCTAAGGGCTGATGAAAGTCAATGGGAATTTTTTCTGAGTGAGGACTGTAGGATGAGGATCAAATTTCTATTATCTCTACATTCTGACCTATCAGCTTCTACTACTTACACAGCACCCCTTCTGGAGAAGCACACCGATTCACCATACCCCAGACAGCCCTTCCTGTAACCAGGCAAGAGAGATGATGCAGCGAGTCCCTGAAATACACAAGAGACCTTGCTATGCCATGCCAAGCTATTAGTCTGGGAGGTGCTTAGACACTAAGGTGATGGGCATCAGTACAAATCCCATAGAATGGCAGACAGTGTTTCTTACTGAGACCATAAACCAGGGGTCGGCAACCTTTCAGAAGTGGTGTGCCGAATCTTCATTTATTCACTCTAATTTAAGGTTTCGTGTGCCAGTCATGCATTTTGATGTTTTTAGAAGTTCTTTTTCTATAAGTCTATAATATAGAACTAAACTATTGTTGTATGTAAAGTAAATAAGGTTTTTAAAATGTTTAAGAAGCTTCCTTTAAAATTAAATTAAAATGCAAAGCCCCACCCCCACCCCCCAGACTGGTGGCCAGGACCCGGGCAGTGTGAGGGCTGCTGAAAATCAGCTTGCATGCCACCTCCGGCACACGTGCAATAGGTTGCCTACCCCTGCCATAAACCATAATGGATCTAACTTGCCATCTAACTACACCCTGCTGCAGTATTATATGGCTTTTCAGTAATGCCCTATTTTATTGTGCACTGGCGCCAAGTGACTGCTTCTTTTATGTAACTACATTTGGGGCCAGATTCATTTCTTGGTTACTCCTGTGCTCACTTACTGGGGTCCCTCTTTGCATGGGTGTAAATGAGAATTAACCCCCATGTTTTACTTGGTAAATGCTCTTTAACTATTTAGCAGTGACTTGTTCCTATAGATTGCATGGGGTCTACTATTCAGCAAAAATGACATCCAGCTACTGATTTTTCAGCATTTTCCCAGGGCTGAGGCTTTCTGCTGAGCAGCATCCTTGATAATTACACTCAAGAGATCCCAGAGGGATTCCTGGGTAACCGCACTACAGTTTCCATGGCAGAGATAACAATAGGTCGGACTCTGTGATAACAAATAACAATGGATTGTTAATATTTTAATTAACAATGCTGTGGTTTACAATGTGAGGTACACCTCTCTGGCCCCCCATATTCCCAGTAAGACACTGGGTTGCTGTACCACAGTTGGACACAAACAGGATAATGAGACAGAAATTATGGTGCTTAGATACTGCATTGATGAGATTATTAATACACTGATACTAGAGACAGATTGGAAGCTACATTCAAAACATAAAGCTTACCAAAATATTTATTATTAATTATTATTTCATAGCAGGGGGTCTATTTTATTTCTCACAGAGCCCCACTCTTGACCCACATCCCCAGTGCCTGGGAAATCATGAGTTCAAAAGCCAAGGACCTGATTGTCACTAACGTCCATTTACACCTCTCTGGCAGGAATATAATTTACCCCTCCTTCCACGCCCCTTTACACTGCCAGGGAGAAGTAAAGAGGCCTTTGTATAAATGAGAATCAGGCCCCCAAGCTGTTCAGCTGCCTCACCTTCTTGCAGAAATTTACCATCCCCAGTGTGGCAAGGCGAGTGAGTGAAAGGAAGATCAATATAATAATTCCCTTCTGAGGATGTGGTCAGCCAGCTATTCACCCTGCATGTAGTTACACTGCTACTTCATGGTAGAGCAGAGTCTGGAAATCTGTGCATTGATGCTGGGCTGGGGAGTGAAATTTTGAAACTGTGCCCTGACTTTACAAGGGATATGGACTGGAAATTATAAACCACCCCTTGCAGCTCCTGGTGCCGCTGCTTAGAACCAGCACCTCTCTCTACCGTTCTGCGCAGTGGCTCTTTGTAGGTGCTGTGATAAAGTACTCTGCCCTCGAATGACGTGTGAGCCCAAGCTGCAAAACAGCTCAGCCTCTGGAGTCCCATCCCCCCGAAGTCTGCACGAGTGTCAGCCCCAGGTGTTTATTTGGGCTTCTCTCTAAATCGAATGATCAGTTACCGTATAGCTAAAGCGGGGGGCAAGAATTAAATAAAACGCCACTGAACGGCTAGAGCAGTGTCTCACATTACGAGGCCTCCAGGTAAAAGGGATTTTCTCTTTTATCTCAATGTGGGTTTCCCTTGTTAAAGGTCCAGCATGGCCTACAATGCAGTGAAGTCACTTTATCTGTTGGTTCTAAAACGTTGCCGTTCAAGGGCGTTTACCAACCTGTTGCCAGCTTGAGAACAGGCCGGGACTTCCTCCGGGGCTCACTTGCCTCAGAGTGTTTCATCTTCCTCCAGGGCACCAAAGAGGAATCAGGAAAAGAGAGCACATATCACAGGACAGTCAGCTTCCCGTCTTCGCAGGGGATGGGAAGAGGATGAGTTGATCTTGGGTGGAGGTTCAAGCACGAAGCTGTCGAATCAGAAGCCCAGGCATAAGCAGCATTTAAAAGTTCAGTGGGGCTTATAATTGGAGCTGAAGCAAAAGCCTGAAAGGTCACAATGCTTTTTATTAGATTAGCCAGCATATTCTCAGAAATCTGGCCCCTCTGCTAAGACATTCCAACGCCTTTACAATGGGCGGGCCATTCCCAGCGGAGAGATCACTACATGGATAGTCCTCTTGGGAGTTAGGTCAAGAGGGGTAGAGAAAGGGCAAACGTGAAAAGCAAAGAGAGGCTGTAGGCTGAAAGACTGTCAGACATCGGCTGCCCCCTTTGCAAGGAATCCCCAAAGACAACTGCACGTGCAGAGGTGATTGTTTAAACCCAGCTCACCACAAGCTCACAGACCTCTCACGGGCATGACTCAGGTATCCTAGTGCACATGTTAAGGGCCGAATCCTGCAGCCCTTACTTGGGTGAAATTCCAATCGACTTTCCATTGAACGCCATGATTTCCATGGGAGTTTGGTCTCAGGAAGGACTGCAGGGGTACGTTTTCTCACATTTAAGAGGGGAAAGGTCTAGTGACCAGAGAATTAAGACATGCTTAGGCTAGCTACATCCAGTCCTGTTCTACGGCTCTGTTCAGCGATGAGAAAAGCACACAGAGGGTACCATATGCCTGAGCAGTATTCAGGCTGGCTGGCATGTAAGTTTGCCTCCTGTATGTGGTTGATTTGATCTGCTAGACCGAGCACATGAATAGGAAAAAGAGGCAGAAACACTGTCACTTGGGACATTTAACTGGAGACTGGACCAAAGGCTAGAGAACGTGCACTAGGGAGCCATCCTGCACTGGCTGATGGGTGGCTGAGACCCAGTGGGTTTTTGCCTCACTGCCCTGCCTTGCCCTGCCAGCAGAAACAACCAGATTGATTACCAACAGCAACCTATTATCCTACTGATCCTAGGGGAAAGCACGTGAAACCCAATAATCTTTTGAAATGGAGCTAGTACAGTGAATAACAATCTGCATCACAGTATTTAGCCTCGCTCCAACTTGGCAGCAAGCAGGGAAGGAATTCGGCATCCAAAAGGGTTGGCTACAGGCAAAGAGATTTGCACAAACCAGTCGAGAGCAGCTACCTGGCTGCCAGGAGGCTCCCTCAGAAATCCTTCCATTTGGTTGGCTTCCTTTGACCTCGTTGCTACGCAACAGCATATGCCTTTCCAGCAAGCTTCAGCTTTTCAAAGGCAGAGCCCCGTCCTCCCTGTCCTCCTCCCGCTTGGGCCCCCGCCTCCCCAAATGTGACATGAATCAAGCAGCTCCGGAGGAGAAATGATCTCTGTCTCGCAAGGAGGGTTTTAAATAGAGCCGCACTGTGGTACAAAGACTGGCTTAATGAGGGCATCCACCCCTGCCTTGTTCCAACCGGAACGGGCAGATGAGCCTTGTTACAATAAAGAAGGGAGGGAAGGAGGGAGAAGCAGGGAACTAATTGCGCCATTTCATGAAATAAACAAATCTATATAATTAAAATGACTATGAATGGGGGGCCGTTCAGGGCCTCTGGCTTCCCTACTGTGTATCCCATTCCCTGTGCTACCCAACTGCAGCGGCTTAACCAAAGGTGCCGGTTATTCCATCCAGTGCCCGCCACCTCCCGTTCATTTTTGTACTCTAGCCTGCCCCAGTACTTGGATTCTTCCGAACCATGTTGGTAGAGGCGAGCAGCAGTGCCACACCGCAGTCCCACTCAGAGGCTTAGCATTAAAGGAGGGAGCAGCAGCCTAGCATGCCAAGCACAGAAGACTGATGTCCCAGCGCTGGCCCATCTCTGGGGTGTGTTTGCCCCCTGCCTGGGAGCTCACACTTATTAGGCAACCGACTCTCGGAAGAGACCACCCCAAAGTGTCCCAAAGCATAGTGAGTACAATTCTGCGCCATCTTTTTTATATCGTCACCTCAGATAGGCACCTGGTTTTAGCTGGTCCCTTAAGGCAGGATTCACTGTGTACATGACAGGAGGGAATCCAAGCTCAGGTGCTGTCCTCACTTATTGATCCACCAGGTATAAGCTCTCTCAGTCAACCTCCCGTCATGGTCACAACTGGGCACCAATTCACTGGATTGCTCCAACGCCATGGTCATACTCTATCTTTAGTCCATCAGCTTTGTCCTCACTCCACCATAACAAGGATAGGACTGCCAGGGGCTGCATCTGGCCCTTCGGGTACACGTCGCCTGCCCCTAACTGAACAGAATTGGTTTATTTCACAAAGACGACGACAACGAGCTCCTCTGAGGTCTCTGAAGCTGCCTTTGCACTGAATTGCACACGGACAAAAGCCAGGTGGGGGTAGAGAGACTATGGTTAAAACAAAGTCCTAGGAGTCAGGACATCTGGGGTCATTTCCTGGCTCTGCCACAAAACCCACTGTGTGTCTCTGTTTCCTCACATGTAGAATCCTTACCTGCCTCAAAAAGGTGACAGTGAAGCAAAATTCACTAACAGTTGCAAAGTGCTTTGAAATTCTTGTCTGGAAGGTGCTACCTAAGTGCAAAGTACTATTTACCCTTCCCTCAACCTGTCTTGTCTCATGCTTAGAGGTAACTTCCACTGAAGCTGTGAGCACAGGTGCGCTGCACCTCAGCAAACCATGCCTTGCCAGGTTACGATATAATTACAGATTCTGACCCTTCCTACCACCAGTTGGCTAACCACCAAATTTGGACATGCTTTGTAACGCCTTTCCCTCTCTTTCTCTGTTCCAGGGCTCGGCTCCCATTCTGGTAGTCATGGTGATCTTACTGAACATTGGCGTCGCCATTTTGTTTATTAACTTTTTCATCTAACTCAAGACTGGCTTGTTTGCAAAAATAAGAGTTACGTGTACGAACGGGGTGGGGGGGAACCAAACACAAATCAAAAAAAGGGAAAGATCATAACTTGAACTGTCCTATGACAACTTCCAAGTCTTTTCACAGAAGAACAACAAATGATTGAGTCTCACTCACAGTTTGCCTTTTTTTCCTGGGTAATGTTTTTTGGATTTTAGCCAAAATTCTTCGCTTGTACAACACTATGCTGTGTGGCATGGCAGAATGCTAACAACTCTCTGACCCTCCCAGCACCAGACAGGATGAGGCAGGATCCCAGCAAAATAAGAGTCAGTTATTTTTCCCCCCTCCAAAGTAAATAAAGAACAAAAATTGCAAAATGGAGGTAAGAGGGTGGGCAGATGGAACAGGGGCGCAAAGGGGGGTGAATGAATCTCTGGTGTAAACACTCAGCCCCATTGTTGTGAAGTTGATGGGGGGGGGGGGAATCCCCCTCTAACTCCCCCCCCCCCGTAACAACAACAAAAACCCTCATATTTTTCTTCCCCTCTCTGCTACCAGAAGAAAAGCAGGAATGAGGAGGAGAAAAGAAGGTGCTTGGGGAAGGGAAGAGTACAAAGGATAGAGGATGAAGGGAAAGTGGCCCATTTTTGTTTTAAAAAGTTCTGAAGCAATTAGCATTTAGCTCAGTTTTGGCATGGTGTGTGTGTGGGGGGATAACAAGGTGTAAATATCATACCTGCTGCCACCCTCCCGTCCTCACTTGGCCAGAGCAAAACTGCCCAAAGCCACCCTCCTTCCGTTCAAAGCTGATTTCTCTTAGCTACAAATCTGCTCTCCTCCTGCCCCCCACCCCCCCTAAATTGCCTGGTGACTTATTACGGCCCAACTTCCCCCCGCCCCATACACACACACTCATACACATCAGGAGCAGTGATACTAAAACAATCACCAGCTATCCCATCCCGAACGGCAACCACACCTACACAAACACACCAGCGCTTACAGAGAACGCAAGGAAGCAGTGTGGTGGGAGATTTGATTCTGATCCAGCAAAGGACATCTGGGGAGGAGCATTGCAACAGCTGCAGGAGTGGAGACGCGCGGCTGGGTATGCCTGTTACATCTTGCCATGGACCGCTTCAGACATCATGCTTGGGCTCTGAGCATGTAGTATTTTTGCACTTTGTATGCAGGATGTATATTCCAGCTTCCGACATGTCCCTGTAAAAAAACGTCATTGGCAACGGCAGCCTCTAAGGATGTATTCTTTTCTATACGTCACTTAGTTTTGTTCGTTTTAACATCTTTGTAATGGAAGTGGCCTACTGAGGTGCCTTCCACTCCTACCCTTCTATGATTCTATGCCTGCCTTGATTTTTTCCCCTCCCCCCGCCCCGATAATACACATTCATTAAAGATGCAGTACCCATTTCCTGAGCTGTTACGCAATGACAAGAGCATGGTTTTTACCTCAATTGCTTGGAAATTCCTGAAGTCCCATTGCATTCCAAAAACAATTTAACTGTTTTCCCTGCCCACCTCCATCCCCAAGACCACATGGTCCTTGCCTGATACGTCAGCTGTGCACTTCAAATGGTTAACTGCCTCTCTCTGATACAGTATGTATTGGAATCCTATCCAACCCACAATTACACACACTGCAAGTCCACTGGATAAAGAGGGGTGGGGGAGCCATGGGGGTCAGATATGGCCCGCATACAATCCTCTAGATTTTATCTGTGACCAAATCCGTCTCATCATTTTACATACAGAGTCTTGGGCACAACCCTGACTTGTGGACTTGGCTTTGCTTTGCTTACATTTTAGCTGTTTCTCTGCTACCTTTTCGGCAGATTTCTTTATTACACTGCACTGGATTGCTATATTTTTAACCAGAAATAAACTAAAGATTAGCGCATGTGCCAGTTAAATTCAGTTCTTTTCCTTAAACTGCCACACTCATTCCATCTTGCCGTTTTCTTTCTTTTTTTTGTTTTTGTTTGTTTGTTTTCCTTTCGGGGTTGAGGGTGTGGGATGGAAGGAATGAATGGCAGATAATGCAAGCCTAGTAACCTTTCTGATCATTTTGTTTCCAGGGGAACAGTCCATCTTTTTTGCCCATCTTCATTTTTTTCCCCCATTCATCTTTTTTAATATTGAACGGTTGCTGCAGACCTTAAGTGAACCAAATAACGACATAATGTAATTGCAGCCCTAGGAAATCATACATGCTGCGATATGTGTTTTGTAATTCTGTTTGCAACTCTTTGTAAAGATTCTAGAGAACTTTTTTTGTACATTCCAGTAAGTGCATGACACACGGATACCTACAGAAGCAGGTTACATATTTAAATGCAAACACAGTACAATATTTAGATATGTATAAAACAGCACAAAAATGCATATCATTATCAAATAAAAGTACTAGTGGTTTCATGACTAGGTTTCTCACACTGGTGACTGACTAGTTATTACTGCTTTTCTTTCAGACCTCCAAGGAATCAATATATTGCTACCCCAAATTCAACTTAACTCCATTTGTCTTTCATCTCTTGGTTTCTCCTTTTGAAGCACCTGGCATCGGCCACTGTCGGAAGACCAGTGGTCCGACCCACCATGGCTGTTTTTATGTTCTAGTTTCCATGGGACTAAAAATTCAGTCAAGCAAAGTGTCTAAGATTCAGTGGGTCTGAAAGACATTTGAAGATTAATCTTAATTGGTTCCAATGTTCCCTCTAATTTTTGACAGGCCGTGTGCGCAAAACAATGTCTTCTGTGCAAATTTTTGACAGGCTGTGCACGCAAAAAATGTCTTCTATACAAATTGTTGTGCTTCTGTGCAAATTTTTGTGCGCGCAGTGTTTCGCCGTGTGTGCAGGGTTTAAAATCTGTGTGCGTGCGCACACGCACACAGCTTAGAGGGAACTGTGATTGGTTCCCAAACAATGTGATTAAAAATAATGATCCCTTGATTAATCGAGGTGAGTTGAGCAATTTGTCTTAGCTCTGTGCTTTCACATCCACCCGGAGCCAAAAATATGATTGACAAGTAGCCCAAAGAGATAAACAACTCATTGTACTTGTTCTACCTCGTAAGTACTGTGTTCAGGGCTCTCTTTCTCTCTCTCTTCGGCATGTCTTTAGACACGCATCACCATAGTATTTAGACACCACATCCACATATACTCTCTCTCCATGCTGTTTTACGTGTATACTCACATGCATAGCTAGACAGATGCATGCAAGCAGCTATGCAATTCTGAAGACAATTGACTTTGCTTTTCAGTCTTAGGGATCTTCTCATTTTCCTAAGGAGGAAGTTGCAACTGTTTAAAACCAATCCAACCTCATGTCATGAACCTGCCCCCAAGATGCAGGAATGGACCAAGCTCCCCACCCCCACTCCCACCCAGATGCACGTGGTTTCCTTGCTGGACTGCAGAAAGGAAACCTTCACATCTCACCTGGACCACCAGTGGATCATTGTGAAGTCAAGTCTTTCAGGGATGAGTAAGAAAGAAGGATACAAAAGTCCCCCAGATTGGCTTAGCTCTAGTCCATCTGGCTGTTCTTTTTCCTCCAGGAACCACCTGGATTGGCGAGGTCCCTTGGAATGTGTAGTAACATCCCATGGCTCATTTCACACAGCCCTATGACATGGAGTCACCCACTCAAACCATTGACGGTTGTACGCTGTTGAAACAAACTTTTCATTTGTTCTCTTGCGAAGGTCCCTTTCTCTACATGTTAATCAGTTACCGTGCTGATACAGCTAAAGGGCCCTGAAGAAATTGGATGTGGCTGGACTGAGTTGCAGGGGGGGAAGAAAAAAAAGCAAGCTTAAAACAAGTGTGTAGTTTAAGTAACCGAGGGCCTGATTTTCAGAGATGCTGAGTGCCTGCAGCTCCCAATTATTGCAGCTGGAGTGGTGGATGCCTCAGCACGTCTGAAAATCAGGTCCTCGCTGAATTTCAGGAACAGTGTTTAGTCTATTACTATTGTTTTTCCTCTCTGACCTACACTGTATAGCTCTCTGGCAAATCCTGCCCTGAACCCAACTTTGGAACTATTACTGAAGGCAATGCTGTGCGTGGGACCAGCACATGGTGTGCATTAGAGACCTGCCCTGTGAATAAGAGATCCATGATGTGCATCAGAGGAGAGAGTGGTTCCCTTCACTCATAACCTTGTCTCAAACCTCATGATTCCTTAGAGTTGCTTTTTCCTTCATACTTTATCCCTCTTCATATGAATCCACTTCAGGTTCCAACAACACATGTAGTGACCAACTCATTTTTCCAGGGTATGGATAATTGTGTAATTATCACACTGACCTAGGATAACTACCACGGCCAGTGAATCCCATGGTTATCAGATGGTGTCCAAAGTTCCAAACACAGAACACGCATAGGAGCATTCGTGCCTCATAGGAATAGAGCCTTACCCATCCCCCACAATTTACGACTTCTTAGTGCTCGCTTTGCATGGCGTAAGGTGGTGGTTGTTTTTTGTCCTGGAGGGTGTAAAGGTACCCAAAGGCTTGGCTGCTGCTGAATGCTATTAGTACACCTGCCATGCAGCAGAATGTAAATGGCCCAGCCTATCCTGGCATTGGTGGGTCGTACGGCCATTTTCATACATGAAATGTATGTGAAGTAGTGGAGTAGTGGAGCAGCATGGATTTTGGCAGCCCCAAAGAAGGGCTGGTTCCACGTGTGTTGTGCTGGTGACGCCTTTCACACAGCAAGCCTCTGAATGTGAAAGCCCCCCCCCCATTTATAAATTAAAACACTTTTTTTCTATTTAACACTATTATAAATGCTGGAGGTGAAGCAGGGTTTGGCATGGAGGCTGACCGCTCATGACACCCCCCCACCCATGTCATAACCTTGTGATCCCCTCAGGGGTCACAACCCCCAGTTTGAGAACCCCTGTGTTAGAGGATAATTGGTCACTTCCTGTATCTGTCAAGGGTTTTAACACCACCAGCATTTTTGTAATCACGACCGGATGTTTTGTTAAAAGCTCGGCTCTAGGAATTATTTTGGGGGACGTTCTCTGGCCTGGGTTATGCAGGAGGTCAGACCAGATGATTGCAATGGTCCCCTGCTGGCCTGCAAGTCTCTGACCAGAATCTCCTTTGTCAATGTCAAATATACACACGCGCACTCTGACTCTTTTCCGGGTGCTCCCCTCGATCTCTATTGAATGGACTTCTGTCGTGCGTATGGTATGGAATGCAGGAGCATGCTACACTTTCCCGATGACAAGCTGACATTGAGTTAGGAGATCCATAGCGCTGAAGTCAGAAGGTCTGGCCTCCCAAGGAAGCGGACACCGCAGCATTATCCTTTAGCTATAGTGTCTTGCCTTGTGTTGCTGTAGAGGGGAGGCTGTCTGGAGACACTTGAAATCAAACACAAGGAGTAGGTTACTGGGCATAAGGACAGAGTTGCTGAGAAGCGCAGCTAATGCTGATTTGCGGCAAGAAAAGGACCACCCCTAAGCGGAGCTGCAAACGCAGATTTGTGCGACCCCGGCACCACAGCCGTGGGACATGCAACGAAGGCACACATCAGAACTGGAGTGGGACTGGAATGCACAGCGCAGCCCAAAAAGAGCAGACCCAAGGGCAAGCCAGGGGGCCAAAGAGCAGCATGTGATTTCCAGCAAATACACGCTCATGAAAGGAACGGGCTAATAGCACCGGTGGAAGAAGAGATCTCATTCAGATCAGAGGAAGGAAGCACAGGTAAGTCGGCAAGGTATCCAGATAAGCGGAGGAGATAAACATTACAGGGTGCTTGAGACATTCAGAAACAGCACTGAGCATCATGGAGGTACATGTGGGACAGCTGAGGCTAGCCTTGCTGTCAATGACCTCATAGACTCATAGACTTTAAGGTCAGAAGGGACCATTATGATCATCTAGTCTGACCTCCTGCACAATGCAGGCCACAGAATCTCACCCACCCATTCCTGCAATAATCCTCTCACCTGTGTCTCAGCTACTGAAGTCCTCAAATCATGGTTTAAAGACTTCAAGCTGCAGAGAATCCTCCAGCAAGTGACCCGTTCCCCATGCTGCAGAGGAAGGCGAAAAACCACCAGGGCCTCTGCCAATCTACCCTGGAGGAAAATTCCTTCCTGACCCCTAATATGGCGATCAGCTGAACCCTGAGCATGTGGGCAAGACTCACCAGCCAGACACCCAGGAAAAAGTTCTCTGTTATAACTAAATTATAGGGGAACTAAGTGCACTCCAGCAGCACAGCCTGGGTGGCAGGAGGAGCATGCTTGATCATGCACTGAGCACTCGCTCCATCACCCACGACCCCAAGATGCCACTTGCCAAGGCATTATCAGGGGCTGATTGTCAGCGTGAAGTCAAACATGAAAAATCAGGCCCTTCCTTAGCATGCAGGGTTTGTAGGAAGGTGATGAAGGAGAGAGATCAGGAAGGAAGGAAGGTCTGCAAGGAGGAATGATCCACAGGACTTCGCATCAAATGACACCTAATCTGACACCTACAATGTGGCAGAAGCTGTTGGGGACACATCACTCAGAGGTTCTGGTCTGGATGGGTTACATTGCCATGAAGATTGTCTGTCTCTCTGTCTCTCTCTCACACACACACACGCCTCTGACTGCGAGGATGACTCTGTGTGCCTCACTCACTTACACATCTTCCATACATCCAAGAGAGAGCATGGGTGTATAAAGCTCCACCAATACGTTTCTATACAGAGCATACACAATACAGAGGCATCTACCTGTTTATTTTTATCTCCCAATTTGTATGAAACACAAAGCCAAGGTCCCGATCACTGGTCATTAAAAATCCTGCAGCCCCATTTTCAGGTGTGTAAGCACTGGTGGCCTATCAAAGCACTGATTCCCCCAGATCGACTTGTTTTAACTGGATCTGGTTTTCTTCTCTGCTTCCTGTCTCTACCCTGCTGCATAATGGCCGCTTTGTCTTGCCCCAGAAGTGGCTGCATTTTGGTGCCAGGTAAAGTGATCCTGCTGAGACTATAGGAAAAAGCAGTTTGAGGCTTGCGAAAGGCACCAGCGAATCATAATCGGTGGCATCAGTAATTCCGCTGTTGCCCACTAGCCTCCCTGCCTCTCCGCATACTGACAGCAATTGTCTTGGTCAGCTGTAACGCTGAGGCTTTCTGCTCTAGTGATGAAGGTCAGGGCAGCCACTGGGCCCATCTCCACGTAACAGGTTGATAATAAGCCGCGCTTCTTGACATGAACTGAAAAATGTAATGAGCTTCTGCAACCCGAGGCCTGCATTTGTGAAAACCTGTGTGTGTTTGTCCTCCCCATCTCGCGGAGAGGCAGGGCAGCTCAAGGTTTTCTCCATTAGAGACCTACCAGCAGGGCCCACCAATGGTACTCAGTGCAGGCAGGAGGGAGGTCATTTCTCAAAAGCCTGCAAATGGAAAATATGTCCAGATTCATTCCAGATGAGGTGGGTGAGAACCAGAGCAATCCAGCCCCTGGCGCCAGGAAATGCCAACACTGTCCCTCTGCAGGAAATACCACACGTCGAGGGAAGGAAACACCTGTTGAATAAAGCTGGTTGGGAATTCTCCACTGAGACTTTGTTTTGCCCATCAGAAAATGATGATTTGTCAAAACAAACTGTTTGCCGAAAAGGTTGCTTCTGACAAATCTTCCAATTGGAAGAAATTTTGGTTTCAGAGTGGTCAAAACAGCCTGTTTTGACATTTTCAAAGTGAAAACTTTTGCAACGACTGAAACAAAACATGTTTGCTGACCTTACCCAACCTTTTGTTCCGATTATGGCTTCATGAAAATGTTCTAGATTAATTTTTTGTCGTGATTCTAGAATGGAAAAAAAATTCTCACCCTCTCTAAAATTCGGGGTGGAACAGGAAAACCATGTCCTACCCAGCTCCAGTGCTGTGAGATGCACATCTCTTTTCCTGTCATCCTGCAAGGCCCGGTCAAGCGGCAGGGAGAGTAGATGGGTGGTGAGCTGGAACACTGGAGACATGCAGAACCTTTTGCTGGTCATGAACATAAATCAAATACTTCGGTCATCCCTGCTGGACTAAATGGCTTGATTAGTTTAACTGCCACTCCCTCACACTGATATCTGCCCTGCTGCTGACACCTCTGCTATTTGACCGCCGTAACCTAAAGCCACTTGGGGAAACCAGTATCTAAAATGGACCCTGTTTTATGAGGAAGGGCTTTAGACGGTCATCTGATCAAACTTCCACCATACTTAACTCCTCCAGTGTCAAGAGTGACTGATGATGAGGTAGATACAGGCAATGCCTTTGCTAGTTTAAAATGAGGAGTGGATAGCACCTGAGAGTACTGGGATGTGAGGTGTTTAGTGCTAGGTCACTAGTTCAAATCCATGCCAGGCCATTTGTGACTGAAAGCGGTTATCTGATGGCAGCTGGAGGGCCTACGCAAAACGGACTCGTGGGTCTCAGTTCAGTTCCAACCGGGCCAAGTAAACCACCACTACTGGCAGCTTCACCCGAGAGACCAAGAACTCAGCATGCCTGTAGTGTGTTTCATTCAGGGGTTCGATAGTTGTTCTGCCCCCAAAAAGTCCTGGGCAGGGCTGTAGGGGGACCCAGGTCCTCCAACAGGTCCCAGCCCAGGGCCCAAAGTGAAGAGTTTATTGGTTGCCTCTTCGTGGTGCACCTGGCAGGCCTCCCGTGGGCTGCTTCCTACCTCCCCGCTCTCTCTTTGGCTTGGCGGTGTGGTTGCAGCCCCCTCATTCCCAGCACAGAGATCCCAATCAGTCCCAGCAGCTCACTCTTCAGCTGTCTTCCTAGCGTCCAGTTATTTTCCCTCAGCAGGGAGTGGGGGAGGGAAAAGGGTCAGGCCCTTACCCTCCCGGTTGGGGTCTTACCCACAGTCCAGACCTTTCTCCTCTGGATCGCTTTGCCTCCAGAGGCTGCAAACTGGCTTCCTCTCTTTGGACAGCCTCTCCTTCCCTCACCTCGGGCCTGACTGTCAAGTCCCCCTTTGAGCAGACTCTCCATTTGGTACATGCTCCGTAGCTGCTGAGGGGTGGGGCCCTTCTGGCCCAGTACTGCTCCTTCCCTTCGTTAGGCTCTGTGCGGGGTCTGTAAACACCATCATCACAGTGCCATAAAGATCAAACGAGGTCTTCACGGTTAGAGGAGGTCCCTTGAGGAAGGGCTGAGGCATGTTGGTTGGCCAGCATGCATGTGAGAGAGCCGCATGTTACCCATACTTGTCCTGTGGGTAAGCTTCAATCTCTAGGTTTCTCAAGCTGGCACCCGACCTTTCCCAAGCACACCCGTGTGTGAATCAGAAATGACTGGGCAGTCGCTGAAAGCTGCAGAGGCGACCCCGTCACAGAACAACATAGCTTTCTGCCAGTACACACGGAGCTGGTTCGTTTCTGGATTAGCCAGTGCACTTCATTATCCCAGCTGGTATCCAATAAGCTCTTATGTCAAGTCTTGTTCATTTCTATCTATTAGCCACCCACTCACAAAGAGATTCGCATCTCAATTAATAAGGATGAACACTCTTTTTTGCTGTTGTGGGCTACACCCCATGTTAACCTTAAACTAGACATGAAACCACTAATCTTTACAGTGTTGACTTTTGTCTGAATCCTGAAGTAAATGTGAGTTTTCAGTCAGCATCTTCATTTATTCTCCATTTCCACACCCCCCCCCACCCCCCGGTGCATGCCAACTGTTTTCTGGTCACAGTGCAATTATTCTGTGTGTGGACTACAAAGGAAAGGGAATGCTGAATATATTCTTATCTTTCTCATACATGCAGTGGCGAAAAAAGAATTGCCTTGGCCTTTTCTCTTTATTTTATTTGGGGGGAGGGGAGGAAAGCAGCTTGATTATTTACAAAAGAATAAATAAAACAAATTCTTTCCTGAATGTAAATGTTTAAATTCTAGCCTTTTTGCAAAATGAGCAACATAATACATTTAAAGGGACACTGCTGAGATAAAAATCACATACAACATATACATATACAACACACTAAAAAAGGCACAACCCTTCTATATGTTGCTCATCACACCTTAAATCACTGAACATTGAAAAAAAATTGGGTTTTATGAGAAACCGTGGGCTCCAGTGGATAAAACACTGGTCAGGAGACCTGGGTTCTAATCTCAGCTTTACTCAACCTGCAGTATGATCCTGGGCAAAGTCACTTCATCGTTCTGTGCCTCGGTTTCCCCATGAGGATAATAGTATGTACCCTTTTTTTTGTAAAGCCCTTTGAGACTTCTGAGCAAAATGCACTATGGTCCCAATCCATTGTCAACTGAAAGGCTTCAATGGACGTTAGCCTGGTCCCCAAAAGAGCCTCGCATGTTTATTGTTTGACATAATTTGGTCACCAAATATGCTGTTTGTTTATATTGTGCATTTCCCTCAGCTTGAGCAATGAAACCAAACTTGTTGGCTTTGCTTGCTGGTTTCACACACAGCTATAGGAGCTGGAGGTGCTCGGTCCCTCTGACAATCATCCACGCCGCTGGGGTTGGGATTCCAACTTGGCAGGAGACTGTTTATATTTTTTTTAAAGCTTTCATTTAAATAATAAAAACACATTACAGCTTTTCAGTTCATTTCAGGGTCCTGATCCCACAGTTAGGCCCACATGGACAGATCCTTGCTCCCCTGCAGAGCTTCCCTGATTTCATAGATTTTAAGGCCAGAAGGAACCATTGCAATTCTCTAGTGTAATCACCAGCATAACACAAACCATAGGACAACCCTGCACTAATTCCTGCTTCAACGCCAATAGCTGTGATTGAAGCAGAACTTTTCGTGGGATTCCATGTGGGTTAAGGCTCTAGGCTTGGGGTACCAATAGCAGGATTAAGGCCTCGTTTTGCAAAAGCAGTTTGTTTAAAAAAAAACAACTAAGCCTAAATTTTGAGGCCTAAACTACTTGATAGCACCCTTTTAACACCACCAGCAGCAAAGCATTCTCATGGCCCATGGGCTCCCCACAAGTATTCCAAATGGGTCAACACAGTTTGGTTTTCCTTCTGGCTGGCTGGCTGGCTCGCTCACACGCGCACTCTAATTTGAGCTTTATTGTGGTTTTTGTTTTAAGTGAATCTCAGCAAACTCTCCTTTACAGAATATTTCTCTCCCAGGACAGAATTGCTCAATATATTTATTCCCATAAGAAAAAATGTAAAGGCATAAAGAGGGAGCCATTCCCATCTCTCCCACACACACCACCCCCATTCCGGTGAAAAGCTAGCTTGGCACAAACACACACAACTACGTTTCACATTCAGCCTTTGAAGAAGAATAAAGGGAAAAAAGGAAAAATTCAAACCACTGACACACACTTTCTAGCGCATCTGCTGCATAAGGCTCTCTCAGCAGTCTTACATGGGCAGTATGAGAAAGAGAGAAAGAATTCTCCCTGACACCGCTGCTAATGCGCTTCCCTTGTTTATTTTATTTTTTTGCCCATCAGCTAAGGAACCAAAGGCTATGGAAAGATGCAAAAATAATAAAATAAACTTGGCCAAAAAACCAACCAAACAAAAAAAGCATGCTACCCAATCTGTTTAGAATTCCGGACGGGAACACTGAAATGGAGCCCGGCTTCCAGACCTTGCTATTTTTTAATTGCTACTTTCTGACAATAAAAATCAGCAACACAGCAAAACTGCAGGTTCTACGAATCTTTACGCACGACCATGGATGTGACACAAAATGGACTAAATAGCAGTGAGATGAAGCCTTGTGAACTAACCCCACTGACAAGATAACACACTGCTTGATGCTTTTAATGGAGCGAGTGCTGGTCGATTCCTTCCCTGGGTATCCACAAACACTGTGTTTTCACGTCTCCCCTGCAATTTTGCATGCAAGGTGCTTCCTTATCAGCTATGTTTTTATCTTAACAATTAAACAGTATGGGCAGCTTGTTTTATGGAACCTTGTTTATTTAATCTCCATTTTGTTCTAATTAGCCTCAAGGAAGCTAATGCCACTCTCCTGAGAGCCACGTTCCCTGGTGACATCCCCACAGAAGCGATACACAAAACAGTCTAGGGTTTCTCCGCACAAGGGGCGCTGGCTCCTTACGGTGTTGAGTCGAGTCGTTGCTGTTGTTTGCTGTAACTGAGACGCCCGCACGCCCTCCGTTATCCCTGTGGGCGACAGCAACGCTCTGCTGGAAGGACAGCAACGCCCTGGGCAGAGCGGCTGTTTCGGGGAGCAAGGGCGTAGGCGAGCAATTCAAAATGCTCATGCCCCTGTCCCCCTCCCCAAAACGTCATAGCTTCCCAGGGGAGAACATTTTACCATGCAAAACAGGCCTGGTGAGCACAAGGGATGTAGAGGGATCGCTTCCCCCACGCCCCTGCACTTGGAACAGCCGGGCTCCCAGGGCTCTGGGTGTACAGCAGTGTTAGTTACTAGACACCTCACAGGAGTTGTGGCCCTCACTCCCCTGCTGGCAGGGGCATGGCCATGGCCCTTCCCTTTTACAGGGATATGGCTGGAGGGAGTGCATTATGTATAAGAAAGAGAGAAAGAACCTGCCCTGATATAGCTGCCAATGCGCTTCCCTTTTTTACTGCTGCCCCTGCTCCCACCCCCCCCACCACAGGCAGTGTGGTTGCCTCTGATAGCACAATGCCGCCCTCCCCCACCCCGCGATGGGTTGGTCGATGGTGGCCTAGCCAGCTGTAATATAGCCGCTGCCCTGGAGGGCTACCACAGAGGGTGCGGTTAGACATTTTCCTTCTCAAGAAAGCAGGAGGCAACGCAGTTCAGTTGGGCAGCCAGGCACCAGACTGGCAGTCGGGCGAGCTGAGTTCGAGTCCCAGTGCTCCTACTGACTGTAAGCGACTCACTTCCCCTCGCCGTGTCCAACAGGGGCAGTGACGGCGACTTCCCTTCATAGTCTATGGATGAAGAGCAACACATTTTTGGCATGATGATAGCCAGCGAAGGTCTGGGGAGTTTTGAGCTCGTCGCACCCCCGACATCCACAGCAGCGAAGTCAGGAACCGGTAGGATAATGGCAACCACAATTCCCCCAGCACATTAAGTAACATGATGTTTTAAGCCAAGCCACTATCACCTGCAACATGCAGCTGCAGCCCACAGAGCCTACACACCATAGCTTGCAATGCTCCACTTGCTCTGGGCCCTTTCAGGTTCAATGAAGCACTGCCCTTTGGGACTTGTAGTCTGTACAGGTTGCACCTAATTAAAGATGGGCAAAATCTGCTCTGTACTTTTTTCAAGTTAGATGCACCGCCTGGAAAGTTGCCAATGTAGCCTTAGTCAGGCCAAATTCGAGCACCTTTGCTTTACCCCCATCCTCCTCCTATTGCAAAATGGAGCGATTCTGTGTCAAGGGATCATAGCTTGCGCCTATCGCTCCAGCTGCCATCAGCCACTCCTTGCTAGAAATACTTCGCAACGTTCTCGTTTCAGTTCCTGGCCCCAACACGCTGCTAAGTGGGTAATCGTGTTTTCCATTACCCTTCTCGCTGCGAGTCGGTCTGTGTCTTGGGTATCAATTTCATAAAAGCCTTTAAAGGAATAAATAAGGGGATTGCTGCGGAATAAATGTGATTCCCTACTGAAACCCACACATTCAGGCTGTCTCGCAAGTTGCTCAGAGAAAAAAACCAAAACAATACAAACCAGGTCACAAGTACTGCTTGAGGCTGAATATTATCTCAGAACTAATCATTCCACACGGGGCCATAACCCGAGCAGAGCAGCCACCCACGGTGCAAAGCCACAAGGGTGGAAAAATGGGGTGGAGAAATGCCCCCCCGCCCAAAAATGGCAGGGGGCACAAATATGCGTGCTCACCTCAGGCACTACAGTGTCTAGTTACAGATCTGCTTCCACACCAATGATGTCAGCAGTGGGTGGTGTCTTTAACATAGTAGCAAGGGGTTAATGTGACGGCAGCACCGCATACAAAGGTCCTCTCCCCAGTGCGGCTTTTACTCACGGTCAAAAGATGCAGGGGGCACTGCAGCCACCAGTACCAGGGCAGCCACTTTCATTTGTCGCTATCTCCCCTCAGAAGAGCAGCCGAGGCCTTCTTGGAATGCCCAGCAACCACTCACGCCGTGTGGCCTCCCAGCGGGAGAGACATGGGGGTGGCTGGCATGATGCCAGCACTGGCAGATGGTAGCCACTGTAAAATGCTTCTGTCTTAACTACTCAGCAGGCTGGGGATTTTGGGTAGTGGATAGGCCCCAGCGTCAAAACACTGGCGCTCTCCATCAGCCTCCCACTGACAGCTGGTTCAGCAGGCTGAGTACTCTCCCCTTCTGGGCTTAGCATTTACGCCCACGTCTCCCATCTCATGAGCCAGTCACCCACTCTCATTGCCGTACTTCACCATGCTTCAAAACAGGTCGACCTAAACCTGGCCCCAATTCCCACCTGAGCTGGCTATGTCCAGAGCTTTCCCTTCAGACCAGCTCTAAGGCTCGGCTCCTCAGAGGTATTTCACCTCAAAAGGTGAAATCAATGGAAGTTAGGAGCCGAAATACCTTGCAGGACCTGGGCCTAAGCCGTGCAGTGCTGCTGAAGGCGAGCGAGCGAACGAGACCCACCTAAGTCCTGATGCTTGTGTGAGTCAGCAGTGAACTCCACACCTTGAGCAGCTCTTCCAAATAGGACCCTAAATCCCAGCCACTGTTCCCTCCATCGGGCATTCCTGTGATGGGAACTGTATGTTGGACAGCTCGTGGGGACACATTTGGTTCACTCACAGACATTAAGACTACAGGGGACAAATTATGAATATCTAAGCCTGACCACCTGCATAACATAGGCCATATCATCTCCGCCAGTGAATAATTTTGGCTTCCACCCCCTGTGTTACCTCAAGATTTGGGCCCGTACCTCTGGCACCGTGAGAGCCAAACCCCTAGGTCACCAGGCTTTCAAACAAAGTCCCCTTCACTCACGCCAGGGAGAGAGCTACCATTACGCCAAAAACGTGACACTGCAAGGCAGCTACCACTGGCACACGTTGCTGTCGCAGATAAAGTCGTCCAGTCACCAAGCAACCGATTACGTATCAAAGAGCAAATGTCATTCCAAGCTGACAAGTCGCTGACGAGGGCCTGCCTACAGTGTGCCCCTTCTGCTGAGCTGGCCTGTGCTTTGGGGTATTGAGGAGCGGACTACACCAAGACGTATCGCTCAACCTCCCTTCCTTTACCCTGCCATGACGAAATGCGGGTGGAACTCCAAGAGCTGGCAGTTTCCTGAGGCGGCAGAGCCAGATTCAGGGGAGCCAAAGCCTTATGCTAGATGTGAATTTGCCTGTGTATTCAATCCTTTGCTGAGAGGCAGACACATCTGATCATTAAGGGATGGCATCAGCTCCATAGTGACTCTCATCAGGCCTTTCCTGGATAGAATGTCCTCTTGCTATAAAGTCGTGGTGATGGGAAGGAGACAGGCACCCATCAAGAGGTAGATGAAGGATCCCACTTCAAAAACCCTCCCAGGGATGCTGGGCATTTTCATGTTGATACTTCCGAATTAAAATAAAACCTTCAGAGATGGAGGCAAACGCAGGAGCTGGAGAGCGGTACTTAGAAATGAGAATACGCAAGAGAGAGACCCTGGAAAATACAGCTCCCTGTTCTATACTATGTTTTATTTATAACGCATTGTCCCTCGAGATCCAAATGTCTTCCGGAAATAGATGCTGAGAAAAAATTAAACATGGCTAGGTGAGGCTGCAGCCCAGTGGGAAAATAGGCCGCATAATAAAGAGTTGCAGATCATAGCAGGACTCCACAAAAATAATACTCAGGAACAGGAGGAAAGGAAGGGAGGGTGCCTTCCAGAGAGGATCCTGCCAAGAAATCGTAGGCTTGTAAACTGCCACACCTCTGTCCTCAATCCACCTGGTCAGCTCTTGTCGACACCAAGAGAACTGCCAACCCAGTACAGAAACAGAACTATTAGTGACTAAGCAGTCTGGCCATCAGGAGGCTTTCCACTTCACGTTGTCCGAGCACTTGGGGACAACAGACCCGCACCAGGAAAGAGACCTTGGCTAAAACTGAAGAGGAGTGAACTTGTGGGTGTCCTAAATGGAACTACTTTGCATTTGAGCCTTAAATGGATCTATAGACTGTTTTGTCAGAAAGAAAAACCAATGATATCAGTGGAGTGATTAAGGGGATTCTGGTGGATCCAAAGGGGGCCGGCCAAAATTTCTTTTGCAAGGCAAGAGCAAAGGAATTTAAAGTTAGGAGGGTTAATTAAGGAAAAACAAAATGACTCAACCAAACAACTTTATTATGAAAGCACTTGGAAAAAATTATACCCGGCCCCCGGCCAGATGAAGGACATTTGGGGCTAGGAACCTGAAGTGATGTTCTGATTCTATTAAGCAGTCTGTCTTCAGCCAACTTAAACAGCTGTCAACAAAATTACAATGTGAATTTAAAACTCAGCAGAACACATTCCCGGCCAGCAATCCTGTTTACTAAGGCCTGTTTACAGGGTGATAATGGCAGAAATATACTGTTAGCAGATAGGCATGCCAACCTTGGACTGCCCAAGACATTAGTGTGTAGCAGCCAGGGGCCTTTGGAACCTACAGTACATACCGGGTAAGAGGTACATCAGGTTTAGATGGCTGGTTCAATTGGCCGTTGTCCCAGTGAGGTGTTTGCACCCACACTGTTCATGCTCAGCAGCCCGCCCATCTACACCGAACCTTCATAAAAAGTCTTTGCCATCGCATGTGCCAATTTCGCCACCTTCTTCTCCTTTGCATCAGGGCCCATATTGTGGCGGGCTAGCTTAATCCAGTATTGCTCAGTCCTGGGCAGATAGTCTGTGTATTTCTCATCAAGCTGAACAGATGGGTGCTGCTTCTCTTCTAGCACACGACAGGAGGGAAACAGAAAGGAAGAGAGAGGTCACAAACAGCTGATGAAAGCAATCTGCTTGCCCATGTGCCAGGCCGGTTGAGAGGACGCTGCAGCTAACATATTTTAATGCGATAGTTTAAAGACTATCGATAGCTAGGGAAAATGCTTTTTCTCCTCAGGACACAGGCAAACATGGAACAGAATGTACTACGGAAATACGATTTCTTTTGGAAAACTCAGCTTGCCGCTGGATTTCTGCCTTTTTGAATTAAAGGACTAATAGCGCTGGTTGGAAAGGCGAAGAGACTTCTGTGCAGTGCAAACGCACTATCTGAAACATGCCCTCTCCCCACCCAATATCCCCACCCTGAGCCCACACGTAGCTGTGTCAATGAACCTCAACCCTGACCTGCAAAACTCCCTGCATCTTTTTCTGAGATAGAGGTGGGAAGCAGTGGCCTGAACACAGGACAGCAAAGCCAGCGGAGTTCTGACCCCTGACACCACCTCCCTCCCTGAGGGTTTAGTGAGGACTCTCACTTGTAAACGTGCCCTGAAGGCGAAAAGCACTGAGCCATTACCTGTTCCTAAATTCCCTGTAGCTTCTTATTGCTGGAAAATCCCAATGGGCTCCCCAACGGTCTTATTGCTGGAAAATCCCAACGGTCATTAAAAGCTGGCTAGGGTTGCTAATAAAGCACAGCAGTTTCAAATTCTAAAGCCACTTCATAAAATCAGATACAAGGTCGAAACCTCTAGAAACATCACAAACTGGAGCAAGGCAGCCAAAACTGCAGATGTGGGACAAAAAACACCCCAAACCACCACCAATCCATGTGTTCTTCTCACTCCTTTTTAGCATAATTACCTTCATCATCTTCACTCTTTTCATCAGAGTCTTCCTCCGCCTCCTCATCACCTCCCTCTGCACCTTCCACATCATCCCCCTCCTCATCGGACTCGGACTCTTCCAGCCACTCTTGAGTTTCTTCAACAGTAAAACAAACATATACAATGAATAAACGGAAACACAATAAACCCTCTTAGGGTGGCTGGAATTGTTACAGGGAGAATGAGACAGTCAGACAGGCGTCCCGTCTTTCTCAGCCGAGCAGTCATCTGCGGCTCAGCCACCACGAGAGACCAAGTTCTGAACTACTGATTAGAGTTTATAAGCATGCATGAAACAGAGCAGGGGGGAAAAAAGACGACCGATAACAGCTATGGAAGACAGCATGGTTCAGAGCCTGGGTTGACCAAGAATCAGGACACCGACATTCAAGTCCCACCTCTGCCATCTGCTGTGTGACCTTGGGCAAGTCATTTCTTCCACCCGTGCCTCAGTTTCCCCTCTTACCCTTTGTCTTGTCTATTTAAACCAGGAACTCTTCAGACTGTCTTCCGCTATGCCTGTACAGCACCTAGCACAGGGGCCTCGATCCTGGTCGGACGTTCTAAGTGCTACCACAGTACAAGTAATAAAAAATAATAAGAAGAAATCCAATGATGGGCGCCTGCCTCACAGTCTCATTTGATTGTAAGCTCCTCAGGGCAGGAGGCTTTGCCTTCATAAACGCACCTCAAACCATGCTGGCTGCTATGCCTTTAATAAATGCATATGAAGAAATAAGATTGTGGCCAATGCTGTACAATGCCACATGGGATGGGAATTCAAGGGCTCCACTCCCACGCTCCCAGTTTCCCTCCAGCCGTCCTCGTCCACACAAGGGCAGCAGAGAGAGGCACTGAGCGAACACGGGAAGCAACGCAGCTGCACTATATGGCCACCGAGGGAGAGGAGAGAGAGAGAAGTAGGGGGGAAGAATAAGGCAATTTCATCCAGATTATCTACTTATACAGATGTGAAAAAGGGAGGGGGTTGAAGACACAGCGTTACCAGAGAACCTGTTCTCTAAACTCACCTCAACATCACATGCCAAAGATAGTCAGTGAGAACCAAGGACCTGGCTTTTAAAGCTTTACCCTCAGCGGCATTTCTGAATCGATTTGACTGGGAGCACAGTGAAGCATCAGTGGTTCTTTCCGCTCTGAGGGCCGTGGGTACTGAGGTGGATTTAAGTAAAAGCTTGGAGTGAGCATGCTGTAGGTGGATTCATTAGGGGAAAGACCTGGATTAACTTTCCAGATGCCATGCAGAGAAACCTCAGTCAATATCGCCTGCCAGACACTGCCCCACTCCTAGAGAATAACCAACAGGCAACATGCTTGCAAAGCTACCCTGAAAATCTGGACCTCCAGATCCCTTTGGCAGTGCACAGGAGACGCCACGGTTAGTGGCAGGGAAAGCAAGCAGCAATGAGCTCTGAAAGTGGGGGTGGTGTCTATGCTAGGGTGTCAGACAATCACTGTGTGGAATACCCTGCTTCATGCTGTTGGCATCTGTATACTGAAGTGTGCTCAATTCTTGTCCCTCCTGCTGACTTCAAAGTGACCCCATTGATGATTTTATCACCTCCTCACAGCTCACTCGAAGTGGAAGCCCCTTTATTTCTGGCTGTGGAGTACCACTCCCAATAGGAAGTGAGCAGACTTAGGTCACAAGATTTCCCAAATGCCTTATCTTCCCTTCATTCACCCCAGGCAAAACTTACTTTTATACAAAACACACTCAGGCCACAATGCAGTAGCATTAGGAGAGGCCGTAAACATTCTTTATGACCAGGAGATTAAGGGAAGAATTTGTGATCCCACAATAAATAAGGCCAGTCGACTGGAGGTCATGAGGCCAGGGAAGGTTCTTGTACGGATTAATCTATGCCAAATTTAGTTCTGCTGCGTGTAAAGGGAGTCTGCTGCCAGCAATCTAAAGAGTACGGCCCCGCCTGAAATCTGCCCTGCAATGATTCACCTGCTTCCATGTCGCCCTAAATAGACCATTACTGAAAGACTGTAGGCTTAGGTGAGATTTGTCCCCAGTTACCATTAGTGCTGGAATTAGGCTAACTCTGGCTGTCCTTAAAGTATCAGGTGTTGTGCAGGTGAACTCTAGGTTGAGATTGAAAGCAGGCAGGACACCGGATGCAGAGACCCACGCCATGTGCATGAACTCAGACTGTGGCTTTGAGAACAGGATTTTATGTCAGAGTGGCTCTAGTATGCCTGTCTGGGAGAAAGAAAACAAACCTGCTCTATCATCATCATCATGATTGTTGCACAGCATAGTGGCCAGAGCACAGGAGAGGGAGTCAGGAGCCCCCGAGTTCTAAACCCTACCCACAGACTTTCACTGTGGACTTAGGCAAATCACTTAACCTCAACTGATTTAATTTCTTCATTTGTGACGTGAGGATGTTGTTTCATCTCTCGCCCCACTGGCTGGCAAAGATTCACTTCCCTCCAAAGACCGGAATGACAAATGGCTAGTTTGGAGACTGCTTGTGAATACACAATGAGTGAGAGGAAGGATGATGTAGTAGTTAGGACCTTGGAAAACCTTGGTTCCAGTCCATGCTCTGCCACAGACTTCCTTTGTGACCTTGGGCAAGTCACCTAGCCTCTCAGGGTATGTCTACACTGCAATTAAAAACCCTCTGCTGGCCTGTGCCAGCTGACTCCGGCTCACGGGGCTCAGGCTGTTTAACTGCAGTGTAGATGTTCAGGCTCAGGCTAGAATCTGGGCTCTAGGGCCCTGCGAGGTGGGAGGGTCGCAGCCTCTACACCGCAATTAAACAGCCTGTTAGCCTGAACCTCTTAGCCTGAGTCAGCTGGCACGGGCCAGCCGTGGATGTGTAATTGCAGTGTAGACATATCCTCAAGGTACATCTTCACAGCCAAAAAACCCCAAGGCAGCGAGTCCCATAGCCTGGGTCTATAAACTCAGGCTCACCGGGTTTGTGCTACAGTGCTAAAAATACACTTGTGGACGTTCCAGCTCAGGCTGGACCTCCAGGCTCTGAAGCCCAGGGAGGAGAGGTGGGTTTCAAACCATGAAGCGGAACATCTAATAGCTATTTTTAGCACCGTAGTGCGAGCCCCGGAAGCCCAACTCTATAGACCTGGGCTCGGAGACTCACTGCCGTGGGGGGTATTAGCTGTGGAGGTGTATCCTCTGTGCCTTGGTACCCCGCCTATAAAATGGAGATAATAGCCCTGCTATGCCTCCCGGGTGCTGTGCGGATCAACATATTAAAAAACGGTGAAGCGCTCAGATATTATGGTCTTGGGAGCCTGTTGTGATAACTGGGCCTAAAAATGGACCCGAATTGCGAGCTCAACCGTAAAATGTATGTGAAAGGCCATAAGATGTCACAACGACCTCTAACGAGAGAGGCTGATGGGAAAAGGCACGAACGGGAGACAGAACTGCTCTAGTCTAAACAAAAAGACCACAAGGGCTGTGTTGTGATCATGCCTGGTAAACAAGGGAAGTGAGAGACTGGAAATCAGTGAACCAAAATTGGTATTTTGGAAACAAGGCCTAACTGGTGGACAAAATAATGAGGGGGATGAGCTATTTCACCCACCACTCCTTTTGGGGTCCTTGAAGGAGACTTGGGGAGAAAAACTGACTACTGGAGGGAGCTTCACTACTATGGCTCCTACCCCCACTGTCTCCTGGGACCCCGGACCTTCCTTGTCCTAATCCTGAGAGATGCTCTGACCAGACGGGGCCAGAGAGAAGAACCGAGGTGACACCACCACCTTTTCTGGCTATAGCTGAATCCCAAACACCACCTGGGATGAAACGGGATCGGACTTTAGCAACAATAGCAGCAGCAACAGCTCCAGCTCCTCTCAACTCACTTCTCCTTTCTCCCACCGGACAGTTATTACCATCTTTGATCCCATCTAAGAGACTGTCAAACAAGGGTCTTTTTCCTTTTAAAACGCTTTCCAGCAAAAGGAACAAGGGATGTTGTTAAAACGAAAGCCTTGGTGAATACTTCACATTTTAAAGGCTTTAACTCTTTTTTTGTCTTTTCTGTATTTTTAATAAGAGGTTAAAAGGATTTGTAAGGATGTGTTTGCCATGGTGCTAAGGAGGCTGAAGTCTCTGCATAGCAAACCCTGAACTTTGTTTAAGGCTATTTAATGTTGGACAGTGACTAGGTTCCGTTAACACCGTAGGACCATTTATTCCATCTACATTAATACAACATGGTGCTGCTGAAAACCCCACCTGCCCAGTCGTCCTCTTGGGAGGTGCAAGTGCTGTACCTGCTGGAGATGGTGCTTGCAGGGCTGGCATGGGCACGCTGAGTGTATGCCAACACGGAGTATTCTAACTGCCTGAAATGCACAGGAAAGGATTAACCCGCGGTCATAACTTACTTGGATCCATCTCCACCAGGACCTTCCATTCCTCCATCTTGTGGAGGTCGATGCTATAGAGGTCATTGAGGGTGAACTGGCGGTCCCCCACCTCGAACATCCCCCCATAGACGTAGAGAACCCCGTGCTTCACTGCCAGCATGGCGTTTGAACGTGGGCACGGCTCCACCTGCTGGCCGGAGGCTTCATCACCAGCCTCCTCCTCGTCTTCCGATTCGGACCTCTCTGGCTCCACTTCAGGGGCAGAGACTACCTGCCTGATCGTCATGACAGTCCCATCCTCTGCCACCACCTCTTTGACGATCTCCACGGGGCCCTGAGGGGACTGGCCCTCTGCCTCTTCATCCCCGGCACCCTCTGCCTCAGCCTTTTTGCCTCGCCTACGTTTCTTCTTCTCAGATTTAGGTCCCTATTGATAGGAAGCACATTAGAAAAGCAGTCAGAGAATACTGTACGCGACTGAATCTGAGCGACACTGATGTACAGCATGGTTAACACGCCGTACAGTGGTGAACACAGTGCACTTCAATGCAATTTGGGGATTCAATTGAGGTTTGTTGGTGCCATAATTCTCAGATGATGGGCACATGCTCCAACCAAACAGTGACTGCTCTACTCGCTGTGAAGTGACCAACAGGAAAATCTGTGGTGTGCAATTGTTGCTTCTATTAATACAGACGTGTGTGCTAGGGCAGGAGAAACACAGCACTCTCTCACTCACACAAACACACAGAGATCTCACTAGTTTGTGGTTGGCACAAAACACAATGACCCACGACTTTGAGAAATCAAAACAGTTACTGAGTGCTAAATTATAGCACATTAGCGAGAAGAACTCCAGGTCTTTCAGAGTGCTGTACCAAAGGGCTGGAAAACAGTTTGCCAGGAAATCAGAAGCAAACTTGCTTGTGAAACTTTGCCTGTTATGGGACTGGTTTTCCCTCTTTCAGAACAGACTAAGAAGCACTGGGGTCAGGAGGAAGGAAGTTGAGTCAGGTCATCTGCACCTCATTTAACTCCTTGAAAACAGTTGGAGTAATGCCAAAAATCTGGGCGACATCTCCCCCTTCATCAGCCAGCTACAGGCTATGTTTTCACTGCAAAAAGAGGCATGTTTTTATATCAGGTTAACTATCTCACTGTAAAATCCACCATTGTGGTCTTTACCTCAATGTAACTAGTCCTGCTCAGCCGTCTCTCTCTATATCCTGGAGTTTACCTTGACTAGCTACATTGAGATAAAAGCTACAGTGCTTTGTTTCCACAAGGATTCTAGAATGAGATAACTCCCTCAATGTAACAAATATGCAAAGAAGTTGTGACTTGTAGCTACACTCTGAACAGAATTAGATTTAAAACCATAACAAAGTCACAAATCAGAGAAATTTCAGATTCCATGGGCTAAGATAAACTGGGAGGATTTATTGTATATATTTTCCCCAATACCTTTAGTTGTCCAGGAAACCAGCGGTTCTTTCCCATATCATAGAAATAAATATCACTGAAGAAGTCTCCTTCAATGCGCTCTTCCTCTTCTTCGTCGTGCACACCTCCGAAGAGAAGGGACCGGTTATTGGGGCCTATTGCCACAGAGAAGCCAGACCTGGGAGTTGGTTTCACACCTGACGGGCTAAGCCGATTCCACACCCACTTGTCTGGTAATGGAAAAAGAGAAAGAAACAAATAAAAAGTCAATTCACACAGAGGGTGGCTGAAAATTCCAGCCGCTTCAAAACTTCAAAGGCCCTTCTATAGCAATATCAGCAAGTATCTCCCTGACCCATTTTGGTTGTCTTAGATATTTCAGTGTCTTCAACAATTTCTTTAAATAATGTTAATCATAACGATTTGCATTTGCCAGTTTAATCACCCAGCTAATCCATATGTTCCATTTTCCATTCTTTACCCTTAGAAAGCAATTGTGTATGCAAATAAAAATTGTACATCTGCTCTTTAATACCAAAAGCCATCTTCGAGATATGCTTTTCAGAGAGGGCTGGGACGAAGATGGGAATCATAAAAAGCAAGTGTGTGTTTAACGAAGGGAGGGGCTCATATTTCTGTTCATAGCACAGGTAACACACTGGCAAGGTCGGACTAAATGCCTCTGTTTATTTGCAGGCCTAGAATGCCATATGCGGCCACAATGCAAACTTTACCCACAGAGTGCATAGCAAGTAGGGTACTGGCCCTGGAATACAAAAAAAGCTGTCTCTAGGGATGATTGGGAAGCATGCCTCATTCTGGTACCTTTCCCAGGCCTCCTCTACCAGCAGACATGGCCTATGTTGCCAAAGTCTATGTTGCCTTTTAAATGCTCTAGTCCTCCAGGAAAGAATACCAGGCTCACTCAACAGAGACTTCAGGTCACACTTAAAAGCAGTACCCCAGGGTGGAAAATAGCCTGCATTCCAAGCCCTCCCCCTCCAAACCTTTCTAACCCAAATTTTTAGCAGCTCCATTCCAGCTCTGAAATGCAGGACGCAAATATGTCGCAATCTACATAGGACTGAGTGAGCATTAGTAGTCATGCAAAACAGAATCCAGCAATGGGTCACTGAAGAGTAGTGTGCCTAATCTGTGTATTTGGGGAGAGAACAGGTTTTCATACTGGGACCGGCAAGGTGACAATTGCTGAAAGGTGCATGGAGGAGGAATTAAGCCTTTACTTGTCAAACTGACAACCCTCTCCAGCTTACTCATTTGGTTATAAACACAGTGGCTAGTGGATATTAAACAGGAAAGAACATAGTAGGTGGAGATGGGAAACACCTACTCGATACATGAGTCATTCACCCTGTATGCACAGGACACAGATCCTGCATTGACAAGAAAGCAAGCGAGGGCCAGGTTTTCAGAGCTGTACATATACTGTTCTGGGGAACGGACAATCCTAAATTTTGTTCTGAGAAAAAAAAAAAATCCAAACATTTTGTTTTGACCTGAACGAAACTTTTCTGAGGCGCTCCCTGGAGCGGAGTCAGAACCAAATCTGTACATCACAGAGCACTGGAGAACTTTGGATTCACAAACCCAGATCTGAGCCAGATCTCAAACTCAGCCCTAGTCCTAACCCACTGGGCCTGCTATCTCACGCTCCCTACATACACTTCACGGCTAGTACTAATCACAGCTCCAAAACCTATATTAGCATTTGGCTTGGGCTGTGCACAGAGGCACCACAGCAGGGAGTAGCAATGACACACCCTACTGCATTCCCCTTCCACAGCTGAATGGGAAACCAGCAGCACTCGCATCATTCGACCCTTTCTCTGCTCCAATCCCAGCTTTGCTATTTCACTTACCTAGCCCAGGGCTACACTAGGGGAGGGGGGTCGATCTACGATACGCAGCTTCAGCTACGTGAATAACGTAGCTGAAGTCGGCGTATCGTAATCGACTTACCTGACCATGAGGACGGCGGCGAGTCGATCGCTGCCGCTCCCCCGTCGACTCCGCTTGCGCCGCTCGATGATGTGGATTTCCGGAGCCGACGGGGAGCGCGATCGGGGATCAATTAATCGCGTCTTAACGAGACGCAAAAAATTGATCCCCGATAGATCGATTGCTACCCGCCGATCCGGCGGGTAGTGAAGACAAGCCCTAAGTTTCTCTGTTCCTGTCCTGTCCGTCAACAAGGTGCTTTAAAGGAGCAAACCCTGTACTGCTCCTATGGTCCTGCAAGTCTCTGAACATCAGTGACCCAGTATGGTTCCACTGCGTGGAGAGGGGCAGCATTGGAGGAACCTGCACAAAGATCACACGCCCTCTCTGTGCCGGAGATCCCATCCCTGCAAGGATTGCCATGCCACTGGCATGTGGGGTAGCAGGCACAGGGGAGGGCAGGCATGCCACGGGGGACACAATAATTGTGAAATCGACTGCAGCTTTGGGCTACAGAAACAGATGCTGAATAGCCATCGGTGCCTAAGAATTCCTTCTCCATTGTCCTCTACAAAGCTGCCTGCCTGCATGGGTGAGGGCAAAGGTTTGTCCCTAAACACCCCACATGTCACCCAAGGAAGGGGAGCAATTCATCTCATCTCCGCATTCAACTTGTGTTTTACTTTTTAAGCAAGACTCCTAGTAAAAATCCTCTAACTGCTCCTGGAAAGAAGAGAAATTCATAGAATATCAGGGTTGGAAGGGACCTTAGGAGATCATCTAGTCCAACCCCCTGCTCAAAGCAGGACTAATCCCCAATTTTTGCCCCAGATCTCTAAATGGCCCCCTCAAGGATTGAACTCACAACCCTGGGGTTAGCAGGCCAATGCTCAAACCACTGAGCTATCCCTCCACCCTAATTCAAATCAACTTGTCCTGGGGAAGCGGTCCATCTGGTCCGCTTCGCATCAAAGCAGATCCAGCAACGTTGTGGTTTTTGTAATTGGTGAAATTTCATTCTGGGTAGTTTTCTTTTTATTTTTATCATCATGCAGAGGGACAGAGAGGATTGGCATATCAAAGCAGCTCAGTATCAACCACAACCCAGCCCTATTCCCTCTTACAGTCGCTGAGTGGCAATCCTCCTTCCTCCTTGCCCACACCTTCAGCCTTCAGCAGGAACATGTCGGTGTGCAGGGTGCCTTTGTCAACGTCTTTCTTAATTCTCTGCCAAGAAGAGAAGGATAAAAAACAAACTGAAACACATTGCAATGGCACAACTCACCTGATTCTCCGTGGCCTTGCACCTGGCATTCATCAGCACCAGACTGGTAGCACTTTACACCAGGGGTCTCAAACACACGACCCGCGGGCCACATGCAGCCCGCGGAGTTATTTCCTGCGGCCCGCCATAGGCGCCGACTCCACTGGCAGCCAAGCTCCAAACATTACTGAGTGTTTATATTTTATTAAAACCCCTCTTTGCATTACAGTTTTTAAAAAGTTAATACATTGACTTTTAATAGAATACTCTATTACTCTTCATTTTTGACTATACTTTTGTATCATTGTATGAAAAGGTTTCAGTGATGCGGCCCTTGGGCCAATTTACTAGTTCTCATGTGGCCCTCGTGGTAATTTGAGTTTGAGATCCCTGCTTTACACCCAGTTTTCAGAGCAGCAATTGACAACACAAGGGGCAAGACAGTCGCCAATCAGGCCTAGTATCCGTGCACCCCCAGCCTTTAACTAACTTGCTCAATGATTTCAACGACTTCCTTCCCGGGGAGGTAGTTGTCATGCAAGACAGAGACAACAAGAAGGAAGTAGCTTTAAGTGGTAGTGACAAATTTTATAAAGAGAGAAGGAAGGGCATTACTGTGGCATTAAGAAACCCAAGATCTAGTCCCTGATATTCTACATACTTCCTGAGAGACCCTCAGGCAAGTTATAAGCTCCGAGCCTCGGTTTCCCCATCTGTGAAATTGGGACAATGACACCTATTGTTACACCCTAAATTCACTAGGGTTTGTAAGGTGCTTTGGGATTCTGAGTCAGAAGGCACAGCAGAAGCTGAAAGTATTATCACTTTATGGTTCAAGTTCCCCTGAACTTCCATTATTGCTCTCCCGGGTCATGCTTAACTACAGTTCCCACACGATCACTTAGCTCCCATACACGGCCACAGTCAGTTATAACAGGAACTGATGTGAGGACAGCCTGCTGCACGCTGCACCTTGCCTACTGTAAGCGTTCAGAGGTCCCGGGAGCCTTTGCCATCAGCTTTCTCTGATGAACGGAATAAAACAAGGGGCCAATCCCGGTCTTATTGAAGGCAGCAGCAAAACTCCCACCGACTCCAGTGGGAGCAGGACCATGCCTCAGCAGATGTAATTAGATGCATGGTTTTAAATGCCATTCTTCTCCCCCAACTTGTTTCTTATACTATGCGTTCCTGTACTTCGGTGCTCATAGCAACATGTTATTCGAAGGTAGCAGTATGCAATGCCACCATGGGAGGTCTCTTAATAATGTCATTAGCCACCCATCCTTCAGTCTGAGCGCCCACTTCTCGTCCCCCCAGGAGCGGTGGCATTCAATATTCTGCGCGCAACAGATTCCTTCTGCAAACAGGATCCAGGGAGCGCAATGGGAAGTGGGCCCCCGCCAGGATGGTCTGGTCCAAAATTCAGGAGTGTTCAGATCCAGGATGGCGACTCAGGCCCCTCTCCGAGAACACCGGCAACGTAACACAACCCCATCTCGTACAGCATCTTGCATACGAAACATACCCAGATTCATAGAGTCCAAGGCCAGGAGGGGCCACTGTGATCATAGTCTGACTTTGTGTGTAACACGGGAAAGAGAACTTCCCCCAAATAACTCCCACAGCAGATCTTTTAGAAAAACAGCCAATTAAAAATTGCCAGCGATGGAAAATCCACCATGGCCCTTGGTAAATTGTTCTAATGGTTAATTACCCTCACTGTTAAAAACTACCCCTTATTTCCAGTCTGAATTTGTTGAGCTTCAATTTCCAGCCATTGGATTGTGCTACCCCTTTCTCGGCTAGACTGAAAAGCCCAGTATCAAATATTTGTTCCTCACACAGGGACGTACATGAGTTCAATGAGACAGTTACAACAATAATACAACATTCATAATAAGTATATTATAGTATGATTATTGTTACAGGGTCGAATGTTAAACTATTGGGAGAGAGGAAAGAGAAAGGCAGAGACAGAGGAAAGGGAGGCAGGACATGTTTCCAGCTGAGGTTTGAAATGGGAGATGGAGTGCACAGGGAGGCTGCAAGGATGGTGTGGAGAGATTCAGACAGCTGGTGGGAGAAGTGGGATGAGCTCTGGCAGGTTGGTTGAAGGAAGACGGAGGAAGGTTTTTAAAAACCAAAATGCCAAATTCTGCCCTCAGGTCTGTCCACATCAGCTCTCGCTGAATTCAGTAGGAGCCTCACACGTACCTGTAGGCGGAATTTGACTCTAAGGGGCCGATGCGAATCCCACTAAAACGAATGAAAGTCTTTCCATTGACATCAATGGGCTCTAGACCAAGAGGACAGCTTGAACTGCGATATCTTAGCCCAATGCATCCCTGTTCTTCCCCTGAAGTATTAGAGAAAAGCACCTTGCATGCGGGTGAGAGAATCATTGTTTTAGCTCCCATTCTCGGAATTCTTGCCACTGTTGGGACACTTGGATTTTGCCACCTCTCCCTCTACCCCAAGAGACTCCCAAGAGCACCTTTGTTGGAAATGGCATCCCACCCCACCAAAGAGGCCCAGAGGAGTCCCTGGGATGCAGAAAAGCGCTAACAGCCTTTGATCACGATTCGGCTCCCACTGACTCCAATGGAAACAGCACTGGTGCGTTGATTTCGAAACAGGGTCTGTAACTTTTAAACTCTGGGTGAGTATTAGCGTCCCTAAGGGTGAAAGGAAAAATAGCCACGCGCACTGCAATCCGGCTTTGTTACACACACGTTACAGAGTCTCACAGCAGTTGCCGGCTGAACCTCCCCCAGCATCCCCTGCCCCGCAGCCAGAGGAGGCCCTCCCTCCAACAGCGAGGGGCAGATCAGTCTCCAGCCCCAACTTAGCCCCTGGCCTCTTCAGAGCAGGCAATGTCAATGTACATATGGGCTGGGATTTTCAAACCACTCAGCACAAGCCCAACTCTGTTGTGAGAGTTTTACCACGGACGTCAACGGGAGCAGAGTTAGTGATCTGAAAAATCCCACCCAGGGCGGTTATGGGGCACGAGCTCCTATCCACGACCTCATGCAGATCCTCAAGACAGACTTGAACCTTGGTTCCAGATGCTGAACCACAAGTATTTTGTCTGCTACTACATCCCCTGCTCCTATATAACGGGGAGAGAATGAAGAAACTGGTCGCTCCCAGGTGTTTCAGAATTCCTGTCCAAGAAATGCACTCTGCTCTGGATTCAGGGGGCCTTAATGTCCCCTACCTTGAATTTCAGCCCAACAGTGGAAGTCTCCCAAGAAATACATCTGTACACTTGACAGCCGAACCTCTTCCTGCCTACCACATGCACTGGTGCTTGGACAGCACACCAAGAATTGTATCATTTGTCAGCAGTGCCACATTGTGTTGGCGCACTGAGTGGAAACACTGCCCTGGAAGTAGTCTCCTCCTTTGGGGTGGTGCCCCTGCTCTATATACAACAAGCATGCAGCCCCAAACAGAGCAGCCATTAATCCTGCTGCAGAACATCAGCTGAGCGAGGCAGGTGCTTTGGGATGCTGGGGGCAGAAACTCTGTAAGAACATAGAATCATAGAATCTCAGGGTGGGAAGGGACCTCAGGAGGTCATCTAGTCCCACCCCCTGCTCAAAGCAGGACCAACCCCAACTAGATCATCCCAGCCAGGGCTTTGTCAAGCCTGACCTTAAAAACCTCTAAGGAAGGAGATTCCACCACCTCCCTACGTAACCCATTCCAGTGCTTCACCACCCTACTAGTGAAAAAGTTTTTCCTAATATCCAACCTAAACCTCCCCCTCTGCAACATCAATGACATTTGTATCTTGGGAGGAAGAGGGAAACAGCACGAGCTCTTTATGTCCACATCGGCTCTTAGTAAGAGACAAAAAAACAAAACAAAAACAAGCAACACAGCAAATTTCGGACGATGTATATTTCTTGGGTGTAATTAGGGGAGTTCTGTGCTGCAGGTATCAGCACGGACAGAAAGCTGGGAGCTTTCCGCTTTGGACAGCCTAGTAACCGTCTCCCTGGGAGGAGCTTCCGGTGCAAAAACAAACCAAAAAAAAGCAAGAGAAAGAAAATATTCCCTTCAAGGAAACACCTTGCGAATACCAATGCAATTAACACTGTAAGTGTCCACATCAGCATCTAATCACAGTAAAGGATTCATGTTGTTGTTTTCCCTACAATCCAAGCTATATTCTGGCTGTTTTTTTCACATAGGCGCACAAGAGAGTGTGAGTGTGTGTGTGTACGTGTAGGGGACACATAATGATGAGGGGCACAGATCTGCTAACAGCACAGCTGTTAAGCACAGCAAGCTGAACAGTGCGGGGTGGGCAGGGGAGGGAAATTGTGTGTTCCGAGTGCTGTCTGCTCCAGTATTATAAGGGCGAGAAGGAAGAATTGCATTATTTCTCATCTGAAAACCATGTGGCTCCCCATAGTAAACACTGTGTATGAAACATGATAATGCTTCATGGACTGAAAAAAATCGATGAGGTGGCGTGGGAGTTACAATTCCTTGTTTTCAAAGAGATGCCTCTCTCTCTTTCTCTCTCTCACACTCACACACACACTTTCAAATCGCTGCTTAAATGCACAGCCACCAAGCAAGATTCCAAAGCACTATTATTCAACAGAAACATACGGTTACCCTCTGACCTCGCAATATTAAGCACCTTCCTTATCACACAGAGGTCCACATTTCTAAAGGGGCTTCCACCCTCACTCTAATTTCCCACCCACACCATTAGATAATGTTGGCATCCAATTCCTTGTTTGGCAAGCCCAACTCACAGTGTTAGATCTCTACCTTACATTGTTTGCACCCACAATTCATAAACTAACATGAGCCCTTTCCAAAGTCAAAGTTCTTTGCAAGCTTTCACTAATGAATACTCACCTCAACCCTAGTGTGGGACAGAGGTCAGGATTTTCATCTCCCTTTGACAGGAGAAACTGAGGCACAGAGCGGTTAAGTGGCTTTGTCACAGTGTTTACAGCCGGAACAGAATTCAGGGCACTCTACAGAAAGACCACTGTTGAAAGTTCAACCCACAGGAGTCCTGGCCAGGATGCGGGACAGAACCTTTTGATATTCATGAGACTCAGCAACTGATGACAATCACATTTCATCCTTGTAAGCATTTCAGCAAGTGAGAGCCTAACCAAATCTGCTTTTTTAAAAAGAGGCATTAGAAAGCTACCCCTTACGGCATACTTTGGTGAATTGAAAGCTACCCCTTACGGCATACTTTGGTGAATTGAAAGCTACCCCTTACGGCATACTTTGGTGCATTGAAAGCTACCCACTATGGCATACTTTGGTGAATTGAAAGCTACCCCTTAACGGCATACTTTGGTGCATTGAAAGCTACTCACTATGGCATACTTTGGTGCATTCAAAAATCTCTCCCCTGCAAAGTGCCCTAATGCGGTTTTTAGCCAATTTTCACTGGCGAGGTGTAGCAATATTAGCTTCCTGACGTCTCCCAGCTGCATTCAGAGTTCTAGTCAGGCACACTCTGCTAAGGTTGCCTAGCAATAGCACACTCTCATTACTTTAAACAGCCCGAGCTGCAGTAGCTGCAGCGCTCTCTTTCTCTCACACACACACACACACACACACACACACACACACAGCCAAAAAAAGGGGAATGTCTTAAAACAAAGATCAGTGGGTGAAGGATGAATAGAAATTATCCAACGGGATTTTTTTTTTGTATAACCGGAGCTAGCTGATAAGATCCCCTTAAGTTACTTTTCAAGGCATGAGGATGACAGCAGCCAAAGAAGTAGCCCCTGCTTATTTTCAGCCTGCATGAAAATGCAAGAGAATATTTGCTAGCATACACCTGAATAGAGGGACACTGTGAAGATATATAGTGCATAGGTAAGATAGTGGGTATATTATTCCCAGAGTTATTGATAACATCGTAGATTAGTAAGGCTCAAGGAATTTTGAAATTCATAGTTACTTTTCACTATTTACTTGCTGGCCATTTGCAATCTGCACTTCACTCATCTTGGAGCAGGAGTGAAGGAGCCAAAGGGTTGGAGCAGGGGGCTGAGAGTCAAGAGCTTTGGGTTCGAGTCCTGGATCTGCCACTGACCTCCTAGGTGGCCTTGGAGAAGTCACTTCATCCTCTCTATCTCAGTGTCCCTGTAATACTTACTGCTTCTCTACCTGACAGACTGGTTGTGAGGATCAACAGGTGCATTTCAGATGCTGTGCGTCATACACACACCACAGCAAATAACACTTAGGCTGCAGCTAGGATCAAAACAACAACAGGATTCATTATCAAGGCTAAAACTGTGTGGGCCGCTCCCTGCACTGTAGGGGCAGCTTTAAGCCCACAGGCCCTGTATTATCCCAGGGCCCTGCAGAATATGCACTACTGGCCCTCCAGCCCAAATGCCATCTAACGCTAACACCAGCAACACACGGCATAGACCAAATTCCCTCCCCTCCCTTGCTGCCTGCCTCCAACGCCTGCCTTTCCAGCTCAGATGGCAGGATGGGTAGTGCATTGGGACAAGTGGACGGGCCGAGCGGGGAGAAGGATCTTCTTGGGCGGGAAACGTTCCTGATTGAACGTGGGAAAATGAAAGATGAGGCGACTTCGCTTAGGGCACCACAAAGCTTGTGTGGCAGCCTGGATGGCATAGAGAAGGCTGGAGCTCCAACCTTATAGAATCATAGAGTATCAGGGCTGGAAGGGACCTTAGGAGGTCATCTAGTCCAACCCCCTGCTCAAAGCAGGACCAATCCCCATTTTTTGTCCCAGATCCCTAAATGGCCCCCTCAAGGATTGAACTCAAAACCCTGGGTTTAGCAGGCCAATGCTCAAACCACTGAGCTATCCCTTCCCCTTAACAGTGACCATCCTGGTTCTGAGTCAGATCCTTTTCCCCCACCCAGCAATGCTGACTAAGCCGCAGGGATGAGCTGTTCGGAGACAGCGCTAATAAGGAGAAGCGATTACAATGGAGACTTGCTTTCTTGTAACATGATATGTAGCCTACACACTGGAACTGGGCCCAGAGACGTCTATGCAAATTGCACCCATTTACACCAGCGCTGACCTTGGCCCCAAGAAAAATCTCCAGCTGACTTTGTGAATGGCGCTCCATTTGGTCACTTGGCTTGTTACACATTCAGGCTGCAGAGCCTCATTCTGTCTAGCTTATGTTTTTTCATAGCTCTCTTCACTGCAGTCTCTCTCGCTCAGTCTTGCTCAGGGCTTGTCCAGCTTCGAGCAATGCCGTTGGTTCTCAGTACAGCATTTCCTCCCCCTCAAAAAACTGCACCCCTCTCATTGTCTCCGGGAGCCTGTACTCAAATTATTCTAAACAATACACGGTTTGCTGACTGACTTCGCACTAAATCGAGAGAGACTCAACTCCAGAATCAGCTGTCAGCAGAGATATCCAGTACGAAACAACCATTCGCTGTAATTTTATCTCATCTTAGCAAATGAAGCCATCAGGACAGCTCTGAGAATTGTCACCTTGACATCTCCTGGCAGTTGCAGGCCACACAAATTAATTCTGTCCAGTGCATTGGGTCACAGTTTGCGGCTAAGAAACAACAGGTCTTTGGATTTACCCACCGAGCGTGAAACTCGCCATGCCCTTGGGGACACATGCAAGGCCCCAGGTATCACTTAAGCCAAGAACAGGGATGTGCAAGCAGATCAGTCATGCAGAGGGATGGTCTCTGCTCCCCTCTGGACTACACAGAAAGGGGTTCCATAAGTCATGAACAGGGCTGTGTGCGCCATGAGAGGCCTCTGGATTTAGCGGCTCAGGACCTCACAGATAGCATGCAGGGAAGCAGTTGTCTCTGTTTTAGTCTAAAAGCTGTCCTCTGGGTCCGTGATGAGCTGCACTCTATTCTAATCCCTGCCTAGTGCCCTGCACAAAGGCCAGCTGTTTGGGCTTTACTCAGGAAGGCTGCATTTCAGCCAGATGTTCTCTCAGCTCCTAACACTATTCATTTCCCAAATTCCTAAAAGAAAAGTAACCCAGAAACATTGCAATGCAGCTCATCTTGGTACAGCAGCCAACGGTAACAAAACGCATAAGCTTTAATTTCCATGGGCTGCAGGATAACCCAATCCCAGCTGCCTTCGGTGGCCTGCAGAACCACGTCTGACAAGCAGGTTTTGCTGCTCTCCAGTCTTCGGAGCAATTGGGGAGGAAAAGCAAGGAGCAGGACAAAGCCTATTCAGGTGGAAAATCTTCCATATTGCTATTACTACTTAAACAAATGTGCATCCAAGAAGATGCAGCCATGAGCGCAGGGCCGTGTGGAGGCACAAATGTTTCTAAATATAAAGATGGAATATTTTTCCTCTCTTCTTCGCTCATTTATTCAGATCGGAAGAACAGTGCATCCTCCTCCCCCGATGCCTTTCTGCTGAGCTATAAAACCCAGACCCTGCTGCTACGGTCTGCATTATAAACATTAAAAGCATTTGCAGGAGCCTTTTGCTAATGCTGCCAATGAAATGTTTACTTCCTGCCTCCCAGCATGGAGACAGGGACACTTGGTCAATGAGGACATATGGTCTAAAGGGCTGGCCTGTATAAATTACCTTGATTAACAAGGCAAGAAGCCGTTGCAAAGGAAGCCTGGCGCTGATCAAAGGTCTCCTTTTGGCTGATTTGAGTTTGCAAACTAGCTGTGCTCCCTTAACCCCTTCAGTATTGCGAGAAAGTACATGCATGCTGGCAGCTGCTGCCTTATTGCCATGAGTGATGGAATGTTGCTGCCTTAGTGGCAATGGGGCCGAGCAGAAACACTTTCCGATCTGGGTTCAGGAGGGCAAGATTTGGGCATTTATATTCGCTTTGGGTGGCATGACAGGGCCAGAGGGGATTATCAAGAAAGGACAGCCCATCTGCCACAAGCTGAAAAATCATGGGAATTATCGGTATTGATGCCTCCTATGTTCTTCCCTGGGGCCTGCTACTAAGTCCCCCAACCCCAATTTTGGAAGCTGTGGTCTTCAGTGTGGGTATCTAATAACTTGTGACATGACCCGTTGAGGGCCAGTGAACTCCCAGATGCTGGTTGTTACTGGTAGGGGGCAGGAAAAGGCCATTTATCAGACACTGGCCAGCTGGCCAAGAGCCACTGATGATACTCTGTTTAACAATAATACGCTGGAATTTATCAGACACCGTCAGCAAACGTTGGTTCTGCAATCCTACGGCTCCAGGCCCAGCAAACCTGGTCTCAGAAAAACACATCATTCATTTACAGGAAACAACACAGGAACTGCCAGACAGTCAGACCCCACGTCCCAGCCACTCCAGTATCCTGACTCCAACAGTGGCCAGTACCACACGCTTCAGAGGGAGGTGGAAAAAACCCTACAGTACATAATTATGGGATAACCCGCCTGTGGGGGAGGTCTCTTCTGAACTCAGGCATGTGAGTGGTTGCCATATGCTCTGAGATTTTATCTCCAATCTTTTATCTGCCTATTGTAGGTCTTTATCTGAGCCCCATTACTGTAATATCTGAGCACCTCACAATCTGTAATGTATTTCGACTGAACACCCCAGGGCGGCACTATTATGCCCATTGTACAGATGGGGAACTCACGCACACGGAGTCTAAGTGACTTGCCCAAGGCTACACAGGCAGAGCAGAGAATTAACCCAGGTCTCCCAAGTTCTAAGCTAGGGCCCTAGCCAGTGGGCTATCCTTCCTCTGACTGTCCCAGTTCACCAAGAGGAGCCTCTTACCTGTTTGGAGTAGCCACCATAGAGGATTATATTGCCCTCTGGAGTGGTAGCCATTTGGCAGCCAGACCTTGGAGCAGGGCCAATCCCTGATGGAGACAGCTTGGTCCATGTGAAAGTGTCCAGGTTGAAGGCATACACATCGTTGTAATACACGTAATCTCTAGTTAGGGCACACAAAGACTGCCATGAAAGACTGCCAGTTAGCACAGGGTAAAATGTTACTTTAGGGGCACCATGAAGAGGTGGACAAACAATCTAGCCCCTTGTGGGCCACACCTTTTAAAAACAGGTTCATTTCCTCTGCAGCTGATGAATTTATGACATGACATACAGCAGGGGTCTCAAACATGTGGCCCGCGGAGTTATTTCCTGCAGCCCACCATAGGCGCCGACTCCACCAGCAGCCAAGCTCCCTTCGCCCCCCCTCTCCTCCCCCATCCCCGAGCGCGCCGCATCCCCGCTCCTCTGCCTACCTCCCAGCGCTTCCCGCGGCCAAACAGCTGTTTGGCAGCGCTTAGGACGTTCCAGGAGGGAGGGGGGAGGAGTGGGGACCCAGCACGATCAGGGGAGGAGGCGGAGAAGAGGTGGGGCCAGGGCAGGACTTTGGGGAAGGGGTTAGAATGGGGGCTGGGAAGGGGTGAGAAGAGGCGGGGCCTCATGGACTAAACGAGCAATCTGCGGTATGAAGCTCAGCATGTATGATTCTTTGTTGTGAGTAGTTGGGAAGAATGTTTGTTAAAAGTGGCAACGTATTTTGTATGAATAGTTACTTTTAAAAGTTCCTGCCATTACAGCTATGTTGATAGACTGTTAGTGTAGATCATCAGCAGTGTTACTGACCACATAAGGAATAGTTACAGGTGTTTATATTTTATTAAAACCCCTCTTTGCATTCCAGTTTTTAAAAAGTTAATACATTGACTTTAAATAGCATACTATATTACTCTTTTTATTTTTTTCATTTTTGACTATACTTTTGTATCGTTGTATGAAAAGGTCTCAGTGATGCGGCCCTCGGGCCAAATGTACTAGTCCTCGTGTGGCCCTCGTGGTGATTTGAGTTTGAGATCCCTGACGTACAGTGTAAAATTTGAAGTTGCTAGGGCAAAAATTACAAGCGCACAGCACCAATGTACAGCTGACAAAGCTACTTTAGCAGGTGGCAAAAACCTCTTCCAGATTCTCTGCTCTGTATTAATCATTACTTCCAAACTCCAGCCCCAGCAACTCCAGGCAAATAGTAGAATCCCACTGATTTAAACCAGAAAGAAGGTGGGCAACGAAAGAGCTAACTATTTTTTGAGATCACCTGAACCAACAAAAAAGAGTGTAACACTCAAAACACCCTATTCTTCATTTAATTTAATTTATCTAGCTGATCAAAGAGGAGGTTGATCATGGTCTATAAGTACCTGCTTGGGGAGAAGATTTCTGATGGTAAAGGGCTCTGTAATCTAGCAGGCAAAGGCATAACAAGATCCAGCAGCGGAAAGCTGAGGCTTGGCAAATGGAAATATGGTCTTAATCTTGAACCGTGACGGTAATTAACCACTGAAATAATTGGACTCTAGATCACATGATATCTTCAAAACAGGACTGGATACCTAAAATATATGTTCTAACTGAACTACAAACTGTTGGGCTTGATACAGGAATGAATAGGGGAAATTCTCTGGCCTTTGTCATGCTGGGGGTCGGTCTAAGTGATTGTCATGATGCTTCTGACCTTAAGATCTATGAATCCTGTAGCAACCAACCTGGCACTCTCGTGGAATCCTCCAAAGACGATTAACTGTCTCTTGCAGGTTACCATTCGATGTCCACTTCTTCCCGAGGGCCCCCCCGTTACCCTGAAAAGCAAGTGATTGCACTGATCAGTGAGGGTTCCTTTTACTGATTTCAGAGTTCATTCTTATTTAAAGATATTGGCAACAGTTGGCTACGCTCTTTCAGCTTCTCTTCTAACGGTAAGGAGAGCACGGAGAATTTCGCTACCTTAATAAAATGTACATTTTCTTGCAAAAATGTGTGGTTTTGCACCATTCACTGTTTGCATAATAGGTATTTTGCAGTAATCATTTCATTCCTCATGATTAAGTCATCTAGTCTCTGTGCTACCCAAGATCTAGAAGCCTTCTCAGTTATGACTCAAGCAGCTAATTTTCCATGAGAGTTTAATGAATAGCAGCTAACTCCCACAATTGAGAGAAAGACAGAGAAAACAACACGGTCTAATGATCTGAGTGCAGGACTGGGAGCCAGGAACTCCTGAATTCTAGGCCTGGTCCTGACACTGACTCCTCTCTGAGGCCTTGGGCAAGTCACTTATCATCTCAGCCTCAATTTATCAGCCTGTACTAAGGATATAATACCTGACTAACAGGAAAAATAGAGGTGCTTACATAGTGTTTTTGTAAATCACTTTGAATTCCTCAGATTAAGGCACTCTAGCAGTGCAAAAAGTTATTATTTTAGACATTAAATAAGCAGGGGGATATAGATGTTCTGGTCTTTTCAGGCCTTCATGACCTTCCTACGTCTTCCACTTTCTGGAACAAGCCCCAAGTCCCTATCTGTCAATCCCCCAAAGCTATAGGAAGAACCCAGCCAACTGAAAGCAACATTTTCAGAAGAACAATAAAGATTTCCCACATTAACAGAGGTGAACCCTTATTAATAGTCAAATTAGAAATAGGCCTGAACCAACACTCCCAAACTTGGGGGACTCTACATACAGCTTTGTTCTTGAGGCCCAGCACGAATTCATACAGAAACTTCCAGTTTTTTCTCTTGTTTGTTCTTTGCCTCTCTGGGTAAATCCTATGCATATTAATCCCTGCTAAGGCACCAGTCCTGAAAGCATGTATGTGATTAACACTACTGAACCCAATGGGACTCCTCAAACAGATAAAGTTAACCCATGAGCCTCTTTGCAGGATCATCGCCTAAATGAATAGGGAACTGCAAGCCACTTGTTTATCAAGGGTTGAAAGACTCCATTGCTATCCTTCAATTGGCATTATATAGCTATAAAGAGCCAAGGTAGATTTCCACAGACAAGAGCAAATTAGCCTCAATTTCCCCTCAAAATGACAATTTCACACTAGTCATAATAAAAAACCCAATCAGAGGAGTAGCGTGTAGGTAAGAAATGAATTAAAATTGCTCTCATGTATTTTTATTCTAGCAGGAGGAGGTACAGTTTTCTAGGCTTTTGTTGTTAAAGGCATCTTCCATTTGATCATGCATTAAAATCACTATTTTCTTTCTCTCTGATAAAGAAATTGCCAGTAGATTTCCCCAGAGCATGGTGCCTTTTTTAAAAGAGGGGTTTTAAATCAATGTTTACAATAAAATAAAACCCTGCTTTCAAGGCAATTTTGGTCCCATAGATATTCTATGTTTCTACTGTCAGTGTTCTCTCTGAAGCCGATTGCCATTTCTGAATGGTAAAAAGCTTATTCGTTGATTTTCATGACTGTTCCTAATAAACAAGCACACGCAACTGTGCAATCAACTCCATGTTTTCCAAACAATTAATATTCCAATCGGATGCCTGACCCAAAACCCAGGGAAGTTTGGATTCCCATTGACCTTCGCTGTGCTTTGGATCAAAAGATTTTTCTTTCCCTCCCTAAAAGCTGCAATTTAGAATGCAAAACAGATGCTAAAATGTGGCTACTGGAATTAGCAGGCACCTTGCTGGAATGAGCCTTAAATGGAATGTCTACTCTATAACATTTGATTTAAAACAGAAATCCTCCCATGATACAATCCTTAATTTAAAAAATACTTTTATCCTGAAACATCATGTCAGGCTCCAAATCCCGCCTCCTCAACCTCAAAACATGGCACTGTAGAAAGCAAGGGATGAAAAAACAAAACAAAACCATTCTCTTCCATTTAAATTGCAACAGGAATCTGCAAAATCAGAGGCAGATCCCAAGGGAGATAGAGAGAACAGCACTGCAGAGAGATTTTCAAGTAAATTGGTCCCCAAATGGATTTCTGCATTTAGGAGTCAAGATCTCTCCGAGCTAAGACCTCTCCCATGCTCAGCAAGATACAGTATTATTTAACAAGATGGCAAGATTTAACCCCAATGGAGCAAAACGTATCAGTTTAAATTGAAAATTTCACCCATCTTTTATATTTTGTAAGGGTTAAATAACACTCTGAATAAGCACAAACACCCCTCTAAACCCTAGACCACTAATATTTATAGAAAGCCCAATAATGTTCTATAAACTTCACTGACATATGGGATCTCTCTATTCTATGGTTTTTTAATCTAAATTTCCAACCATTGTTAACACCAGAGCAGCTCCAAAGTAGGAGCATTAGTGTAGATGAGCCACTGATCTGTGTTGGATGACACAGTTTTAACCACTGTTAAAATAGGTCTAGATAGGGCAATGTTAAAAACATGAGTTGCTACGGAAGTCTTGTCTACACTAGGACCACCGTCGCCAGTAGTGGGAATTTTTACTAGAAAACTTAGTGTGCCATAGTAAGAAAACTCTCTTGTCTGAAGAGTTTATAATCTAAATAAGGCAACACACTTAAATAAAGAGTAGGGAAATCCCACTCAGCTTGTAGCTCATGATTAACTTTCAGCTTTTATCCATTTTGATCATTATTTTCAGATAAAACCCTGGAAAGATTAAAAAGAAAAAGCTCAGAACCACCTAAAAATGTATCTGTCTATAGAGACAGAAGGTTTAACACGACCCACACCACCAAACAGGAAACTTCATAATCTGATCAAGCAACCCTGGCAAGAATGTAAAATACCGTCGTACCCTGTTCGTGGCCCAGAAACACATTTCAGAGACAGGCTGAGCAAGTCTATGATTAATGCTTTGTTTCATGGGGGTTGATATCACAATGCAGCCAGGCCGGAGGGAGCTGTAAATTCTCAATACTTTTATCAGGAAAACAGGACACGGAGAGTATGATTCTAACTGAGTTACACCAGTGCAAATTCAGAGCAACACCACTGATGTCTGCGGAGTTATTCTGCATTTACACCAACGTAAATGAGATCAGAATTGAGTCCCCAGACTCAAGAATTCATTATTTACCTGTGTGATACAGCATGGCCAGAAGGCAGCAGGAGAGTGATCTAGGATGAGGAGAAGCCTTATTCCCTGTAGATTAATTAAAAGCACCTGAAACCAATTAGAGCACCTGAAGCAATCCCCCTGCATCAATCAGCCAGAGGAGTTAGAGCAGTTTGGAGGAGTGAAGCAGAGTGGATTGGTGGTGGAACAGAGAGCAGTTTGGAGGAAAGTGGAGGAGAGTTTTGAGAAGTGCTGCGGCGGGCTAAGACCACCAAGATCCTAGGTAAAGGGACACCTGGCTTGTGCAGAGGGAAGGCAGGAAGCCCCACAAGCTGAAGGTCAGGAGAGGGAAGTAGCCCAGGGGCAAGAATCACTGGTACAAGTGGTTCACCTGCTATCATAGGGCCCCTGGGCTGGGACCCGGAGTAGAGGGCGGGCCCGGGTCCCTCCCTCTCTACTCCCCTTCCCTGGGATACTAGTAGGATAGCTGTTACCCCAGTTCAGGGGCAAGAAATGGCACCCTGAAACCCCCGCACCAGAAGAGAAAGTGCGGGACCCATCATAGTAGTGCCGGCAATTTGCCACACCTGGCTAATCTTAATCCTTCCCTCAGAAAGTGACAGGTAAATCTTGAACAACATGTTTCTATTATACTAATGATGATGACTTCTTGGGATGTCTATACACCTCCCATCCAGAGGATCTCAGAGAGATTTTACACACTAATGAGCCTAGTTTCACAACTACCCTATGAGGCAGGAGATATTTACCTCAATTTACATAAGGGAAACTGAGGCACAGCCGTTCAGGGCCCGATTTTCAAAGGTTTACATTGTAAATATGTGCACAAAAGGCCTGTTCATTTTCACACACAAATATCATAACTGTGTTCACATCCACAGCTATTGAATGCACAAGTAATCTGTTGGGTATCTAATTTATAATTTGCACACGCAATTACCACACTGATGCACAAAATCACAACATTTGCACACACAAATTAGACGCATATTTGTGTGCTTACTCTATTGAAAATCAGCCCCTCAAGTGACTTGCTTGTGCTCACAAAAGACGTCTGTGGAGAGGTAGACACAGCCTGGCTTCCAGTCTGCACCTTCACCACAAAACTATCCTTCCGCCTATCCTTGCGGGAACTGGGCCTTCTGGCTGCAATCTCGCCAAGTGGTATGTAAGCAAGGAGAGCTGTCATTCAGACAATGCCACATTGAAATGCATCTTAAACCCCAATGACTGATTCATAAATCCCAAGGCCAGAAGGGACCATCGGGATCATCTAGTCTCACCTGCTGTATAACATAGGCCATAGAACTTCTCCCCAAAAGTTCCTAGAACAGATCTTTTAGAAAAAAAAACATCCAGTCTTGATTTTAAAATGGTCAGTGATGGAGAATCCACCACAATCCCTGGTAAATTGTTCCACTAGTTAATTACTCTCGCTGCTAAAAATGGACACCTTATTTCCAGTCTGAATTTGTCTAGCTCAGGGGTCGGCAACCTTTCAGAAGTGGTGTGCCGAGTCTTCATTTATTCACTCTAATTTAAGGTTTCGCATGCCACTAATACATTTAAACGTTTTTAGAAGGTCTCTTTTTATACGTTTTTAATATATAACTAAACTATTGTTGTATGTAAAGTAAATAAGGTTTTAAAAAATGTTTAAGAAGCTTCACTTAAAATTAAATTAAAATGGAAAGTCCCCCAGACAAGGACCCAGGCAGTGTGAGTGCCACTGAAAATCAGCTTGCGTGCCACCTTTGGCACCCGTACCATAGGTTGCCTACCCCTGGTCTAGCTTCAAACTTCCAGCCACTGGATCGTGTTAGAGCTTTCTCTGCTAGATTGAAGAGCCCATTATTAAACACAGGCGAGTCTCATCTTACGCTGGGATACGTTCTGCAGTCAGCGCGTAAAGCGAAAATCGCATATAGTCAAAATTACATTGAGTGTAATGGTGGGCGGAATCGACCGCACTACAGGTAAAGTATTTAAATTGTTATTTTTCTCTTTTTTTTGGTTTTGTTTGTTTTTGCTGAGTGCGCAAAGCTGAATTTGCACGTTAAATGCGCGTAAGATGAGACTCGCCTGTACTTGTTTCCCGCATATATACTTATAGACTAATCAAGTGAACCCTTAACTTTCTGTTTAAGCTAAAACGATGGAGCTCTTTGAGTCTACCACTATATGGCATTTCTCTAATCCTTCATTCACTCTCATGGCTCTTCTCTAAACCTTCGCCAGTGTATCAACATCCGTGGATTGCAGGCACCTAAGCTAAACACAACAATCCAGCAGCAGTCGCACCACTGGGGACTGCTCCAGCTTGCGTTGTAAAGGGTGTTAAGCAATCACTCCTAAAATGGTGTCCTGAAATATTTATAGCATCGTATTTCACAAAACTGTCCGAGACGTAGCACAGTGCTTGTTAGCACTCAGGTGCTCCAGTGAAGGAGGCCACAGCTTAGACAGATGTCCATATAGGAAAGTATCAAGCCGGCTTTTGGGGGTTCGTTGGCTCACTTTGGGGCGTGAACTGGGCCACACATAGAGAGCTGTCTGCCTAGAAATGAATGCTCTCTCCAGGAAGAAATGATGCAAATTGATTCAAATTTTGTTCTGTTGTAGAGTGGGCAACAAATAATGTCTGGATAGGCCATAGACACTGCTCTAACACAGACAAAAACAACAAGGTGGTTTCAGCGTAGCTGCCGGAATTTTAAACTATCCGTGCAAAATGCAAACAAGTAAAAATGGCTGCAATCATTACACTTTGTCCCATGTGTCCAGTAGTGAATATCGCTGCTTTGATCTGTGTGGTGACACACACAGCAATGGAATTAGGATCATAGGCTCCATTTACCCTGAGCCTCTGCAAAGCAGTGAGGCTCTGTCTTTGCTTATTTCAAAACGATCAGAGTGTCCATTAGACTGCACGTCCCAAGTTTCCTGTGACGTCCCAAGCTTCCTGTGACGTTGCTAAAGGCCCAGTAGCACGAACTGTTAGGCTTTAAATCACTAAGCCATCCTTTCGGGCCTAAGCTCCAGGACTGAAATAACTAGATTTCCTAGAAGCATAAGTTCAAATCCCAGCAGGATGATCTCAACTGTTCACCCTACACAGGTTCACACATTCAAAACCTTGCCGTTCTTTCAATGGGGACTTAAAAGATTACGGTCTTGCCTACACCCCCTGGACGCTAGATGCCCAGATGTGTCTTTGTGACACATGCCAGAAAGAGTTAAGCATCCTGCAGGATAAATGATCCAAATTCCACCTTTATAGACATACCGGCAGATAATGCTTGTGTGTTTACATATATATTGTTAGATGTTAACAAGGTAATCAAACAGTTCCTGTCTATGCTGTATTCAGTTAATGAACTGTAAATATAGCGATATCACTGTATTGATCTCTCTTTGAAGTATATAGCAAATCACCCGCGAAAGGTGGAAAACAGGCAACTGCCTTTTGTTAATCCATGTAGCTAATTACTGGTGATGTTTAGGAAATAGGTCTATTTCAAAGTCTCGATGATTGCCTATTGTTCACTTAAGGACTCCGAGCTGTCAAGAGAAGAGGCCTGGAAACTGTACAAAGGTGTCTTGGGTCCTGATCCTTTTTATTTCAGATCTGTTTGATGCTTTATGGAAGGGAAGCTTGAGTCTGAGATCTCCAGTCCCACCTGGATCACCCTGAATATGAATATTGGACTATGGACTAATTCTGAAAGAACGCTTTGTAACTACACAGCTCACCATCTCTACTATAAAACTGATCTCAGAATGGTACTCATGTCTGTCTGTATGTATACTGGTTTTTAACTAATACGCTCTCTCTCTTCTTTTTTAATAAATTTTAGTTTAATTAATAAGAATTGGCTGTAAGCGCATATTTGGGTAAGATCTGGAATATTCATTAACCTGGGAGGTAATGTGTCCGATCCTTTGGGATTGGTAGAATTTCTTTAATGATGAATAAGATTTTCAGTAATCCTCATCATATCTGACTTGGATGGAGGTCTAAGGCTGGGTTACTTCAAGGGAACTGTGTTTTGGCTTCTGGGTAACCAACCAGTAAGGTATTATAGAAGCTGTTATGAGGCTAACTTGGTGGATCTAAGTACTGGAATGACACCAGCTTTGGGGATTGTCTGCACCATTCTTTGCAGTTTGCCCGAATTAAGTAACCTCAGTATGGCTCCCCTGGAACCGGGTCACAGTTTTATAATAATATCTGACTCTTACCTAGCACATTTCATCCATAGATCTCAAAGTGCATTGCAGAGGACATATGTATCATTATCCCCATTTTACTGATGGAGAAACTGAGGCACGGAAGAGAGGGAAATGGTGTTACCATGTAACCTTGACTAAAATTTCATCTCCCTCGCCACTGGTGGCTAATTTACCATGCATCAGTCTCCACCCCAGAGGTGGCTGCATTCAATAGTGCTGCATGTATATCATAGTATGTGAAGGGCTTTGGGATTATTTGTTACAATTTGTATTACAGTAGCACCTAGAATCTAAGAGCAGAGACTGGGGCCCCACTCTGCTAGGCGCTGTACCTACACATAGTGAGAGACCATCTCTGCCTCAAAAAGCTTGCAATCCAAATAGACAATACAGAAAAGAGTGGGGGACAGAAGTATTATCCACATTTTCCACATGGGAAACTGAGGCACGGATTGAGAGACATGCCTAAGGCCATAGATGAAGTCTGTGTCATCATTACACTTTATTCACTCAGAAGTAAATATTCCAGTTTGAAATAAAGGAAGCTTTGAAATAAATATGTGTAAGAAATTATTAGGACTCTAAACACAAATTCCACATAAGCTCTTATTCGCATGACAGTTGCATTTAGAGACCTAAATCAAATTCAGGGTCCCATCATGCTAGAGACAGTCCCTACCCCAAAGACAGGACAGACAGAAAGGGGTCTTGAAGTACAAAGAGACTGAGTGACATACCCAGGGTCAGACAGGAAGTTTGTAGCATAGCCAGGAATTGAACTCAGGACTCTTGGGGCCTTATAGAAAAGACCATTATTGGGAGGGGTAGAAATCGGGTGCTCCAAGATGGTTCTAGGAAGCCATGCAGTCCAACAAAGACTGAATGCACCTCACACACGATGGACTGAACGGTCAGCATGCACTGGCATCACCTGAACCCACTCCACATTTCAAAGCCCACGGCAGGGTAATCTCAACAAATCGATTTTGGGCACCATTTGGAAATCGTCTTCCATTTTTCCAGCCATTTTCTTTGATGATGTTTTTTAAGACGAATACACGGAAAGGCTGGAGAAACAGCTGTTTAGAACAGGGGTTGTTTGTTGCTCAATGCTTTTTCACAGCAGTGCTCTCGCAACGCCACCTGCTATTCCAGTGTCACGGATTAATCAAATCAACAGTGTCAAGGTGCTGGCAGAAGGCAAACTTGTAATCTCCCATACGCTGGGCTCTGCAGTTTCACTGGATAAATTTGTCCACTGCATTTATTCATCTCCATGCAGGCTATATAGTGTGCGTGCTAAACTGATGTTGCACCTGCTAACTGAAGCCTCATAACACGGGAGTTGATAATGCAACATGACTCCAACGTAGCCGCACTGGTCCAGCAACTCCACCATCACCACACTCGTTCATGTTTTTGACATGCAACTCCCGCAGGTATTCAGGTACTCTGCAAACACACAGACTCCAACAGGTACTGGCTTCTAGTAACAATGGACTGGTTATGCCTGGCGTCACCCGTCCCCACGGGAGCAATAATCCCAACAGGTAGCCAGCATCTAGGCCTCCGTCTGGCAACCACTTAAACAGGTGTCTGGGTTGGTGAGTCTTGCCCACATGCTCAGGGTTCAGCTGATCGCCATATTTTGGGTCGGGAAGGAATTTTCCTCCAGGGCAGATTGGCAGAGGCCCTGGGGGTTTTTCGCCTTCCTCTGCAGCATGGGGCATGGGTCACTTGCTGGAGGATTCTCTGCATCTTGAAATAGTTACACCATGATTTGAGGACTTCAATAGCTCAGACATAGGTGAGAGGATTATTGCAGGAGTGGGTTGGTGAGATTCTGTGGCCTGCGTTGTGCAGGAGGTCAGACTAGATGATCATAATGGTCCCTTCTAACCTTAAAGTCTATGAGTTTATTCACAGCAGCATTCCCATCAACTTCAGTGGAAATACTCTCATGAATAAAGCTACACACATGCAGGATCGGGGCCCGAGAGAGCAGACAAAAGTTCCAAATAAAGCAAGTGCAACATGTTTCACGCCTCCGACAAAAACATAATACAGCAGATTTGATCTGCTTTGCCCGTCCTTTCCCCCTTCCCTTGCAGACTGTAATCAAGATGCCACATGAAACAACACAAAGACAGCAGAAACTTGATTTTTGCACTCAGTCAGGTTAGCATTAAAACAAAGACATCTTCCCCCCGCCCCTCCCAGCCTCCTCCGCGAAATCTCTCATTAACACAGATCTTGGACCTCTTCCCAAAGAGGAGGCGGAGATGCACTTTGTTTTTATTTTAACATCAGGAGCATAGCACATGTGCTATCATGAAATGCAGACCAGACTGAAAGACAAGCTTCCAGCAAGCTTGCAAAATAAGGGGACAAATGGACACAGGGTTGCAAGCCATGTGGCCATAAGATCCCAGCGAAAAGGTATAGTGAATATTAAAAGTTTCAGGGCTTGTTAAATGTTCATAGGATGCAATGATTATCCGCATGCACAGAAACAGGAACATTGTTTTAATTATGAAATAGTTACATCTCTAATTATAATCATATATTTGAGGGCAACAAAATGTAATCACAACCAAGTGAATTGCATCCAGGCATCACCACAAGCAACAAACAAGAGGAAGTACTTTTTCACACAATGCATAGCTAACCTGTGGAACTCACTGCCATGGGATGGTAATGGCCCAAAGTACAACTGGGTTCTAAAGAGAACTGGATACGTTCATGGAGGACAGGTCCATCAATGGCTATTAGCCATGATGATCAGGGATGCAAGCCCATACTTGGGGTCTCTCGGGGTGATCACTCCAAATGTCCCTGATCTGTACACTCCCCCTGAAGCACAAGTACAGGCCACAGAGAAAGGAAACTGGGCAAGACAGCTGTTCTGTTCTTATGTCACAATTTTTCATGGGGGAGGTATTACGCTCTCCCAGCAAGAAGAGGTACCTAGTACTTCTGCTCATTAACCCTGAAAGCTGGTATTTCAATACGGGCCCGATCCTACACAGTGCTGAGTGCCCTCAACTCCCATTGGGTTTATCATTGTGGAGCTAAGCATCAAAGGTCAAGTAAATACAGGAGTAGGGTCTGACCCTGCAAGGTGCTGAGCACCCCCTGAAGTCAATGAGAACTGAGGGCACGTACATCTGGCAGGACTGGGCCCCTAATGAAATGCAAACGTTCAATTCATCTCAGTAGTGTGCAGAAGCTCATGCTAGGTACCTCCTCCGGCAGAGTCAGATCTGCAGTACCCAACAAGTGGGTTTGCCCTGGGGCTGCCCACACAAGTTACTTAGGAACCCAGGCTGCTGCCACTGACTTCATCCTACCAGAATAGTAACTCATTGAAGCACCTGGATATTTGGGGGGGGGGGGGGGGGTCACCTGCAGAGCAATGCACTTGCATAGATTTTTCCAAACTCATGAGCAAAATAGGTAGATCAGTCTGCAGGGACCCCAATGGCCATCGTAACTGGTTTCTTATACTTTCCCCTGAGAAAATACCACCATTTTTGAGGATTTAGCTCAACAACAACTCCCAGCAAATTAACGAAGTAATTCATTGGCGTAAACTGCACTTCCCCTTCGCATGACAAACTATGTCTGTTGTTAGACGACACCTCCAGGTTCAGAACTAATTAGAGCAAGTCTGGCATCCAGGCGCTAGCACTAGGTGCTAGAGTCTGAAAATTAACTAACTCCCTCTCAGCTTCCAGTGGGCTGTTGAAAATGAGAATCACTTGGATTCTGATCAAAGTGGTCAAATGTCTGAAGCCCATGCCAGGAATCCCACATAACTGTTTCTTTGCATTGTCACTGACAGCCTCTGCATGTCGCGCACCTTCTATCCCAGGGTTTCTAAGGGCTACATTAACACTAGCAACTTAGGTCTCCTCTTGGGAAGCAGGGAAGTATTCTTATCCCCATTTTACAGATGGGGAAAACAGGGACAGTCACCCAGCAAGTCATCTGCAAAACCAGAAGAGAAATAAAGTCTCCTGATTCCTAGTCCTGTGGCTTAACCCCCTGACCACTGTCCTAATATACGTGCAAAGATATTGTAAGACACAGTCCTTGCCCTGAGGATCTCACACTCAAAGCAGACAAGACAGATACAGTAAGGATTATTATCCCCATTTTACAGATGGGGAATGGAGACAAAGAGAAATTAAGTGACTTGCTCAGGGTCACGGAGAGGGTCAGTAGTAGAGCCAAGGATTGAACCCAGAGCTTTTGTGCCTCAGCCCATCACCTTATGCTCAAAGCCAGCCTCACCCTCTCTTGTAAATGCATAAAAGCCAACACAAAAGCTAGCAACCGACGTGCAGGGAGGGGCTGATATGCATAAGACCTCAGCTATTCCACCACTGGGCCTCTCTGGGGCAGTGATTGCTAACTGTGTGCAAGAACTTTGCTCTGCAGCCAGGTATTTAAACATGTTTTTAAACCCAGAATAAAGAGGTAGGGTTGAGTCCCTTCAGTTGCCTTCTGGCACAGTCATGTGGCTAAGCAAGGAAGCCAGCTCCTCCCAGGGCTGTACCATCCCTCCAAGCAAACTCAAAACCAAGGCGAAGCCTCTCCAAGAGCCTAGATGGATGGAGCAATGAAAGGGAATTGCATTAAAACATGATAGATGTCGCTGTCCAGAGTGGGAGGGGAGAATAAGTCACACGACACAGTGCTGGTCATGGCAGAAAACGACAATGCAGAAAAACAGCTGTGCTGCAGAACTTGTTCGATAACAAAGGGCTACAGTTTTGCCCACTGAGAGCGTGTCTCTTATTTTCCGTTGATTCCTTGATGCAGGCCCCCTGGGGGGTCACAGAGCATCTCCACCTTTTCTAGCACACGCACCATGAGAAATAATCAGAGCCCACAAAGATAGACCTGAAGACAGCTGGAAAATCACGCAGCCACACAAGGGACCAAACCGGGCCTAAGCACATGCAGCTCCCACTGAAGTCAACAGGGTTAATTTCAGAACATCTCACTTACTTGATTTGCTCCCAAGTCTTGGTAGCCAAATGCAGGACCCAGAGATCCTTGTAGTGGTAAAACTGCTCTCCGTCAGGAGAAGCAAACTCTCCACCAAATACCCATAGCTGTCCACCACCCTGGGGCACCACTGCAGCCTGCCAGGAGAGAGAGAAAGAACATGTCATACAGACTTTAAAAAGTCAGAGGCTTAGGAATTTTGTCAGTCAAACACGCAGCTGCTTCTGGAATATGACACAGCAAACAAATGGCAGCAACTACGGTAGCTCTTAAGGGATGGAAGGACGAGAAATCTGGAGATTAAATTCAAAATCACTTATTGTCTGCGGTGGATTTCTGGAGCACCCTTTGCTGCAGCATCGTGCTGCCAGGTCTGTTAATCTGGCTCACACCGAGAAAATTCATTGGGATTTATCTTTCAAAATAAATGTTTAAAGTCTCTCCCATCAGCAAGAGGGGAAGCTCTCTAGACTATCATGCCAGACACTGGGGTCTGGCAGCAACTCTCCGATCGTTCAGCTCTAGCCATGCATCCCATAGGCAACACACTGGTTGTCTGGGGAAGACACAGTGGCATACAGAAAGGGGGAAGTTCCTGCCTTCTTACATGTAGATAATGTGCCACAAAAGGGCAGGCAACCTCATGAGAGGAACCACCATGACAGAAAAGATGGTCCAGCGGCCTGAGAACCAACCTATGACTTGGGAGACCCAGACTCAATTCCTTGCTCTGGGTCGCCCAAGATTTGGGCATGAGCCTAATTTATACTTGCAGAGAGATAATGCCTATGAAAATCATGAATTTGCAGGCAAGTATGTTGTAACGTAGAAACCTAACTGGCTACGTGCTTGTGCAAACACACGATTTCCATGGGGATCTGGTATTTGCAAACAGAAGTTGGGCAAGTACAAAAGCATGTATTTCACTGGGTGCACCACTTTGAAGATATGGCTCCAAATCAATTACAAAGCCAAGATCCCAGGTTCACAAATACTCGGTAGCATTTGTTTGTGGCCGTTCTCACCCAAAGCCTATTGACTGTAAGGTGGAGCAGCAGGATGTCAAGCCAAGGGGAGATTCTGTGTCAGAGGCTAGAGCTGACAAACGAGGCTGCAGATACGCGCAGACGAATCCAGAGACGTACTTCTGTTTACTCTAACTGCTAGCTAATGAGGGACGTGCTTTACAAACAAAGTTGCAGGGAAGGCAAGAGACCAGTCAGTCAACTGGGCTGAATTTTCTCCCAGGTAACAGTAATTAAATATCAAACAGAAAATACACCACAAAGCGCTCCAGGTAAAATCAAAACAAAAAATGACAAGAGCAATTAGATGTCTGTTGCAATTCCCTGGTAGGTAGCCTGGTAGTAAGATTTACTTGTTAGAATGCCATCTGCTGGACACTGTCACTTCAAACAGCCAGGATTAGCAGTGCTTGTATTAGCAAAAAGGATCTCTTTTTAACAAAAGAAAACCCTAACTTCTGGCAATGTAATGCATTTGTTCTATGACATCATATTCCATGCCTATTTAAAATTATTATTTGAAGTTACTGTCCCAGACTTATCTTGTAGTTTCTCCAAAATGCAGCAACTAGTAACTATGATTAATACCACGCACATGAATGATGCATTAATTTAGATCCTAGCCCATTTGGAAATGTAAATGCTTTGCCTGCCTGTGTCTGATATAACAATTTCATGTACTCATTAGTTAATACTTGTCACATCTACCATCTGGAATATACAACCTTAAATACTCCAACACCTTACCTATAGGTTTCACTCAATAACATCTATTTTAAGATTTTTCTTAGGAGATTTTAAAGTTGTGTAAATATAATTCGCTACAAACAGCTTTCGGTCTGTCTGTCTAGTGTAAAGATTCTGGGAGAACAAAGGGCCCGATCCTGCAAGCGCTTACTCCTGGGTGTAGTACTTACTACCATGAGTAACTGGGACAACTCACCCTAGTAAGTACTACCACACTCAGGAGTGAGCATTTGCAGATAGGACTATGAAATGTGAAAGGAAACTTCCAAGAAACCTAAAGACTGATATGAATCTTCCTTCTAGGGTCACCCATCCTTGATACTTCTGCCTGCAGAAAATACTAGGGTACTCATCCCAGTGTAAAATGGGAAATGAATCAGTGTCTTAGAATCCTGTTTCCTTGCAGCTCTTTCACCTGGTGTTGTAATTTCATCACAAACTCTTGAGGCAAGGATCAAGTCTACCTCTATCTTAGTACCGCAACCAGCACAAAGGGGCATGATCCTGATTGGAGCCTTTGGGCACTACAGTAATATAAATATTAAATAAGAAGAATTTCACAAGCCATGCAAAGTTGGACTAGGTCAAGACTTGAATAAGGAGCCCAGGCACTGCGGGAAACGGAGTTGCCAATTCAGCAAGTGGTGCTGTTACTTCAGAATCAGTAGCTGAGTCTGCCGTGAAACCTAACAGAAAGTTGACAATAGTTTAGGCTGCTGGCCTGCTGAGACCACAGCCTGTCACGCTGACCAATATTGCCTCATGGTTTCCTTGTACTCTCCCCTAGGTTGGTGTGTCTCCATCTGTTGTCTCTTCTCTTATGCTCAGATTCTAAGCAGATTTGGGGACAAGGACTATCTTTTTCTTCTGTGTTTGCATAGCACCTAGCACCAAAGGCTTCTGGTCCATGACTGGAGCTTGGAGGTGATTCTGTACTACAAATAATAATACCTGATCCAACATGCCAGCGGCACTGTGCACCTGTCTTTCAGATGAGACACACAGCCAAGGTCCTGACCTCTTGTGGCAATCAGAGATCCCTTGTTTGTTTGGGTTTGTTTGTTTTGGTAAATCGAGTATTTACCCTGGTGTCCTGCCCACATTTCATACACAGCAGTTACTCTGCTCCTGTCTGAATTCCATATTGTTTTCACTTCCTGTCCTAAACTGCTCTGCGCATGTAAAAAACTGTCCCACTATAGCAGTGGATGCATTTCAGTGACACTGCAGACCCTTTACCTAGCTTGAAAAGCACTTTGAGATCCAGCTGAAGGGCGCTACAGAAGTGCAAGGTTTTATTAAGCAACTTTGGGGGCTTTAAACTAACCAAATAGTATTCATTTAAAAGCCCCTCCCCTAAGACCACTTGTGCTGTATCAGAGTGTCAGGGTGATTCCGTCTTTACTAACAGGGGGAAAAGAACATCAGAGGAGGTTGGGTTAGAAGAGAAAAAAGCATTAGTAGCATTAGAAGGAGCTGTGTGGTAACTTGTAAACTGCAAACAAAACACTGGTCCTAGCCCTCGGAGACAAAGTAAGGACTGGCAATTTTCAGCAGTCTGGCTTGCTGGGAATATCACAGTCAAAGGCAGGGAGCTGTACAGCCTTAAAATCCCCTGGTCAGGGGGGAGAGAGACGTGGGTCTCCACCCCAGAGAGGTGACAATCACCATCACCACCATGCCGGTCAGGTGGTCAGTAGTATATTTCTACTGCTATACTCTTATTGTTCAAGGATGGAATTTTTATCAGAGATTCTATGGTACACTTCAATTCATTTAAGTCACAGTGAAGGATCAATCCTCTAATTTCTCAGCACAACGAGCCACAGCTTGATCACACTGTTGGCATCGCATTGTGACTAGGATACTAAGAAGTCGTAACCCCTTGGAAACACAGCTGTCTACTACCATAGCATCTTGAAATACAACGTCAGAGTAATTCTAAGTGCTGTTCCGTTGCCTGGGAGGCCAAGTGCTTTACCTGATGTGCACAGCGCCTGGGAGGAGGATTTGGGATATCTGCTTTACTCCAGCTGTTCTTCCGGATGTTGTAAACGTACAGCTCATTATACAGAAACGTCTGTGGGAGGGAAAAGGAAAACTGAGTATCACCAGAGCTCGCCATTGAACATTACCCAACAGAAGCGTATCAAATTCTCAACCTGCCTCTACCAGACACCACAAGAAGGCAACAGTCCTTTTCTACTAAGCAAGAAAAAGACAAGGCCAGCCTGCTGGGTCCATGGCGTCAGTCTGCTCTCATGCTAGGGGATCAGAGTGCCATAGACAGGATTGGGCTTATGGCTTGCAGGGCCCTATGCAAAGCAATACACGTATGGAACCATCCTGTTCCCACCCCATTTGTGAGAAGGTCCAACCACCATCTCCCTGCCTGCAGTCACCTCAGACGGCAAAGAGCCTCCACACACAGCTTACATGGGCCAAGAAGCCAGGAGGTGCGGATGAGGAACAGCTTTCTAAGCCAAGGATACTACTTAAGGAAGTTAGTGTGCAGTGCAATCTGCTGGTGCCTGGGTAAAATGATACCACTGTGGGGAAAATCAGGGATGGCTCCCAGGCTGGTGGTTTGGGTGCATGTTTGAGATGTGAAGCTCCTGAAAGATGGAGCCCAACACAGCTGCACAACCTAAGGCTGCCCATGATAAGGGGGTCAACAAACATGGGGACAAGGGTGATCCAGTGGATATATCCACTTGGACTTTCAGCAAGCCTTTGACAAGGTGCCTCACCAAAGGCTCTTATGCAAAGTGAGCAGTCCTGGGATAAGAGGGAAGATTCTCCCATGGATCTGTAACCAGCTAGAAGATAGAAAACAAAGGGGAGGAATAAATGGTCAGTTTTCAAAATGGAGAGAGGTAAATAGTGGTGTCCCCCAGAGGTCTGTACTGGGACCAGTGCTGTTCAACATATTCATAAATAATCTGAAAAAAAAGAGGTAAGCAGTGAAGTGGCAAAATTTGCAGATGATACAGAATTACTCAAGCTAGTTAAGTCCAAAGCAGACTGTGAAGAGTTACAAAGGGATCTCACAGAACTGGGTGACTAGGCAACAAAATGGCAGATGAAATTCAATGTTGATAAATGCAAGGTAATGCACTCTGGAAAACATAATCTCAACTATACATACAAAATGATGGGATCTAAATTAGCTGTTACTGCTCACAAAAGAGATCTTGGAGTCATTGTGAATAATTCTCTGAAAACATCCGTTCAATGTGCAGCAGCAGTCAAAAAAGCTAACCAAATGTTAGGAACCATTAGGAAAGGGATAGCTAATAAGACAAAAAATATCCTAATGCCTTTATATAAATCCCTGGTACGCCTACACCTTGAATAATGTGTGGAGATCTGGTCGCCCCATCTCTAAAAAGATACATTAGAATTGGAAAAGGCACAGAGAAGGACAATAAAAATTATTAGGGGTATGGAACAGCTTCCATATGAGGAGAGATTAAAAAGTCTGGGACTTTTCAGCTTGGAAAAGAGAAGACTAAGAGGGGATATGATAGAGGTCTAAAAAATCTTGACTGGTGTCAAGAAAGTAAATAAGGAAGTGTTATTTACTCCTTCACATAACACAAGAACTAGGGGTCACCCAATGAAATTAACAGGCAGCAGGTTTAAAACAAAGATAAGGAAGTATTTCTTCACACAATGCAGTCAACCTGTGGAACTCATTGCCAGAGGATGTTGTAAAGCCCAAAACTATCACAGGGTTCAAAAAAGAACTAGATAAGTTCCTGGAGGATAGGTTCATCAATGGCTATTAGCCAGGATGGGCAGGGATGGAGCACCATGCTCTGGGTGTCCCTGGACCTCTGATTACCAGAAGCTGGGAGTGGATGACAGGGGATGGCTCACTCGATAACTGCCATGTTCTGTTCATTCCCTCTGAAGCATCTGGCAGTGGCCACTGTCGGAAGCCAGGATACTGGGCTAGATGGACCATTGGTCTCACCCAATCTGGCCATTCTGATGAGTACTATAAAGACGGTGCTCAGTTATGATAGACTGAAAGCAAGGGGAAACGACTGACGTGAGCGGAGCTTGTTAACAGCCAGCGCAGGCGAGGGTAGTGCTGAATCAAAGCCCGATGACTATAAACAGACTTGAGCTTCCAGGAAGCACAAGGAGCTTCCCGCCTTCAGGAAGATGGTAAATAAGTGCAAGATTTGCAGGCAGGAGCTGTTGAGGGACCACCAGTGCTTATCCCTTCTGGACTAACAGAAGCATCTCACTTTCATGGTGGCGTAAGTGGGGCGAACACACAGTACAACAGGAACCAAAGATGAGGGGTAAATATGGTCCATATCAAGTCTAGAGAAATTATGACGCCCTGCAATATTGATGCTTACGCAGTCACTCTGACCCCTTAATGGACCCCAGTGCTCCTTGATCCTGCCGACACAGCTCAGCTCTGGTGTGAGACAGTATTAGCATGGAATTAAAGGCTATTTTGCTCTCATTCTGGGAAAAATGCATATTTTATGACCTCCGCTTGGAATTTTTGCTCCAGATGAAACCCATACAAATTACAGTCAAGGCAAAGGGGAAGGGAGGGGAAGGATAGATAAATGGAAGAATACTTTACTTTTTGGCCATTGAAATATTCACCTCCAAAAAGGATCAATTCGTCTCTCTCGGGATGAGCAGACAAGGAGGCGTTCAGCCTGCGTCAGAAAGAGAGATGGGCAGACATCAGCACACAACAGAACCATTTGTAACTCAGCTCAGAGGCTACTCACTACAGTTCTGGATGTATAATTTAACTAGCGCTAGCACTTCTCCCCTCCAGGCCAAAGTGCCTCTTCATCACCCACACAGCTATGAGTTTCTGATATCTTTTCTTATTTCCAAGCCAAAAACTTTCTGAAGAAATTAACTTTTTGGAAACTTCCAGAAAGGCTAATCTGAAATCCTCTCCTATTTTAGGAACACACATTACATTGTCATTTACCACGGCCTTTGACATGATATTAATTTTAATGCTGATGGATAAGGAGCAAAGATTAGCTTCGTCATGGCACACAGCTCCGGCTCTAATTGGACTGTCTCATTTTAAGTTATCTGCATCAGTCTTCCATAGATACCGCTGTTCGCTTAAGGTTCCCCCACCCCCTGTATGTAACAGGAGTTGACAGCATCTAGCACTTCACGGGATCAGGCCCTCAAAGAAGCTCATTGTTAACTGATCCTCTCAACAACTTTGTGAGGGAGGCGAGTATCATTACCTCCTCCTTGCAGAGGGGACACAGATACCGAAAGGTCAAGTGTCGTTCAAGGCACTGAATCAGTGGCAGCTACAGGACTAGAACCTTGCAGTGCCAGGATACCAGTCCTGTGCTCCGGCCACTAGCCCACTGTATCTTGTATCTCACGAGGCATTCTCCTAACAATTTTATCGGTAGCGTGCCCTCAGCTTTCCAGCCCAAGTCACAAGGTTCCCCTTCATTAATCTATGTTATACCACCCAAAGCCCTCAGATCTAACCACCAGCTTTGATAAGATTCCCCACTTTGGCTCTTTTTAGCAGGCTGAAGGGAAGATAAAAAGTAGCTGTTAGCGGAGAGGTGTTGCTGGTCCCTTTGATGCTCCGAGGACTGAATACCCTATACATTTTTATCCCTCCATAAAAGTGTTTTAGCCTGATACTACATCCTCCACTCTCAGGAGATAACTTAAACAAGTTTCATTAATACCACCACTTCCTAGATAACAACAGTCAAGGTTCCAGGTGATCTCTTACCTTGGTGAGGGTGGGGGACAGGCTGTCTCAATTATCTGGGTCTTTTTAGCATCTAATGTCTGGAATTCTGCTATCAGGGCTTCAAGATCCTCCTGAAAATAAACAGCCAGTTGGGCATGAGTTTCTTGGCACATATTGTCATCCACATACCATGAAAACCTACACTAGCCACTAGTTCGATTTTCCTATTTTCCTTACATTTGATTAGATTCACCTAATCAAACTGTGAGGTATCAAGGTTATATATTTTTTCATCCTACACTAAGGGCTGGTCTCCACTACTGTATGTTGCTGAATTTGTAAGCAGGTTGTAACACAATGCCATGGTTAGTGCACAGTTCCTACCCCTACAGAGGTGTTTCACCTTTGCTGGTGAGCAGTTCTGTAGCACAACTGGTAGTTGAAACCCAAGTCTTAGCACAGGGCAGCTGTTTCAGCACTTGTGAAACTGATGTGCAGATATAATCAAACAGATGTTAAAACCCACTGTTGTTCGTTCTTGGCCTGACTCCTGTGCCAGTAGAAAGATAAATGTGTTTTCTATTTCAAATTTATACTTCATCTGGAGAGACAACTTCATGTGTTATCTTTTATTCTCCTTCAGTTTCTGTAAATTAAAAAACAGAACACACAACCCCAAAGCCCCCGGATTATGCAAGAGTCAAAGAAAATCTCTTCCCCACTCCACCTTCCTCTTTAGATAAGAGTTAGAAAGTTATAACCACCCATGTGCCCTAACAGAACTGTTCATTCTTTCTTGGTCCAATTTTCTTTTTTTTGCTATACTTGCGATCGCTGGGTAAGACACTTGAATCAATTAGTTTAAACTTTCTCATTCTGCAGCAGCAGGGTGACTGGGAGTAAAGGGACACTGTCTCTGGTCAAATTTAATTTTTTTTTTTTTTTTAATAAAAAAAAATCAATTTGACAAATTCTCAGAGCAATAGAAATGTTTCTAGAATTTTTAAAGCTCACAGAATCATACAAATTGGAGATGGGGAAAATGAACGATTGTTCCCGACAGTGCATTTTCTAGTGTTCAGCCCATTTGGTTTAAATGTCTCAAAGCAATGGGGTTCACACTAGCTTCCTTGAGAAAGCAGTCCACAGCCTGACAGATCTGTCAGCATGTTCTTCCAAATATCCAGTCTTAAATTCATTCCACTAGTTCCCGTTTGCCCCACCCCTTGTGCAGGGCTCAATCCTGCCAGGTGCGGAGCCCTCTAGCCCAGTCCAGTCTATACGTTTTGGTTTATTAGTTCAGCATCTTAGTAATTAAACGATTATATTCAACAGAATAGGTACAAATTTTCAAATTGTTACAGTATGAAAGATAAGCAGCACAGATTCAACCCTTCTCCTATCATTCAAATTACACTTCTAACACCCGCCCCCAAAAAACAATAAACAAAAATGCAATTATAGAAGTTGAGAATCACTTGATCTAGCTCAACCATTAATAAAATAGATTTCACACAATCCCTTTCTTGTTTTTGCCACCAACCAGGCAAATAAGACAACTGCCCATACAACTGACACATTACCACTACAGAATAAATATTTTAAGTTTTGAGCCGATGAGGCAAAAGACTTTTGGGTCAAGATTTGAGATTGCCATTGGAGAAATTATACAAATTATAAAATACTAGGTAACGTGGCAAATCTTCAACCTGGCCAATCTCCAGTCTGGCCAGACCCACATGGGCAAAACCATCTGTACCTCTCAATACCAGCATATCTCCCTAACTGCATTGTTTGAAAAGAGAAGGCTGTCTAGTGAAAAACTTAAACGCATGCTTAACTTTAAGCATGTGAACAGTCCCATTGACTTAATTAGGACTGTCCACTTGCAAGCACGTGTTTAAGGCTAAGCATCTTTCAACGGATCCGATAAGAGTGCACCATACTTTGCAAGACTGAGCCCATAATTCCTCTCCCTGGTTGAGGTTTACATCCTGAGAATATTTGTAGAGGGTTACACCACTTACTTACTCGTGATTCAGCCAAGTTATATTTATTTAGGCTTTGGATAAGCTCTTTCATGAATTGGAACTAAATAAAATCTAGGTTTTTTTCATCTGACCCTGTAACTCAGCCTTTCTGACCCCAACTATTTTCATTTATTGCTATTCTTCGAGTTCCCTCCAGTTAGTCCAGGGGTCTCAAACACGTGGCCCGCGGGCTGCATGGGCTCTTCCCTGCGGCCTGCTGGGCTCCCCCCCGGCCCCTCTTTTTTAAAAAAAAAATATTTTTATTTTTTTACCCCCAGGCAGTTCCCGACGCCAGACAGTTGTTCTGGCGGCGGGAACTGCCTGGGGATAAAAAAAATTTTTTTTTTAAATGGGGGGCGGGGGTGGGGCACGGAGACCCCAGCGGGCCGCAGGGACGAGCTCCGCGGTTTCTGGGAGGGAGGGGGGAGGAGCGGGAAGCCGTGCACACAGGGGACAAGGCAGAGAAGGGGCGGGGCCTAATGGAAGGGGTGGAGTGGGGCCGGGGGGCAGCGAGGGGGTGGGGTCAGTGATGCAGCCCACGGGCCAATGCACTAGTCCTCATGCGGCCCTCGTGGTCATTTGAGTTTGAGACCCCTGAGTTAGTCAATTCAAATTGAAACATTAAAAAAAAATTCCCCGTGGCATTTACAGCTCAATCCTTGCAGCACTGCTCGAGAACCTGCACGTACTAATCTGCTTTTATTGTCCAGACTGTGAGCAGCGCAGATAGCAAACAAACAGCATGGAGGGTGGCCCAGATCCTGCAATCCGCTGTATGCCTGCAGCCTGCTGACCCTGCACACAGGCACAAGAAAACAGTGAGGCAGAGTATAGGCACAGACATTCATCTGTGCACAGTGAATTGCAGGACTGGGGACCTCAGATTTGCAGGATTCTTTCAGACTTTAGAAATGCACATTGCTCTTTATGACATCACTAAGGAAAATGCATCATGTCTCAATCCATTTTTTCAACCTGGCAATGTCTTTTAAAACATCCCCTTTTGGCAGCATTGCTACCATTGGGATTTAACTTTAAGGGCCAGATTAGCCAAATCTGTCAAGTCTGGGGCAGCCACAGCTCCCAAGAAGAGTTTTTAAGAAGGGCACTGGCAGCTGAATAGCCAGTTTGCTTTCACAAACACAGGGCGGCGAGTGGGGAGAACAGACGCTGGGACGGCGGCGATAACACGAACAAGAGAGGCCTTTAGCTTTCAAGAGAAACCTTCCCCTTAGGCACAGCTTGTGAAGCTCACGTTATAGGGTACAGAGCCCAGACAGACTGAGAATAAATGCTCTGCTTTGAATGTCACTTCTGTGTGTTGCTTTGCTATTCAGCGAAATCCCTGGGGAGGATGAATACAGATGGCACCTGCAAGCCAAAGGGTTAAGAGTCCCACACAAGACACACACACACCAAGCAGGATGAGATTGGCAGGAGTGAGCTGGTCAGAGGAAGGCAGCTGTAATCAAACACCATGTGGGAGGGAAGTCTTGTCATTAGACCAGGAGCTGTGGCACAGTGTGTGTGTGTGTTAGTGTTAGCAGCATGCACACTCTGCTGGGTGGGGGAATCAGTCCCCGGCTACCTGACCTGCCCCAGCTCCACCACTCACCTCCTCCTTCTTAGCTCTCTTGGAGACTTTTTTCTCCATCTTAGCAGCTGTTTTCTCTGCCCCTTTCACCTTCTTCTCCTTCTTGCTTTTCTTGCCCATGCTCTCAGCCTGGGGGACTGCCAGTATGCACTGTGCACCCTGCTCCTGCCCAGCTCACATGGGGGGCCGACCCAGCTGAGGACAATCACTTCCCAGGCAGGCAGGGGTGATTTCCTGCCTGGGGTGGAAAGGAAGGAGCTGGCCCCTTGCTGTTGTGATTGCCATCTGCTGGGCTGGCTGGCTTCTCACACCCGCTTGCTGCCTGGCAGGGAGCTGAGCAAAGCCATGGGGCCGCTGTGCTAGGAACAGGCTTTGCTTCCTGTCCCAAAGGGAGAGGTACCAGGCCCCCCCGCCCCGAGGCTTGTGCAAAGTACAGCACCCCATGTTTGGGGGGGGGTCACTCTGAGCATGCCCAAATGCACCCAGCTGTTCATCCACCCACTGTGAGCCTGCCCAAATGATGGGGGGAAAGTTGGGGGGCCTTGAATGTCAAGTGGCTTACTTTAATGTAAACTGTCGTGAGATGTAAGACAAAAGGCAGGTAGCCCCAAAAAGTAATAAGGGCCCCCCAAAAAAAATTCCCCTCTAATTGAAGCCCGAGCGTTGAGCTCTAAAACCACTGGTCCCGAAAGAAGGGCAGTTTACCCCAGGGGAGAAGGCCCCCAAACCAAGTGACGTTGTGACCTGGCACATGGGGATCGCAACACCACTCAGGTTTGCCCCCATTTTTCCCTCCATAGATGGAGGAGGGATCCGGCCAAACCTGAGTGGCGCTGTGACCCACATTAGCCACTTGAAATGTTAGGAGGTGTGATTTGCCAACCCTAGCCGCTCAGGAATCATGAGCCAGGCCTCGACAAATTATTACACTTGCTTAAAAATTATGAGATTTAATAAAAATAATAAATGCGGGGTTCTTTTCATTTGCCTTCCTGTTTCTTTAGGGGGCACTCAGGTCATGTTTTGAGCTGTTTCTACAACCACGAGGGCTAGAAACTTTTCTAACCCAGTCTCATGATTTTGGGGGACCTGACTTATGATTTTTGAAAACTTGGGGTTGGTGATACTCCAATGCTCTATGAGTGTTACTTTGGTGATAAGGACCAACTAGTAATTATTAGGATTGCTATTAACTACATGTATCACACTGATGTTGAGCCCAATTAGAATCTCATCAAACTGTAATTGGAAAAAGTGATCATTTTGACTTTGAGAGTATATTTTCTTAAATTAAACTGGTTTTGAACACTGTGAAAATCAGTTTGAGTTTAAATCCAAGCAGGCATGATTTTCTTTTCATTAGGTTCCACTGTAAAATATGCTTGTGTAATTGTTTTTCACTTCCAGAAAAGAAGTAGAATTATTATATTTTCGCGAAAATAAATTAAAAAACCCTCCAAGAACGTGAGGCGAGGCTGTCTTCCACCAATGCCTAATCTGTCTCCCAGTGTTTTTCCATAGTACCTATCACTGTTATAGCTAAATGCTGACACAGCTAATAAGCTAAGTACTTGATCATATACCCTAGAAACTGCAGGATCATTCAGATTTTTTGAATATCTGCCTAAAATCTGAATCTCAGCTTTTCCAAGGTAATTAAAAAAACAGAGCGAGAACTGTAAAAAATCCTTAGCGCTGCAGACAATACGCATCCTGCTAAACATTTGTTTGGCTGGCAGTCTTGAAAATGCCTGGGTTATAATTAAGACTAGAATGAGTTCTCAATAAGTTTATACCAGGAAAGTGAACCGAGAACTTAAGAGACTTTAGATGGAGTGAATGGGGCAAATCCTCAGATGGCATAGAAGTGTCATAGCTCCACTCAATAGCTCAGAGTGACTTTTCTTTCTCTCACAAAGACACCTGTGGTGTGGGTGAAATCCAGGCCGCACTGAAGTCAAGGGGAGCTTTGCCTCTCAATTCACTGCAGAATTCACTGCAGTCAGACTTTCACCGAATATATTTTAGGAAGATTTTGAAGGGAAGAAAGGCTTGAGGTATTTAAATCTTTGAGGTTTGTAAGATAGGCAGCTGCCTCCCCAGCGCCCCCTTGTGGCCAGAGGTTGCTCTATGGGCAACCGGCCTGGATTTCCCCTCTTAGGTGACTCAAAAACTTAACTTCAGGCTTTTTCTTTCTCAACAAAGCCCCCCTCCTTGGGGACTAGGCTTATTACTACAGAATAAATGGCAAATAAAACTCAATCACAAAACAAAGTCTATTCATAAGTCCCCACAACCTGTTTCTCTTCTTCCTCACAAGCCTTCCTTCGTGGGGCCCCTACATTCTCTGCCCTGCTTGGCAGGATCTCTCCCAGGTCCCCCTGCCAGGAGAGCTCTGCTCACTCTTTCCTACTTCTTGAGCTTTTCCCCCCGTTGACTCAGGGCCCTGCAAAACCTTCTTACTCCCTACAACAGCTACAGCCATAGCTGAAGTTTCCTGGGCTTCCCCTCTTCACTTCAACTACCTGCTCCTTTTGTACTGGGAGCACCTGATTCCCCTCCAGGGTGGCTCTTCTGGTGATCAGGGTTGGCTTAGCCTCGGGCCCTCCAGCCCCAGGGCCGGCGCTCCCATTAGACGACCCTAGGCGGTTGCCTAAGGCGCCAGGATGTGGGGGGCGGCGACTCCCGGCGGCGGCGGTGGAGGTAAGCTGCCGCGGGCGGGGAGCTGAGCCCGCTGCGGCCCGCGGGGAGCTGAGCCCAGCGCCCCTGCCACGGGCTGCGGGGGGGGGGGAGGGGCGGGGGGACAGGGAGCCCAGCCCAGCCCAGCCCCCGGCTGCGGGGAGCCGAGCCCAGCCGTGCCGCTGGCAGCCTCCCCACCCGCCTGCGGGGCTGCAGCCCCCCTCCCACATTCCAAATCCCTCGACCCCGCCTCCCCCCAGCCTGGAAGCCCATCCTGCACTCCAAACCCCTCATCCCCAGGCCCACCCCAGAGCCCACACCCCCAGCCGGAACCCTCACCTCCTCCCACACCCCAACCCCTACCCCAGCCCAGAGCCCCCTCCCACACCCTGAACCCCTCATTTCTGGCCCCACCCCAGAGCCCGCACCCCAACCCGCATCCCAACTCCCTGCCCCAGCCCAGGGAAAGTGAGTGAGGGTGGGGGAGAGCAAGCCACCGAGGGAGGGGGAATGTAGTGACTGGGGGGTGGGGCCTCGGGGAAGGGGCGGGGCTAGGGTGTTCGGTTTTGTGCGATTTGAAAGTTGGCAACCCTAGCATAAGCTGATCCCCAGCTGGCGATCAAGGAGAAACCCCCCCACCCGTGTGATATTACATTGCACAAAACTCCAGGTGCAATAATGATGGTGGCAGTATAGGATTTGCCTTCCTTGGAAGAGTCTGTTAAAGGCCACATCTGGAGATAGGAGACAAACTGTTCTGATACAGGAATTCCAGTGTTCCTGTGCTAGGAGCCCAGGCTCTCTGGAAGTGTCTTGGGATGAGATAAGTTCTTTGCACAAACAGGCCCACGCTCATGCACCCCAAACACATGCTTGAGCAGTCACACACACACGCCAAGCGTTCACTCAAACATACACACACACACAGATGGCAGCCAGATGTGCACGCACAAACACAGACATGCACTCACAGATGTTCCCTTGCATAGATGCCTACCCCGTTGCCTTTGTTTGGTTGACAATCTGCTGACAGGGAACATTAGAGAGGCTTCAGTTTGCCAGTGTTTGCAAATTTCCTTTTATGATGTGAGACGCTCTGTGCTATCATATCTGGCAGCCTGGCCCAGACTGGCCTGTAGCAAGAACTCGCCCTTTCACTTTGTTATTTTTTACTGTCTGGAACCTGTTCAGTCAACGGGATGGTAAATAATGCTGCATCAGCAAAGCAAAGAATAACCCATGCCTGGAACATTTTTCATAACTGCACTGAAGATCAGAGGGGACTCAATAGCTTTTCCCCCCACAAGTCACCTTTGTGCGCTATCACTTGGCTTATTTTCCCTTATTAAGGCTTCCTAGAGCCTGTAGCAAGGAACGACAAAGGGTCCTGTGGCACCTTATAGACTAACAGACGTATTGGAGCATAAGCTTTCGTGGGTGAATCCCCACTTCATCGGTATTCACCCACGAAAGCTTATGCTCCAATGCCTCTGTTAGTCTATAAGGTGCCACAGGACCCTTTGTCGCTTCTATAGATCCAGACTAACACGGCTCCCCCTCTGATACTTGTAGCAAGGAAGAAATGGATGTCACAAAGGAAGCAGGACTGTAAGTCATTTATGACTGACAACAGGGCGGTGCAGTGAGAGTAACAAAACTAGCCCCACAGTCCCACACCTGAATGGGTGGATTGAAGAGAAATACATTCTAATCAGAGTTTCCTAGGGTTTATTTTAGGGAAAGGTGGGGATGATGATAGAGCCAATAAACAGGGGTGACTGTGGGGCTGATGAGTGGGGGAGGCTTACATTTTTTTTAGGAACCCGGATAAGGTCATTTATTTGGGTATAAACGTAGAACAATGTCCTCGCGGAGCGAGAGACCCCCGCGAACGCAGCTGCAGAGCAATACAAAGTCCCTGCAGATTAATACCGCAATATCCTGATGTGGCTGGAGAAAATCCTCATTGTTCCGATAGCTGAGGGTTGGAGACAGGGTTCCAATAAGGGCTCAGATCTAATTACGATATTTGCATTGTGAAATGCCACTAACGTCATAACACGTCTTCGATGCTCTCTTCTAACGGATCAGGTTCCCTATCCCTCAGGGAGGTAGGGCAGTCTTGGGGTGAAAGCAGGGGACAGGTGTCAAGGGCTCTATTCCAGACTCTACCGCAGACTCACTGTGTAATTTGACCAGCCCGTGCCTCACTTACCCCATCTGAACCCAGCAGGCCTTAATTAGTGCTTGATCCAACAGGTTGCTGAGCGCCCTGAGCTCTTACTGACCGCGCTTTTCAGGACCAGGCTCATAAGGTAGGTTTTTCAGAAGTGTCTGAGTTGTGAGGCCAAGTTAATGGAACTTGTGCTCCTTAGGCACTTTCTAAAAATCCCTAACCTAGACAAATCTTCCAGGGGAGCATTGCTTACATAAAGACTACGGGATTTGTCCCTATATGCCCACAATCCAGAAGGGGATCCCCAACACCAGTTAACCAGGATGAGATGACTCAATTCAACTAGCTGGCCCGCTCCTAATTCAATGACAGCAGTTTTGTTTCAGTCAAACTGATTTATATGGTTGATGGCTGATTACATTTCGCATCAGCATTACAGCCGCCAGTTCATTTGCTTCATAATTTCTGTACTTTGAAATAAAGTTTTCGTAGTTTTAAAGCAACAAGGACTTTTTCCTTGAGAAAAACATGAACCTTTTCACAGACATGTAACCCACACAAAAAAACCATTTAGGTCCGTTAGCAAATTTGTCAGTATCTAGGCTCACAAATCCTCTTTAATGAATCAGCAAAAGCCCTTTAACTCTCAATTTCAAGGTAATTTCATTGCTTCTTTAGTGCTTTGCAATCTAATTAGACTTCAGAGAAGAGATTGAAATGCGAGAAAAGGAGTCAAACAGAGTGGCTTTAACATACATATTATTTATGGTTTCCAGCAATGTTGCAGACATTTGAGGGGGTTGCAGCTGAGGATGGAGCAGTTTAAGATGACTGATGGAGCAAGACACTTGGAGATATGCGGTAAATATAATGAAATAAAATCCCAGCTGAATTCCACACCAGTCTACAAAATGGGAGAAAGATAAGATAACTCAGAGAGTCTTTTCCATCTGTACGGGTCCAATGGGACCAGTTTTCAAATTTGGATGTTTCAGTATAGGCACCAAACTATTGTAGTGTGGGGCCCAAAACTGGACACAGTACTCCAGATAAGGCCTCACCAATGCCGAATTTAGCGGAAATGATCATGTCCCTCGATCTGCTGGCAATGCTCCTACTTATACAGCCCAAAATGCCTTAGCCTTCTTGGCAACAAGGGCACTCTGTTGACTCATATCCAGCTTCTCGTCCACTGTAACCCCTAGGTCCTTTTCTGCAGAACTGCTGCCTAGCCACTCGGTCCCTAGTCTGTAGCAGTGCATGGGATTCTTCCGTCCTAAGTGCAGGACTCTGCACTTGTCCTTATTGAACCTCATCAGATTTCTTTTGGCCCAATCCTCTAATTTGTCTAGGTCCCTCTGTATCCTATCCCTACCCTCCAGAGTATCAACCACTCCTCCCAGTTTAGTTACATCTGCAAACTTGCTGAGAGTGCAATCCACGCCATCCTCCAGATCATTAATGAAGATATTGAACAAAACCGGCCCAAGGCGTGCTCAGCACTTTCTCTGGGTCCCTAGTGCTTTTGAAAATCAGTCCATTTATTGAGGTGCTTAAAGCAGGATTTAGGAGCCCAGCTTTAGGCTTCTGTCTTTGAAAATCTTGGGCCAAAAGTCTAAAATGCAACAGTTTACCTTGATGTCACTAGTGTGCATGGGATGGCTGTGCAGAATGCTATACTTTATCTTTATATATGAAGTACTTTATATATGACTATATATATGATGTGCTGCAGTGTTCTGAATTAGTTGGCTAAGTGCTGAAGGCTTCAAGACCAGGTATATTGCACTGCTGTAGTACAGGCAAGAGGTGATTAAGCTGGGAATAACTGAGGCCAGGTCATTATTTGCCAGGATGGAATGGAGTCTCCTTGCCAACGGGAGATGGGGGGGGCTGGAGGTCTAAGCATTTTGCAAACCAGGCCTGTATTTGTCCAAAAATCTCTGTGCAATTTCAAGTAACTCTAGTGCATAGCTGAAGGAGGGAATTATCTTTGCAGTAAACGTCCTTATAACTAGAACTGAGCAAATAATTTAGGGAAAATATATACACATAAACACATTTAATTCTATTCAGCCTAAAACTGATTTTTTTTGTTTCAAGTCATTTTGGGGTGTTTTTCACCCTTTGTTTTTTGTTTGTTTGTTTGTTGTAAAGTCAGCTACATTTCTAAGCAAAACACCATTTGGAAAAGTCTGAAAGAGACAAGCTTTCGAGCTTGCACAGACCTGAAGAAGAGTTCTGGGTAAGTTTAAAAGCTCATCTTTCTCACCTAGAGAAATTGATCCAATAAAAGATATTACCTCATCCATCTTGTCTCCCTAATATCCTGGGACCCACACGGCTAAAATAACACTGCAAGTTGCTAATATGATGGCGCATGCAACTAGGAATGTTTCCAGTTTTCTTGCCTTGGCATATGAAACAACAACAGCCCATAAAAGGAGCCATTTTCAGGGGCCTGGAGTGGCAAATTCCCCACAGGCCTTTAGACGATGGGAATGTCTCTATCTCATTGCTAGTGGAAGCCGTTAACATTAGTGGTGCCTCACCCTGTAGAATCATCTAAAGCCTTCCCCTTTCATTTCTCCGAAGAGCAGTGGGGACATACATCACTGTCCTCTTGCATCAGCACAACTGACTCAATTCATTCAGGGCTGCAAAATGCTAGTATAAAATTCTTGCTTCCAACGGAAGCAGGTTGTCCTGCCTCTTGTTAAATACTAAATATGTGGAGCTTCGCTAATGGGTTCTGTGCCCAGAATCTGGGAGCTGTGGGTCCCGCTGTGCCCTTGTCGATGGCTACTTCATGCCCGTTTGCCCTAACATGAATGCCTGAGTTCAGTGATGGTCTTTTATAAGGGACGGCGTTAGAGATGGGCCCAGTCTGCAACATTTGGATGTGGACGTTCAACAGCCGGGGTTTGGTACCGGTCCATTATATATCACAGGGCCACACATGAAGTTCACAGCTGGACCCAAGTTTTCCCAAAGTGTGAGTCTGGGGTTTTGGCTCAGACCTGTCTCTAGTTAGTGCAGTACCCATTGGGCCAAATTATGGCCTGATGCAACTCTAATTATCATCCATGCGCCACAGATAAATTTAGCTCACTGCATACACTTGTATGCTGCATCCTAGGAAGTCTTTAATTAACACAAACTAGGCATTAGAGCAAGGAGTTATCAGTTTTGTGGGCTATATTGCTGAATATAGATATACAGTAATGTATCCAGTGTATCAATCTGGAACTAGCCAAACTTCCCAAGGGTTCTGTCCAGTATATGCTGGGACTGAGCCCTTAACAAATGTGTTTATCTATCTCTGCTTTAGTTGTCCTGCTATGAAACAGAGCGGATCTCTCCAGGACTTCATACTGTACCATAGTACTTAGTGGCAAAATGGTATCTTTTTTCTGACTCTTGCCTTCAGCCCTGTGCCAAGTACAATTCAAACCATGTGATTTCCCTTGGCATGTTATAAGATAAAATATAGCGGTCCCAAAGACCCAGATAGAAGCCCTCTAGTAAGAACCATGCTTAAACATGGGCTTTACCTGCACTGTTCTACCACAGTGTGGACAGGGCCTTAAATGAAGTAAGCAAGCAGTTGTCTCCTTTCTTCTTTTGTTAGTCTTGATTTCATCTCATTCTGCCTTTCACTTCCTCCCTATACATACATTCTGGCAAAGTCATTCCATGGATTATCATCAGATGTGTGAGGTGGGGGGGAGAAACTCACTACTTGGAAAGTTTAAAAAGCAGGAAGCATTCAAACCACACTCCTCTGGGCAATGTGTTGTAACATAACATTGGCAATACTACAGTCAGATCGAATGAGCCTGTTTTTCTTAATTAACATGAGTGTTTGCGACTGGCTTCCTTGTTCCAATAATTTATTAAAACCCAGCAATTGACAGCATGGGGGTGACTTGCAAATGTCTCTGCTGGGAAACGGGAATCTGGAAACAACTCTCGGTTTCCTGAATTTGCAAAGGCACTGTCCTACCTATTAGGTAACATTTACATCATGTTTCTCTGCATAACAGTTTGAGAAACACAGGAGTTTCTAGCACATAACAGCTCACAATGGGGATACAGGGAGGCTTAGTAAGCTGAATGTTTTTATTAGAGATGAGCCTGCAACAAAACACCTCTGATCCTCTTTTAGATCTGGAACTTCGCTTCACGTCCAGTTCACATCTTTACAATCCACTGAACAAAACCCCTGAATCTGGACTTCGTAGATGATCAGATCCAGAGACAAACTCAGGAGCTTGGGACCATTTCCAATTTATACACTGTCTTTGAATCCACTTTGTCATTTAAAAATAAAACTGTAAAAAATGTTGGTGCACTAGTTAGAAAACAAACCCCAGTTTCAAGGCTGACTGAAGGGAAAGCTGTCTGGGAAATGACCAAGTAAAAGAAAAGGACGTATTGCTCATCAGGACATAACAGCCAGAGGTACCTAATGAAACACCACCAGATTTCTCCTTATTAGTCAGATTCTTAGGCTGATGCAATCAAGACTGGAATGTGGTGAGACCTGACAAGTTGTCCTGGTCTTCATAGCCCACCAGGTGTCAGCACTTCAACAGAGAAGAGCCACAAACCGCATCCACATCCTCTTTAGGAACACTCCCGCACATGGTGCAACAAATGCTGAGGCATTGCATCATGGTGCAAAGTTGGACGTTTTATTCTTTCTAAAGTGTTAAATGATCAGGAGCAGGATTATGAACCAAAGTGAAGAATAGATCATGTAGATTAAAACATCCATTTTAATTCTTGCAGGATCTCCAAACTTCATTCACTCGCAGTCAGGATCTCCTTGGCCTAAATCCATGTAGAACACAAAGGAGATGGTTCCAGCCGGGACAAAAATATTAATCCTGTGTTTACTTCTTGCTCTATTAACCAGGGAAGCCAATTATTCAATTAATCACCTGAAGAGTCCATGCTCAACTGGCAAGGTTATCAGTCTCCAGAGGCAAGAGTAGTGCAAAGTGGGTTTCACATTCTGCATTTGGGGATTTCACTAAAACCAAGAAGGTGGTGGTTTCTCTTGGACACAAAGAACAGGGTTATAAATGCAGTTTTAGGGGCCTATATTCTCCATTTGATATACATGTTTCACTAGTTAACATTGATTGGAGTTCCATTAATAAATTATAATACTGTACTTAGAGCTTATTGTAGCCTGGTTTATCTCTGGATCTCAAAATGCTTTACATAGTGGGTGCTTTACCAGTTTTAACAAACGGGCTAAGACATGGAAGGGTGAATGACTTGCCCAACATCACAAAGCAAGGCAACGGTCTAGAACCTTGGCATCCTGGTTCCTATTCTCTTGCTATAATCAGCACAACAGATGATGAGCACAAATACACCCCCTTCTAAAGTTCTGAATATTTTGATAGTACATACAGAAAGAGGGCATTCTGAAACTGGTGTCTTACCCACCTTGCTCTCAAACTGAATCACATCTGCAATGATCCCTTTCCCTCCATTGTAGTGCTGGGCAGAATACTCAAATTCTCAATTTTCAATGAAAAACCAACATTTGTTTTTGCAAAAATGTTAGTTTCCCACCCAGCTCTGCTCTGAGCCAAACTGTTTACCTCTCTGTTATGAAGAGCCTTCTCATTTACAACTTAATTAACAGTTGTACAATACACCTAGCCAGAATGCTTATTTGGGATTCACTGTTGGAATTGTAAATAACCAGTGTCTTCTCATCCACAGAAGAGGTACCGCATGGGCAAGCTACCCCCCATATGAAAGTCTGTGGAGACTGTCAATAAAGGCATCCATCCATACCAGCTGTGAAGGTGGGTTTTGAATTTGCATACTTGCACAATGGAAAATGGACAAAGCCCATGAACTCATTTCAGATAGCTACCAAACAGCCATCAGCTGGTCAGTACCCATGTGGGACAAATCTGAACTGGTGACCTAAAAAAGGGACCTTAATCCTATTACCAGTCTCCTGAGCTGCTGAGGCCTAATTTGTTGGGTATTTAAATAATTGATAGATACCTTAGCCTTGCAAAACCATCATGAACATTTACTAGCCCAGGCACAAAATCTACTTGCCCACCTTTGTGGTGTAAGCAATTTAGAACAGAGCATCTCTTCACATTTGTTTGTATACAGCTGAGCTCATGTTGCCTGCTGCCACAATAAAAATAGTGATAATTACTGGCCCCCATAGAGTGGGCTGAATTACTCTCTTTTTTTCTGTGGGTAACAATATGACAGATATCAGAGTAAGATCGGCTGGTTAATGCCTTCTTTGCTTCAGTCAGCATGGTTTGAGCAAGGTTTACTAGTCTGTGCAATAAATTACTGAGGGAGTTAGTCTGTTGTCACACACAAGTTCAATCTGGTTCTCTTAAGCCGTACAAATAATATGATAACCCCCTATATATGCTCTTATCATGCTGCAAACCATAAACCTTTATCCCCAGTGACATGCTTAGCCCTACAAGATTTCCTGTCTTTGCAAAATAAACATGAATTACTTATTTATTCTTATAAATCTCAATAGGTGGACTTGTGTGTACGGGGCACTTCTTGATGAATAGAAATTTGTGTTTCTCTGGAGTATTAGAATATTTGAATGGGGGAAAGGAATTCATCTTACAGGATTTGCCTATATTGTATTCATTTCTCTCTTACTGCACATATGTGAAGGTTGAATTGCCTCATACTGGTTAATGGTAAGAAACATGCTATAGACCAGCTTGCATAAGAGATGTGTATTTAATGGTGAATGGCACTGGTTAATAATGAATCTGAGCCCATCATTTTCTGACTCTTGGTGATGATCATTAGTAATTGGGTTCTTTTTGCATAGATGGCATCTCCAATTCTAGCTAAAGGACATTTGCCATTAATTGTTAACAATATAGAGTCTATGACACATAGCTGAAAAGTTCTCATTCCATCCAGTAAAACAGTATCACACGTACTCACACTTGCTAGTTTACCACAATACTATACCGCTTAGTTAATTATTATTATTATTATTATTATTTGTGTTATGGTAGAGCCTAGGAGCTCCAGTCACGGACCAGGACCCCATTGTGCCAGGAGCTGTACAAACACAGAACAAAATGACTGTCCCTGCCCCGAGGTGCTTCTAATCTCACTAGACAGGCCAGACACAGGATGGGGGAAGGGGCATCACATCCAAGCAGCGTGAACAAGATGATGGTAGCAAAGTCATGGTAGTGCCATGATTTTTTTTTGGTTTTGGAAGGAGGGGATCAGCTAAAGGGAAGGGGCATTGAAGGGAAGGAAAGGGGGGGGGCAGGGAAGAGGGTCAGAGGAGTGAGGTTGGGGTGAAGAGATTGTGAAGGAGGGTAGAAGCAAGCAGCCAATTAGCCCAGCACAGAGCAGAGAAAGTCCAGTCAACACCGCAGAAAATTAAAGGACCCAAAGTCCCTGCTGTGGTTGTATCTGTTCCTACTGGCTGGGGTCTCTGGCTGGCTCCTCTGCTGCTTTCTCCCAAGCTCACATGGTGCAGGGGGAGGGGAGACACCAGCTGTGAGGGGTCCCCCCGGGACAGTTCAGAGTTGAGGAAGATGCTGGAGGGAGGGGTGGCCCCAGCTGGCCCCTGTTTTCTCCTCTCCCCTCTGGTGCAGCAGTCTATACTTTGGCTGCTTCTGGAGTCCATGTCCTTGCATATGCCCTAACTTGGACGACCTGTTACTTTGACTCATCTCTAAAATGACAGCATCACATTTCTAGAACACACTGTTTTTTTTCTCTGTCTCGGGGCGTTTGTACGGAGATGATGCACCGTATCTGTGTATCAGCCACTAATTCCTCTTTAGTATGGAAGGGTTTTGTTTTAAAATCACAAGCGGCAACAGCAGTACTGAACTAATGCCTGTCAACAGATTTCCCACACCCCAAAACACGTTGGCCGTTATCTCATGTTTCCGACCTGCGATCTCATTCACCTTAATGGAAAGGCAGCAACACAGTAAGTACATATGCAGATCTTGGGGATAATGTCATGCTCTTTCTGTTCTGCCTCTGGCTAATTACAACTGTCAGTGGGACTGAAATAAGCATTGTTTGCTTCATTATTAAGGCAACCGCATGAGATTCAATCACGCACGCCACACAAACTGTCCATTTTATTAATGAAAGAGTTGAGAATTACATTCCATTCCGAAATAAATATTTGCTCGGCTACCTGCCGTTTGTTGTGTCACAGTGTGTACCAGGGATCAGGATGTATGATTCAGCTTTCCATAGTGGCCATTCAAATTCAACACAGCTTCTCAATTTCCCAGGAGATAAATTATGATGTCGTGGTGTGGCTGTCTGGAAACATCCTAGCTTTCGTATCAACTGAGGATGGTAGCTGTACCACGGCCAATTGAACTGTAGGACAATCCTTCTCAGTACTTTTCACCTTGGGAGCACTATAAACGTATCTGGCATTTTGCAAACAGGATCTACCCTTTGGAGACACTGTATGCGAGCATCTTTATTCCTGATGTACAGATTGGGAAACTGAGGCACGTAGGTTCTATGATTTCCCCATGGGTACAGAAGGACTCAGTGTCAGAGCTATAATTAGTACTCAGGAGTTCCTGGTACTCAGATACTTTCTCTGATACTCAGGTACTTATCAGCTGTTCAGGCCTCTGAGGACAAGATCCTCACCTACTGCCTCGATTTTACCGAATACTCTATCCTGAGCACACCAACACAAAGAACTGTTACAATGCCAACATGTACTCTCCTGGCCCAAGACAGGGCTGTCCTTAGGCATACGCGGCTGCGTAGGGCACCCAAAAATTTGGGGCACCATTCCCCTCGCTGGCTGCTGCTGGAACCGTCTCGTCTCTGGCCTCTCCCCCACACGGGGCCGGCGGGCTTCTCACCGACCCCAACCCCGGCCCTTCCCTCACTTGCTCCTCAGCCAGCTGGCTGGAGGCGCCTGCCTCTGGCTCTGCTGCGCTAGCCCCGGGGAGCCCAGAGCAGCATGGACAGTGACTAGCAGCCCAATCCACTGCCACCCGGAGCAGAGTCCCTCCCTGGGCCCTGCCTGCGCCACTAGGTCTCCACCGGGCCGGAGCCAGAACAGGAGTGAAACTTCCACCTGAGTCAACGGGGAGGCCGAGGACTTAAAGTGACAGTGCACTCATTGTCTCTCACACTTCCTTAACACACACACACACACACACTCTCAACAAAAACTCCGCTCTCTTCAAAGTGACTGCCATTCACTACTGCCTCAGATTCATGCCCTCTGAGAAGGAGCCCCCGGCCTTTTCCTTGTGCTTTGTGCAGTCCGAATACAACAGTTTCTAAAGCCCTTTGAGATTCTGAAGGATGCTGAAGAGCCCATATCCTGGAGGCCTCATGGTGCAGCGACTTCCCTTTCGACTGACCTGGGCTGGAGCAAAGTCCATCAATGCTTCATCTGAACCAGTCAGAGAGATTCACTATTGAGCAAGGTGAGGTGCTTGCTCCTGGAGCCCAATGCCGTGACTCTGCAGTACCTGCAGACCCTGCTTGTCTAGGAAAGAGGAGCCTTCACTCAGGAGTTGAACCTCCTCCTCCTCTGCTGGCTCCCTCTGCCTTCTCCAGGAATAGAATCGAGATGGAGAGCAACCACTGTGGGTTACTGTGACGCTGAAGATCCTGAGCGAATGCCGAGATGTGATGGTAAAGAGCGGATCTGGACTCAGCTGCTACCACTTGTCAGAGCAGAATAGGTTTCACGTTTCTGGAAAATAAACGAAGCGCAGACGTGGCAAGGAAGCCTCTTGCCCCGTTCAACTTTGTTCCCAGGCTGCATCTGACTTCACCGAAATCAAAAGGCCCTTATCTGCTTCCCTTCTTGAAATACCAGGCTCAGGGCCGGTGCGAGGATATTTTGCGCCCTAGGCGAAACCTCCACCTTGCGCCCCCCCCCCCAATGTCCAGCCCCCACCTGCCTACGGCCAAGTTCCCCCCAGGGGCCCAGATGTTCACAAAGTGCAGGGAGTATGGGGGAGGGAGGGCTGCAAAGAGGGGGGTTGTATGGGGGCTCTTCCAGGGGGTGAAGGTGGCAGAGAGGTGGATGCATGGAAGGCATGGAGCAGCAGCAGCCTTGTGTTCCACTGTTAAAAAAAAAATTGGGGGGGGCACCACTTTTTGGCACCCCCAACCACTTGGTGCCCTAGGTGGCTGCCTAGTCCGCCTAGTTGTTGCACCGGCCCTGACCAGGCTGATCTATAATTGCCAGCATAGCAATCTGCCTGGAAGGTTATTTTTTCTGCACAAAGCTGTTTGCTCACATTAATTGTATTATGGCTTCTTATTGGTGCAAACAAACCAAAAAAACATGGTAGCTCTGAAGTGCACAATAGCTGCAAGGAGAGGCTGACATCTTGCCTGAGGCAGCGATTTGCTCTGCAAAGAACTCTGCTGGAAGCAATGTGCCGATGCCTCCCTGACAAATGTTGCTTCGCTATCATTTGAATGATCCAACCCTTGGTTATCCTTAGTGGGGGCTTGATGATTTCTCATTAGGCTGCCTACAACAGCAGCTCCTTGTTCGTTCCCCAGAACAAGAACAACAGTCTTGAAGCAAACCAAAAGAAAAACGCCATAATAAAGCTTGAAAACCGGCCATAGGATCGCGAGCCCTTAACCTGCAGGGCACTGGAACAAATGTGGCCCAAATTGGTGGCGGCATAAAGTCATCATCATCTGGTGGCCGCTGTGAAATGACATGGTGGGCTCCATCCCACTGCCAGATGCTCACGTAATAAACCAGCATATCTGGGCCTCGCTGGCAGTCTTGAGAAAAAGGCCAAGGTCTGGACTGGTCATGGGAATTCAGTCCCCACTCATGCCTGTCTAGAGGTGACCTCAGCTTGGCAAATGAGGAATGGGGTGCTGTTTGATTTCATAGCCTCCCATGGACCCTCCATCTCCACCTTTCTTTTAAGGGTAATGCACACAGGGGAGTGGGGGGTCTTTGTCCTCTTCTAGTTTATAAATTTGCTATTGCTCCAGGTAATGGAATTAACTCAAACAATAGAGCTTATGCTTTTAGCACCGAAGGCCCAGGCTTCAGACCCTGCTGTCAGCCCAGGGGGTGGTTAGTCATATACGCATATACCACCAGCTCTCACCTAAACACTGTTATTTCCTTGTCTAGACCAGCCTCTTTCTAGTTTCAAACCAGCCACGCTATATATCTTGTGGGGATGCTATTCCCAAGCAGCCTTTTGCTTTTTGTGCAGCTGCACGGGTAAGCCCACTCTTTCGTCAAGGCCTCCCAAGGTCTATCTCTGTGTTAACTTGTCCATTCAACAGGATGGAATTATCTCGGATTCTTGTCTCTTCTCATTCCCTTTCTCCAGCCTCAGTGTCTCACAAACACCTGTACTACTGCCGCATCACCCATATTTGCGGTTAACCGCTGCTCATAAATCCAGCTTTCATCTCCTCTAATTGCCCTCAGCAGGAGGCACGAGAGACGTTTCCCTGCCTCAATGTTTTGACTTTCAACTCCGCTTTCAAGAAAGCTTCAACATGTAGCACCTCTGGATTAATAATTAAAGTCTTATGGGCCAACAGCCGTTTCTGATGCAAAGCGATATTGTGTGGGAGTTTGAACACGCCTCCTTCCTTCGTGTCAGGGCTGTTGGCGCTTGGAGCATGGCAATCATGAATCATGAATGCATCATTCACCCAGCCTCAACTTGCATTGGTGGAGCAAAGCTTGGTACCAGACTTTTGTGCCCGAAGGAAACAATGGCATATGATCCAGGAAGTCCACTGTTATGTAACTATTTGGGTTAACTTAATAAGGGTAATAAAATCTTATGAATCCATCCTCCCCCGCTATGCCAATCAATTTAATGAAGCAACAAGTTTTGGACAGGATTGGTCCATCCTGTACAAACTCTTTCACAACCCTCATATCTCTTCCCCAGCCCATGGGTAAAGAGTAATTTGTCTCTGTAGCTGAAGCGGTAAAGGCCTGTGTTTGTGGAGCAGGAGGATCAGTGTTGTATCCCTGGGAAGCTCAGAGTGGCCGCGGCTGCACAGTGATAGCTATGAAATGGCTCTGGCTATTCTTTTGTGAGGTACTGGCCCATAAAGGGCTGTTACAAATAAGCAGTAGGTCAGAATGCAGGAGGCCCAAAGCTAACTTCCACCGCTCCCTTTCCTGTGCCCACTGCAGGAAAGGATTAAGGGAGAATTTGGCCCACAAAGCCAAATAATAAAAAGAAAATGCCACACATATTTTACAAATCTTTCCCCTTAAATTTAGCTTCTTAATACCGATAGAATGGCAACAATTGTTGACTCTTCCTTGTAGGTTAGCAATTAGTACAGCTGGTCCGAAAACGGTAACTATTTCCCCTAACACATTTTGAAATTGACGACATGTTTTCAGTCTTTTCAAAACATTTTACTGGTGGTTTCCATTTTTCAAAAAATTAACCAAAGCAACCGAAAAACATAAATTGGGTGAGGAGGTTGGTGGCTTTCACTTTTCCAAAACTTGAAAAACATTAGGTTTTCAGTATTTTATTGGGGAAAAAAATAGAAAAATGTGAAGGACTTGAACATTTTCCACAGATTTTCTTTACCAAAAAAAAAGGGGGTGGGGGGGTGGGGGTTTGTCTCAAATTATTTTTTCAGCTGAAAAATGTTGACTGGCACCAGTCATTTTCTGCTAACCCCGAGAAATGGCCTATGCCTTGATAACTGAGACTTTAAATGATTGTTTTAGAGGACCTGGTGCTTTTATCTGAATGCTGAGGCTAGCCACAAGCCTACTGCATGTCCTGGGTTTCTTTTCTCACATTGGGTCACAAGGAGGGCAGTATATCACTCTGTCTAATGGTGATTTTTGAGTTCATGGCACAACAGAACACATCATGTGAGAGCTTAAGCTGCTTACATTTTAAAAAGGCATCGACAGTGTTGTCAGCTCCCATGACTTTGTCATGAGCCTCATGATAATTATGGGTTTCCTTAAAGCCCCCGCTCCTGGAATCAAGTGGAGATGTGATGATTTCAGCCTTCGTTCTTAAAGAAAAAGTAAGTTTCTAGCCCTTGTGAATGTGGGGAAATCTTCAACATGTAACCCCAGTGCACCCTAAAGGCTCAAAAAGCAGAATGCGAATACAAAGAATACCAACTATCGTTTTTACATAATCTCATAATTTTAAAGCCAATCTCATGATTTCTGGACATTTGGGGTTGACAATACCGCATAAGCTATTGACATTTCAGGCTATATCTGCCTAGGATATTTGTAAGGTTTCCATCACCAGGGTAGCTAAGCACTAGAATTTAGCACTAGTGAACAGTGCCAGATTGGAAGCCCAGGACATCCTCTAACTGGGTAGGTGGGTAACAAAGTAGAAGTGATTTGACTGCAAGGCATTTCCAACAGAACTAAGGCTCCAACGTATTAATTAAATATGAGGGCATTTTACAGGTATGCATGGAGATCTCTGTTGGTACAGCACTTAGCATGATGGGTCTCTAATCCTGAATGGAGCCTGTGGGGATTACAGCAATATAAAGACATCACAATTAATGGGAAGAGAGTACATTTCTCAACACAGCTATTAGGCATCACTGCTTGGCTCACTAAGCAAAGGCGGTGGTAACTGAGGCTATTTATAAACAAAGGAATGGGTTGGGATGGGAACTGAATTGCACTGGTTTGAACGTGTGTCCGCCTGGAGCTCTACCTGTGAGAAACCACAAACACAAAGCGGAGAAAGTGCAGAGTCACTCTTTCTAAAGGTTTTCTTCCGCTACCTAGCTTTCCCATCCCTCTGTGGTGCAATGGCTGCACTACAGGGCCTACAGCGGCACAGCTGCGCCAGCGTAGCAGCTCTAAAACGACGGGAGAGAGGGTCTCCCGTTGACTTCATTAATCCACCCCCAACGAGCGGCAGGAGCCATGTCGGCGGGAGAAGCTGTCCACGCCGGCGCTTAGCTCAGCATAACTTATATCGCGGAGGGGGGTGGCTTATTCACACCCCTGAGCGACAAATTATATTGACCTAAAATGTAGGGTAGCCGTAGCCTGGGTCCTGACTCTGCTAATCTAGAAACTTTCAGCACCTACTATAACCACCTCCATTGTTCTTTACTTTACTCCTACCCTCATTAAAGCAACCAGAATGTGACTTCAGGACAACATATGGGCCCGAAGTCTCATTAGCCCCCAGTTCCTCTAACAAAGCTGATAAAAAGGTGCAAAAACAAAATAAAGTTACAATAGTTGCAGTTTGGCAGCATTAGCCAGATTTGCTTCAAGCCAAAAATCAGCATTTGTTGCTGATTTTATTATGGATTGGGCTGGTTTGGGGATGAAATGTTGCTTCCTTTTCCCCCCCATTACTTCGGGCATCTTGCAAAGTGCAAAAAGCAATTTGCCTGGCTCCTGCTTCTCTGTAGCTTGCTGTCAGCACAGTACGTTCTCTTGGGATCACTGAGCCGTTTTGCAATGATCCGACCAGTTCCTATTGGACAACTACCCGACCCATGCCTCACAAAAGCACAACTGGTACTAACTAACCCCTTGGTTGCCAGTGTCGATGGGAGGAAAAAAGAACAAGGCAGGTCATAGAGTTTGAACTTTCTTTTCGCTGTCTTTCTTTCATATCTTTATCTGTGATCAGAGCTTGTCGGGGCGGAAGGATTTTTCTACGAACTCCTGTACATATAATAACGTAGCTGCCTGATTTTCTCATTTGACACCTACTCTTGACTGTGTAAAGGTTGCACACCGTTTTCTGTCCCTGGACGACGACTTCTCCTCTTTTACGTACGTACTTAGTTCGCCAACATTTGTTTAATGAAAGCACAGGGCCAGCAGCCGCCTTTATCTCAAGTACTTGCATGCCTGTCCCTGTTTTGCTTATTTTCTACCACGCAGTACATTGTGGGGATTGAGTCACTCAGGCTTAGCAGTAGTTTCCTCATTTGTGCAGCACCTGGCAGAGGCACGCTCAGTCCTCAAAAGGAAATATTTTATACCAAACTGACGTCTTTGTTTGCAGCTTAGTTACACTGAGCACTAGCATGCACCACCACATTCATGTTTCTCATCACAGTGACAAGCCTCCCGAATGCTTAAAATGCTCACGCCTGATTTATGAGCTTTCGTTAGCCCAAGTCTAGGAAGAAAACGCTATCAACAGAGCCTCAGAGGCAGGACCTGATATTCCACCAGGCACCAATTATACTCTTTGATTAAACTGCATTGGTTAGCAGAAGAGGCCTCTATACAAATTCTTCTCCTCACACCCTAAACGCCCTCTGAAGAACATTAAAACCTCCGGCCCCAGCCCAGAACCTGCACCCCTCACCCCCTCCTGCACCCAAACTCCCTCCCAGAGCCCACACCCCTCACCCTCTGCTGTACCCAAACTCCTCCCAGAACCTGCACCCCTTACCCCCTCCCACACACCAACCTCCTGCCCCAGCCCAGAGCCCGCACCCCACACCCCCTCCTGCACCCAAACCCCCTCCCAGAGCCCACACCCCTCACCCTCTGCTGTACCCAAACTCCTCCCAGAACCTGCACCCCTTACCCTCTGCTGTACCCAAACTCCTCCCAGAACCTGCACCCCTTACCCCCTCCCACACACCAACCTCCTGCCCCAGCCCAGAGCCTGCACCCCACACCCCCTCCTGCACCCAAACCCCCTCCCAGAGCCCACACCCCTCACCCCCTTCTGTACCCAAACTCCTCCCAGAACCTGCACCCCTTACCCCCTCCCACACACCAACCTCCTGCCCCAGCCCAGAGCCCGCACCCCACACCTCCTCCTGCACCCAAACTCCCTCCCAGAGGCTGCACCCCAACCTCCTGCCCCAGCCCAGAGCCCGCACCCCACACCTCCTCCTGAACCCATACTCCCTCCCAGAGGCTGCAACCCGCACCCCCGCCCACATCCCAACCTCCTTCCCCAGCCTACAGCCCACACCCAAACTCCCTCCCAGAGCCCAACACCCCCTCTTTCACCCCAACCCCCTGCCCCAGCCTGGTGAAAGTGGGGGAGAGCGAGCAATGGAGGGGCGGGGGGATGGAGTGAGTGGGGGCAGGGTCTCAGAAAAGGGGTGTGGCAGGGGCAGGCAAGGGTGTTTGGGTTTGTTGGATTAGACAGTTGGCACCCTAAACCGGGCATGATAGTCCCTATGGAGGAGAATAACGACCCGTGGCAGCATATGAGGACAATAGCCCATACTTCAGGTGTGCCTGGAAATTTCCATTCCTCTCATGTTTTTCCAGGGCACAGGAGGAGGGATACATAGTTATATGGACTTATTCTCTCCCCTCTCACTCCGGATCTCTCAAGGAGCCCTCTGGGATTTAGGAATGAACTCCCACAAAACCTGATGCCCAGAGACTGGCTTGTCAAGGATGGGAGGTCCCCGTGCTCTACCACACGAGCCCGAAGGGTCTGCGTTTCCCTCCCAGAGGTCCCAGCCTAGCCCTAGGGCATCAGAGAGGAACTCTTGGGAGACCAGTTATTGAGGTGGCAGCAGCAGGAAGGGCAGAGTCTGAAGGGCACTCATGCTTTGGCAGTGCCCAGTGCCCTCCATCGGGCTGCCTGAGGGGACATGGCCTAGGCTGAGGTCTGGAGCCTGGAGCCTGGTGATGGCTCTCGGGACTTAGGTATCATCTTACCTCTGGATTGCTGCCCTCTTGGGGTCACTCCCCTCATAGAGATGAGGGACGGAAAGCCACTTGCTGCTGAAGCTAGTTTTTCCAATGCTACCCCACTTCTTCCCTGCCTGGGGGATGGTGGCTGAGGTGACTCCTTACCAGACTGCGCAGCGAAGACAATGCCAACCAGAGCCAACTTCTCAATTCTTTCCTGGCTCCTTATCTACCCGAGGGAGAGGGAGCGGAGACAACCCTTCCAACACAGCAGTGAGGGGGAAAACAGCACTCTGTCCACAGGGAAGGCCTCAGTACGGGGAGGTGGCCCAGGAGACTGACCTTTCCTTACACCTGTTGGGCCTCCCTCCCTCCCTCAAGCCTGCAGGGACATCAGCCACTGCAAGATGCCTCAGACAGGGAAATAGAGCTAAGGGGAAAACTCCCCCAGATCTGGGACACAGCTGGGATTTATTGAGCCAGCTCGTTAGTCATTCTTAATTAGAAGTTTGAAGACAAAACAAAAGACTGGAATTTTCCTCATAAAATCTCTGCAGCAGGGAGGACTGGAGGAGTTGCCTGCCTGCCGCCACAGAGGCGCAACACAACTGCTGGGAACGCTGGGGGACATTTCCCTGCTGCCAGTGATTGACAGGACTGGTTCTGGCCCCAAACGGCAACCTGGCTAAAATACCCGTTGTAACAGAGCCTGGGATTTTAGGATGATGAAGGATCATTATTACTCACTTACACTGCTGTAGTCCCTAGAGGGCTCATCCAGATCAAGCCCCTATACTAGGCAAATAAACACACACATAAGGTGGGATTTTCAAAGGTACTGAGGTGCCCAAAGATGGAGATAGGCACCTAACCTGCTTAAGCGCTTTTGACAATCCCGCTAGACACTTATCTGCATCTTTACACTTCTAAATACTTTTGAAAATCTGGCCCTAAGTGGGTTAAAAGCATCTGTACCAGTGACTGGTAATGGGACTTGCGCCCGTAGGCATTTTGAACATCTCACCTGTAGCATGCAGTAGGAGAGATCTTAAAAAAGACCAAAGAACAAACGTATGCTTGTGAGTCATGTAAGAATGTTATCCCAGAGAAGATAAACGTAAGCTTTGGTGTAGCTCCCATGGCTTAGGCCTACTTAGGCTATGTCTACATTACACAGCTTTTAGCAACATGGCTGTGTGGCTACAGCCGTGCCGCTAAAAGTCGCACAGCGTAGCCGGTGTTTGTCGGCTCTCCGTCCTGCCGACAAAAAACTTCCACCCCCAATGAGCGGCGTTTGCTTGTTCACACTGGTGCCTGTCACTGGCAAAACTTTTGTTTTTCGGGGGGAGGGGGTTAACCCCTCTGAAAGACAGAAGTTTTGTCATTCAATTGCCGGTGTAGACATAGCCAAGGCTTCAAAGCAGATGCAGGCAATTTGTTTAAAAAGGGTGGATTGCAAAAGAGCTCTTTATGCAAAACAGAAGTTGGTTGTTTTCTTTGAAATCATTTGTAAATACTCTCCCCCCCTTTCTTTTTAACATATCCTAGCACCCTCCTTTTCCCCTGTGTTGTTCTAATGTTAATGCTTACCAGCTAGCTTCTGATTCAAATATCTGTAGGGCCCAACAATTGGAATAAAAGATGGGTAATTGGTGTGTATTAAGTGGGGTTTCAACTGATCCAAATCCAGGAACGATTTCCCTGCAATGCATATTTGAGCAAGGCTTAAGACAACAAGAGTCATACACCCCAGGGCAAAATGTGAATCCAATTTGACTTTCAGGGACAACACACGGGCCAAACTCATTTCACTTGGGAGTGAGGTTCCTTGCAAGGCAGTCCATTAAGGAGGCATCTAGCTAAAAAGGCACTTAAATTAGGGGTCCTGCTCTCTCACACAATATGTAAGAATCAAGATGCTTACTGAGACTAGACTCTGCAGCTATGGATTTCATCTGGTAATATCAAACGGGAAGGGTTGATGAAGCTTTCACAGTGACATTAACAACACCTAGCTCTTAAATAGTAGTTTTCATTGGTCAGTCTCAAAGATGTTAGACTGCACGACCCTTGGAGGAGTGACTGATTTTGTTCTAGGTTTGTGCAGCACCCAGGTCAATGGGGTCCTGGTGCATGAACAGGAATCCTAGGCACTACGGCAATACAAATAACAATGTTTTTACACAAAAGGGGTAGGTATCAATTCATGCGTGGGAAGTGGCTTGCCCAGTAGCAGAACCCAACTCTCCCTCGTCCCAAACTAGGGTGCTAACCACCCAACCCCACTGCCTTCCTCAAAAAGGTTACGCCTGCATCTATTACTCTCACTATTGAAAAATGCACCTATTTTCCAGACTCTTTCCTTATATTTTACACCCCCCCATAATACAGGGATTTTGGAGCTGGCAACGTTTTCACATAATGGTCCATCTGCAGCCTGCTCACCACAAAAGCCTGGGGATAGATGTTCTTCTTATGAGATTTGTTTCCATGGGGTGGAGTATAAAGACAAGAGATTTAACTGTAAATTAAACACAAGATACTCCTTGTGTTGAGACACTGAAAATTGCCATGTACGCACAAGAGACGCGAATGCAGTTATTTCGCCTTAAGCATGTACCAAAAAAAGCCTCATCCTCTCCCAAACCTCCCACTTAATTATTCTGTTATACAATGTCTTCATATGAAAAAGGCCACTTTGGCTTAAAATGTCAGGGGACTATTCCCAGTAGGGCTTTGATGTCTGCTTTCAGATCCAGCACTACCATTCAGCCATGCTTGCTTAGGATAGACAGTTACTAATGGAGAAGTCAAGGGTGACCTCCAAATGGAAAAATAAACTGGGCCCTGCCCTTTTATGCTTCTCTATATTTATGATGCAGAAAAAGGTGTGGAAGATTTATGGTCATTCCTTCCTACCCAATTGTCGTCCGCTAGAAATTCAGGTCTTATGAACCCTGGAACATGAGGGTGATAGGGAACCAGCAAAATACCACCATCAGAAAAGTGAAATCTGCACAAATTTGAAAAGCAATTTTGTGGGACTGTCTAAAATTGCTTTTTTGTTTAGTTTTGTCTACACTTATTTAGTTTCAACACCCAATGAACACTGGGTTGAAAGGATGCCTTGGTTAAAGATTCAGTAGCCCTACCCTTTCGATTAAGAGCCGACAGCGCACGTGCCTGGAGACCCACAAGCCATTCTCCAACAGAACCAGAGCCAACTGGACTGGGGAGTGCATACTTATCTGCATGGTATTTCCAAAGTTTGCCAGCCTCAATTACCCCTTTAGTAAATTGCCTCATCCCTATATTTAATTATCCTCGCATTAATTTATTCATTCCATCTACTCCTGTATTATACACACTAGTCCCATCCTAGCGAATTCCCCTCTCTCATTAGTGTTCACACCCTTCAGGTATTTGTCGGCTGGTGTCATGACCTGCTTTCCTTGTCTCTTAGCCAAGCTATTCATATTTTGCACCTTTAATCTCACCGCATATCTTCAAGCAAACAACTTTTTTTATTGCTCTTCTCTGAAATTCCCTCCAGTTTGCAGAAAGATTTCTGCCAAGGTCTATTACTTCCCAACTGCAGGACACCATCCTTCTGTTTATGCTGCCCAAACATGCAGCGGGGTTTTTTAGGGGGTGGGGTACTTTTATCCCATGATAATCTGTCTCACTGTTAGACTTAGGTCTCTTTCAGCATTACTGCTTTCCAGATTTCTCCTGTCCATTGACAAGTCTAGAACACACAGAAGTCTATCAGAACACACTGACAAGTCTATCAGAACACACAGAAATGAACGACAATGTGGTTCAAGATTCAGGAGTTACAACATCTGGGTTCTTTTCCAAGCTTCAGCATTGACTTCATTGACTTATCCCAGGTCATACCACTTCTCTCTGCCTTTGTTTCCCCATCTGTAAAATGGGGCTCATAATACATAGTTGACAGGGGAGTTATTAGAGGACAAAGCCTCATGTGTGAGAGGGGCTTTGAGATCTTCTGAATGAAGCGGATACGGAAGTGCAAATTATCTTTGTTACATTACGTTACTATGCCAGCACCCATCTGCAAGTGGAACCCTTGAAAATGCAATTCAGGGGTCCATGTCAGATGACGCCATTAGATTTATGATTTTTTTTTTAAAAGCAGGCAATTTTTTGCAAATAAAAGTTTAAGGCAAAGACCAGCAACAACAGTTATAATTCATATTTCTTTGATCAAATAAAAACCAAAAAACATTTTAATGTAGCAGACTTGTTAACCAAAAACAATAAAAGAATTGAGAAATACTAGTGAAAAATAATACATTGCATTAGACATCTCATTTTACAAGGCAATTTGATTAAGTTACTAATGACTGATAGAACAGCACTCTAGGACAATCTTGGAATAGCCATGTTGACAAGAACGCAAACATTGTAAATAGACAGCACTCACTGTAGAAATATTAAGACTAAAGATATTTACCCATTAAAGTGAACAGAAAATCATCTAGATCAACCATAAAATTAGTATTTTTTTTTTTAAAAAGCAACCAGGTGTAACAAAATCCTAACCTATATCTAAATTTTTTTGTTTAAGAAAATTAAAACAAAACAAAAAAATCTATATAATCTTTAAAAGAAAGACATTTCCAAAAAGTCAGATTATTCACTAGGTGCAAAATTCACCGTTTTTGTTCAGAGGGCTTGCGTGAGGACTACCCAACACTTCAAACTCTTTTAAGGGCTGATGTCCTTCTGAACAAACAAGGGGCAAAGTTCTCCCTCTACGTGAAATTCAGCACAGTGCAGAAGACCCAAAGCCATCTGCATCACTTGGCCCCTCAACCGGGGACTGAATATGGCACGCAGGACATTGTGCCAAACCTCTGCGCTGGGGTGAATGTCACTAAGGGAATAATTTAGGTATAAAGTCTCCCTCAGACTATTGCAATTAAGTCAATATTTAAAAAAATATTTTTTGTATTTAAACACTACAAAGGAGTGACAACCTTTCTAACGCAAGGAACATCCGTGATAAAGAGCAGCTAAGGACAGGACCTCTGAAAAGCAGGTCTCTAAAGGGCCATCATCTAACACTAGGGACATCTAAATATTCCTCACTGTTGAAATCAACGGTTCGGCTCTACCAGTGCTAGAAACATTGAGAGCTCTATTAGATGGGCTGCCAGTTGCTGCCGTTACTGTGAGTACCGTCACCCTGTTCAAAACAGGTCTGACTGACATCTTGCTTAGACCATCGGCTGCAGCCAGTGCCCATCTACACTTCAGCTCCCAATGCTGCAGTGGAGAGAATGGTGAGAAACTCCCCTACCATGGACCAAACCAGAGTGACTCCCAGTGGAGTCAGTGAAAACGGAGAGGAGTTAAGCATCTTTCATGAAGAAACCCACTTGCTACTGTTCTGACGCAGGCAAAATTCCCATGAAAGTCAAGAGACAAATTCATCACAGCCACAACCGGGTGCAGCCTCCATGAAAAATTCAGCAGCCTAGGGAACTTTATAACTTCCATGGGAGTTTCACCTCAAGGAGTGTTGAGGTTTGGCCTGAAGTCAGTATCTTGAACTCCATTGTCCCCACGAGAGGAGGCCACTTCCTGCAGCTGGATAAAGCAGATACTATGTGGGCTCCCAGAGTGAATACAAGGCTGTAATTGACTCCAGAGAGTCCTGCTGGTGTTAAAAATGTCAGACAGCTCAGTACATGAGCTTCAGCAAAGGTCCTGGAGGAAATTAAAGCCATCTCACTTCTGGCCTGCCTCATTTCAGCTCTAATAGAGGACCTAAACTTTAAGAACATTGTTTCAATATATTTTTTAAATTAAAAAAAAATCTTACTGGTTCAACAGTTCTTGTAGCCTTCCCTTTGATGTCATTGAAAGGGGAGTTACACAACCCTTTTATGAAAATGCAACACAACCCTTTTATGAAAATGCAACAGTGCCTCATAGTAGTGGCTCTAGTGTTTTGTAAATGGTAGTGTTTGGAATTATTACCACCGAATACTGGAACATCTGTTTAAGGTTTCAGGGGGTTTTCACAGACAAGAGGGAAGAGACCTCCCAGTGACACCACTAAATGGAAAATGACCCTGTCATGTTCAGACAAACCTAAATATGCATTCCAGAAACATCTTCAAATCATCAGGTACCTTCTTCCTTCCCATCACTGCCAATGGCCAAGTTATTTATGAATCTGTAGCTTTAATAATCACAGCCTGCGCCACCTCTCCAGTCTTTCAGTTTATGTCACAATCCAGCACTGGAGACAAACTGACCCCAAGAAAGCCACACCAAGGAATTTCAGTTATATTCCCATCTCAGCTGTCAGCATTGCTTGAAGCAGGGAAGAACAACAGAGCAATTTAATATGGGTTTCAATCAAATTGGATGATCATTACAGTTTGCTGGACAGCAACAAGGTATGTACAGCGGGTGTCACTAAAAATAAAACCTTGTTTACCACAACACGATATTCGGAAGGGGAAACGCTGCACATACTGCAGGAAGTTTAATTAGCCGGGATAACAACTTCTTTTTTTAAAAACACCACCACCACTGTATTTCACCTGCCCTCCAGAATTTACACTGAAGTCACCGTTAAACCCGACACCATCCCTATGAAATCCCAGCTGGCCTGGTTTCCTTTGCATTATTTTGCCATGATGGATGTGGGTAGTACCCTGGAAGGATGCCAAAGGGCATAGTCTCATTTCAATTAGGGTGGATGTTTATGGGTTAGGGGGAGGGAGGACGAGCCCTATAATGCATTGGGGAACATGCCCATTGAAACAAGGACCCCTCTCCCTTACCCTCTAGGTATCAAGAAAGGAAGGTTGCCATGAACATTCAGTGACAATTATTTCCCTGCAATTAATCCTGAAAACTAGTTGCCATGGTCCCATACAAACTATGCTATTAACACTACAGTAAGTTGTAGCTGTTGGGGTCACAACTGCACAACACTATGCTATAAAATTCGTTTACAAGATACTTCACTGATTGGGGAAATTTACTAAACGGCAACATCAAATAGTCATTAGTATTTTACAAGTAACAATGACACTTTCACTGTGGTTTCGTTTGAGTGAGCGCGAGGAGAGGGTTAACCTCTCTCTTTTGGGTCACCCAGAACATACAATAGGATGACTGATCACGGGCAAAACCATATCTAGTCTATATGACTGATATGCAGTCTCTCCAGACCCACTCTCAGCTCCTCATGCCCCCTGTCAGCTGGCACATTTCACCCTGCTTTTGCGAAGAAAGGCAGCAGAGGTCTTTCATCGGATGTACTCTCTCCTCTCTCATCAAACTTTAGCTTAACAAGTCCAGCCTCAAAGCAGGTATCTCCAAGCTTCTGAATGAGAGTTACGCACCTTAGCATTGGGATGTAGATTCTGCTGACAGCATCTATATTTGTAACATCAACTTCTTCTCTTTACCCAAAACTGCTTTCAACGTTTTTTCTCCCCAAACAAAATTCATTCTGTTTTACCCCTTTACCCATTCCCTCCCCAACCCCCAGAAATACATACATCGAGGCCACCATCCTCTGGATGAAGAGGACTACCTGGGATTATCTTCCAAGACAATCAGTCTGGTCCCTGAAAGATGAACTTGCACACTGGGAAAACTAAGAATGAGATTTCAACCTTGGCCTACCAGGTACTCCTCCTGCATCATCCTGTGGTGATACAGCAGTTTTGTTTTATGATATAGTTATTGCCATAGAAACAATGGTGATGTCATAATGGAGCATTGTGATTTCACCGCAGGAGCACGCAGACTGACAAGAGAAAATTCTTCACCGTTAGTGGATGTCGGGAAGGAAAGTTATTAAAGAGAAGCAAGCAGGTCGAGGTTTTAATTAAGATTCGTTAAAAAAATAAAAAACAAACTCCCCAGTGTGAAAATCCTTCTTTACACATAGGTCTTAAAGGTTAAACAAGAGGAAATCCATTTTCATCTATTCTTCACCCCTGAAGCTAGTTTAGAGATGGGTCCAAACCAAGCAACGCCAAAACTCTGGGGAGGTTTGGAGCCAGATCTGAACTTTTTGTAGCTTCAGCACAGCTACTAATTTTCTTCAGCTTGGGATGGGGGAGGGATGAAAAACCCTCTGTCCTCCAACCCCTGATAATTCTGCAGTTGGCTACATGGCACTTAAAGTCCCTGCCAGCCAAGGGGACTAGAGCCCAGGTCAAGAAATTCAAGCCTGGTAGCCCATGTGGCTGGTCCTAAGAACACTAAACCCTAAAAGAAAATCTAGCCCTAGTGAAAGGTGTCAGATTGCCTGAGGTGCTCTATCCGGAGAAGAAGTACTGACTGCGCATGCAGTGGCCTTGCAAGCTTCCCCTGGCTGTCCTGCCAAAGCACCTCAACCTTGACCTGGAGGAGAGGGCAAAGAGGAGCTCGGATTCTCTGGCCCATGAGTTGTTCACCTGTCCACTAGGAATGGTCTGAAACCTACCAACTCACTGCACATAGTTCCCCTCAACAGCTATCGGATGTGTCACTACCGACCCAGGTTGGATTGGAATAGGTGACCTAGCAGTGAGATGTCTTACAGGACAAATGAGCCATCCATTCCTCCAATCATATTTTCTAAGAACAAGGAGTATTTTTTTTTTAAATGGCAGCAACAGTGCTGCTTATATAACGTGTTGATTTAACTACAACCATTGGTCATTTTCTCCAGATGCTTATGAGATGCTGCTGTCTGGAATTGCTACAAGCTGCCTGGCCTCCTGGCAACACAGCTTCATAAAAGGACAGTGCATCGACTAACGGCTTCAATATGCTTATTGCCTCTCTTTCCAGAAATCTTCCATGCGGACAGAAGAATGCAAAACAAAGCAGACACCTGACAGAGGCAGAGTTCTAAGCCCCTAACTCTACAGGGTTACTACTTCAAAACATCTTGCTTTACAAAAAAAACAGTACCGCAGGGCACAAGTTTAATTACCCTTTTCTAAGGGAGGGGGTGGCCAGGCAAAAGCATGAAGGAGACTCTGGAAGCGAATAGCACAGCTCACTTAAGGAAAATGTGCTTTTGCTTTTAAAAGAGAACATCGCCTTTCACACAGAAGAGTTCAGGGCAATTTGTCAGAGTTAGGGGCCCTGCTAAAGAGACAGATTTTTTTAGGTAAGGAAGCAATACAGTCCTTAAGAGAATGAGCCTGACTACATGGGAACATAACAGGTTACAGCACTCTGTATGCGAACGTAAGAGTCTATATTCAAGTTGGAATGGGAAAGTTGGCTCCCTATAGTCACCCAGAAAACAGAGACACATTCACATGGTCCGCAGAACTGCAGATCCTGGTCGGCATCCAAAGCAGTGCCACCCTCTGGAAGGCAAAACGTCCTGGAAAGAAGGTCTAATGCCAGCCAATCAGAATCTGGTGCTGCAGCTTTACAGAAGCAGAAGGCAGCTTAAACGTTCCATGAAACCCTGCCCTTTGGTCCCCCAGTACTAATTTACAGGAGTAGATGATATGCATTCTGGGTACTCAAGGATAACGATGGGACTAGTGTAACTAGAAAAGTAGCCTGGCATGCTGGCCTAATAATCAAGAGAGGGCTAAGACTGAACAGCAGAAAACAGGCAACTGAGCATGACCCAGATTGCTCTTTTCAGCATCAGAATGAAATCAAAATACATGTACATGCCCCATGCTCTCTAGACATTAATTCTGCTTCACCCTGGGCTTTCGCGGATCACTGTCATGGCATCTCATTGGCAGACTCCAAAGCATCCCGTAGAATATATTTGTGTGTGTGTGTGTGTGTGTGTGTGTGTGTGTGTGTGTGTGTGTGTGTGTGTGCGCGTGCCAATTATCAAACGCCTCTTGAACAATCTTTGCTTTGCAAACATCTCTAAGAATTTGCTAATATTTATTTTAAGTCAGTAAAAAGCAGAAACACTTGGAGTTCCTGAGGTGGGGGGAAAAAACCCCAAACCATATATATATATACACATATATAAATATATATATATATATCCAATGGATTACAGTTTTAGTATCACTAAAAACAATAATAAAAAAAAATTCATGGAGGGCAGCAAAGAAGGGCCAGGGATCCAGTTGAAAACAGTGCAAGTCCTTGTTTAATATCAGCATCGTGTCTATCTCAGTCCATTTGCTTTATCTACTTGTGCTCAGGAGTGTTTAGCCTTCCGAAGATCTCGCTTGGTAAGATGGCAGGGTTTGTTGCATTTGAAAGAAAAATGACTTGGAGGTCTGTTTTGCAGCCCGGTGGCAGTGTGAAATCCCAGTCTCTTGCACAGGCACATGTGTAACCTTGACTGCATTGGAATTTGTTTCCTTTAACAGATTCAGCTGCAGTCTCTGTGATGGAGAAACTAAATGCTAACCTTAAATTAAAACAAGACAACAAATAAGCACACAAAGAACTGAAGTCCAGCCATCAATCACAGACAGACAGACGGACAGTGCCTGATCAGTTTCCCTGTAACCAGACGTGCTGGAGCCTCTTGAGGTTACCGGTAGAAACTCCTCTTCCTAGACTAAATTCGTACCCCAAGAACTCTTCAGAGTGTTGCTCAGCTGCGTGGCTTGGTGGTGGTGATGAGGCCAGGGAGGGAAAAGCAGGCACATCAGGGAGTGGGGTCTCAGGGATGCAGCAGCTCTGCCAAGGTGCTCAGGGTATCTAGATTGATGAGGGATCAGAAAGATTTTCTTTTGCGCTGTTTTAAAATAATATTGTGCGTTTCTCCGAGCCGAACGTCTTTGCTTTTCCGCCTTAAGACTCTTGAGGAACCACTTCCATCAGCTTCTGGCACAAGACTGTCACGGAAACTGAATGGGAGGAAACAAGAGTGAGTTACAGGCACCGGAAAGCAAGTTTTACTCATTTCAGCCTGGAGCGCTGGTAGCTTGTTTCGTGATCCTCTGCCTCAAATGGCCTGACAGGGCAGCCGTCCCACTTTTCCCTTTCAACGGAGTCTGTCTAAATACTACATAGGTCTTCATTGCAAATCAAATACAGTAACTCCTCGCTTCACGTTGTAGTTATGTTCCTGGAAAATGCTACTTTAAGCTTATACACAGTATAAGTTTTAAACAATTTAATACTGTACACAGCAGTGATGATTGTGAAGCTTGGTTGAGGTGATGGAGTCAGAAGGTGGGATATTTCCCAGGGAATGCCTTACTGCTAACTGACAAACTAGCACTCAGCTGAGTGAGCCCTCAAGGGTTAACATGTTGTTAATGTAGCCTCACATTCTACAAGGCAGCACGAATGGAGGGAGGAAATACAGCATGGCAGAGAGAGACAGAGACACACACCGTGTGTGTGTGAGAGAGAGAGACAGAAACAGTGTGTGTGTGTGTGTGTGTGTGAGAGAGACACAAACACACAGTGTGTGTGTGTGTGTGTGTGAGAGTGTGTGAGACAGACACACACACTGTGTATGTGAGAGAGACACGCATTGCCCCTTTAAGTATGCTGACCCCACTCTAAGTACACTGCCTTTTTAAGTAGATCAGCAAGTTGAGACAGCAGCTGCTGCCAGCAAGCTCCGTCCTGAGCCCTGTCGTGTCCCCCCCTGCTCTGTGGGGATGGGGTACAGGAGCAGGGGGAGGGGGACACCCTGACATTAGCACACCGCTCATCCCCGCCCCACTCCTGCACAGCAAGCAGGAGGCTGCCGGGAGCAGCTCCAAGGCAGAGGGCAGGAGCAGCACACGGCAGTGGGGGGAGGGACAGCTGAACTGCCAGCAATTGATAGCTTGCTGGGTGGGTGCACAGGGAACTTAGGGGAGCTGATAGGGGGGCTGCTGGTCCACCCTGGTTCCAAGCCCCCACCAGCTAGCTGCAACAGGCTGCTCTTCCTGCAAGCAGTGGACAAAGCAGGCAGCTGCCAAACAGTGTTATAAGGGAGTATTACACAACTTTAAACGAGCATGTTCTCTAATTGATCAGCAACGTAACAATGTTAACCGGGACAACGTTAAGTGAGGAGTTACTGTGCCATACGCTGCCTCAGTCCTTACCGCAACTTCCATCTGTAACAGCAAGAGTTTGTGCATAGAATAAGGGTAAAAATTAACCCGGTGTCGGTGTCAGAGTAGGTGTATTGACTATGTGTACATTTCTAAATCCAGTCTTATTAACTGCACACTCATGGGAATTATCAGTCATTACTGTACATATGTGCACATGCCATTTAACACGTGCCTATAATTAAGGCCCAGATTTCATAACTGTACATGCAGTTACTGCTGAGTCACAGTAATGGTGCAGACATGTTGTGAGACAGCATTTTTGCTTGCACAGTTCTGAACATCTGATCCTGTGCATGCATGCATTTTCCTTAAGAACACAGCAATGTTGCACTGTCACGAGCAACCAACACAAGGGCAAATCAGAATGTGGAGCCCAATGCTTATGCATAACTTTGCACCAACAAAAGAGGGGGGCACATGCACAACAGAGGGGGGAGGAAATTTAATTAGGAAACATTTCAACTGCAAACCTATGGGGGGGTATATATTGTAAGATTTTTTTTAAATTATAAATTACCTTGAGAGTGTCTTTTTAAAGTGTGTTTCAAATGGTTCTGTGCCCTCACTACTACACCGAGTGTTCTCTGCACATGAGGCAATCTTGGCAGATACAATTAATAGGGATTCTGATGAACTGGATTTGATCAGATTATCTACAGTATATTAATACATATGTGGGCATAAGGCTCATGTGTGCCTAATAAGACACTTGTCAGATTTCTTATTTTGTGTTCTTGAACTATGTTCTCTATTCTCTGCTTAAAAGCCTGTCCTGGTGGAACATAATTAATATGCTAATTTGCAACTCAGTCGCTGTGGAAATAGCTTTACCAAGAGCTAAGCCTGATTCTGTATGTATTTATTTAAATTCTAAGTAAGACAGAAAGAAAAAGTCCTGAGCACTGTTAAAAAGCACTTTTCTTGTTAATAAAAAGCACATAGATAAGGATTGGCATTTCTGCTTGTCTGCTTTTCTAGGTCAGCCAGCTGCATTAGCGTCTCAGACAGATGGTGGAGTTTAGTTACTTAGACAACACAGCTTGACTTTCTTGAATCAGTTGTTCAGACAGAGAGATTAGGTGGTGCCAGGCAGAGAGCTTTCCATCCCTGAACACTCACTGTGGTGTAGGGCTGTGCTGTCTTACACTGATAGGGAGGGCATTGATTGGACCAGGACTGGTCTTCATTGGCTATGTGAAATAGACAACATATTGGGGGCTAATTCTGATCTTACCTCCGTTAGAATCAGCCTCACTGCACTCAGATTTTTACAGTGTATCTCCATCCCTGTTCCCACCTCACCCAGCAGGATATTTTCCTCTGCTAATAAAGATAGGACACTGCACCTCTTCAGGTGGTGTAAGAAAGGCAGCCTCAGCAGCTCGCTAGGGATTTATGTCCCAACACATCATTTCCCTGTTTGCACGGGGGGGAAGAAAGCTTCATGTGTTCGGTCTGTGATTTGCCATTACAACAGCTGGACTATCATTCTGGGTGCCTGGCCCACAAGCTGACCAACCCATTATCAGTTGGATTTAAAAACCCATTATAGACCTTTGCAATATGAATTACAGCCAATGCGACCTGCCTTAGCATGCTTAGTAAGGAGTGAAACATTATCTATCGAGCCAAAGCCAACGGTGCACCCTGCAAAGGCTGACGGCTGTGGCTATAACTTACAGATGCTTTGGAGGATCCACTTGGGTTTGTTTTTCCACCAAACCCCAAAGAAGTAAACGGGGATCCCACTGAGGATGATAGCAAAGCCGATAGCACATTCCACTGGTGTCATCCAGAAGGAGACCACGATCAGGAATAAGCAGGCCAGGATGAAGAAGATGGGCAGCAAGAGGTTAACCTGGACACAGGAAACAAGAAAGGGGTGGAAAGTTAGTTAAGGATAATCTGAAATGGGATATGGTAAAGGGACCCAGGCCCGCCCTCTCTATCCAGTCCCAGCCCAGGACCCTCTGGGAGGCAACACTGGCAGGTTCCTCTGGCAGAGAGTCTAAGCCCACTGCTCTGGGCTACTTCCTACAGATGTCCCTTCAGTTTGAGGTGTGGCCCCTATTGTCCAGTCTGTAGTGACTCATCTGGAGTAGTGCCCTGGCCGTTAATGGCATCCTGCCACGGCCTCAGGTCCCTCTGGGCATGGGCGGATGTAAGTGTGGAGGGGGCCTAGCCTCACAATGTCCTTCCAGTCCAAAAGTATACTGTACTTAGTGCTGGCCAGTCTTCTCAACGGGGTCGCTTGGTCAGGGACGCAGTGCTGCTCCCTGGCGGCTGTCCCGGCCGTCAGACTTGTAGTGCTGCTCCCCTCAGAGAGAGAGGCAGAGCTACCTCCTGCCTCTTCGCCAGTCAGCCCTGAACTGAGCCAGGCTCTCTCTTTTCCTTCCCCTCCAGTCCTGGAACTGGCTGCAGCTATAGATGCCTGGGGCTAGTGGGGTCCACAGGCTCTCATTAACCCCTTACTGCTGGTGTGACATTTCTCTGCTCCATCACAGAGAGGTGAAGTGACTTGCCTAAGGCCACGCAGCAAATCCCTGACATACCCGGAACTAGAACCCAGGAGTTCTTGGCTCCCAGTCCCATGCTCAGTCTATCCGTTATCTATAAAACTAAAGAGAAGCTCAATTAACAGTCCCCAACGCAGCAGTATGACTAACGTGAACCGTAGCGATTTAGGTTGCTGCTTTAGAACACCACAGTACTCTTAAAATGAGGGAACAGACCCCAGCTTTCAGCAGGGAAGCCGCTTGCTAAAAGCCATCTTGGGAGCATTGATCTGGGAAGGTCTGCCACGTTTGTTGCTTTTTGGCCGTCGGTGGCTTGGTGGGGATTTGAGGGGGCTCGGAAAATGACGGCAGAGCATGCCTTTAAGAAGGGCTGACTGACTCCAATGCTTGACACGATCTTGGCCTTTGACCAGATGGGCCCATTGTGCTGCCAGGGCGGCCGAGGGCAAACCAAATAAAGTTCTCTTCCGTGTAGTTTGCTTTTTAAACAAATATTTTTAAGTCAATTTCACGCTGGTACAAAGCATTCGATTGAGAACCACACGGGCTGACGTCCTTTATTAATAATCCCCAGAGCAGGTTTAGCACGGAGCTGTGTGCTGCCCTGCCAAGGTACCTCACTCCTGACATGGAGGGAATTTCCACAACCCGGGTGTCTCGTCTCAGCCCTGCGCCTCTATACTGATGAGGGAGCCAATGAGATGGAGTTTTGTGCAACATGGATTTCCGCCTACCAGGAACCAGTCTGACACCAGCCACTCATTTCACCCAGGCCTCTGTTCGTTCACATCTAACTTGGCTTGCTCTAAAGTTGCACCTCCGCACAGTGAAGTACCTGCATTTTCCACTCCTCCCTGCAGATTTTCTCACCCTTACTGTTGAGGGGGAAAATTTCTATACATGGAAGTCACGTCCTAGAACGCAAAAGAACTGCCCCTCTCCCGGAAGTGCCACCATAAAGCCTCCAATCCGGCCACCTTCCCACTAGCATCACAGAACCCTGAGCACGGAGGGGAAAGCTCTGTGTCTGCAGGGTTCCCCGCTACGCCGCCAACACCCTCCTCACCTTGATGGGCCTTTCCAGCTCCGGCTTCTTGTAGCGGAGCCATATCATGCCGACAATGGCCAGAGCCACGCAGAGCCAGTTGAAGAAGCTGAAGAAGTTGATGACGGAGAAGATGTCATTGGAGAAGGCGTAGAGCAGGGTCATGAGGCACTGCGGCCAGAAACAGAAGCCATGAGCAAAGGGACAGGCAGGGGAGAACACCATACACTACTAAAGACAAGTGTCTGAGAGCAACTTCCCACCATCCAAGAACAGTGAAGGATTTCCAGACATACGCAGAAGAGGTGGCTTAATTTTTACTAATTTAACCAAGTCGGATCACTGCATGGAATTATTTCAAAGCGAAACTTGCAATCCAGGGGTATTCTGTGGTGACGAAGGCCATATCAACTCACACAGAGAAAAAGGAGGGTGGGTTTTTGAAGGATGAAAAGGAGGAGAATTTTCTTAGTGCTCAGGAAACCAAGGGTCTGAACGAGTTGGACAGAGTCAGTCACTTTAGGAACAAGAAGGTGCTATGAAACATTTCCCCACACAGCTCTGCTGAATGCATCTCCGTTCTGACACGTGCTACCCCCTGTATTCCCGGCCTGAGCACCCTCTATGCGGCTCACCCAATGCATTTCAATCGCGACCAGCAGGGCTCTGTGCTATTGCAGTCCTTGATCCCTGCCACAGCTGTACCAATGCCCCCCAATTCGGTCCTGCAGCACTCGCTGCTCTTTCCGTCTTGGCATGCGCTCTGTGGGGGCCCCTAGTCAGGACATCCCCTGCCTCTCCCCCCAGCTATTCCCATTGTAGACAGAGAATTTGAAGTGCAGTCAGTCTTACAAGGATGCATGAGGTGGGATCGAGCTGAAACATGGACTGGATGATTCAGCAGGGATCTCCACTAAGTGAAGTGAATCTGTGACCAGATGATATTCTATCTGCCCTTCACTTCCTCTTTCACCCAGACATGCTTTACCCAGACATGCTTCCTCCCAAAAGGTTTTTATTTTGAAGTGCAGAGATGTGTGTTCTCGCCCGCAAAGACTGTAACTACAGCCACTGTGCTACAGCTGTGGGTGCTCTGAGCGCGTCAGGGAACATCCGGAGAACGCAGATCAGCCAGAGGAAGATTGTGGCACCAAAGTGACACACATTTTCCCCAGGGGCCACCCATGACTTTTCAATTTATTGGGAGTGGTGGCAGTCTGGATTCTCTGCTGCAAAACTCCCTGCCCTCATGTTCCTCGAACTGTGACTTAAGGTACAGTGGTAATAGCTGATACTAATTTCCAGGCTAAGAAAACAGCATATAGCCTTATCAATGTCATCTGGCATTTCAGCTTCCTGTGCAGCACTGCTGTCTCACTAGGACATCCTCACCCCATGCACTTGATTAAACCTAGCAAGACATGTGGGGCCTGGGAGGACTACTCCCTATGGCATACTGGCAGACACTTTGGGGATCGGCAAAAGGAGAAGGAGGAGGTTCGCCTTCCACTGGGACAACAAACAGAGATTGCTTGTTTGGATTCAGTGGAGTATCCCACAGTCATTTTCCTGCAGCCCCAGGAGGAGCAGGCATTGATGGACCTTGGCTTGCTCCATCTTCTCAATCGGTTGTGTTCTCTCTGCCATGCACCACCTTAATCTGAAAGCCCATAGGACACTTACTGTGAAGATGAGAGATGGCACCGGAGTGAGAAGCTTGGGGTGAATCATGGACAGGACAGAGGGCAGGTGACCCTCCCGGGATCCCACAAAGAACAACCTGCGGGCAACAGAGCAGTTACTTCACCTACCGCAAGTGCTTGGGAGTCACTCACTCAGTCCAGGTTTGCATTCAGTACAAGGTACAACAGCGTGACAGAAGCACAGGCATTTTGGAGTGAGCCAGGCTGAAATGACACTCTGAGCCCAACCTGTAGTGAGTAGGTATTTCCACACTAGTGATGCACTGCTAGTCCACGTGGCGATTTTATGCGATTTTGTTCTCCCCACCACTGCTATTAATTATTTGCATCAGAGTGGCACCAGGTGAGATCAGGGCCTCAACAGGCTGACTTCTGCACACATGCAGCTTGCCCTCTACACAGAGAAGGCAGAGGGTGGGAGGAAGAAAGTATTCTTATCTCCATTTTACAGATGGGGAACCATACCAGAGCGACTAAGTGCCTTATTCCAGGTCACACAGGGAGTCTGTGGCAGAGCCGAGACCTGAACCCGGGTCTCCTGGGTGTCAGTCCATTGCCATCCTCTCTCCTCTTTTGGGGGAATCCTCAGTCTTTGTTATTGAGGCTTTATAAGCATCTGGGTTTATATTAAAAATGCTTTCTTGAGCACTGCTGTTAAAGTCCAAGTCTGTATTTATTAGCCAGCAAGTGTGAAAAATTGGGATGGGGTGGGAGGTAATAGGCACCGAATATCAGGCCTGTCCCTATAAGATTGGGACATCTGGTCATGCTAGCATTTATTTAGTCTGCAGCTGAAGACACCCAATGACTTCAGGATTTTGCCCAAAGACAGTGAGACTAAGGCCTCTGCAAGGACCTAGGATTTGGCCTTTGGATACTGTTTAAGGCAATGATACTACGCTCACAAGCCGCAAGTGGCTCTTTAATGGGTCTCCTGCGGCCCTCTGCAGCACATGATATTAAAACACTGTGTGATCTAAGTTAACCAATCTAAGTTATTAACCAATCAGGATGCGTTTACTGTGTTATTAACCAACCATAGCTGTTAAAATACTTGGTCAGTCATTTTACTGTGAGTATTACACATGTGTGTTGTGTTATTTATTTATTTACAGGTACCGTGCCTAACCTGTCTTCATGTGGAGCTGTCCTCACAGGAGCATAGATATAGATAAATTATATATTTTAAATGAAACACTGAATTCACACGACTGTGGCTCTTTGGGGTAATGTCAATCGCTAATTTGAGACCTCAGTGCCTGAGGAGCGAGTGTCACTGATTTAAGGTCTTACCAAAAAATGATCATTCTCACTCCTTACATAGTGCACTGACCCTTCCCTCTTTGCATCTGTCCAGCGGCAGAACCTCAGAGACCCCGCTCCTGTGAGGACAGCTCCAAATGAAGAGAGGTTAGGCACGGTGCCTGTAAATGGGATCTGCAGTACTGGGCAAAAAAACGTACCGAGAAGAAGTGAAGAGGGATCCATTGACAGACCCAAAACACGATAAGCCAACGAAGATGGGTATGATCCAAGACATCATGCCAAGGTGATAGTTCCCAAAGTCCTAGAAGGAAGCAACATTCCGTCAGCAACTTCCCTACAGGGACTCGTATCTATTTACCCAGACAAGTTTTTAACATATAAAATGCCCTATTCAAGATGACTACACACACAGATTACTGAACATTTTTCATACTGCCTTTTTCACACGCCCAAAGCATTTTACAGAATTACACGATTGACAGAAGGCACTTCCCTGACATGCAGCCATCTCTGGGGCAGAACATGACATCCATTAGAACAGCTTCAGCAATATCACACAATGGTTTAGGACAGAAAGTCTGGAAAAATACTGGATCCAGCTGCAATGGCAGGAGGATTCAGATATGCAAAACGCCAAGTTAGTCCAGGACACTGGAGCAGACACCCCTGTTTTGGCAGAAAGTGCCATGTTCTCTTTAATGAGTTTCAGTTTTATATCTCAGTCTGATTCATCCCAGTATTGCTCCAATTTTCTGCCAGTGCAATTCCGCTATTTCAGTGGAGTCGCTTCAGAATAAAACTGGAGTAATGCAACCAGAGCTGGTATGTCTCGCAGCACAGCACCATGCTGGTGTGTGGGTTCAATGTTACTCACAGGAGAGAGAGCTGCCTGCTGAACTGCCAACACCAATTTATGCAGGGTTGGAGGGTTCCCCTCCAATACCAACCATGCCCAGTCCTGCTTAGCTTCCAAGCTCACACAAAGCTGCACACTCTCCATAGGGCCAGCGAGCAGGATTTCTGTGTGTGCTTTAATTTTAACTATTAGAATAATGCTTATTTGTGTTTTTTTTACAAAATTCAAGTGCAGATAAAGCAAACGGACACATGGAGAGAGACTAGCCTGGTTCAGTATTTATTTCCCATAAATGCCACACTCTGGTAACTGATCGGACAGTTATACGGCTGGTAGCCGGCAGCTAGGGTTATTTATGAACAACAATGCCATTTATTTCCCTCCCCCACCCTTGCTTATCGCTCTGATTAATCCAGCTCAGTGTCATGTGGGGACAACCCTTTCCCACCTCCCATCTCCTGTCAAACATCAGCTTCTTGTAAGCAGCCCCAGTCAGTGTTGAATGAATGGGGAGATCCAACTAGAGATAGCACGAGGCATTCAGGCAGCGCAGAGAAATAGATAAGAGCGTTTTTGATGCGACTCATCTTACCACGGCCACGGCTTCAGACGACAGCATTTGTTCTGTTGACAGGGTAGTGAAGTAAGCCAAGTTCGTCAACACGTAAACTAAGGTGACTACGGGCAGTGAAATGATGATGGCTAGAGGCAGGTTTCTGGGAGGAAGAGGGAAATCATAACGTATTAGGATCTGGGGCTCTGAAGATCAGTTGGAGACATAATTCAAGAGACAGCATGCTAGGGAGAGATGCTGCTGTTGCAGAGACCAGCCTTTCTGAATAGGTTTTTGCACTGGCTTAAAGACTGCCCAATATATTCTGCTTTCCTTTGGTCTTGCAGAGGGTCCAATCTGGACTCCATCCTCCTTGAAGAAGTTGGGGAGAAAATCCCAAAAATAAAAGTAGCCCAGCATGGGGGCTGGGAGGCAGTGGGAGATGGACTCTTGAGGAGAAGACAGTTTGTGAGCAGACTCTGGCTGAGCAAATGGTGCAAGGGTTCAAGGCACAGACTTTCATTTAAAGAGCTCACAGGGGCCTCCTGCCAGATACCAGTGTTAGAACACGCACAGTAGTCTGCTGGCCAGAGGATAAGCACTTGTGTTGTGGCTGTCTAGAAAGGTCAAGGCTGTAGCTGCCAGTCACCAGAACGCTGGCTGGGCCCCTGCAGCCCATGGGAACCACGCTCAGCTGTAACCTAAACAAATCCTCAAAGAGAAGCTGGTGTGAAGGCAGATTTGCCCTTCCTGATAGGCTAACTCAGTGTACGCAAACTAATTTAAAAAGGAAATCCTTCTTAATGCCACAGACAATCGGTCTGTAGAGCTCAAAGCTGCAGGAGGTCAGGGAGTCAACAGAGTGGCTGCATTCGGAAAGGGAGTGGACAATTACAGGCCACAAAAACATGTGTAACTACACATGTCAAGGGAAGGGTAAATGAATCTCATGCTTCGCAGCACGCTGATCACCACAGGGGTCAGGAACTGGCCTACAATGCAGCCAGTGGTGCCGCTGGCAATCACGCATGGTTTGCACCTCCCTTGCTGGCATCAGGGATTTGCCAGAGATGTTCTGCTTTGGCAAGATCAATCTCATGTTACCAGATCCCTTCATATAACCCTGACAGACACGCAACAGGCCCATGCCTTGGGAGGAAAAAAATACAAAGGTCAAGCGTGCGTGGCAAACAGTAAAACTATGTCCTGGCAAGCCCCCTGGCATTTTGTTGAAAATATATATTAGATATGATTATGAAATTGCAAGAAAGCAACAAATGCAAAGAAAACCTGCTTCTGCCAGCAAATCACAACTGCGAAGGAGTGGCTGCTGAGCCAGGCCAAGGAAATGGGACTTTCAAATGAGACCAGAGAGGGAAGGTGGTTTAACAAGGGCTTCTCTTAGAGATTTTCTTTCCCCCCACTCCCTGTAGAAAACCCCATCCTTTCCTAACAAAGAGCAGTCTCATTATCTAGCATGCATCGCCCCAGCAGAGGTTCTGTTTGCCCCCAAAACAAGAGCTTGTTTTACATTCCCTGGGATGGCTAGTCACAACACTTGCTACACACAAAGGATGGCTTGACATTAACAGAGGGAAGTGGAGTTTAGAGGGTAAACAGCTGGAGAGTTTCCCTCTCTAGCCAAGAGCTCGCCATGTGGTGCACATACCTGTAGGGGTTTATCATCTCCTCCGTGACAAAATTCAAGTAATTCCTGCAATTTAAAAGACAGTGGTAATTCTGGTTACAGAGATCAATGAAGTTAGAAAAAGAATCCAACAGCCTAACCCTAACCTCAACATGCATACGCAAGCCCCAGTAGAGGCAGACAAACCAAAGCATGCTCTGCAAAACCGAGGGTGGCCATGTGTCTCAAGTCTATGGCACGAGGGTTGAGGCTACCTACAAAACCTTCAAACAAAGGTGTTCTCTGCAGGTCCCAGCATGCAATGCAGCCAGCTTGCTTGGAAATCACTGCATGCCGAGACTTATGGTCAGCTAGCAGCGCCTCTCTATTGCCAGAGGAGGGTCACAATCTGCCTCTATTTTTATTGCACATAAAGAGAGCCCAGGTGTCTGGGAGCACATGTGAGAGTGTGAAGGGATTAACGAAGAAACCTGTAGGAGCTTGGGCTTGGAGTTGTCAATTGGCAGACTGATGTGTCAGTACTGACAGCTGCAGGGCCCACAACCTCTACTTTGACCTTTGCTCCTACACAAGCCACGGGCACTGGCTTACCAAAATCCAGACAGTTTGAAGCAGTGGCCCATATAAGGCATATTACCCCTGAGTTCCTGCCCAATATGAGGGATGAAGCCTTCTCAAGCTCAGAGCATGTGATGAGTCCTTTCTCCCATGCTGCCTTGGTTAGCTGAAATAGCCTTGCTATCTTGCTGCACCTAATTGTCCCGACTCTTCAAATATCCTTCTCCCTCTGTGACGATTCTGGCCCAACCAGACAATCCCACCTTATTTAGTGTCTCTTGGTTTCCCTGGAGTTCGCTCACCGTACAACCTGGGCATTTTACCGGGTTGCCCCTATACTTGCTCCGTTTTAAATACTGCAATTGACATCACTTGCTTGTACTTGCACATACGAACTGGGTAGGGGCTGTAAGGATTGAGCATGAATAACACTAGCCAAAAATGAAGCGATTGCACTGTTACCTTGGTGACGCGTAGAGCTAGACAAGAAGTTCTGGACTGTGCCCTCCCCGCCAACTCTCTCAAAGAGCTGAAGACAAAGAACTAAACTACACTGTCACTGCAATGAATAATATGCCAGCATCTTACCAGCCTCCATAGGCAAAGAGACCGCTATACAAAGCCAGAACGATGTTCCCCACACCGACATTTGTGCCTTCGAAGGAGTGTTCAGGACTCAGGTTTAACACATCACCTACATAGGGACAAAAACAAACAAGGACAGAATATGAAGGTGTGAGAAGGAGACAAAGGCTGAATCCCAGAGATGGTCGCAGGTTGACACAGACAGGAGTTAGGCAGGGAAATAGTCCGGTAACACCTTGGGACAAAATCTGCCGATAGGGCATTTGTTTTACTGATGCAAAGCAGGTTGTGTTTGTGTTAGAGAAGGTGTAGATGGGTTTCATCTCCTCCTGCATTACTCCAGTTTCACGCTGGGTGATTCCACTGCAGTAAAACTAGGATACGGGACATTAACAACTAACCACAGCAAGAGTTCTCAAACTTTCCCACCGTGTGGATCACGCTAACAGATAATGCCTCCTAGAGACATCCCCTCCCATTCACCGTTGCATAACATCCCATCTGACAACGGCAACAACCGCTTACATGGGAAAGTAACATGAGGGAGCTAATGTATTTTTAGCTTCTTTTGATGCAAGTTAGCAAGTGGAAATCAGGAGATGAAAGCCCCATGAAAGCAGCCAGCTTTCCTAAGGGCACCTCTGAGCACCTAATCCCCAGCACCAAAGCCCACATGCTGTTTCTCCTGGACTCGCCACTGCTGGAACTTGGGCTACACTACAAGCGCTACAGCGGCGCAGCCGCACCGATGCTGTAGTGGGTCTGGTGAAGATGCTCTATGCCGATGGGAGAGCGTCTCCTACCAACATAGCGCCGGTGTGGCCGGCGCGTAGGTCGCTGTAACTTGCGTCTTTCTCACACCCCTGAGCGACGTAAATTAGATTGACTTAAGCGTAGTGTAGACCCATCCTAAGACACTTTATGTGCCAATAACCAAGGTTGGGGTCTTGATGCCACTGGCTAAATTCCAAGGGGAACAATTCTATCCTGACTCCCTAAAGCTCCCCAGCCGTTTCAGCCAAAAAGGGGATCCTCTCTTATTCCCTGCCCCAAATGGTTGTGCAGCAATGCTGGGTGGCTGTTAAACAGCTGCTCCTTCCACCCCAGCGCTAGCTGCATTTTAGCAGTGGGTGGAACAATTCCTGCACTATGCAGCTTGCAAAATGCTTTGGGATCCTTCTGGCTGAAAGATGCTTAAAAGACTTTGCTATTATATCACCCTTCCACCAAAGGCTGCTTTTTCTCGATAAAGACCCAGAATTTCCTCTAGTTCTGTCGTATGGTATCCCCTTTGAATTGTGGGAAGGGAAGTCAGCTACCTTAGGGTCTAAATATCAAAAGTTCCTGTTATTTATCCACTATTGAATTAAAAAGCCATAAAAAGAGGATTTGATTGTAAATTTACTGAAAGCCCTTCCAGCACACCCACAGGGCTTATTTGTTTTGCTTTAAATCTCTCTGCGGTTGTTTTGTTTCGTGCTGTTTGATCTGGAGCCTAAATCCAGGCCTGGGATGGGGGAAGCCACCTCTCCTTCAATTAAACAAGTGCTCTCCTTTGTGAGGGAGGAAGACAGGGGAGCAGCACAGGATTTGGTAAGGCAGGTTAGCATTTGACCAGCAGAGCTGCCTCTCATGTGATTCCTCTTACAGCAGGGATCTGCACTAATCACACAGGCAACTGTTATCACATGGCAATCATCAGCGCTCAGGGTTAACCCATCGCCCTTTGGAAGGCTACATTCCACAGATTCATATCGGAAAAGGAGGAAAAGGGGTATTCAAAGCCAAGGCACCACTTTTTCCTTTTGCGCTGCAAAATTTCAGCTCCCCCGCACCACCGGGCTTTCAGCAGCATCACGCGTAAATTACCCAGGCTGGCTAGAAAAGGAACACACAAAATAAAGCCGGGTGACAAGAAGACTGCTAGAATCATGCACATTTTCATCCAGTAGCACTTTCTATCAATGAGGAAGGGCAGCTTTCCCCTGCAATATGATGAGTCCGAGTTAGTTTACTGGGGCAGGCTCTCAGTAGGAGCCAATGGGAGTTACCCACCTCAATGGCCTGTTTTGATACTCGTCCCTTCCACCTAGGGTGACCAGATGTCCCGTTTTTATAGGGACAGTGCAGTTTTTGGGGACTTTTTCTTATATAGGCGCCTATTACCCCCCCACCCCCTGTCCTGTTTTTTCACAGTTGCTATCTGGTCACCCTACTTCCACCTGACCCAATGCCTTCCATCCCACATGGTCTCTCCTCCACTGTCTGTCTCTACCCTGCTGCCACTGCTCCTTCACCTTCAGTTGGTTTAAACCAATTAAGCCTTTAGCAGGCCCCTAGTGCCAGCTCCGAGTGGTCCCCTCCATTCCCCATGTAATGGCCTGTGCCACCTGAGTCTGCTCCTGCTGAGGCCCGCGTTCTGATCGGGACACCCCCTGAATGCTGACCGTACCCTTACGTGTTCCTCTGAACCACAGGAGGGAGTCAAAGGAAGCTAGAGCCAAGTGGCTCTCGATCAGATACCTATGCAATTCAGAATTCATAGAATCATAGAATATCAGGGTTGGAAGGGACCTTAGAAGGTCATCTAGTCCAACCCCCTGCTCAAAGCAGGACCAATCCCCAATTTTTGCCCCAGATCCCTAAATGGCCCCCTCAAGGATTGAACTCACAACCCTGGGTTTAGCAGGCCAATGCTCAAACCACTGAGCTATCCCTCCCCCCACCATCCTCCTTTTGCAGGGCACGCGGTTGCTCGCCAGGTGTGAGTACGCAGAACGATGAGACCACTAGGCATGAAAGAAACCAAACAACACTGGGCCTGATCTCAGGACGAGAACGTGTCAATCCTCAAAGCCATAACTGGAAATTCTTAAGCAATTAACAGAATTAATACATAATCGATAGATCAGGCTACACTGCAGCCTACTCAAGTGTGTGTTTCTTTACACCCCAGAACCTCACCAAGGACGCGGAGATGATTACCATGGAAGGACTGTTATACTGGTAACAGATTGTCCAGGGCTCTAGCACTTCTTTCTTTCCCCAACGGTCCATAGATCTCACTCTGCCTTTCCCCCGGCTGCAGCACACAGTAACGGTCTGTTACCAAGGCCAAGCAGAGCTGCAGCTCTCAAGCTGGTGGCCAGGAGCACAGCATCCCCGTGCTCGCCAATGCAGGAAATATCCCCCAGCTGGGAGCTCTATAGCTTCTGTGCAAAGAGGGTTTGTTTAGTTCTAATCCGGATTCGGTCCCATGCTGCGCTTCACAGACGCCTTGGCTTGGTGTCAAGGAGACTGGCTGCCCCTTCAGGGCACATGATCAAACAGAAGTGAAATTTGCCACAGAATGTGTGCTACAGAAGCAGTGTTTGAGCACAACAGGAAAAATAAAGCATAACTTTTCATTATTCTTTGGTTGGGCTGTGTGGGTGTGAATGGATAGGGGATACACACACACGCCTTTGCTGCACTGAGCCAAACAAAGTCAAACACTGCGTGAGCTGAAGCTCAGACTCTGAAGCCTAGGAAGTGGGGTGGGCTTTGGAGCCCAAGCTCAAGACTGATCCACAACTTCAAAGCGCTGTCTACACCAGTGGTGGGCAACCTGCGGCCTGCATGCGGCCCATCAGGGTAATCTGATTGCGGGCCGCGAGACATTTTGTTTATGTTGACCGTCCGCAGGCCCGGCCCCCCGCAGCTCCCAATGGTCGCGGTCCGCCGTTCCCAGCCAATGGGAGCGGCGGGCAACAGAGACCAACCACTGGTCTACACAGTTATGTTTAGCGCAGTAGCGTGAGCCCAAGTCTGTCGACCCAAGCTGGAAGGCTCAATTCCGCGGGCTGCGTAGACATGCCGAGTGGTTTAATGACAGAGTCCGCCTTCCCATTCATTAGCAAACGTGTTCTGGAGGGCACATCCCGCAAGAGCGGACATCTGCACCAAAGCTCCATCTCCCCATATCAGGCAGCAGCAGCACATCCCTAGGGACATGCTTAACTGCACCAATAAGCCATATTTACACAGACGCGGCAGCCAATGCGTTACACGTTGTGGGACAATAAAGGTCACACCCCAGTCAGTCAGTCCAGAAAGGTCTGCAAGTTATTTCTCCCCCATGGGCCAAGCCCTAGAAGTCTCACTGATGAGCCTGTCTAACTTCATCTGCCCGTCTCCGTACAAAGCGGAACAACGTTCCCTGACAAGGACCCGGCATTTCAGCTGGAGACTCAGGGAATTTTGTTTGACACAGACAAGCATCGCGTCTCCCACCCTCTTACTGCACGGCTCACAGCTACACGTGCTCTGGAAACTGTGCAAAGGTACCCGTTCGTAGCTCAGGCTGCCAGGGCCCACACGTGCTCAATGGCGTCCAATACTCCCATGGAGGAGGATGTTACTATGTAGATGTAGAACACCAACTGCAGTGCTCCGTTTATACTCATCTGCCCTTCCCTTCAGTTGATACCCCCTACTCTAAATACTGTCTGTTAAGAACACTGGCCTCACCTCATAGCAGTAAGTGCTATATAGGCAGCATCCGCGCTTCACCCTGCACCCTGGTTTAAATGGGTTGTACAATTACTCTGCTCGCAAATTAACCACATTAAGGTAACGAGTTCCGACACAATCCCTATTTGCATCTCTTGCCAGCCAACAAGACGCCTGTAATTGTACCTGCAACCTCTCTGCCACCTGGGGCCTTCGTGCCGAAGGAATCTTTCATGCCATGTGCTACATGTTCAGACCTTTTATTTGAAAGCCCTCATTTCGTATCAGGTCATGTCCAGTCCCGATTTAATAATGCAGGCTCTTCTATTGAGGTTAGACAATTAATTGTAATTAAACCCATGTAGCTGGGCTAAATGGCAACAAGAGGGGAACGTAGCCATCGAAGTCAATGGTTTCTGCAAAGGGAAATCATGTCTTACTAATCTATTCGAGTTCTTTGAAGGGGTCAACAAACATGGGAACAAGGGGGATCTAGTGGACATAGTGTACTTAGATTTCCAGAAAGCCTTTGACAAGGTCCCTCACCAAAGGCTCTTACGTAAATTAAGTTGTCATGGGATAAGAGGGAAGATCCTTTCATGGACTGAGAACTGGTTAAAAGACAGGGAACAAAGGGTAGGAATAAATGGTAAATTTTCAGAATGGAGACGTGTAACTAGTGGTGTTCCCCAAGGGTCAGTCCTAGGACCAATCCTAGTCAACTTATTCATAAATGCTCTGGAGAAAGGAGTAAACAGTGAGGTGGCAAAGTTTGTAGATGATATTAAAATGCTCAAGATAGTTAAGACCAGAGCAGACTGTGAAGAACTTCAAAAAGATCTCACAAAACTAAATGATTGGGCAACAAAATGGCAAATGAAATTTAATGTGGATAATGTAAAGTAATGCACATTGGAAAAAATAACCCCAACTATACATACAATATGATGGGGGCTAATTTAGCTACAACTAATCAGGAAAGAGATCTTGGAGTCATCATGGATAGTTCTCTGAAGATGTTCATGCAGTGTGCAGCGGCAGTCAAAAAAAGCAAACAGGATGTTAGGAATCATTAAAAAAGGGATAGAGAATAAGATGGAGAATATCTTATTGCCCTTCTATAAATCCATGGTACGCCCACATCTTGAATACTGTGTACAGATGTGGTCTCATCTCAAAACAAGATATAATGGCATTAGAAAAGGTTCAGACAAGGGCAACTAAAATGATTAGGGGTTTGGAATGGGTCCCATATGAGGAGAGATTAAAGAGACTAGGACTTTTCAGCTTGGAAAAGAGGAGACTAAGGGGGGATATGATAGAGGTATATAAAATCATGAGTGGTGTGGAGAAAGTGAATAAGGAAGTTATTTACTTGTTCCCATAATATAAGAACTAGGGGCCACCAAATGAAATTAATGGGCAGCAGGTTTAAAACAAATAAAAGGAAGGTCTTCTTCACACAGCGCAGTCAACCTGTGGAACTCCTTGCCTGAGGAGGTTGTGAAGGCTAGGACTATAACTGGGTTTAAAAGAGAACTAGATAATTCATGTAGGTTAAGTCCATTCATGGCTATTAGCCAAGATGGGTAAGGAATGGGGTCCCTAGCCTCTGTTTGTCAGAGGGTGATGATGGATGGCAGGAGAGAGATCAATTTATCATTACCCGTTAGGTTCACTCCCTCTGGGGCACCTAGCATTGGCCACTGTCGGCAGACAGGATACTGGGCTGGATGGACCTTTGGTCTGACCCAGTAAGGCCATTCTTATGTTCTTATGTCAAAGAGCGAAGGGGAGTGACGCAGGGTTTTCCAAGTGGGTCTAGCTCAGTAATGAAACCAAGCAAAGGGAAACATACGCTGGATGGTAGGGAAAGCTCCCAGAGACTAGAGCTACTCAGTTGGGGCAGTCAGTGGTGGGAGCCCTATCCACTGAGCCATTTAAAACAAGATGGGCTGAAGCACTAGTGGGCCTGTTGTGGGGAAAGCCATTCTATACTGCCCCTCCGCAAGGCAATGGTTTAGATGGGACTCACATGGGTGTCGCCACCTTCTCATTTCTACAATCGGCCTATTCCTAGTGCTGCTGCCGTACGTCCAGCCTTGCCTACTGTTTGTATGACCGCTGCAAGTGAAGGATCCTCATCTCTTCTCCCGAGGGGCAACTGAGCCTGAGAGTCTCTGCTTCTGGCTAGGAAGGCATGCGCTGGGGATTTGAGCGAGAGGCAGAGCCGCCGAGCCGCTTGTGAATCAGGACACCTGGGTTCCATTCATGGCGCCTGCCACCGACTGGCGTGGCCTGGGGCAAGTCAGAGCACATTTTCTGCGTCTCAGCTCCCCCTTCTGTAAAATGTAATAACACTTCCCTCCCCAGAGCGCTGGGAGGGTTAGTTAGCTAATGTTCATAAAGTACTAGTTATTATTATTCTTAATAATAATAATTACAATAATCATCAAGACCTGGAGGCCCAAAGGGCGTTCTGGTTGCCAAATTCCTTCTCCTCTAAGTGCATCATTATCTTCATCACGGAGCCCTGGGCTCTCAGAGGAGTCCAGAGTAGGAAAGAACCACCTGTCCAGTCCAGCTACGCTCCTCTGTCGGTTCATAAATCTAGAAGGGGCAAAGGCTGCCTACAATCTGCCTTCCTAACTAGTGCATCAAACCACTCATCTGGGTGTGACTCCTGCTAGATCAGGACCAAAATGGTATTCAGAAAACAACCTTCTTGATAGGTTATTGAAAGCTGCAACGCTCAAGGAATCCATTTCAACAGCATCCTCCATACACTACCACTGCGTACACACACCTTTGCTGCATTCTTTGTCTCCTTTGCATTTTGTTGCTACCAAGGAAGCATAATCAACCCCTTCCCCGTGCAACCTGCTCCTGATTTCTTGCAACTTTTGCATCCACCAATGTGGAAATTGCTGTTAAAAAATACAGAACTATCGGCTCTACACCTATGGGGCCATGCAGGCTGGGAGTGGATGCGGTGTGTGTAACAGGGGAAGCTTCCTTTGGGAATTAGAGAAAGCAAAGTGGTGGTTAGAGATTTTAGGGACTGTATCAAGTTACTTCAATTTTTATCTTGGGCGCAGACGGGCACTTCACAAATAACCCCCACCCCTTTCCCCTTAGGGCAGGGCGAACGGCAAAATGCAAACTCCAAAGAGTCCAATGCATTCCCAGGCATTTCCCACTAGCTTATTTTATTGAGCACAGCAGGTTTAATCCACATCCATCGAAAATTGTAGCTGAGAAGGGGGTGGAGTGCGGAGAGAAGCCAGCCAACTAAGGTCCTGAATAGGGACTGATTTAAGGCCAACCAGCTTGTTCTGTAACAGAGCCAACGACCCTTGGGGATGGCACAGCCACCTATCTGTTGCTCGTACTCAGTTTCCAGGATTGTAATTATCAGCGGCCACAGCCTTTAATCATAGCCCCATTTCAGTAAGACGCTGTGGGGAAAGTGTAGCGTAAAACAAGAAAAGCTATCGATTGCATTAATCCATCAGTGGTGTAACCTGCTACTGCTATAGTCAAAGGCTGTTTGGAGGTAGACAGAGGGAAACTATGGGAGTTGATGTGGAGGAGAAAAGAGCAAAATAGGCAAGTGTTTAGTGCCATACAGTTAACAGCATTAGCACAGCTGTATTTTTAAAATGGAACCTTTAATCTGATTTGCTGTTTTGAATCTAGCCTAGATCAGTAGCAGCCAAAATAAATTTTTCTTTGGCCAGTTTGCAGTGAACTGGTGGGTCCCAGAGCTTAAGCACCAATTTTGATGCAGCTAGGAGAAGGTAGTGCATTTTGAGTGCCTGCAAATGAGCCCCACTCAGCTTCTCAAATACAGACAGACGGATGATCACCCTGCAGAGGTAGATAGCCACAGGCACAAGTGTTTTGCCCATGTAGGGCTTGCAAACACGGTGTAGCCACATGGCAGAGACGATGGATATACAGGATGTACTACACTGCCTAGGATCGCTCCCTTCAAGCACCATTAAAATGTTGAGTCATCGCCTAGACCCGCATTGCGGGACAGTCTTCCATGTGCACCATGCATAACTGCAATCACCACGCACACAAATGGGCATTTGACCATACAGTCTCTATGATTGGAAGAGAAATCAGAGCAATTTCACCTGTATTTTTATGCACGTTAATTTTTTTGCACAGGCAACTGCACATGTGCAAAGTCTAGGTGTCACTAAGCCTGGCCTTGGTCACCAAGAGCTTTAACACAGCAGCTGGCGAGTACAAACTGGCTGGGTAAAAAACTAATTACGCCTCCTTTCAAACTAGAGCATGCAAACTGAAACGCATTAACCTGCCATGCCCACCTGACCTCAGGCAATTGGCATGTGCCTGCACCAACTATGCCCACTTAGCCTCAGACATTAGCATCCGTCTTTGCTTGGAGATTAAATTGGTGGTTAGAGAGCAACAAGCCCATAAAGCAATCCTGCATAATTGTGTTTTTCGCCCTCCAGTGTGAAATGCCTGATTACGCCTTCAACATGTGGCCAGCCTGATATGATTTAGAGCAGTGTAGAATACGGTCTGCTTTTCCAGACTCTCCATTTTGATACCTTCACGCGCGCACACAACACACCCCCCACCCCTTGGAAACAGCCTCTTTTCTCATCAGACCCACACAACAGGAACAGCATAGGCAACAACAGGGCAAGCTTTCCTTACCCCATTCCCATACATGCGTCAGTCGTGATCAGCAGGGACAAACTTCAAAAGATGAGAGGGAGTTCGGTCTCCATAGCCTCTCTGCTAAAGATCAGAAAGTGGGGGGAAAGCTGGAGGAAGTGGTGGTGATGGGTGTTGCCACGTAGGCAGCTGTCCACTAGGTATTTGCACTCTGACCCCCAAACTCATTCCAAACAGTCAGGAGTTTGCCACCATTAGATCTGAACAAGTGAGCTTCATGTCCCAGGTCTAGACCCCATTACCGGTCCCCTGAGGCAGCCAGCCAGCAGGCATTAGAAGAAAATCTACTGACTGCTGTAACTACGCTAATTGTCTGCTGCTCTCTGAATGGTTACGTATAATTAACTCTGGGTATGGAGTGCAGGGAACATGGACAATGACAACATTTGTTCAATCTGTGGCCCTACGTATTGTCAGTATCTGTCCGCAGTTTATATTCTGAGATCCTTCAAGCCTGAGATTTTGTTAATTACCGGCCAAGCACTGCAAATTTCCCTGTCAATTCAACAGAATATTTCTTAGCTTCTCTTTCATGGGACTCCAGAACAAACCAGACCTCTATAACCTGACCAATCTTTTGCTATTAACAAGGGTTTCTTCACTCCGTCCCTTGGTCTCATTATAGATTTGTCCTGACAAGCTTTTTCAGCGCATTCAACTGCCATTATTGCCAGTAGAGTGGAAGAGAGTAAACTTTCCCTCCCTCAGATCTGTTCTAATCAGGGGATTTGTCACAAACAAGGCAATTTTCTTTTTCTCCCGCCATGGAATTAGCAAAATGAACCTCATTGAAGGAGGCAGATCAAAAGGGAACTTCCTAGCAAAAGGGAAAGAGATTCAATTAAAAATAAAGATACATACACAAACATAAAGCCAAGATGTTGCCTTGCAACCAGAGTAGGTAGATAATATTTCTATCGGGCTTTTATGGATTTATTCTGTGCTGCTTTGCTTAGTCTCTGAAGGTTTGGATCTTCAGTTCCTAACTTGTATTTTAAAAACAGTCCCACATACAGTGGGAAGTTGCCAGGCACAATCGTTCTTTTAAAGACCGTTTTACCCTGAACAATGAACCAGTCCATGAGGTGGGGGACCCAAGAGTACAGGATTATATAGTTTGCATATAATTAAAGGAAAACACGAGGTTTGGAGGGCTAATCTAAACCCGCCATGGCAAATGTTTGAAATTCAGCCTACCTACGTCTATCCTTAATTCACCCTGTGTTTGTTCAACAGATGCAGCTCTCTGTGTTAGATCTCTGAGAACACAGTGAAGTGAGTTAAGGACAGAATGGAAGCCTTAATTCTCAGCGTTGCCACCACAGTGGATTTAAGGCCATCACTTTGAGGCTCACAGGCAAATGGTTTAAAATCAGAATTCAAGAATTTTGTTAAAGTTGTAACCTAACGGAAATCTGAATTTAATTACTCCCCTTCACATACGCACCCCTCCAAAAAAATTGGTGAGAACAAGTTTTTGGTTTGGGTTTAAGCATGCCACACTCTATAACCAAATATTGCAGCAATGGGCACAAGAACCAGAAATTGAATTTGACTATTTTAATTGACCACGATTAACTCAATGTAAAAAAAATATATACACATCACCCAACATCAATAGCAAAAAGGAAATTAGGATTTTAAGAATGTTCAGTTTTAATAATTAAGAAATTTTGAAAAATTTAAAAATCTGGTTTTTGACTTTAAAATGTCCTCGTCATGTTTTCCACATCTAAATATACCAATGTAGTCTTGTGTGGTGCCACAGATTAAAGGCACCAGCTTTAAAACTGTCCCAGTGAAGCTATTGTATTTTTTCTTTAAACAAATCCTTGCAGTCTGATTTTTTAAGCAGGCCTTCAATAGAGCTATGGGTCTGCAATGGGAATAATCACGATATAGTTCATGTGGCTCACTTCCTCGGAAAACTTAATGGCTTTATCAGATCAGCTCCAAATCCAAGATCAGAATGTTGCCAGGTAGTCAAGGCCACCCCAATCCTCTTGGTTTCTCCCTTCAATTTTGCTCCAAAATAATCATCCATATATTAATTTTAATTGAAACCATAACAAATCAGAGGTAGACCCAGGAATATAGCCCAAGAGCCAGCTGCTGCAACTGGTTCCGTATGGTCGGACCCTGGGGCCCCACTGATGACTAGGCGGTCTTCCAGCCAAACAAATCTAGATGCAGAATCTAGCCTCAAGTGTTCAGATTCTCAGTCACCTGTTCTAATTGCTAGATCACATTGCCTCTTCACTAGGCAATACCTGGCCAAAAAGCACTTAGACCTGCTTGGACAGAAGGTACTAAGTAAACACTAGCATATCACTAGAAGAGAGAACAAGATAGTCTGTAGTAGCAGTGGAGGGAAAAACAGGGGTCATAGAATCATAGAATCTCAGGGTTGGAAGGAACCTCAGGAGGTCATCTAGTCCAACCCCCTGCTCAAAGCAGGACCAACCCCAACTAGATCATCCCAGCCAGGGCTTTGTCAAGCCTGACCTTAAAAACCTCTAAGGAAGGAGATTCCACCACCTCCCTAGGTAACCCATTCCAGTGCTTCACCACCCTACTAGTGAAAAAGTTTTTCCTAATATCCAACCTAAACCTCCCCCTCTGCAACTTGAGACCATTACTCCTTGTTCTGTCATCTTCTACCACTGAGAACAGTCTAGATCCATCCTCTTTGGAACCCCCTTTTAGGTAGTTGAAAGCAGCTATCAAATCTCCCCTCACTCTTCTCTTCTGCAGGCTAAACAATCCCAGTTCCCTCAGCCTCTCCTCATAAGTCATGTGCTCCAGCCCCCTAATCATTTTTGTTGCCCTCCGTTGGACTCTTTCCAATTTATCCACATCCTTTTTGTAGTGTGGGGCCCAAAACTGGACACAGTACTCCAAATGAGGCCTCACCAGTGCCGAATAGAGGGGAATAATCACGTCCCTCGATCTGCTGGAAATGCCCCTACTTATACAGCCCAAAATGCCGTTTGCCTTCTTGGCAACAAGGGCACACTGTTGACTCATATTCAGCTTTTTGTCCACTGTAACCCCTAGGTCCTTTTCTGCAGAACTGCTGCCCAGTCAATTCGGTCCCTAGTCTGTAACAGTGCATGGGATTCTTCCGTCCTAAGTGCAGGACTCTGCACTTGTCCTTGTTGAACCTCATCAGATTTCTTTTGGCCCAATCCTCTAATTTGTCTAGGTCCCTCTGTATCCTATCCCTACCCTCCAGCATATCAACCACTCCTCCCAGTTTAGTGTCATCTGCAAACTTGCTAAGGGTGCAGTCCACACCATCCTCCAGGTCGTTGATGAAGATATTGAACAAAACTGGCCCCAGCACCGACCCTTGGGGCACTCCACTTGATACCGGCTGCCAACTAGACATGGAGCCATTGATCACTACCCGTTGAGCACGACCATCCAGCCAGTTTTCTATCCACCTTACCGTCCATTCATCCAGCCCATACTTCTTTAACTTGCTGGCAAGAACACTGTGCGAGACTGTATCAAAAGCTTTGCTAAAGTCAAGAAATAGCACATCCACTGCTTTCCCCTCATCCACAGAGCCAGTTATCTCATCATAGAAGGCAATTAGGTTAGTCAGGCATGACTTGCCCTTAGTCAATCCATGCTGACTGTTCCTGATCACGTTCCCCTCCTTTAAGTGGTTCAGAATTGATTCCTTGAGGACCTGTTCCATGATTTTTCCAGGGATTGAGGTGAGACTGACTGGCCTGTAGTTCCCCGGATCTTCCTTCTTCCCTTTTTTAAAGATGGGCACTACATTAGCTTTTTTCCAGTCATCCAGGACCTCCCCCGATTGCCATGATTTGTCAAAGATAATGGCCAATGGCTCTGCAATCACATCGGCCAACTCCTTTAGCACCCTCGGATGCAGTGCATCCGGCCCCATGGACTTGTGTTCGTCCAGCTTTTCTAAATAGTCCCGAACTACTTCTTTCTCCACAGAGGGCTGGTCACCTCCTCCCCATACCATGACCCCAAACCGGGTCATGTTTATACTAGAACGTTCTCTCCCTTTAACTATATTTATATAGTTTAAACTGGTACAACCCACCCCCCAGTGTGGATGCAATTATGACCTATTCATGTACAGGAAGCAAAATAACTATACCAACATAAGGTACCCTTATACCGGCATAAGTGCTATGACACCCTGGCTCCCCAATATTCACGGTCATTAGGATATGTTTTGTACAAAGTATGCCTTGTGAGGAATCAGTCTAAAAGTCTTGATCTGCTAGACATTAATATCTCGTTGAATTGTATGTGCTATCATCGTATGTGAAGTTATGCTATGTATGTGTTACTGAAGCATGTTGTGAGGTTGAAAATACCCCCAAGCAGCCTTTCAGGTACAACAGTAAAAAGGCCAAACAATGTTAATGGCTTACTGAGGAAATGCACACAAGCACAAGGATTACCCCAGGAACTGTGTACAAAAGAAACTTCTCAGAGATAGCACTACACAATGGGAAATGTTTGACCCAAGTCACAGCAAAAGAGTTTTCCAGCAAGTGGGAAGAAGATCTAAAAGGGGGACAATGACATCATGATGGTACCTCACTCTCCCCTCAACAACACACCTGGAAGCACCTGAGGGGAAAAGACTGAACTGGGGGAAGTGATGGTCCCAGGTTAGAAGGATTTTTAGCCTGTGTATGAAAACCTGGGAAAGCCAATGCAGCTTGTGCCTTAAGAATCTGCCAGCCTGTTTATCACTCAGGGTGAGAATTTGCTAATTCATATCCTATCTATCTAGTGTGTTAAACTCAAATTCATATCCTATCTAGTGTGTTAAACTCAGTTTGCGGTTTTGTTTATTTACCAAGGTAATCTGCCTTGATCTGTTTGCTATCACTTAAAATCTCTCTTTTGTAGTTAATAAACTTGTTAATCTGTGTAAAACCAGTGTGTAGAAATCATATTTGGGGCAGAAAGCTGTTGCTTATCTTCCTCCACATTGAGGGAGGGGGCGAATTTCATGAGTTTACGCTGTACAGTTCCCTGCGCAGCGCAAGATGGTATAATTTGGGGTTTACACTCCAGAGGGGTTGGGGTGCATACTTTAGCGACTGGGAGATGCTTTAGCTGAGCCTTCCCATGCAGAGCGGATCTCAGCATCTGGGTGTGTCCGTACCTGTGTGTGTGCTGGTGAAAAAGCAAGCTCGGAGAGCTTGGCAACTTATCAGAGCACCACAGTGTGAGAGGGAACCCAGGCTGGTGGGGCAGGCGGGCTCAGTGGTACCCCAGCTCCAAGTGGCACGTCGGGGGGGGACGCATCCCAAGTGCATCCACATTAAGGCTTTTACCAGTATAACTATCCAAATTTAAAAAAAACAAAAAACACCTCACCCCTTTCTGTCCCAGAATAGTAATACTGGTACAACTTTTAAGTGTAAACCAGGCCCTAGGTGTAGGAACCGACTTCTGCTCTCCTTTTGGATCTGCATTAGAGATGTAAACAGAAAGCTCATAAGAAAATGCTATTTTGCAAAGGGTAATATGGTCACATGTTTTCTTTGCCATAAAATGTTATTGCTGTTCTTAAAGTAATGAAAACACTTCACAACAGAGAGAAAAGACAAAGCCAAGGACTGAGGGGGAATTGCAGACAGACTGGCTATAAAGTCTCAAAAGTTTCCACATTTGAATACGAGACTATAATATTGTTACTTTCCACTGTTTACTGATCATGTAAATATAAAACAGTCTCAGGAAAAATAATAATGAAAGAGAGTTAATTAACTCCATTCAGACACAAAATGAAATGTCCTGGGAACATACCAACTCTTCTACCTCCCAGACCTCAGAGCCAGCCAAGTTGCTGCAAAAAATATTCCAAACTTGATATGTACTTTGCTACAACAATTGCCAGCCAAGGATCAAATTAAGAGTTCCTTTTGTCCAAAGAGTATAGTGATTGGTCTAAAAGAAAACAAGGACTCACAGAATAAAAATGTATTTCCCATGGAAATGGGATTGATTGTCATCCACCTACTCAGAGTTTAACAGGCTTTGAGAAAAATTGCCCATTTTAAAGAGCCAGCACTTTATACACAAGGCCTATTGATATTAGCCTGCAAGAGATCCAGCAACCAGATGTTATGCAACCTTGTGTGATACTTGCGTACTTCTGTTACTGGAGAAAGCAGAAAAATAGTCCCCTGGCTGTAGTGTTACTGTAGCAGGCTTAGAGCTCTGTGGTGAGATTCAAGGAGAAGTGCTAGCTTTGGGAAGGTGGAAACTAAAATATGAATGGAGGATAAGAAAGGGCACATGAGAGGAATAAGTGAATCTAGCAGATGATCAGAGACACAGACCACTTGCCTCTTCCATTGTGAGGCTGGTGAAAGTAAATATTAGACAAGGGAGATTTCTCTACCTTGCATTTTGTTAAAGAAAAACACTAAACAAGCAAGAAGTGTAGGTCTCTTGAGTTAGGCCAGCTTGTAACTGTGAGAGTTATCTACTTCAGGTAGAGACTCTAAACAAAGCTGCCTACAGAACAGTCATGTGAAGTCCTACCTAAACCACATGTGAGTAATGAGATTCTCCTGCCCAAACCCCACGAGTTTCAATTGGATAGCTTTATTATTAATTATTTGCCCAGTGGTAACTGCCAAAGGTTCCAAATCTTGATTAGGGCCCTATTGTATTGGGTGCTGTATGAACACAAAGGAAGACATGGTCTCTGCCCTAAAGGGCTTATTGTCTTATTGATTCTAATCGCATTACTCTTCACTTTCTGTCCTAAATGTACTTCAGCAAGAGCTGTTAAATGTGCACTGTGTTCCACACCAGACTGGCCTGTGCCTTCGAAATGCAAGATCCCATGGAACGGATCCTGACATGTCTGGGATTTTGCAGGACATGGGAAGATCAACCCACCAAAAACTGGAAATCCACATTTAACATCTTCCATGCAAACATCCCAAAATGTATTTACAGAGATAAATATTACCCACTATACTCTTATATTAGCAAACCTCCGTTTTCATGGGAGAACAAACAGTGTTTATAATCCAGTCAACCTTTGACCCCTACACACCCTGCCCTGTTGTGCAGCTCCCGGGCACCTAGGTAGGGCTGTTAAAGGGGCAGAAAAAAGGAGCATCCAGCTCCAGTCAGGAAGGCTTTGCTGGAGGGACTGAGATATAAAAGACCCCTCATGTATTGGCAGAAACGTTGCTTGCTGACACAAGTATGCACTAACGCTAGAGAGAAAAATGAAGAGGCACAGAGACAAGGAAGAAGGGAGGTTATCAAGTAAGATTGCAAAAGAGAGAGAGGGTAGAGAGGTGATAAGGGAGACAGATATAGGATGGTTGCTACATGAACAGAGCTAAATTCTACTCTTGGTTACACCTGTGTGTCAGAAGAGTTAATGTGGATTTTACACCTATGTAACTGGTAGCCAAATCTGACTCATACTCTGCAAAAGACCTGAGAGTAAGGTTTGTATGGAGTAAAAGTGCTCCAAAGATGTACAGTACAAAGATTACTATAAGAAACAGAAAATAAAAAACAAAGATTTCACTTGGCCCAGAGTAATTACTGCATTCTGCAGTCATTGATCAAGAAATTGGAGGAGAGGGTTTGTTTGTGTTTTTTCCTTCTTCTAAAGAGGAGGATAAAGTTCAGCAAAGCAGGAACAGGGAGGGAAGTATATTTTGCAACAAAGCCTCGAACAATGTTCCTCTAGAGCTGTAGGCACCGAGTTGGAAGGGGAATAAAATCCTCTGAGAAAGCAAGGAATTCTGAAAAGACAGCAGTGTCTCCCAAAGCTTAGGCAGGAATTAAAAAGTGTGAGGGGGCGGGGAAGTGAATTTGCCAGGACGAAGCTAGGAGGGACAAAGCTATAAATATGTTATTTATCCACACTGAACAAAAAAAGTGTATGTATAGCTCCCTGAAAGTAGTTTCTTTTCATAAAACCCAGATTTCAAAATTCTCATCCACTTTTATCTATTCATATGGAAATGCTTTTTATAAGGGTAAGTTTGCTCGCTAATCAAATCTGAGGTAAAGCATATCCTTATCTCTGAGAAAGTTGTAAGTTCACAGGAACTATACAAGGAAACAATGAAAAATAAGCAGAATACTTCCTTTGTCTTCCCAAAGAGAAATCTTATTTTTTTTAAAGCTATTTTTTTTAAAAACGTCAATTAATAAGAGAGTTTAGGATTAGTGTCAGCTGATAGCGCTAGAGACAAAAGTCCTCTGATAATTCAGTAAATTAGCACCAGTGCCGCTTATCCCTCGACTGCCTCAGCCCAGTCCTGGAAAAGCCATCTCTGGGACGACATGAGATTCCGTGCCCCATGTAATCCTTTGCTTCTCTGCAAAGACTGCCAATAAAAAGGCCGGTTACTAACAGTATTACAGTAGTGCCCACTGTGTGCTAGGCACTTTCCATGCACACAGGAAGACGCAGTCCCGGCCAGGATGAGCTTACAAACTGAGCGCACCAGCAACCTAGGGCAGGTGGGCAAGAGAGTTAAAACATACAGCCCAAGCATTTTTTTAAATTAGTATCAACTACCCCCAAGTGTGCCTACCTATTATTAGTTGGTCAATTTCTTATAGTCATCACACTAGAAGTAGGTCTTGGGGAGGGATATGAAGGATGATATGGGAGTTGCCTTATAGACTAGTCCAGGGAGGATGTTCCATACATGAGAGATGATGTAGAAAAAAGTGCACAGACAGTTCTGGGAGGATAATGACAATTTTGGGGGTGTTTTTGCTGATGCAGACTACTAGGAAACGAATGGGAGCCCACGAACCAGTTACATAAAGGACACATAAGAGTCATTGCATAGCAATTCTCAATCACTGCAGATCTGGGCTGGTTTCAACCTGGAAGTGACAGGCCACATGTCCAGCATCAATGAACAGAGTTGCCTGATCCCCGCCGCCTCCCCCGCCACCACCACCACGTTATACCCCTGCCAAAAAAATCCATTTGATTTTAGATTCTCCAGGAAGGAGGCAAACTGTACACAAACAAGCACCAGGAACGAAAAGCCGGTCACATGGCTGAACAACAACTCTCTGTACTGCCACTGGGATTGGATGCCTGGCTCCTTGCTCCCTGTAGCATGGTTCAAGTGTACTGCAGAAGCTACATGCTCAGTTTCTTCGGGAAAAGGAGCCTTGCACTTACTTCTCTTCCAGTAGTCAGCACTCCCTCAATGTTGTGAGCAACGTGGCTCTGGTCCCATCTGCTCACCCTCTGGTTTGCTTTCAGCCATCAATAGAGGGCACAATCTGATCAGTTACAATTGTCCGTCTATGTTCGTGAAGACCTGCAGGAGCCAGTGCTGTAAGGGGTATCCCATTTCTGTCCTGCATACCTCATGGATGCTGAATACACAGACTGGTGGACGATTGTCAATAGACAACTGGGGCAGCTTAGGTCTCTGCACAAAGCCTGCAGTTCACATTTACCACTGCAATGGGCAGTTTATGACCGACAGCCAACAAAGATAAGGGCTTTGATTAGTTCTTGATGAATGAACATGACCCTGTTGGACACAGTGTATCCTGGCTGCCAGAGGAGTGGTGTGCTCAGATCACCACTGGGACAGATATTGCAACCTCATGCACTATCTTTGGGGATAATATTGTCTTACGTTTATGAATGGTTTATGTATCACTGTGGGCCAGGGATCGTATAGGTGCAGGGGAGGGTTACCACAGCCTCTGCAAAGAACTAAACACAGTGGAAGGCAATTAAAGTAAACCACTTGGGTTGTAAACACCCCCAGAGAGGTACCACTCCCTGAGAAAGCTTGCCTATACTGGTTCAAACGGGATTTTCCAGAGATCAACAGACAACCTAAGGGCTTTTGGCATAAAAAGGCTGACTTTAAACTGACTCAGGGCCTTCTTTCTGACCGAGCATACGGACAGGACCATCTGTTCAACGGGTGGGGTGGACACCAACCCTGGCGGAAGGGTTTAAAAGACTTTGGCCTACTAGGACTCCATCAGACTGATGGGTGACACCTGGTGAGCTTTTAGCGTGCGTGCATGAACATTTATTGTTTTTTGTACATCTTCTCTGTAACGTTTTTACCTTACAAATAAATGTATTTTGCTTTGTGGAGGCTGGTTGGTAAGTGGTGTACACAGCGGTAAGCCCTGAAGAAAGGTTAACCACAGCTGCTGGACCCTGATGGGGAAATCACAGAGAGGTGTAAAGGGACTGCAAGCCTAAACTCCCGGTCTGGCGGGAGAGAGATGTCTCTGCCTGAGAAAGGTGATGACTGGGAGCCTGAAACCTTAAGTGGATGGCGTTTTTACTTTTTTTTTTTTGGTAAGAACTGGAAGGACCTTGAAAGGTCATCAAGTCCAGTCCCCTGCCTTCATTAGCAGGACCAAGTACTGTCCCCTGACAGATTTTTGCCCCAGATCCCTAAATGGCCCACTCAAGGATTGAACTCAGAACCCTGGGTTTAGCAGGCCAATGCTCAAACCACTGAGCTATCCCTTCCCCCCATAATGACAATTATGGGGGTGTTTTGCCGATGCAGACTACTAGGAAACGGATGGGAACCCACGAACCAGTTACAAACAGGACACACAAGACTCGTTGCATAGCAATTCTCAATCGCTGCAGATCTTGGCTGGTTTCAACCCGGTAACCTGGAAGTGACAGGCTTCTGCGTTGCAGAAGGCAAGGAGGGGTTCAAAGATGCAGTTAACCTGAAACGGTGAGAGTTATGCAGCCCGTTTAAGGGAATTTCTGTTCTCTTGTGAGCTAAACATGGGTGATAGCAGACTCCACACAAGCACTGGGGAGGTTTTAAATATTTGAATATATATTTTTTAAAAAGTCTTGGTGACAGAAAGTTGGCATTTGGTGCAACAATGACCTACAGCAGGTCCCTTGCCCAGACAGGACTGCCCATTTTGCATACGAGTTGTAAATTAACCAGGATTTTCTATTCCTCTTATTCCAATAAAATCTCTCCTTATCACTTGCATTGAATTAAGCAGTGGGTCAATTATCCACATGATCACTAGGGTCCCCCTCACACCCTAACATGTAAGGGCTTATAGAAATATTAGTCACCTTTAGATGTACCAATCTTTTATCATGGAGACTCTCCCTTTGGCTCTCTGATTTCATTCAGAATTACAGCCTTCCCTTTTCATTAAAAGACAACTTTCTGCAGGCAGTGATCAGGCTACCCAATAACATCGGGCTAAAGAGATCAAGATAAGAAGATGGACATACTGTTATTTAATAAATGTTATTTGGGCCCTTAGGTTTTGATCAAAATAAACAGGGAACCAAATTAACCAATGGCTGAATTAAGTGGAAGATACCTTGCATGGTGAAATACTTTGTGTACCATTAACAAATTCCAGCAATCCCTTTATAGATGTAAAATATGGCAGCTTATCCATAGACAAATCCGTACACACCCCATCACACGCCTTTATAAGGGACTGCTGGAAACGTTACTCAAGCACACAAAAAGAGAACAGACTCTTGTAATACATTTATGATAGCTTCTGAACTCACCTTTGTATAATTTTTTCTGGGGACAAATTCTCTAAAGTAATTAATATTTCTGGACCCATCTGAAGGTCACTTTAGTCTATTATGATTTTTAAAAACACAAATAAAAATATTCTGGAGGTGAGAGGATATAAGCACATTCTGAAAGCTGTGCAGCTACACTACCCTGAGAGGCAGAGGGGAAGAGGAATTAGACTGGATTAGGATATAACTATTGATTTTTTGTTATTACTGTACTGCCTAGATACATCCTGAAATTTGTGAGACAGTCTTGCAGCCTACAAGTCTGACCCCAAGGACAATGGAAAAAAATCCTAAATTTATTTTTAGCATCACGAAAAGGCTAAATTGAGTCATCAGGATGGTTGTGTTGAGACAATATGGTGACTGCGATTTCATGATGTAACGACAGGACAAAAATGTCATTCCACCACTGGCAGAGAGTCAACCCTTGATCTTTCCCACGGCGAGAGGCATAATCAGCTCCACTATCAGTTATTTAGCAAAAACACTAATTCAGTCATATGGAGAATGATGGAGAGGAGGAAATAACCTATCCGTATCATTTCTAAATCCAGGTGTGAAGGTACCGCTGCTTAGTATGTGCACTAGCTTGGAGTTAGTGTGTTTGCTTTTAAAGATAGTGGAAGGAATTCAGTTACGGTTGCAACATAGTATGTAATTACTTGTCTCAAAAAAGAGTTGTATGTGCATTACGGATTACATTTATTGACATAAAATCCCCCCTCACCAAGATCACACAAGGAATAAGTGGCGGGGCTAGGAGAATCCAGGAGTCTGAACTCCCAGTCCCCCGCTCTAACCACCAACCTGCACTCTCTTCCTCGGCAAAAACAGGAGAGATACTCACCCTTCCCAAGCTGCACAAAACCAAGGATGATGATCAAAGCAAGAGCCAGCAGTTTCGCCGCTGCAAAGGCATCCTGGACGCGGGTGGCGGCTTTCACGCTGTAACAATTCACCGCTGTGAGAAACACTAAAGGCGAAGAGATAAGGAGAGAGAAATCAGTTTCCATTGCAATGAGTCTTTAGAACACAAAACATACCATGGGACTTCTCACTGGCCTTTGCCTTCTGTTAAAACTTAGTAAACACAAATTGCTTCAAAAGAAAGAACAGAGCTCACAACTGCATCCATTTTAGGACTCTCTTGCTTTCTAAAGACTTGGCAGAAAATCTCTATATTATTGTTGTTAGAGTATATTATATTAAGTAGTAACCCTGTGTTATTTAATATAACATGATCCCTCCATATTATCCACAAAGTCAGAGATCTCTAGCCCCTGAGAATACTTATCTGACACCGGGTCTACATACTTCCTGGAATATATTATTATCACCTGTACAGTCAAAGGTTTGCCATATTTTAGCTAACACGGGTCAGGGACTAAAAATAAATAGTTAAGATATAATTGTCTTGGGACGAATCCCTCCCCCTGCCTATTTCTTGTCTTCAAGAAGGTGGTAATCTGTAGATTACAACTCTCTGGAGCAGGGACATGCCCCCTTCCATGGGTATGGTGACACATCATACAAATAGTACTAACAGTAATTACTCAAAGTACATGGCTTCAGTACCTCCTAAAGCAAGCCCATTACTCCTATGGTCAGGCCAGCTTACATATAATCACCATGGAAATACAGACTCTGGGAGCTATTTCTAGCGTTGATATATTACCTGTATTACAACAGCATCCAATTGAAATTGAGGCCACATTGTGCTAGACACTGTGCAAACCCACAGGAAGAGACAGTCCTTGCCCTGAGGTGTTTAAAGTCTCAGTAAACAAGACAAATACAGAGTGGGAGGGAAAGGGAAAGCAACTTGTGCAAAGTCACAACACAGGTCAGAGGAAGAGGTGGGAATAGAAATCAGGTCTCCTGACTCCCAGACCAGCGCACTGTCCACTAGATCACACTGTCTCCATATAAAAGCACAAGGCATTTTACCACCTTTAATGTGAAAGAAAGCTGCTCACTAACAAAACCTTTTATTTCCTTTTAAGATAGTAAGAGATCTAAAAGAAAGAGTAGAAGATCACAACAGTTTTCACCCTGTGGTCACTCTCTTTGTCCAGCTCGCCCCTGCTGCTGGGGAGATGGGCAAGTAGCGCCAGGTGAAACCAGGGTTAATGGTATGCCATATAGTGTTCTATAGAACTCTCCTCTGCTTGAACCCAAATCTAAGCAGATCACCTCTCCCCAATGCACAGACACCCTATGCTTGCCCCAGAGCTTGGATCCCGTACTGCACCCAGCTCCCCCATGCTGGCTGCAGGCCTGGATCCAAGCAGTCACTGAGTTGTCTCTGGGGCAGCTGATCTTGTTGATGTTTTTCTTGAGCCATGATTTTGCACGCGGGTTAGTACTGATCCTCTCGCATGTGGGCTGCGAGGTGTATTTTTAGTCTTCAGAAGCCAGATGAGCTTTCTAACAAGACAACAGAGGACAAAGTCAGCCAAGCGGGGCGGTATATGTTCCAGGATGGGTCAGACAAGACCCCAGGCTACTGTACATTCCAATGCATGGCTGTCACCCGTTTACTTTTTGCAACAGGCATCTGCCTACAAAGCAACCCCCATCCCCTATCAAACTACTGTCAGCACAATCCGGACTTGGGATCCTCAGCCAAACACAGCAACACTTCCCCAAGATATGTAATATACAAGTCATTCATTCACTTCCCAGTTACACCTTTCGTGCTGTAGGCAGGACTGGTGTGATTTTGGAGGCGGGGGAGGGGGGCAGAAGAGAGTGAGAATGGGCTACAGATTCACACACACCAGCTTCCCCGGCAGTCTGCTCAGAAAGAAAAAGAGAGACAACAAGCAGGAGTGGCTGTCAGAAGAACCATGTGATAGTCCTGGCCCTGACTGAACTCATTGGTTTTCTCTGTGGAAAGGAGGGAAGGGGCAGCATGGTATCACACGTGCCCAGCTGACAGAAGGAGTTAATGGGGGACTGTACCTATACAGATGGGGTGGACAGCAGAGAGCCATGCAGACACACCACCAAGGAGAATTATTATTATATTCTGCTATCCACAGGCTGGGATGAGACCGTCAAATTTTTATCTCTTTCCACGTTGTTCCGATGGAATCAAGGCAACACAGCCGACCACACACAAAGCCTTCCCCAAGCATCAGGGAGGGCTAAGGTGGTCCTACCCCTCCAACTCGACATCTTGCTGATCAGCTCTTCTCCTTCCACCCACGCACTGATGGGGTGCAGCAAGGGGTTCCATTTCAGAGGTTGGGAGAGTTGATTTGCAGATGGGAAACCCCCAAGCCAGGTGGTACTTTCTGCAGAGTTTTTAAAGAAAGATGTGGTTATTCTCTTAAGTAAGTATTCTGCCCACTTCCCCCAAAGCTAGTCAGTGACCTGCACTCAGCCTGGCCAGAGAAATCCACAGGAGCTGGAGTCCAAGAGCACAGAGAGGCAAGGTCCTATCCAGCACTACCAGCAGCTGAACTGCATCCGATGAAGTGGGTATTCACCCACGAAAGCTTATGCTCCAATACGTCTGTTAGTTTATAAGGTGCCACAGGACTCTGTGTCGCTTCTACAGATCCAGACTAACACGACTACCCCTCTGATGCTTTATCACTGTATCACAGTAGTGCCTAGACACCCCAAGAAAGGAGCTGGGGTCTAATGTGCTAATATCAACATTGTAGATATTAAGAAAAGATGCTCCCTTCTCCAAACAGCTGCTTTGTGCAGTGCTGTGAAGAGCCTTCTATCCATAACAGGTCAGAGTTTACATTCCAGGTAGAGCAGACATAGCGTGGGTGTGATGCTTGCATGCATTGGAGGGGGTTTTCCATTTTCAAATATTGGTGGGGGGCTCATTTCCTTTTTTGTGGGGGGGGGGGGAAGGAGGGGGAACATAGGGGCTGAGATCCTGAATAGTATAGTCACCCATGGACTTCCAGCCTGAACACTGAAGTGATTAAAAAGCTGATTTTTTTTTCCTCTGGCCATTTGAAATAGCCACCCCAGGGAGAGCTGTGCAGAAAGTTTAGGCATGTGGAAACTGCCGAGACTGCACAAATTGCTAGACATATTTGTGCAGGCAGTGACTTAGACGGTGCAATCGGGCATGCCATTCAGAATTTGAACAATGCTGAAAACCTGAACCTCAGGACTGATGTACCCCAAACTGGCAGAATCACACCAGTGAAACCTCCAAACTGTATTAGTTGATATTCTATAAGCCAGCTAGTAGTAATTTTCCTCCACCTATGGATTTACAGCCAAAGATCTCCAAAAGTTAACTAAGCCTCACAGCCGCCCTAGGAGGCAATAAAGAGAGGAAAGGCTGATAATCTAAGTGGGGTGGAGGAGGGAGGGGAAAACACACACACAATATTTTGCTTTTAAATGTTCTAATTTGTTAGTTCCTGACTTGCATTTGATGGGGTCTAAACATCAGATAAAGCTGTTGCTTCACTCTTCCTGGGAACATCATGTTCAGAAGATATACCCAGTGGAAGGCAAGTTCAGGGAGTTACATGACTACCACGCTTCCAGAGCTAAGAATATCGCCTGTGGTGCTGTGTGAACGCAGGTGTGCTTGCCCAGGCCTGCCCAGTACCAGACTACGGTTTCCTGTACATCTGAGGGGGCAGGGACACACTAACAATTTATGTCAGATCCATACATGCGTAGTGTTGCTCTTAGGGCTTGAATGAATCATCACAGTGAGTGGATTTCCTGGTGAATCAGCACACGTGAGCAAGCCGGAACCACGGTTGCATCATTCATTCAGACAGCATGAAAAGCTCATTGTAGCACACAGCATGGCAAGGACGCTGGTCGTTCTAATGCCCAAACTCTGCCCATCCAAGGACTGCAACAGAAGCTTGGCAGGAGCGTCAAGGCTGAACCAAATTTGTATAAAACAGAGCAGATCACAGCCACCACTGTGCAGCTTTCTACCAAAGGGCTGTGGTGGATTTGCCATCACTGGCCATTTTAAATCATGTGGATGTGTTTCTGAAAGCTCTGCTCTAGGAATTATTCCGGGGCAGCTCTCTGGCCTGTGTTATGCAGGAGGTCAGACTAGATGATCACAATGGTCCCTCCTGGCCTGAGAATCTACGAAAGACAACGGGTCCTGAAATGAAATGCTCACTGTTGCACCTCTCAACAATCAGAGGGGTTTCTTTTAAAGCTCCTGTTTCTGGAATCATGTGAATATGTGAGAATTTCAATGTTCATTTAAAAAAAAGAATTCTGGCCCTCATGGTTGTAGAGAAAAGCATGAAAGTGTGACCCAATGTAGCCTAAAGGCTCAAAACTGTAAGAACCCAAAATGTTTTCATAGGTCTAGATCATAATTTTTAAGCCAATCTGGCGGTTTTGGGGGGACGCAACTCATGAGTTTGAATGTTGGGGGTTTATGACACAAACGCTCCATCCCGATCCAGAGCTGCTTCGTGCAGGACCTAAAGTCTCATAGACTTTAAGGTCAGAAGGGACCATTATAATCATCTAGTCTGACCTCTTGCACAATGCAGGCCACAGAATCTCACCCACCCACTCCTCTAATAAACCCCTAACCTATGCCTGAGCTACTGAAGTCCTCAAATCATGGTTTAAAGACTTCAAGGTGCAGAGAATTCTCCAGCAAGTGAACTGTGCCCCATGCTGCAGAGGAAGGCTAAAAACCACCAGGGCCTCTGCCAATCTGCCCTGGAGGAAAATTCCTTCCCGACCTCAAATATGGTGATCAGCTAAACCAGGGGTAGGCAACCTATGGCATGCGTGCCAAAGGCGGCACGCGAACTGATTTTCAGTGGCACTCTCACTTCCTGGGTGCTAGCTACTGGTCTAGGGGGCTCTGCATTTTAATTTAATTTTGATTTAAAATTTAATTTTAAATGAAGCTTCTTAAACATTTTATTTACTTTACATACAACAATAGTTTAGTTACATATTATAGACTTATAATATGAGAGACCTTCTAAAAACGTTAAAATGTATGACTGGCACGCAAAACCTTAAATTAGAGTGAATAAATGAAGACTCGGCACACCACTTCTGAAAGGTTACCGACCCCGGAGCATGTGGGCAAGACTTACCAGCCAGACACCCAGGAAAGAATTTTCTGTAGTAACTCAGATCCCACCCCATCTAACATCCCAACACAGACCATTGGGCATATTTACCACCAATAGTCAAAGCTCAATTAATTGCCAAAATTAGGCTATCCCATCATACCATCCCCTCCATAAACTTATCAAGCTTAATCTTGAAGCCAGATATGTCTTTTGCCGCCACTACTCCCCTTGGAAGGCTGTTCTAGAACTTCATTCCTCTGATGGTTAGAAACCTTCATCTAATTTCAAGTCTAAACTTCCTGATGGCCAGTTTATATCCATTTGTTCTTGTGTCCACATTGGTACTGAGCTTAAATAATTCCTCTCCCTCCCTGGTATTTATCCCTCTGATATATTTATAGAGAGCAATCATATCTCCCCTCAGCCTTCTTTTGGTTAGGCTAAACAAGCCAAGCTCTTTGAGTCTCCTTTCATAAGACAGGTTTCCCATTCCTCAGATCGTCCTAGTAGCCCTTCTCTGTACCTGTTACAGTTTGAATTCATCCTTCTTAAACATGGGAGACCAGAACTGCACACAGTATTCCAGATGAGGTCTCACCAGTGCCACAGTTCCTTATCTCTACTGAAAATACCTCGCCTGATGCATCCCAATACCGCATTAGCTTTTTTCACGGCCATATCACATTGGCAGCTCATAGTCATTCTGTGATCAACCAATACTTCGAGGTCCTTCTCCTCCTCTGTTACTTCCAACTGTTATAAGCGTCCCCAGCTTATAACAAAAAAATATTATTAATCCCTAAATGCATGACCTTGCACTTTTCACTATTAAATTTCATCCTATTACTATTACTCCAGTTTACAAGGTCATCCAGATCTTCCTGTATGATATCCCGGTCCTTCTCTATATTGACAATACCTCCCAGCTTTGTGTCATCCGCAAACTTTATTAGCACACTCCCACTTTTTGTGTCGAGGTCAGTAATAAAAAGATTAAATAAGATTGGTCCAAAACTGATCCCTGAGGAACTCCACTAGTAACCTCCCTCCAGCCTGACAGTTCATCTTTCAGTATGACTCGTTGTAGTCTCCCCTTTAACCAGTTCCTTATCCACCTTTCAATTTTCATATTGATCCCCATCTTTTCCAATATAACTAATAATTCTCCATGTGGAACCGTATCAAATACCTTACTGAAATTGAGGTAAATTAGATCCACCGCATTTCCTTTATCTAAAAAATCTGTTACCTTCTCAAAGAAGGAGATCAGGTTGGTTTGGCATGATCTACCTTTTGTAAAACCATGTTGTATGTTGTCCCAATTACCATTGACCTCAATGTCCTTTATTTTCTCCTTCAAAATGTTTTCCAATACCTTCCATACTACAGATGTCAAACTAACAGGCCTGTAGTTAGCCAGATCACTTTCCCCCCCCTTTCTTAAAAATAGGATCTATGTTAGTAATTCTTCAGTCATACGGTACAACCCCTGAGTTTACAGATTCATTAAAAATTCTTGCTAATAGGCTTGCAATTTCATGTACCAATTCCTTTAATATTCTTCGATGAAGATTATCTGGGCCCTCCGATTTAGTCCCATTAAGCTGTTCGAGTTTGGCTTCTACCTGGGATGTAATATCTACCTCCATATCCTCATTCCCATTTGGCATCCTGCCATTATCCCTAAGCTCCTCATTAAAGACTGAGGCACAGTATTTGTTTAGATATTGGGCCATGACTAGATTATTCTTAACCTCCACTCCATCCTCAGTATTTAGCAGTCCCACTTCTTTCTTTGTTTTCTTATTTATATGGCTATAGAACCTTTTACTATTGGTTTTAATTTCCTTTGCAAGGTCCAACTCTACATGGCGTTTAGCCTTTCTCACTTTATCCCTACATGTTCTGATCTCAATAAGGTAGCTTTCCTTGCTGATTCCTCCCATCTTCCACTCCTTGTAGGCTTTCTGCTTTTTCTTAATCACCTCTCTGAGATGCTTGCTCATCCAGCTTGGTCTGCAACTCCTGCCTATGAATTTTTCCCCTTTTCTTGGGATGCAGACTTCTGATAGTTTCTGCAACTTTGACTTGATGTAATTCCCAAGCAGCAGCGCAGCCAGGTCCGGAGCGCAGGGGGAGCGGCGCTATAAAAAGGCGCCTCCCCCTGTACTCACCCGGCGGCGCTCCGGGTCTTCGGCGGCTCACTCCGGGTCTTTGGTGGTACCTGCCGCCAAAATGCCGCCGAAGATCCGGTGCGCCACTGGGTGAGTGCAAGAAGCGGCGCTTAAAAAGAAGCAGCGCCTTTTTTTAGTGCTGCTAAAAAATGGTGCCGCTTCTGCTCAAGGGGGAGCAGCCGCTCCCCCTGCTCCCCCCTTGGCTACGCTACTGTTCCCAAGTGGTTCCTTTGAGGTCGGATGCAGTTCTGCACTGCATCCTGCATGGTCTGTGCTTTGGCTGACCTGCTTTACTGTATAGGAGAGAGCATAGGATTGGGAACTGAAGGCGCTGTAGCAACCTGAAAAACCCTTCCCCTCACCCCCCGGCAATTAAACCCCATATAACATGGCTCCTTTGCTACATATTGTTCAAGGGAGATAGGACGTATCAACGTGCCTCATTACAACACTACCAAGTGGTCTGACTTTGAGGTTATTCAGTCTGAAAAGAAGCAGGCAGCACTATCAAAGCTCAGCAGGAGCACGGCCAAGAGATAGAGCTCCTATCATTGTGTAACAAGTGAACACACAGCATCTACATCAATGTGTTTTCTTAGAAGGGGCACTGTCAAGTTAGCTGTTCTATAAAATAGCTCCCTGCCTAGGTAGGTAAGGCGATCTTAGGGTATGTCTACGCTAGGGAAAAAGGTGTGTTTAAATATGCTTATTAACACACAATAGTGTCCACCTTTTAAAACACAACTCGGTAGTGAATTCTGGGGAGAACCTAGCATTCACCTCACCTAGCAAATGTGTTAAAATACAACTAACCCTGTTTACATGTGGATTTGAAAACACGAGCTACCACTTTTAAGAACACCCTTTCTCCCCTAGTGTAGATAAGCCCTTGGAGTGTTAACATTCATTTACTCTTCTTCATATAGTCATTTTGTTTCCTTTGCGACATTCCCTTGGGCCTGCACACGAAACGCTGGTCTCTTTCTGGCCACTCTGCACCTTTGGTTGCACCCCAACCAGCAAGGCTGTGCTAGAGACGCTGGAAGGGGCTGCCTAAAAACCCTTCACCTGGTCTTAAACGTAAAATGTTGTGGAAGTGTTTGGATTCATCCCATTTCTTAAATTCACCTTTAGCACCACACTGTGATATTGGGCATTAATAGAGAAATGATTTGCATCAGTGCACAGGGCTGAGAAATCCTACAATCTACGCCAGGCTCAGACATTTTATGGGCTGCGGCAAATCATGACTTCTTTATGCCTCAGTTTCCCCATCTGTGAAACAGGAATAATAATCCTTGCCTACGGCACAGGGATGCTGCAAAGTTTATGCATGTAAAGTTCTTTCAATGTTAGAAGTGCTATTCAAAGCGCTAAGTAATATTGTCTCATCTAATAGAGAGATGGCTACATCATAGACCCAATGGTGTGTCTACACTACAAAAAAAACCCCATCCCCATGGCAGAGCCTCTTAGAGCCTGGTCAACTGATTCAGGCTCAGGAGGCTAATGCTACAGGGCTAAAATAGCAATACAAACATTCCCACTGGGGCTGGAGCCTGGGCTCTGAGGTCCTCCCCCCTCACCGGGTTTCACAGCCCGAGCAGATATGTCCACATTGTTATTTCTAGCCCCGTAGCAGTCCTGCAAGTCAGCTGACCTGGGGGCTCTGAGACTCCTTACTGTGGTGTTTTTCCTGCAGTACAGACATACTAATAGATGGAACAGCACCTGGATAAGTTTCATCAAGTCTTGAGGCCAAACTTCAGTGATGTTCCAATTCTTAGGAGATCTCAAGTGGAAAGGGACAGGATTACTCCTTTGATCTGAGACACTATGCATTAGAAGCAGGGTTTGAGTTGAAGACATTTACCTAGTGAAACTTCCATTCCCTTTAGTTCCTACTCAGCAAGTCCTAAGCTATTCACTCTCTCTGAACCAAGGGGAATGGTGGTTGCCCCTCCATTAAACAGAGGTTTAGCTAGCTACTGCTTTAATGGGAACGGGTGCAAAGCAGACATCATTCTGAGGAGAATTTCAGCCCATGTTGAACATACATCGTGAGCTGATCAGTCATGTCTCTCTGCAAGAGCTTTACAGAACTGGGGTAATAAGAAGCTGCACTGATCTCAAGCGAGGAGACAAAGCAAATTTGAAAACATTTTATTATAAAATCCCCTCAGAGGAGGGTTTGCTCACAAGGATCCATGCACCTCTTCAGCCCTTAACATGAGGTTCCTGCATTGTCCCCTCAAGAGATTTTAAGGGCAGCAGATTCCACAAGGAACCAGAGGGCAAGAGGTAGAACATCCTAGAGCCCAAGGCTTTCAAGGAGAGAAAGGGCGATCTTGTGATTAAGGCATTGGATTGGGAGTCAGGGGCTATGTGTTACATTCCCAGATCTGCTCCAGTCTCCTGGCATGAACTTGGGCAAGTCACTTAATCTGTGCCTCAGTTATCCAGCTGTACAATGGGGATAATACTTTACCTCACATGAGGGACAATGAGGACAAATTCATTCATGTATGCAATATCATAGTGATGCCCCCCCCCCGCCCCTCCAAGCACTTACAGCTGACCCCACTGGGAACTAGCTTTTATTAACGAATTCCTTTAAACAGATTCCAAAGGGATTTTATTTTAAACAAGATCACCAGCTGACAGCAACATGAATAAATCCCTTCAAAAAGGGCCTACAGTATTACTGTGCTCAGCCAGCACAGGAGATCCCACGTTTACACTGGCTCCAGGTGTCTGTAGAGCAGAGAATCCAGCAGTTTAACCTGCAGAGGTGTGGCTCTGCCCAAAGCAAACAGGACATTACTTACACTGGCTTGCAGAGAAACGAGGGCAATTGCATCAGAAACACCACGACCCAAACGCACAGCAGCTACAGCGCTACACAAGTCCTTGGGAGTGGAGGAGTCACACCCAGGAACATTCACAGTAAATTCCAGGGAGCTATGGCTACTAGATCTGGGCCAGAGACCAGAAATCCACAACAGTTAGTATTCCCTTGTGGTCGTCCTGTTTTAACAAACAAACAAACAAAGCAAGCAGCAAACCAAGAGCCCTCTTTGGCTGTTATACTAGCCCAGTTCATAGGAAAGGAGGGAAAAAATCTGATCTGATCATGTGCAGCGCACCGAACAGATGCTGTAAGGGAATGGGGTTTGCTAAATATGTGCACATGAAGTGTAGAGCACTAATACCCACCTTTCGTGTCAGGAAATCAATGCTCTTTTAAACATGAATGAAATCTCCAGACCCTGGACCAGTATGTAAATATGGTAACTGCATGTAAATAGATGTGACAGTTACACAGTGAGTCAGTGGGAGAGCTGAGAGCGGGAGAAGAAAGCCCTGATTCTCACCGGCCTGCTCTGACTCAAACAGTGTACAGAAACTAGACACTGAATGCATCAGTCACTGCTGAACTCAGGAGATGACGACTAGCTATGGGGACAGAAATGCATCTGGTTTACTATATAGGTATCCCAGTATGGAGCTAGGCAGAGGTTCTCAAACTTTTTTTACTGGTGATCTCTTTCACATAGCAAGCCTCTGAGTGCGACACCCGCCCCCCCCCCGTATAAATTAAAAGCACATTTTTAATATATTTAACACCATTATAAATGGTGGAGGCAAAGCAGGGTTTGGGGTGGAGGCTAACAGCTCGTGACACCCCCCCCCCCATGTAATAGCCTCATTACCCCTTGAGGGGTCCTGACCCCCAGTTTGAGAACCCCTGAGCTATAGGGCTAGCACACAGCAAGGTGGTATAATTTCTTGGCGGGTGGTGCGATAGGGAGATTGGAGGGTTGGGAGCTCGGAGGGCCGGGATTTCTAGTGGTTAGAACACCTGACCACCAGCCCTGTACCCCTCTGTCGGGACGGTAAAGGTACATGTTCCTGACCTTAAGATGGGGACCTTCAGCTTTCCAACCACATCTTGGTCTAGGCCCTTAAGGAGCTACAGCAGGAAAACCTGAGCACTCCCTTTCCTCTGTGTCCCAGCCCAGGGCCCTGTTGGATCTGGGAGTTCTCAGAGCGGATAGTGGGTGGAGAAGGCACTGCCTGTAGGCCTTATCTGCCCTGTGGACCCCTCAGGCTCAACCATCTGTCTGGCTTCCTGAGAAGGATCCCTCTCTGCTGCAGCCTGTCCTCTACACTTTGTCTGGGCTTCCGAACTCCTTTTAACCCACTCCTCTAGTAAGAGCACCCTGGAAGTACCTGGACCCAGTAGTATCTTCTAACTCCTTCAGGCCCAGTATTCCCCATCACAGTGGGTCGTAAGAAGGAATGTGAATAAAGAAAGAGCAGAGATCTGCAAGCTAGCTCAGGATAGGAATGTACAAGACATACCTATGCTGTACCAGGTGACTGGAGGGTAGCTAATGTAATGCTGATTTTTTAAAAAGGCTCCAGAGGTGATCCTGGCAGTTATAGGGTGGTAAGCCTAACTTCAGTACCAAGCAAATTGGCCGAAACTACAGTAACGAACAGAATTATCAGACAACATAGATGAAAACATTATGTTTGGAAGAGTCAACATAGCTTTTGTAAAGGGAAATCATGCCTCACCAATCTATTAGAATTAATTGAGGGTGTCAACAAACATGTGGACACGGATGATGCAATCAATATATAGTGTACTTGGACTTTCAGAAAGCCTTTGATAGGGTCCCACACCAAAGACTCTTAAGCAAACTACGCAGTGAGGGGATAAGAGGGAAGGTCCTCTCATGGATCAGTAACTGATTAAAAGATAGGGGACAAATGGTTAGTTTTCACAATGGAAAGAGGTAAATAATGTGGTCCCCCAAGGATCTATAGTAGGACCTGTGCTGTCAACATATTCACAAGTGATCTGGAAACAGTGAGGTGGCAAAGTCTGCAGATGATAATTACTCAAGATATTTAAGTCCAAAGCGGACTGTGAAGAATTACAAAACTGGATGACTGGACGACAACAAAATGTCCAGATGAAATTCAATGTTGATAACTGCAAACTAATGCACATTGGAACAAATAATCCCAACTACACATATAAAATGATGGGTTCTAAATTAGCTGTTATCACGCAAGAAAGATCTTGGAGTCATTGTGTTTAGTTCTCTGAAAACATCCATTCAATGTGCAGCGGCAGTCAAAAAAGTTAATATTAGGAACCATTAGGATAGATAATAGAAAATATCATAATGCCACTATATAAATCCATAGTATGCTTGCACCATGAATACTACGTGTAGTTCTGGTCACCTCATCTCAAAAAATGTGTTAGAACTGGAAAAGGTAAGAGATGGGCAACAAAAATAATTAGGGTGTGGAACAGCTTGCGTACGAGGAGAGATTAAAAAGATTGGGACTGTTCAGCTTAGAACAGAGACGATTAAGAAGCAATATGATATGTGCAGAAAGCGAATAGGGAAACGTTATTTACTCCTTCACATTACACAAGAACCAGGAGCTACCCAATGAAATTAATAAGCAGCAGGTTTACAACAAACAAAACTAAGTACTTCTTCACACAACGCAGAGTCAACTGTGAACTTGTTGCCAGATGATGTCATGAAGGCCAAAAGTATATGTGGGTTCAAAAAAGAATTAGATATATTCATGCAGGATAAGTCCATCAATGGCTATTAGCCAAGATGCTCAGGTATGCAACCACACAGTCTGGTGGTCCCTGAACCTGTCAGAAGCAGAGACTGGAGAGACAAAGTGGGTGAGGTAATATCTTTTATCAGACTGACTGGACTGCATGACGGGGATGGATCACAAAACTGAATGTTTTGTTCATTCCCTCTGAAGAACCTGGCACTGGCAACTACAGGATTCTGGGCTAGATGGACCATTGGTCTGATCCAATGTGGCCACTCTTTTGTAAGAGAGTTGGCAAAGAGTGTCCTCTTGCCCTTCTTTAGACAGAGAAAATCAGTCTCTGGGGCAGGCAAGCCGGCATCTTTGACCAGAACTCACACAGATAGGAGACACACACCCCACTTTTCCAATCAGGAACAAAGACTCTTGCTTAGTCACAGATGAGAAAGTCTGCCTTCAGCAAAGCTAAATCTTGCAGGGGGAGGTAGTAGATGTGATAGGAGGGTTGAATCCCTGGCGCTAGCTAAAGAGGACAACTGGAAAAGGGAAAGCATGCTCCCTAATAAATGCTGACTGCTCCTTATGTTGCTGCCCAGACACTAGAACTTTAAATTCACAGAGGGAACCCGGCCAGATTGGAATCACAGGCATGCAGGGCAAGCTTAGGGTGAGGTGAAAGTGCCAAACTGGAGATGGTTTCATACAGATCCTTATTTTTTGTAAACATTGGAAACCTGCTCTCTAAATCAAACCCAGGTCCAGTAAACATGGACACTAGTAAGTCCTCACTTGGATTCGTTTCCTGGAGAGCAATCTGTTGCTCTGTGAAGAGTTTTAGTTTGAGATCAAGAAAGTGTTGTCATTTAATAGATTTATTCTTTCACCTGGTCAGCTCTGCATGCACTACAGCCAGTGGGGCACTGGTGTTTGTTGTAAAAAAAATCCCTGTTAAGTGATTCTATGGAGAGTGGGCTTCACGCAGTTTAATTTTTCTTACCCCCTCCATTAATTGTAAATAAAGGGAATTTGTTCTGTTTTTACACCCTAGATGGCACTAATATGGCATCCATGGAAACAGAGTCCTAGCAGACTGATGTTTGAATCTCCAGGAATCCATTTCTATTTAAACAGGGGTAACTTATGGAAATTAGTGACAAATACTGAGAGACTAGTACACTGGAAAGAGCAACGTTCAGATACTTCAGTTCAGAGATGATCCACTCGTGTCAGACATGGATCACTGGTTGTTCTTTACCCTTGTCCCTCCTTATTAAACTTAGTGATGTTTAAAACAGGCCTCCCTCTCTTGCATCCAATTGCTCCTCCTGCTGGGAATTCACAGGACCAGATTTGTGATGTCATAATCAATGCAATGACAACAGACGTACAACCTAAAACCAGAAAGATTCAAATGTTTAGTTTAGACACAAAACTGAGGTGGAGGGGGAAGGGACAAGGCATTTAAACGAAACAGAAATGCAGCTTTTCTTTAAAAAGGCAACATGCACCCAGGTGGGACACTGCTGTTTTACTCCAACCAGCTGGACATCCTAGTATCTAAGCGGACACAGCTCTCACATTAGTGGTGCATTTCTACAAGAAGGTCGAGTAGCATTCCAGGCACACTAGGAGCTTGCAAGCAGAACCAAAGGGAACAATGATCAGAGTCAAATGCAGTTTGCAAATCAATAAAGGCTATACGCCCCTCATCCTTCCTGTGCCAAAACTCTTTGGCTTTTTCCAATAATTTGTCTAATGGTAAAAATCTGCTCTGTGATTGATTGACTGGGCAGAAACCCGGTTTGCTGTAGAGTGGAGATTCCTTATGGAAGGCTTAACATGCTCAAAAAGAGCCAGCAGCAACAGTTTGCTTGGAATGGAAAGCAAAGTGATGCTGTGGTGACTGAACACACCAGAGCATCACCCTTCCCTTTCCAAAGTGGGAGAATAATCCCACAGCACTAGTAGTTTCTCATGAATCCATACTTTGTTGGTAATATGGGTCAGCCTTCCAAGACAGAATCCTCACCTTGCTTCATCAACTCAGCAGCTATACCACAAATACCAGCAGCATGGGCATTCTTGATTTTACAGGCTGCACATCAAACTTCCTCAACCATGACATCCTCTGCATTACACTGAGGGGCGGTGACTGGACTCTTCGCATCCTCCTGGCACTGCAGATCTGCAGCTCTGATGGGGCAGTTAAGAAGCTCCTGAAAGTGTTCTTTCCAGCTATTCAGACATTGGAAAAAGAGGCCACACCTTCATATTTAAATACCCACAACCCAAAAGCACTGACAAGAGATGGATCCTAAAAGGGAGGACAGAGTAACTCAGACAGCTGCCTTCCAATCTGCATGCTGCAAGTGCTCACTCACTATTCAAGAACGTATTACACAAACACACATGCCCCTTGTGTAACTGGAAATATCTTCTGATAATTTCTCAGCACACTCACGGATTTCGTAATTCTGTGAAAATAAGCAAATATTTCTAGCATCTTCGGAGCTGGGCAAAACAGCACAGCAAGTGCTCATGCTGCAACAGTCAGCGTTTGTGCTGCCTAAGAGGAAAAAAAAGTGTGATCAAGAGTTCTACAGTGTATGCAACAAAACTTGCAGGACTGAAGGTTTGATCGTAGGTGCATTTACAAATGTCTCTATTGCCATAGCATCTAGGAACAGAACAAAGGCAATATAGTATCATAGAAGCATAATATTAGAGCTGATTGATCCTTTCACAAGGATCAGTACAGTTGCCAACTAGTCTCGCTCATTGGTTAGAGAATCACATTTGTTTGGTTTTTTCCAATGAGGGGTGGTAGGTGATTAAGAGATGGCCATTCTTAAAGCTGAGTCTGACCCATTGGGGGGCGGGGGAGGGGGGTGGAATTTCCTCCACACTCACATGACTTGAAAAAAGCAGATCTGATTTCAGTGAAAAGGTGAATAATTTTTTTTTAAAGTTTAAGTGGTGAATAATACAATTTAGCATTGTACATATAAAACCCTATTAAAGTGCTGTGCTGGGATTAGCTTCCTGATCCTCAACACATGTCAAGTAGGTGGGCGAAGCATCAGATGTGCCAAAACAAATGATGTTTCATCTGGCACCCAATTTTCCACTATTGCCAGTAGGAATTCAAGATAGCTACTTTGGATGCAGATAAGCATTTTGCAATTTCAGACAAAAATATCACTCATATGCCTGTTTGATTTGTATCTATGTGTACATTAATGGCAGGAGAATTTTTGGATAGGTTTTGAAATTCACCCAGGTGAAGTTTAGATAAAAGAAAGGGGAATGGGAGACAATAACCAGACCCAATGAAAAACTTCAGGATTTCATAAAGTTTTACTCAAACTGAATTCTTCCCTCATTTTGACCCCATTCTTAAAAGCACCAGTTTTATTTCCATGTCTACAAAACCACCTTTACCATCAAGATTGGGCTACTTCTCATGCAGTCTCCAATTTCTCATTTTCAGCAGAAATCCTTGGGAAGGTGGCTGCACTGTAGCATCAAGCAACAAATTCAAGGTCATGGACATTATGAAAATTTCCAGACAGGTTTCAGCCTGAATCATGCTACTTAGCTGGCCTTGCAAAGAGCCAGGAATCAGCTCCCTATGCTAGTTGGCAACAGTCTGCTCCATTATGCTCAGTTTGACCAACCATGGGGCTCTTGGAATGTCTGAAAACCCCCGGTTAAAGTCGCCAAGAGGGATCCTGGTTGGTTTCTCTGGAAAAGTCTTTCCAATTCATGAGAAGTTTAGAAATCAAAATCCTGAAGGACTCTGCTGAAAACACAGAGCATTTAAAGGCAATAAAATTTAATGGGATATTTTTGTGGAAACCAAGTCACAAAGGTGCCAACAAGAGCAAGCTGTGCCACTGGGTCCTCCCTCTCCTCCCTTTTTAGTACCTAGCCCTGTCTAGTCTCAGCTCTGTTGCTGTCAGTAGCTAATATTACTCTTCAACGCATCAAGCCATCCTTGCAGGAGCAGGTTAATTCTGAGCATCAGTTGTGCACAATAAACCCACCCAAGATGGACCAGAGGAATACTTATTTTGTGCCTGTCCACTGACTGCGAATACCAAATGAGTTGCAATCTGGCAGTTGGTTATTTGGTCTGCTGCTTACAGTGAAGTTAACGAAGCATCACACTTGCATGATATAAACACACCTGTTCCACAGCAAGTATAGTTTTCAGCTGAAATGCTGCCATTGAATAGTCACCTTCTTATAGGCTTGGGCCAGGACTAAGCATAGCACTTACAGCAAACAGGTGTTTAAATATTTTGCTGAAGCAGGGTTTTTAATAGAATGCCCATTAAACCCATCTGTGAGGATAGCAGCTAGTAATGTCCATACCGCTCATCTACTCCATGTGTCATCCTATGAAGTGCAGCTCTGCACGGACTGCTGCAAATTCTTCGACTATTAGACTCTTTACAGAAAAGAGACAGATGAAAAGTAATTGATCATTTAACTCGCAGTGATGTGCTTGCATGAGGGATGCCTGCTGTGTTATTTGCAGAGGGAGGAAAGAGAGTTTGAAAAGTCTACATACAAGATGACTGCTACAGTTTTGGCAGCAGCAGAGTTTGTCATTGGACTATTAGCAGGAGATTAACATAGGTAATTAATGAATGACAAAATAATGTAAGCGCCAAAGAAACAGTCACTAAGGTCAAGAATAAAACAAAAGTTTGTATAAAACCAGCAGCAGCTAAAGAAAAGTGGAGTAGAAAACTGTGATTTCAAGTATTTTGTTGAAAATAATGTAAGTGGAAGTTAAATGGTTGTTTTATACAACCAGCCATATATAAAGCATATGCAGCAGGCCATGTAAACTGAGAAAGGAGTTTGTAGGGGACACAAGGGTTCTTCTATTTAGAGCGAAGTTGTATGTAAAGTGACTACCTTACACAGCACGTTTAGTGTCTTGACAGTAACATTCCCAACTTAAAACTTTCTTGAGTCATCTCTCCTTCAAGCATAGTTTTACCTGCCTCCTTACTCCACACCACTAACATTCTGATTGGGGAGATTCTGGGGGTTCAGAACCAGTATATCAAGGTCCTCCAGCCACAAGTGTGTGAATGGCCAATTTCGCTGCCTGTTCAAAGATGAACTTTATGAAAAATGAGTTTAAGGTATGGAGCCAACCCAGTTCAAGACCAGGGAATAGGCTTTAGCTCAGCTCTACAGCAAGACATTAGCACTTCAGAACAAGCACCTGGATTCCTACCTTACTTCCCAAGACAACCTCCTCTGTGGGATATTTGTTAACGTCTCCAACATGCATGTCCAAAGACCAAAATTCGCGTATCCTAAACTCTTGAAAAAAATCTCACTGCAACACCGAGCTCTCGGTGTAAACATTTAACAAACTGGCTTGTTAGGAAATCACACAGTAGCTCTCACTTGTTAATTCCTCAGACCAAAATTATAAAACCCACCTTCTGTTGTACCTATAGGTTTTGGCACCTTGACAGCAACCAAGCAATTCCAGAAATCAACGGTGCAGAAACTAGCAGGAGAGAAAAGTTCACTACTAGATGTGTTGGATGACAAAGTAATATTTTAAAGGAAAAAAATACATATGCAAGGATTTAACCCAAAGTATAAACAGAACAGTACCCTAAGGGGAAAACAAAGCTTAAAGAAGCAACACGTGGAAATGATGCAGATCTGTAGAACTAGCAAGTTCTTTCCCATAGCATTTTGCACTAGATGTACAAGACAGAACTCTGCTCCGGGGAAACCATTAGTTCTAATTACTGTGTAAGAAGAACAGGTAGAACACATTAATATTACCCATCAGAGGAGCAAAGCAAGCTGAGCAGTGGGTCCCAATGAGAGGTACTTCCAGGGAGTACATCAACTCATCTAGATATTTGTCTAGTTTTACAACAGGCTACATAAAAAGCAGTAGTGAAGTCAGTACAACCTAAAATTTCATAGTCAATTACTTGTTTATACTGCTCTATATACCATACACTGAAATGTAAGTACAATATTTATATTTCAATTGATTTATTTTATCATTATCTGGTAAAAATGAGAAAGTCAGCAATTTTTCAGTAACAGTGTGCTGTGACACTTGCGCATTTTTATGTCTGATTTTGTAAGCAAGTAGTTCTTAAGTGAGGTGAAACTTGGAGTATATAAGAACAGCCATACTGTGTCAGACCAAAGGTCCATCTAGCCCAGTGGTTCCCAAACTTTAACAACCTGCGAACCCCTTTCACTAAAATGTCAAGTCTCGCGAACCCCCTCCTAAAAATGAATATTTTCAGGGATTTTCTCTTTTTACCGGAGTATAAATTATAAAAGCAATTGGAAATATAAAATTTGTTTTTATGACATGCTTATTACACGCTATTATTCATTATTTATCATTACAGTATTTTTATTACATTATGAAAACAGCAACACCTCTTCGAAGATCTCACTTTCGTAGCTTGTATCACTTTGAATTATCCTGTTATAAGACAAGGCTCCTATGTTTCATCAAGGAGTATCAGATGTGAAACAGCATGAAGGTATTTAAGAAGCCAACTCAAAGAGTTCCTTCTACACAAGCATTCAGGTCTTGAGCAGTCCAGGCAAACAACACACGTTACAACAAAGCTTAAACTTGTTCTTCATAATAATTTTAAAAATACTAGCTGCCTATTTAATTTTTAAAACGGCAAAAATTATCCATCTCCCTTTCCATTTCTTATAAGGAGTGTTGGAGTTTAAATCGCCTCAGTGTGATAGATATGCTTGCTTTGATCTGCTTAGCTCTTGGAAGTACAGGGGCTCTGGGCTGCCGGCCCTGTGCTGTCCGGGGTCCCTAGGGACAGCTCTGTCCGCCATTAGGGATTTCCCCCCCCAAAGAACCCCCTGTAACATTTCTCAAACCCCCGGGGGTTCATGAACCCCAGTTTGGGAACCACTGATCTAGCCCAGTATCCTGTCTTCTGACAGTGGCCAATGCCAGGTGCCCCAGAGGGAATGAACAGATCAGGTAATCATCAACTGATCCATCCCGTCACCCATTCCCAGCTTCTGGAAAACAGAGGCTAGGGACACCATCCCTGCCCATCCTGGCTAATAGCCATTGATGCACCTATCCTCCATGAATTTATTTAATTCTTTTTTGAACCCTGTTGTAGTCTTGGCCTTCACAACATCCTCTGCCAAGGCGTTCCACAGGTTGACTGCATTGTGTGGAAAAAAATACTTCCCTTTGTTTGTTTTAAACCTGCTGCCTATTAGTTTCATTTGGTGACTCCTAGTTCTTGTGTTATGCGCACATAAGACCTGAAAGGGGTACAGTAATCTGGAAAGGTTGAGAACTACTGGGCTAGAGGACTGGAAGTCAGGAGAGCCTATGTTATCATCCCTGCTCTGTCACTGAACACAGGTTGCAGACTTCGGCAAATCACTTCACTCCTTGCATCTGTTTCCCAATCTGTAAAATGGGGATAGTTACCTTAGCTCACAGGGTGCTGGGAGATCTAATTAATTAATGTACAGGGCTTTGAAGATGAGAAATGTTAAGCGGTATTACTACCTGAGTAGGGCTTCTGATTTTAAATAATAAACACACCCCGATAAAAAAAACCCTACAAATCAGTGTTTACCCAATAAATACCAGAAAAACGCTGGTCATGGCTGGTAGTACCTAAGCACTAGTCTACACGGAGCCGTAAAGTGGACTATGGGGGTGTGATTTCTAAATCAAGATCAGATGTTTTTCTAAAAGATCTGCTCTAGAAATTATTTTGGGAAAGTTTATGTCCTGTGCTACACAGGAGGTCAGACAAGAGACCACAGTGGTCCCTTCTGGCCTTGAAATCTATTAATCGAAAGCATGCCCATGTGTTGCCCATTAATTGGCCATGCAGACTCCACTGGTGTGCGTTAAAGGTTCCCTAGTGTACTTTAACATGGTACTGTTTGGCACACGATGGAACATTACAATGAGATTACTCATTACAGTATATACAAAGAGAAAGCCCGGGAAAAACCTCAGATTTTGGGACAGCTATATAAAAATCAAAAAATTGCTATAAACCTCCAAAAACCAAACCCTGTACACCTTCAGCACTCAACTCTCAGACTCAGCCCTGCACTGCAATGATTCAGCATAAGTAATCAAGGAATCTATATTTACGTTACTCTAAAGCTTGTCACTTTGTGACAAACAAATAATTTCAACACAACATATACACAGACTCTCGGTGGTATCATTTGCAGCATAAGACATATTTATTGCATATTGACATCAAGGCCACCAGTGCAAAAGACACTTGATGCAAGTTTGAGGAAATCAACAGAACTGTTGTCTGAGGCTTCTCATTTTCAGGGAGGTGACACTTCTACCTATATCGCCCATGATGTACATCCTTCAATCTAGTTTATTGCAAAATTAGACATGGGGGCATGTGGCTATGGCTTCCAATAACACACTCTTAACAATTTAGCCAACAGCTGAGAAATTTCAAATGTTGTTCGGACAATATGAAAAACTGATTTGCGTAATATACAGCTTGGTTTGCCAGCCAAGCCAGTTTTGCAAGGTGCTTGTGAAGCAATAAGGCAGCTTGTGCATGAATGAATTCACAGAGACCGTCCCCTCCCAGAATGCCCAAATGCTGCACCTTTCAATGGCCAGCGATCCTCAAATGGTACAGGAGTCTAGTATAAACACAGACCATTTAGACACCCCAAATAACTAGAATACTCTCCAAAAGCTCAAAAAAAAAACCCCCCACACAAGTAACCCAATTGTAAAGTCAGTCACTCACCTTCCTTTGTAAAGTGCTTTGAGAACTAGAGATGAAAAGCACCAGATAAGAGCTAATTAGACCTAAAAAACCCACATGCAAGAAAAACCTACTCCAAAATAAACCCAAATATTCCTCTATTAGGAGAGGATCTAGAAGTGAACTAGAGGGTCAAACTCAGATCAAGTGGCACTGGAACCACGGAGGAAAATGGCCCTAGGTTTAGAGGTATGGAAGTCAGGGTAAGATCCCATTTAATGGAGCAAAGGGAACTGTTGCTAGATTTTGGCAAAGCTGCAGGCTTAAAGATAGCGGAGGAGGGAAGGAAATTGTCTCGATTTCAGCAGTAGGGCAAACTTTAGGCTTTTGATGTGGATAGCACTGGCCCTAGATTTAGCAGGGCCATGTTAGACATCATCCTTACCCCCATGTGCCTGAGGAAAAAGCATCCTGTGACAGCGTCAAGTGCAGCTGAGGAAGCCAAGGAGCAGTTTAACCACACTTTCAGAAATGGTGCTGAAAACAGTTTGCTCTACCGCTTTCAGCACCAGTTCAGCTGCACCCAACTGATAGTCCGCGCTAGGAGGGGTATCTCAGTGCTTATATCACTCCATCGCCCAGGGCATTCAAAGTGCCTTGCCATAATGAATGGATTTTACCCTCACAACGCTCCTAGATGAGGAGACCAGGCTTCTCACCCCTAGGCACAAACGGGAGGTGCATTGCACCTGTTACATGCTGCGCTTGAAGGCCATTTCTGGAAGTCATTTCAGAAAGGGCCAAGGGGCCCGTGCGGTGGCCCAATCAGTTACTTTTTCTGTTTAAGCGTCTTGATTAGAGCCTTCTGCTCAAACCAGACTGGGGGTCGGCGTCTCTCTGCAAAACAGACAACACAGGGCAGGTGGCCAGGGGGCCAAAGGAGCAGACAGCACACCTGAGAGCTGGGATGAATGTGTCCCCCAGGGAGCGATGAGACGCAACAGAGGACACCGTTAAGTTTAGTGAAGCCACATGGGTGAGTAACTGAGCTCGGGGGTACAGGCAGCGAGCCAGCCAGAGAGAGGAGCCAGATGGGGCCATAGAATACAAGGGAAGCTAGCGGAAGGGGGCAGCCTCGGGGTGGCTCTAGAGGGGGCATTGGCAGCCAGAGGTGAGGGCGCTGGCTGGAGAGCGCGGCGGATACTCACGGATGCAGAGGCAGGCCACCAGCTTGGCCCCTTGGTCAGGCACCGGGCAGCTGGGGAAGAGGGGCTTGAGCAGGTAGGTGGCGAAGACCAGGGCCACGATGTACTGGGAGGAGGGGCGGATGATGAGCAGCTCGATCCAGAGCTTGAGGAAGGCGGGCAGGGAGCCGTACACCTCCAGCATGTAGGCGTAGTCCCCGCCGGACTTGGAGATGGTGGTGCCCAGCTCGGCGTAGCACAGGGCGCCCACGATGGAGAAGAGCCCGCAGACGGCCCACACCACCAGCGAGAGCCCCGGCGAGCCGGCCTCCTTCAGCACCCCGGTGGGGGTCACGAAGATGCCCGAGCCGATGATGGTGCCGATGATGATGGCCACGCCGTTGAGCAGGGTGATGGAGCGCTTCAGCGCCACGCCGTCCCCGGGGCCCGGCTCCCCGGCCGGGGACAGCGCCCCGGCGCAGCCGTTCTCCTGGGCCCCGCCGCCGGGCCCCGCCGGCGCCAGCATCTTCTCCAGCGCCTGCCGCTCCTCCTCCTGCGCCGAGGCGGCCGAGCCCCGCTTCTTCACGCCGCCGCTGCCCGACATGGCCGGGGAGGGCGGGCGGAGGCTGCCGGAAGGATGCTGGAGCCCCCGGCCGAGGGAGGACGCCGGAGCCCGGCTCGCGGATCAGCTACCGGACTCGGGGGCGGCGGGAGCCGGCCCGCGGGGCGCCCCGGCTGCGGCGGCCGGGAGAGGCGGTGTGGGGCGGAGCGCGCTACCGCATGGGGCGGACCGGCGGCCTGGAGGGACGAGGCCGGGCTCGGCGGCGGCTGGCGGGGAGCGAGGCCGGGCCGCGCTGCGACACGCGGTTGCTGGTGCCCGGGATTGGCAGCGCCCCCGCCACCGGCAGCGTTTTGTCTGGTCCTGGCGAGGCGGGAGGCGGAAGGGCGAGCCGGGCTCGCACGCGGTGGGGGCGGAGAGAAGAGAAGGGCCGGGCCGGGGGGGCGGGGGAGCAGAGGCGGGGCTGGGGGGGGGTCGCCATGGCGAGCACGTGCTTTTTTCTTCCTGGGGGGGGGGCCACACCCCGCCCGCGGCGGCGCGGAAAGGGGGCGCTGGGCTGCAGGGGAGGGGGCCGCGGCGCCCCTGCGGTCCGACGCGAGGGGGCCTGAGGGGGGCGGGGCAGCTGCCGCTTATTTCAAAGCCGCGGCGGTTTAGTCGCCGGCCACGTGAGCCGCCGCCTTGCCCCACAACAACGGCCGGCCGGGGGCGGGGGGGAGGCTAAACCCGGCCAGGCGGGAGGATGGCGGAGCAGAGAACAAGCGCACCCCAGTGGCCATCTCCCAGCCGGCCCCCTGGGTCCCTTAGACAGAACTAGACTAGAAACACCCCCCCCCCCGCCCCAATATCAAACACCGCACGCCAGGCTCTCCCACACACCGGCTTAAAAAGTACCGATCCGCCCCCCTTCCGGCTTACTGAACAAACTTACACAGTTACAGACCCAGGCCCTGCTCTCACACCTTGTCCAGTCCGAAGGTCCAGGAGTGGCCCATCAGTCCATCTCTTCCCTCTTCGTTCTATGGGCCAGGGCCTCTGATCAGTTTCCCAAGCATTAATCCCACCCCTCCTTAGGCACATGTATAACTTTACAAAGTAGGTTTCAGAGGGGTAGCCATGTTAGTCTGCATCCGCAAAAACAACAAGTGCTTGTGGCACCTTAGAGACTAACACATTTATTTGGGCATAAGCTTCCGTGGGCTGAAACTTCATCAGATGCATGGAGTGGAAAATACAGTAGGAAGTGTGGCAAAGTACCTGCTTCTCCTGGGCGGTCTCTGTCCTTTTAAGCCCTGGAGACTCAGGCTTGGGCAAGGTAAACCCTTACTAGTAGCACAGGGTCCGGCTTTACCTTCCCCCGGTCAGTCCCTTGTTTGTTTCCCTTTCCTTTTGGGAAGGAAATATAGCCCTTCTTCTGGGAAGGGCTCAGTGTCTCGGGGCACCCAGCCCCCTAGTACCTTTTCTGCTTCTCTCACCTCTCTCCCCCTTGCCATGCACACCAGGGAGGGTTGAAAAGGTCTCCAGCAATTGCCACCAGCTGGACCTAATTAGTTCCCTGGTAACCCCTTTCCCAGCTGAAGCTTATTTCCCCACAGTCCTCTCTCCTTAGTGGATAGGGAGAGGCCTTTTAACCCCCTGGGACCACTTACTGCCCCCCCCCCCCTTTGTAGCTATCTGTCCTAGGTTTACTACAGAAGATATATACACACACATACAGAGAACATGAAAAGATGGGGGTTGCCATACCAACTCTTAGAGACTAATCAATTAAGGGGGGCTATTATCAGCAGGAGAAAAAAAAACTTTTGTAGTGATAATCAGGATGGCCCATTTCAAACAGTTGACAAGAGATAGTACCGTGTCCAGAGTGGCCTACTAGCTTATTTGGTCCCATCACAGTAGCATCTGAGCGACTCACAACCTTTAACAGATTTGTCCTCACCACCTCCCTGAGGCGGGGCAGTACTCTTATCCCTATTTTAAAGATGGGGAACAGAGAGCCTTAGGGTATCCACAGCCTGGCTGGACAGACTTGTACCTGTGGGGCTTCTGCTAGCACTCTAAAAATAGTGGCACTTTGAAGTTGTAGAATCATAGAATCATAGAATGTCAGGGTTGGAAGGGACCTTAGGAGGTCATCTAGTCCAACCCCCTGCTCAAAGCAGGACCAATCCCCAATTTTTGCCCCAGATCCCTAAATGGCCCCCTCAAGGATTGAACTTACAACCCTGGGTTTAGCAGGCCAATGCTCAAACCACTGAGCTTGGGTTGGAGCTCAGGCTCCAAAGCTAAGGTGGGGGTGGGCTTCAGAACTCAAAATCCAGCCTCAGCCCCCCAAAGAGCTGTCTACGCAGCTAGTTTAGAGTGCTCGTTTTGCTGCTGCAGGCTATGTAGACCTACTCAGAGAGTATACGTGGCTTGTCCAAGGTCACCCAGGAAGTCTGTGGCAGAGCACAGATTGAACCTTGGTCTCCCAGTACCCTAACCACGGGAAGAGCCCTCTGCTCATGAGTGTCGTTACACACATGCTTCAGTGCTGGCACTAGTGTCAAGAGGCTTGCTTTTAAAATACTAAGTTTAGCTACCACTAAAGTCTACATCTTCCTGGAGAGGTTATTTAACTCTTTTTTTTTAAATAAAATGCCCAACTGTTAACATCAGACTCTCTTTAACACTTGTGCAAGTGAGTAACTCTGTTATTGGGACAACTCATGTATCAAGTTACTCACTTGCACAAATGTTTGCAAGATCTCACCCTCACATTGTGTTATGGTTTCCCCAGTCATTTTCTTAGAGTTTATCTCCACTGGGAACAAGGAACAAAATATTGTATCATCAGAATGTGCCATCTAGTGGTCTTTGAAACATGACTGTTTTAAAAAGTTTAAATTATTTAAACAAGGATTTACCCACATCTCTGATTATGCACATTTAGAACAAAATTAGAAAGACATTACCATTGCACCAGCCAGACTTTTGGAATCATTTAATTTATATGCACCTATCACAATTTGCAGTGAAATTACAGTGATCATGTTAGACCCAACTTGCTGACTGTATACAAAACTCTTACACCAAATTATTTTTAAAAGAAGGGCAAAGTCTTTCAAAGGTGACTGTTGATTTTGGGTGCCTCGATTTTTGGACATGCAACCTTCAACACTTTAAATGGGCTCAATTTCCAGGGAAAGGGTGCACATTACCTTTTGAAAATCAGGTTGTTTCAAGTTGAGTACTCAAAAAATGAGGTATTTAATAGCTACTTTTGAAAATCTTAGTAAAAGTTGAAGAAAACTGGGTCAATGTTTCCTTAGATTATTAAACAAAGAACTTTAAAATCAAATTTACTTTTCACGATTTGTTTGTTTACTTTTGCACTTCATTATCCTTGGACAATGAAATTAAACTCGCTATTTTCAGTTTTGTTTATAGAAATCATAGAAGGCAAACATTTCACTTTTCATACAGTAGGATACGCAAAAATTGGATTGCAAATACTAGAGAAACATTATTTCTAATAAAAATGGACTGTTTTGAACAATTGAGTGAAGATATTGATTCTAATGTTGTTCGTAAAAAAATTTGTTTTTAACAAAACCTGAATTGACCTGCACTCCTTTAAGTGAAATATAGCTCTTTCTAGTGCAGGGGTGAGCAAACGTTTGGGCCCGAGGGCCACATCTGGGTTCATGAATGCTCACAAAATTGGAGGTTGGTGTACGGGAGAGTGTGAGGGCTCTGCCTGGAGGTGCGGGCTCTGAGGTGGGGGCAGAATTGAGGAGTTCAGGGTGCTGGAGGGGGCTCTGGGCTGGGGAAGGGGTGCGGGTGGGAGAGCTCCGGCTAGGGGTGTGGGCTTGAGTGCAGGAGGGTGGGACCGAGGGGTTCAGAGGGGAGGAGGGGTATCAGGGCTGGGGCAGGAGGTTGGGGTGCAGGCTCTGGGTGGTGCATACCTCAAGCAGCTCCCAGAAGCAGCGGCATGTCCCCCCTCCGGCTCCTATGCTGTGACGTGGCCAGGCAGCTCTGTGCACTGCCCCGTCTGCAGGTGCTACCCCTGCAGCTCCCATTGGCCGTGGTTGCAGTTCAATGGCAGCTGCGGGGGCAGCGCTTGTAGTGGAGGCAGCGTGTGGAGCCCCTTGGCTGCCCCTACGTGTAGGAGCTGGACGGGGGGACAGGATGCTACTTCCAGGAGCCACGCGGAGCCATGGTACACATGGAGCGGGACAAACTGCAGACCTAGCTCCCCAGCAGGAGTTCGAGGGCCAGATTAAAACGTCTGAAGGGCCGGATGCGGTCCCCAGGCCGTAGTTTGCCCACCCCTGATTTAGTGCATTTAAAATTAGCTTGTGTGGCATTGGGAAAAATAGAGCAGTTTCTTTACTGAACACTAGGTTTTGAATACAAAGTATTTCTTGTGTAAGTTTAGACAGGCTGAGAGACCCTGGGACCCACCAACTGGCAGAGGGCACAGGTGGTGCATAGAGTTGTACAGGGATTCTGTGGGCTAGATACTTGCATAATAGTTCACCAATGGGTGGCATGTGAGGTCTATAGCAAGAGACATTAGCTAGCCCACTGGTCATCATAATTACTGCGAAATGTATGTACAGATGATATTTAAGAATGATGTAGCAATGCTGAACATGTTCCTTTCAGGACGTTTATCTGGCTGTCTGATCATACCTGTATTGTCCATCTAACACCGCATGTCTATTTGCATACTGAGCCTGATGCTATTCAAGTGATTAAAAATCAACAAGATAAAAGCCACAGGAAGAAACAATCAGCAGGGCAGTGTCCTGTTTATGAATTAGGACTATGGGTTGTTAAATCATATCTAGGGGTATCAAGAGACACCGTGGATCCTTCACTGAGGAGACAAGCTAACAGTGTGGTTGTCTTATGAAAAGAGCATCACAGCCAGCATGGCACTAACACGGTGAAAGGACTTTGGGTGAGCAAATTATGAGAGCATCTTGTTAATTAAGTCTGGGCTCTATAATGTGTGTTATTTTATATGTAACCATTTGTTTCCAATACTGCCCTGGCTCTTGCTTTGAACCTCTATGTTTTGTTAAATAAACCGATTCTTGATTTCACTGTAAACATATCTAAGTGCTGTGTATTAAGCAGAGTGGTGATCTGAGGTGGACCTGGTAAGCTGGGGCGTACTGTTCCTTTGGAAGCAGCAGATCCTGAGAGTGGCCAGGGTCTCCCAACTCTGACATCAATTCCTTCTGCAAGGCCCCAGTTCAGCAGGCACGTCAGACTTTAAGCATGCAAGTAATTTCACTGATTGCAATGGAACTATCCATGTGCTTAAAGTTAAGCACATGCTTGAATACCTTGCTGGATCAGAGTCTTAATTCTCCGTAGCTCAGTTTCTTCACCTGTATAATGGGGAGAACATCTACTGCCCAGGTGTGGTGTTGGAATTAGTTCATACAATGCTTTAAAGATATAAACCAATATGTAAGGGCTAAGTATTTGTATTACTTCTGACTGCTAACTTATTAGCTCTGTTCAGGTCTCCAAGTTATTCTGCAGAATCTTTTATGATGATTTGATTAACCAATCAATCCTCCATATGCTAATACTCAGACAGGGTGAGTTTGTCACATCAAAAGGACCTCCATAAGAAAGGCAAATAATGACCTGTATCACAAGTAAATTGGCCTTTTGGTTATGAACAGGAAAACTTCTCTCAGGAAAACTGCCTTGATCATAAAAATAAGATAGTCTACTGTAATCAAATAAGCCGATTCTCCAGAAAACATCTTGGATATACAAGTCTACTGTGTCTACTCAATTTCAGGCAGGAACATTTAACTAGTATCTTACATTTCCCACTTTCACATCAACAGATGTATGTTTAACAAAATTAATTCAAATGGGAATCCACAATATCCATATGACATCTAAATCTTAAAGGTGCTATGGTATGGCAGGGTAGGACTGACATTTGTTACATTTATTCTATTCATAAAATTGCTTATTCAAATTAAACAGTCAGTTCTTCAGTCCAACTGGAGGTTAAAGTTTAATTTGATATTTTTATACCTACTTTATGAAAATGACGTAAGAACTGCATCTGGATAAATGCACCACAAAACCATCAATGATATTGTCATCCTCTGGCCAGACGACCTAAACTTCCTCATAGATTTCCTTCACAGCTTCAACTACCACCAACCATTTATTAAACTCTCTCTAGAACACTCCCATACCAGCATGTGTGTCCAGATACCATGATCAGCTTCAACAATGGAACCTTACAGATAACTATATGTAAGAAACCCGCATATCACCACACTTACCTTCACCGATCCAGTAACCACCACCAACACAGTAAGAAATCGGTTATCTACAGTCAGGCACTCAGTTAGCATAGAATATGCTGCAAGGAGGAAGGCCAGGATATACACCTTAACACAGTTAAAACCATCTTTACCAAACAAGGACACTCCACCAGAGAAGTAGATCCCATCATGGAATGGGCCACCCAAATATCCTGAGAGAAAACTTGCTTCAGTACAGAAATAAAATCCCCTCTGATTGCACAGCCCTAGTTGTTACCTACCACCCCACACTGGAGCTCATACGGGCTATATCAAACAATTACAACCCATACTCGATGGGGATCTCAACCAGAAAAATCTTCCGAGCCCCTTCTTCTGGACTTTACACAATCCCCCACCCACACCACCTCAAAGCACCACCAGACTCTGCCAGAACAACAGATGCGAAACCTTAAAACCTATCTCCACTGCTACAGTGATCAACCCTCCATAGTACACACCTTCCAAGATCCGTGATTCCTACACATACCAATCACAACATGTGGGGTACCTCAACCAATAGCCACTATGTGGGTGAAACCAGACAAGCACTGTGCTCTTGAATGAACTCACACAGGAAAGCGATCAAAGACAAGAATATTGTCACTTTTGGGTGAACACTTTTCCAAAAGCAAAACACATTATACCTGACCTCTCCATCTTCATCATCAAAGGAAACCTGCACACCACCTTCAAACGATGAGCCTGGGAGCTTAAATTCATAACTCTGCTAGACACTAAAAATCAAGGACTGAACAGAGATATTGGATTTATGGTGTATAACAAACTACCACCCCTCCCCCCTGATTTTTTTTTCTCTTTTCTGGCTGGAGAGATGTTAATAGGGCACTTCACCTTCAATGGTCCTTTGAAAGATGTGTTAACTACTTATACTAAACAACCTGTTCCACCTTGTATTTAGCTGTGATATTGTGAGTACATTTGTCAGACCTGAAGAAGAGCTCCGTGTCAGCTCAAAAGCTTGGGTCTCTCAGCAACAGAAGTTGGTCCAATAAAAGATATCACCTTGCCCCCCTTGTCTCTCTAATATTCTGGGACCGACATGTCTACAACACAACTGCATATAAAGAACTGCAACACACAAAATGTGAATCTCAGGAAATTATGTGCTATAGCAATAATACTTAAGTATGTTCAGTGTTAAACAAATATTCAATATTAAAAAAGGAACTTAGCTGACAGTTTCTTTAGGTCATGTCTAATGCTAAGTGTTGAATGAAATAGTAGAGTAAATGGATATTCAAAATACAATCCACAGCTCAAGAGGACAATGAACCATTAGATATTCTTCAGTCAGTACTGCTTCTACACAGCTAGGTTCATTGTTTCATAATTCCAATTACAATACAGTTCAGTAGAGTCTTTCACAGCTTCACAGATCACAAAATGTTTGACATCTGCTTATGCTCTATGCATGATGAACCAGTTCATTGTTAGGGAGCAACTACATGATTTTCTTGAAGGAAGTTTTGCAGAACTGAAAAAAACCTTAGTTACACAAATACACACGCAGATTCTCTTGTATTATTTTATTGTGTATATATGCACTAGTTGAATATTTTCTAAAAATACAGCAGCTGAGAACTTCTTTATATCAGGTAACTAAGAATAAATGCATTTATCCCAGGAGAATAAAACAAACATAAAATATTCCATGTTACCAGATGATTCAATAAGTAAATAATAGTTATGAGCATAGGATATAGTCATACATATGCCAAAATACAGTGCAAAAACTGCCAAGAAAATAAGTACAGATAATGAGGAACATAAGGTTAAAAATGAAGGCTTTCAAACTTGATGGCAAATATAAAGATTAAATAAGGAAAACTACTACAATGTTAGGTACGTTATCAACACCTAGGATTACCAGGGGGAAAAAGTCCCTTAACATGAATAATGAAATTCCAGTACTCTGGCAGCAAGCAGACTTTTGAGAGATCAATATAATCTCCCATATAGGTATGCATTTCAAGGCAAGGATTCTCTTCGCCAAGACTTGAGGTAAAAAAAATGCAGCTCAAGTATAAGTCAATCACACATTGAATTAGTGGACTGAGAATTCTGGAATGTAGTAAATATTTTGTTGCAAATACAGTAATTCTAACATTATGAACCCACCAAACAGCTAGGTTTTTATCCGAGTGATATTTAACTCACAATAATACTCCCTGTGCTGAATTTGCCCTGTTACTGCACACAAGTCTGATAGTAAGACTGCAGTTACACTCCTCATTTCAGCCTTCCCTATCTCAATACCACCAACTCCAAGGTTATTTTTACCCTGCGGTAAATTAGTGCCATAGAAGTCCCCTCTTCCACCAGTTCCCAGGAGTACAAGCTTCACATTTCCAAAAAATGCGGAAACCTTTAATTACAGCTGTATTAAATAACTAAAACGATCACCATACAAGTCAAAACAAAATTATATATTCACACCCCTTTACACTGTGCCATCTAAAATAAGTTAAGCCTTAAGATAACTATGTGGACATCTGTCAGACTTAATGCAGCCTTGCAAAGTCATAATGAAGTGTAATTACACGCTATTAGCTAACACATCAAATCATTTGCTTTTTACCATGATGCTGGAGAAATGAGGGGAAAGGCTGATGTCCCTCTTGCTACTCCTAAAAGAACAACTCTTCTTGGGTGAATACAATTTTGCAAGGCTGATACCATCACCATACACGTAAAAAATAAAAGTTAAGCTTCTACTAATTGCATGAACATGTGACAATTTACCCTGTAATTTAAATGTATATTCTTTCTTTGCCAGACACACAAAACCATATGAACATGTAAACACAGCTGCAGACACAAGTAGTAGTGAAACTGTAACAGAAAAATCCCTGTAAAAAACATGTTTATTGTGCTAAGAAAATATAACAAGAGTCTTTAATATTGAAATCTGCTTCCAGATATTTTACCCTCATCAGAGCATAGAATATCTAACTGAAATCTACCCCCTGACTGCAGCTTATCATCTGCATAGCTGGCATGTGTGCACATGTTTACAATAGCCCCCAAAGAACAAAATTTATTTTGCATCTATGTACATCATGCAAGCTGTATCAACTAGTAAAATAATCTTTGCAAATCAAAAGAGAACAAGAACTTGCTGATAAGCATTTTAGCTTCCTTGATGAGTTAAGTCCTGGGTATGAAATTATCTAAAACCTGTAAAATCCATTCCACTGTCAGTGACTTAAAAAAAAGAATTTAAATCAGTAACTAGTCAGAAAAGTAACTTACAGAGGTGATTGTGGGGTTCCTACTTATTTCAAAGTAACATTCACTCAGGTTTTCTACCAGAAAGAACCATTTTACAATCACTTCTCCCCACTACATCCATGTGAATATCTCAGATACATTTAAGATGCATTCAAATAAGAACTAGATACATTCATGGAGGATAGGTCCATCAATGGCTATTAGCCAAGATGAGCAGGGATGGTGTACCTAGCCTCTGTTTGCAGAAGCTGGGAATGGGCGACAGGGAATGGATCACTTGATGATTACCTGTTCTGTTCATTCCCTCTGGGGCACCTGGCATTGGCCAGTGTCAGAAGACAGGATCCTGGGCTAGATGGACCTTTGGTCTGACCCAGTATGGCCGCTCCTCTGTTCTTAAGATTTATTTAGTTATAGAATCCTAGTCATCACCAGTCTTTAAATGTAAAAGCAGCATTATTAAGATTACAGAATACTGTAGTTAGCAATTTCTAACAGTTTAAATACTACTCCCTTACTGGGAGAGTGGCCGTGATCTGGGAAGGTATAAAAGATACCTTTCAATGACTGATTCAAAGTTACTGCCATCTTCAAGTGTGGTTCCACTCTGAAAAGTAGTTGTAGGAATGGCATTGCTGAGCTTCACGTTCACTTTCAATGAATCCAGGTCAAGTATGCTCAGTTTAAAGAGCAAAATGATGCTTTTCCTAGCTTGTTTGCACTGTTGTTGTAGCAGTGTTGGTCCTAGGACATGAGAGAGACACGGTGAGTGAGGGAATATCTTTTATTGGACAAACTTCTGTTAGTGAAAGAGACACACTTTCAAGCTACATTCTGAGTACCTTTCCCAGATCTGACAAGCAGTTCTTGTAGCTATAAAGCGTGTTTCTCTCACCAACAGAAGTTGGTCCAATAAAAGATATTACCTCATCCACCTTGTCTCACTTTTCCTAGCTGTGAATCCAGCAAACGTCACCTCGTCTCCAAGAATCACACTGGGATCTTTCATTCTCACGCACCATCATGCATACAAGTGGTTCTACAGACCAAATTATGGCATCAGTTTCTCCTTTCAGCCCCATGGTATTTAGATGATGCCCTCAGTGACATCTGTGCCAGCCACGGTTTTGAGTTACAAGTGACTGAAAGTTAATAAACCGTTCTGTTGATGATGCACAAGAAGGAATGGAATCCAGCTCAATCCCACCTAGCTGTGGGGGCTCTGAAGGGCTAACAGATGTAAAAACCTCTCTGTAATGCTTCAGTGCGCAGATCTGATCTGCCTACACACAGGAGGGCAGATCTAGGGAACGAGAAGAGCCATTTACACACAGTTGCATTTTAGAATCGAACCACACTTTAAGGCAGATAGGGAAAGGTCATTCTCAAGGCAAAAAGGCAATCAGCTAGAGGAAGGGTTAATGAAGGAAGCAGGGACAACAATAAGGCACTCAAATGAGCTAGGCAAAAGCCCACCCTCAAAATAAACAGAGCCTCCTGCCCCTCCACCCCACCCCAAAGTGTTTTCCAACCAAATATGCAAACTTGAAAATCTGTCATAAGGCTCAAAATTCAGCATTGAAGGGCTAATGTACTGATCTCACTCGCACTGAGTAACCTCAGTTATTGGAGTCTTTCCCATTTACTAGCTAAGGCCAAGATTTCTCATTTGTTCTCCAAAATGACTTAAACAAATCTACTCCACATAACTTCTAAGGTCTAAAGACAGACTTCGTTTTCATCAGAAATGAAGAGTTACTTAGCCATTTGTACACAAATTTCACCCACATGATGGACATTAAACAAAGTAAAACATACAAAGTAAGTGAAACATGATGAATATAGAGAAAACTATGGCTAGCAGAGGTAGATAAAAAAAGGCCACCTGGACCATACTTTAGGATCAGCACCATATTACTCAAGAAACTTTACAAAGTGTATCCATTTTCTTTTTGCCTATAGAAATCTGTTTTCCCCTCCTCCCCCAAAGTAATCCTACAGTGGACATGATCTGTTATCTATCAGAGACTTCTTTTTGGGCCCCCAGTCTGCTAGTGTTGCTCTGTTGGGGTTATTAGTTTGAACAGAAGTCTTTAAGCAAAAGCGTTTCATGAGATACAAACTAACCGTGACATGGGATAGGGCGGTGAAACCTCACTCCCTTATGTTGCTTTAAATTCTCAAAATAACCCCTGATATGTGCTATGAGTTATTGCTACTTGCTTTAGAAGTTTGGTAAAAAATAACTATGTACTTCTACAGAAAAGCTGACCCACTAAAGGTCAAATGCCAAGCAGTAAACCCCAAATCCCTTTAAACGACTGACCATGAAATTCTATAGTGTATACACACACTACATACAGAACTTTTAAAAATAAAGTGTCTGTTAGTAACTTTTCGATATTGTAACATGTACTGTCTCTTTTTAGGCTATCCTATGGGCTATGTTGGTGGGCAAGTTCGCTGGGTCTTGTTTCAATGTTCAATAGGTGGTGGTTCCGGAAGGATGAACGGACGGTCCGATTCATCAGTGGCTGAAGTGGGCGGAAGTTGTCTACCATCCTCTTTTCTTCCTCCCCAGCTGAGGTAAAGAGCAGCATCCGAAACTCCTCAAGCTGGGAATGACAAATGGTGAATATGAGCGACTTAGCAGTCAGAAGAACCACCGGAATAAAAGGAATACAGGATCACTCAGGTTTGGAAACTATCAGAGCTCACACTATACTCAAGTACTGAGAGGCTTTGGCATTAACTTGCAGCATATCTTCACCATCTGCTGGTAAAGATCGTGTTCTCAACTATATAAAGACAGATATGAACTGCTAATCATCTGTCATTTTCAGGTGAACTACATCTTTAGTCACCTTTAATTTCTTGCCAATCCCAAGACAGTGATGAATCCTGAGTATTCATGGGTTGTATATGCACCACCTTTATATAAATCTTTCTGTACTTCAGCTTTCTTAGATTACATCCTGCCTGCAATGTCTGTTCTCCTAATTCAGACACACACGTTGATACATAGGAAAATGTCAGTTTCAGCAACAGTCCCATGTGTTGCTGCTACCTCTCAAAACCCAGGCATCCAGCACATGAAGTTTTGAGCATAGTATCTTTAAAGCCCACAAGGGAATTACAGTGACCTATTCTCTGTCATAAGGGATGGGATTTTTAGGGAGAGAAAGGGAAGAGACAGTACAGAAGAGTCTGAATTGAAAAAGGGAACACACTACACCTCAAATTAAAGTTTTCTTCTTTGCTCTATTATATCTTTCCTCTTCCTTTCAAGTCACTCTATAACTCTTGCACTCCCCTTTGTGTAAAATAAAGCCATATGCCCATCAATACTCCTATTCTTGACAATTTGGAATTTCTGAATTTATTGTTGGACATTAACTTCCCACAGAGTTTTTATTGGGAATTGACAGTCTTGCCATGTGTCATTGTAAAACCCTCAATAACTTGGTGAAAATGAATGAATCTGCCTTCAGTGCCTCCTAAACTATGAGGAATTGTCAGGTCAGATCATGTGTCATTCAAATGGCACATTTTCCCTAAATCTGAAACAATCACTTTAATGCCACAATAATTTGGCCATTCTTGATTCATGTTTCCTTGGATGGGTGGAGAATACTGAAGAGTGCCAGCAAAAATTGTGATTTTAGCCTCTTGCTGCTCCTAATCTCTGTGCCTCTTCTGTCCGTTTGGAACTTCTCCACCTCTTTTTCATGCCAAAGAGCAGTATTAAACTGGCAACATGAGGCACTGGAATTAACAGCAGCAGGGAATACACAGTGACAATAACTCGATGAATGTTAGAGCACTAAGTATAAATATCAACCTAAAACTGCCAAGTTCCTATTTGAGGTGGCCTGTAAATAGTCCACTTGTGGGCACCCTTCCTTCCTCTTTTATTTTTATTTTTTAAAAGAAAAGCTGACTGCCGCTCTAGCCAACTATAAACAAAACTATCCCCCGCAAAGGGCATTATAAAAAGCTTGTAAGCTTTGAGCTCGCTGCACCTCCAGCAGTCAGAAGGAACCAAAAAGCAATTAGGGACTCTCCCCCCACACCTTTTTTTTAATATATCCTTGGAACCTTGCACAAGGGGAAGGGAAGTGAGGGTGTGTGTCCCCAGTGCTCTGTAGAAGATTCTGGAAGTTTATAATATAAGTGCCTGGATTCCACAAGCATGAACATGTATAGGCAACACTCTCTGCCACAGGAAGACACTGAGGCCAAGAATTTAGCAAGACTCCAAAAAGAATTAGACATTTCTCTGGATAGTTAATGCTATCCAATTTTTTTTTGAAGAGCTATTAAACGTTATGCTTAAGCCAATCTCTCAGATCAGGATGAGACCTATTTGGGGGGCACATTATCCCACATCTGCTACTGTGAGGTTTTTACACCTTACTCTGAAGCATCTTATGCTGGTACCTGTCAGACACAGGTTACTAGACTAGACAGACCTTGGGCCAAGTGGCTATCTCTATGTCCTCCGCCTTACTGGTACGTAACTTCTCTTCTGTGGAGTGTTTATTTCCCCCCCCATCCCAGCAGGCAATAACCCATCTTTATTAAAAAGCAAACTATTAGCATGATAAATACCTGATTTTGATCAACTTCTATTGGTGTCTTCTTAATAATCCAGGTGACAGATTCAGTAAGTGGTGGAGTGGTCAAAGAGCCATCATAGGTCCAATAATCCGGGCATGATGGCATCAAACAGGAGGGGTCAAAGACATCAAACTCAACAATTGCATCCTAGAATCCAAGAAAATTCATGTATTAAATATTTTAACCTCTAAAAAAAACCTAGAGGATATATTTGAAAAATCTAAAGAGTGATAATATAAGGAATAATACAATTGTTATTATCAATTAAATGCTGTCAATATTATTATTGAGCAACCGTAAAAAAAAAGTTAAGCGCTTAAGTCCACTTTCAAAAGTCCTGAATGTGTTTTGACTTCAATCAAAGGTGCAGAATACTCGGCCTTTTGGAAATCTGGCCACTTACTTGGGTACCTAAAAATAAATGCCTATTTTTAAAAAATGTTGGCCCAAGATTATTTCAGTTTTATATGCTGAATGTGTATACACTCAGAGTTGAGTATTCTGTAGAATGTTCTTTTCGATGCACTGGAAGTTCTCTCTGAGTAGGCTTGGTCAACATTTATTTAGAGGGGCTTTCATGGCATAATGTATTTGTTTTCTCTGGAGAAAATTGTCTCTTAGAGGGTCTATTACAGAAAGAGATGAGGAGAGATTAGTAAAACTGGGGCTTTTCAGCTTGGAAAAGAGATGCCTCGGGGGGATATGATAGAGGTCTATAAAATCATGACTGGTGTGGAGAAAGTAAATAAGGAAATATTATTTACTCCTTCTCATAACATAAGAACTGGGGGTCACCAAATGAAATTAATAGGCCGTAGGTTTAAAACAAACAAAAGGAAGTATTTCTTCCCACAACACACAGTCAACCTGTGGAACTCCTTGCCAGAGGATGTTGTGAAAGCCAAGACTATAAGAGGGTTAAAAAAAGAACTAGATACATTCATGGAGGATAGGTCCATCAATGGCTATTAGCCAGGATGGGCAGGGATGGTGTCTCTAGCCTCTGTTTGCCAGAAGCTGGGAGTGGGCAACAGGGGTGGATTACTTGATGACTACCTGTTCTATTCATTCCCTCTGGGGCACCTGGCATTGGCCACTGTTGGAAGACAGGATCCTGGGCTAGATGGACCTTTGGTCTGACCCAGTATGGCCCTTCTTATGTTCTGAGAGTGATTGCAAGTCACTGGGTTAATATCTTTTCAGTACTCTCGGAGGCAGGTCAGGCATGGGTCAACATAGGCTCAGGTTCAAGGACATTTGCAAGAGGAACTGGAAAACTTTCAATGTTGACACTGCGAGCTGGAAAGGCACAGCTAGTAACATACTACACTGGATCACTGCATTATATCAGGGAATCAAAGAGGTCACTGATAAAATGGGTAAACAGCATACAGCCAAGAACCAATCCCTGCAGGACCCCACTGGAAACACACCCGCTTAATAAAATCACCCTTAATATCAGCTTCCTGACTGTGAAAGTAGGAGCTGCAGAGACTTCAAAGTTATGCTCAGATAAGAAATTCTGACTGTAGGCTTTGATTAACAAATGTACACAGTAGAAAAATAACAGATACCAGAAAATCTAATATCACAGACAGTAACCACTGACTGTCTCTCTTTACAGCAGTGAGTGATTCTCTGAAAAAATTGGCTTTTAGTTACCATGTGAAAAATGTTTAGTAGTTTGGCTTTGTATCAGAGGTCCTCAACCTTCAAATAAGGAAAATACTAAGCATGTGTCATGCCCCTCTGGAGAGATACAGTCTACATGCTTTTCTTGACTCAAGCAGATTGGAAAGCGATCACATAAAGTACATCTGAAAGAAGGTTAGTGATTTTCTCTACTTGAATCCAACAACTTTCCCTATCGTTTCAAAATGTCCTAACCTCAGTCCAGTCCCCAACCCACACACATCAATGACAGTAATAAAGAGTTTATTAGTGCCTTGATACTATCAAAATATTCTGTATGTTGATAAACTCACTAACAATAAGGATAGTGACATGAAGTGGAATATTTAAACATTCCATTTAAAAATATCGATTACCTTGTGTTTAACTGCTGGTAACGCATCTACTAACTTCTGTAGTCCTGCGTGATGAGCTCCCAGCTGCATTACACAGATAGAAATGTGTAAGTCATCAAGAACACATTACAGAAATGCCAACCACAAGAAGTTTAATAAAAAAAAGTCTATATATTTTATCTGTTTTAATTTAAAAAAATTATATATAAAATGCATCACTACAGATGCAGTAACAGTTTACCTTCAAAAATACTCCTATGACAACCAAACCATTATTCTCCATGATAGCGTCTTCAAAACTTGTGGACGTGACAGGATTCCAGTGTACTAAATGCAGCTGAAATACAAGTGAATGACAATTTCACACAAATACACAAGACAGACAAATAGAATCAAAACAAATGCAGTTTCTCCTGGTCTTTGTCCTACGTTTGGCCCTTGACAATTTGAGATGTACAGCAGCTACCTTAAAAATCAAAAGCCACACAATGGAAAACAAAAAAATTTACTTGAAACTAATGTTTTCTTTAGCTGCTTTTTTTATAAAAAGAACTAACCTCAGCCCCATACTTTGCATTTCACAGAAGACTGATTTGGTTTGTGGGTGGCAGATTACAAGAGTGTTATTCAAAGGTGCAGAAGGAAGTTGGCTGCATTAGGCACCTAGCTCCCCTTTGTGCCTTTAAAAATCAAATGGAAGATTTCCCTCATTATAAGAAAGAGATGAGAGATATAGAACAGACAGCTCTCCTAGGGTTAAATCCACCCCAGGCGAAGAGCCAGCCCAGAACAAGACCTATCTGCACAACTTTAAAGTGCCACGTAAGCCTTCTCAATAACCCATGATCTCCTGAAGGATCCTTACTACTCCCTGTGACGCTCTGTACCTCAGGGGAACACCCTACACCCTCATGTTCATCTTTATAAAATGACTGTGTGGTATCCACTGGACAGTTTGTCATGTTGGGTGTCTTCGGAAGGCTCATAATGCACTGAGCATGGTTGTTATAGTAACTGTTACAGTAATGTTATAATAAGGTTATAATTTCATGTATATAGTTATGAGGCTGAAAATGTATCCTCATGGCTTAAAGCAAACTCATGCAAAAACCCTCCAAGAACAGAGAGGCAGTTCACACCTCGTCAGGGCATGGATGGGACAAACCCAGCCCAGCCTCACAGGAACAATGGACACTGGCTCATGCAGCAACAAAAGAATCTGTTAGACCCTGGAGGGAATCATCCCCTTTTTTGGTCAGTTTGAAATTGCAATGAGGTAATGCTCACCTGACTCTGAAGGTGGGGGAGGGGGCAAAGCCATGAGGGAAGGAAAGGGCATGATAAAAGGAAGAGACTTTTGCCATGCTCTCTCTCTTCCGTCTACATCTACAGACACCACCATGTGACTGAACCACTGATCAAAGGGGGAGCCTGGCTGAAGAGCAGCTAGCCAGCCTGTGGTGCGAAGCATCTAAGTTTATAAGGACACTGAAAGTGTTAAGATCAGTTTAGAATGCGTTTTGCTTTTATTTCATTTGACCAAATCTGACTTGTTATGCTTTGACTTATAATCACTTAAATCTACTTTTATAGTTAATAAATCGGTTTATTCTACCTGAAGCAGTGCATTTGGTGTGCAGTGTGTCAGAGACTCCCCTTGGGAGAACAAGCCTGGTACATATCAATTTCTTTGTTAAACTGACGAACTTATATAAGCTTGCAGCGTCCAGTGGGCATAACGGACACTGCAAGATGGAGGTTCCTAGGGTTGTTTCTGGGACCGGAGTTATTGGCTAGTATCATTTGCTTGCAAGTAGCTGGGAACAGCTTACGTGCCAGAGGAATCCGTGACTTCCGTTACCTCCATGACAAACTCGCAGCCTTAGTTATAGTTTATTCCAGTCTGAGAAGCAAAATAAGCTCTACCAGTGTAAAGCACCTTTACACAAGTGTAACTACATCCACAACAAAGTTCATACCAGTACAACCATCCGTTAAAAAATATCATTCTCAACCATCATAGTTAAATTAGTATAGCTTTTCTAGTGCAGACCAGGTCTTAGTCTCAGCCCCTCTGTTTTCTCTTCTATCCTTTCCCCTAAAAGAAAGTAACACGATTTGGGCAGACACACAATCCTGCCATCCCAAGCAGCATGGACAGTAACAGCAGTGACATTTTGCTGCATGCCAAGGGCTCATTCTGTGGTTTTCATTGTCTGCATTCAAAGAGTGCCATATACCAGGAAAAAAGTGTTACTGGAATTTTCATTCAAGCAGCCAATAACCAATTTTAGGACCATGTGCTTTTCTGGAATGCATGGCAGCTCTCGGCTTCTTAACGGGACAATGGCTGAACTTTGCTGCTAAGGAGGACTGACCATTACTGGTAAGCACCGGTTCTGTACATCGACCACAGCTCCGTACTAGCTTTCTAGCCAGGATTAGAGCTGGAATCACTGAGTTCTAGCCTCCTGCTTGTGCAAATATCAGATAGGAGTACTGTTCAGCATTCCTCCCCATACCTCTGCTGGGTAGACTTTGCTGTCAACCATGTGCTCTGAACCCCATTCATTTATGGCTCCCCAGTGGAAGTGGAACTGCTTTAGCCTATAATGGTTTTCCAAGGGTCCTCCCATAATTACTAAAAAAGAAAGAAAAGAAAAACAGTTACATATAGCTGATAATTGATTTAAAACTGCCTCAGTGACGTGAAAATAATACAGCTTTCGTCTCTCTTTGCATTGTATTTACCCAGGAAAGCTCAGATGCAGCAACTGCTTTACAGTGATGTTTTCCCCTTAGCTAATTTTACAGCTCAATTCACTACAGCATCTAAACAGAATTGCTTGGGGCAAGTGTGTGACTTTAATTAGATGAACTCAAGCCAAAGTTGATTTACGACCTCCCATTTTATACAGTAAACAAAGCTTCCTCACCCAACTCCCTGCAAGGGAAAGAATCTTTACAAGTTCAACCAGGATTTGTCTGGCAGAGTCATGGTGGCTATACATAACACCTTCTCTGAGCAGGTGCATCAGAAGTGGTTCACTGGGTTGTCATTGAATATTTACATCATCAGGATTCAAAGACAAAAATAGTCTGTCCATCTATGACATGATCAATGAAACCTGGAATTGTAGGAGATACTGGAATTTCTCAGGTGACAATACAAACCATCAATATCCTCCAAATTCTTATTCTAATTGTACCAATACGATTAGTACATTTTGGAACACATACAATTTAAAATATTTTTTAAATGTTACAGAAGTTTAGAAAACGTGACTCTGCAAGAACTGTGACTGACACAAGTTTTAGAGCATCAGTCCAATATTAAACTATTTCCAAAATGCCTGTAAATATGCTGATATTTTGTATGTTGAAAACTATTTGGGTGCTGATCAGGAAGTGTCTAAACACTGTCTGCATATGTGCAAAAATCCAAAGCTTGTAGAAGTTAGACTGTAGTATTTAGAAGTGCTATTTTGAATTCGCTTAGGTCACAATTGAGTGCAATTCTTCCTAGCCTCATATTTATTAAATTATTAAAATAGCAACTCATAATTTAGTTTAAGTAGGCGTTAGACTTTTTGTAATTGGTATACTCACCAAAACTCAAATTATGCATCTGGTTTTGAATGAACTCCTGATGTTTACTCTTTTTCCTGGTGGGAATGATCCACTGGGTCACTCCAGATTAAAACACAGGATCCTCCTGGTTCTAAATCCCGTTTCGCTAGTCACTAGATCATAGCACCTTCTAAATTACTGGTTCCAATTACATCTAAAGGACTATTAACTAACATTATTATGTGCTTTAAAAACTGTTTACTGATGTTGTACTCCTCGTTCTTTTTGCGGATATAGACTAACATGGCTGCTACTCTAAAACCAGTACATAATTACTATTTTATATCAAACCATTGTATAGAGTAATTAATCCTAACCTCACTCTTGGAAGGAGGGGAATTTAATTCTTTCCAGAGGAGGAGAAAACTAAGGTAGAGGGATTAAGGCCCAAATTTTCAGAAGTGACCAGTGATTTTGGCTGCCCAATTTGTAACACCTTGGGCCTGCTTTTTGCGAGCACCACAACCCCACATCATCCACTGACCTCAGTTGGAGTCATGAAAGTTCAGCATTTTTGAGAACTTTAGGCAAATCGCTAAAGACAGAGCAGCTGAGCGCCAGAGCTTGGATTAGAACTCAGCCATTCTTGGCTTTTAGTTCCATGTTCAGTCCACTAGACAATGTTGCTTTTCCAGCCGTAGTTAAACCAGCCTAACATCTTGGGCGTGGCCTTCCAAAGTAGGTGCACTCACTTATCAGAGCAAAATCTTGCCTATGCAAGACTCCCCCAGCAACCTTTCTATATGCAGGGGGAAGCAACTCTAGAGGTCAGAGTACAGACCAGGAGTCACATGACTCATCTGTGCCAAAGACTGGCTATATGACCACTGGCAAGTCACTTGTCCTCTCTGCTTCTCAGTTTCTTCACGTGCATAATAGGGATGCTAACACTTCCTCACCTTTGCACACCACTGGGCTCAGGGGAGAGGGGGGGAATAAAAGGACTATGGTCTTGATCCTCCAGCATGGAAGCCAATGGGAATTTTGTCACTGACTTCAATGGTAGCAGGATCAGACCCTATATAATACAAGGGTGTTATTACTAACAGAGATAATGATTTGTTCACCTCCTGGCTAAAGGAAAGATACTTGAAAAAAGCTGATGGAGCCATGTCTTTTTAGAATAATTTCATGCATTTGCCTCAAACTTCCACTCACATTGTAAAATTCCAGTTATTTGTTAAAGGAGCAGTATACCACCAAGATGTACAACTTGACATTTAACTCATCTAACACCCCATGGCTAGTTATCTCAGCTATTTCTTTGAATCAGTGAAAAACTGAACATTAGTTTTAAAATACATTAAAGCTTTCTTTCATTTTTAAAAGATGTTCAAAGGAGACAGTAAAGCAAAGTAAGTATAATGAGCGAGCACTGCGGGGGGGGGGGGGGGGGGAAGGAATTAAGACCCTACTCCACACCTGATCCTATTTGTACATGTGCATCCATGAGTACTTAGACTCATGTAAATAGCCCCACTCACCTACAGAGGTTTACTCACGTGAATAAAGTTGCTCACAAGCATGTCTATTTGCAAAATCAGATCCTTATGATGGACATGATAGATAAAGACAAACAGGGTTTACAATCCCTTCTTTCCAGTCACTGACACTTTTTGGTTTTTCATGGCCTACAACAATGCTGATTGGTTTCACAACATCACACTTTAAAGAGACTCACTTTTTTAAAAAAAAAAAAGTAGCAGCAGCTTGTCTGAAACTTTTTTTTTTTAACCTAGAGAGACAAGGTGGGTGAGATAACATCTTTTACTAGGCTAACTTCTGTTGGTGAGAAAGACAAGCCTACACCAAGCTGTTCTTTAAACCTAGTAATGTTACAAGTCCATTTCCATCCAATAGATGGCAGTGGTGCATATAAATAACCAGTACATTACATACCTTTCCCACACCCTTTTTCCCACTTGTTCTCTTCATTCTCCTGTTCTGCTTGTCTATAGCACCCAATGGCAGGGCTAGTCTCCTCTTTTGCAAGAGTTATGTTTTTGTCTCAGCTCAGGAGTTCAGCATTTCTGTTTACCTTGGATATGCCCTTCTCTTTTCATCATTTTGTACTTTTCTTCAACATTTTTAATCTTATTTTTCAACTCCATTGCATTTTTATCCATGTTGCTTTCACCTCTCACTGTCTATTGCAGTTGAATGATAGAAGCTGGGAGGAAGACAAAGCAGAAAGAGAAACCAAAGATAGAGGAGAAATAAGAGAGTGAAAAGCAGACGGTGGGGGTAAGAGGGAGAGAAGTGTAGAAAGTTGAAAGGTATATAAAAGAAAATCTCTGTCAAAGTAAAAGAAGAACAGGCTTAAAGTTTTCATACACTAAATACAGAACATTAGGATGGCTAATGAACTTGTGCTGCTTCTAAATAGTGCAATTATCGTAGACTGCTCCACTGTAACTAGAACACTAATACAATAACACACTACACTGTAAAAACATGAACGTGCTACTGTGTGCTTTCCTTGTTCTATAGAAAGCTGGATGATGGATTAATATACAACAATATTAAATTAGTGAAATAGTCAGTGACATGGGTTGTTATAACTTCAAAGAGGAATCTGGAAAGACACAGGGGTTTCAGAAATGGCGTACAGAAGTTGTAGCAAATGAGGCCTACACACAAAGTAGTTACAGGACAGGCATTGCAATTTGGGCATACTCAAACATTTCCTACTGGCCAATCAGTTTGGGAGTGATTTTAGGATTTTCTGTTCCCAAAGACAGAAAAAAGGGAGCGATCATCATCAAATGACATGAGGTGTTAACACTTGCAAATCTCTGCTAATAGCAACAGAAGTGCAATGCACAAATCTTTATGATGATAAGGAGGGGCAGACAGGTGCTTGACACTCAATTTTGAGGGCAAATGATGGCTCAGAATGACTGGCTAAATAGATTCCCACACTTCCCTCCATCAGGAGATCTGTTTCTGTGCTTGTAACAAGTGAGAACAGGGACAGTCTCCACTCCAACATCTGAATCCCAACACTGCAAAAAAGTTTTCCATAATGCTATTATTTGGGCAAATGTTACTTGCTTATAAGCAACTTCAGGACTTGTTAATCTTCCTTTTCTTGTTAACCTGGGGAATCCAGCGTTCTATGAAGAAGCCACAATAATAGATCTTTTTTATAAGATTGCTTTCTCAATCTCCAAAACATCAGCCAAAAAAAAGTGTTGGTATCATAGAAATAAAATGTTTATGAATATAGCACTGGGACTCCTTCCCCAGAGTTTTTCTGATAGAAGTATTAAAACTGTGAACTTCCTAAGCTAGAGATGTTCACAAATTTTCCTCCTGCCCCATGAAAGAGTCAAGCCTTTCCTGCACTGGATAAATACTCATCCCAGACCACCTGTGATTCTAATTGGGAAGGTCTGAACTCATCCAACTCTAAATATTCTCTTTCCACACTGACCATTTGGATAACTAGAGTGAATCAAATGCTAGCCAATATCTGTGACCAACTGCTACTACTTAACAGATGTTATTAAATATTCTATTCATACCTAATCATAATAGAAAACTGCATTAATATGCTTTTGTCAAGTAGATTTTAAGAGGATAGACAATCATAAACTTTCAGTTTAGCAGTAATATCTTGAATTTGCAGTCCAAATTTAAAAATGTATCTTGCAGAGATAAAGCATTTAGCTACTATCTATTGGTAGAGCTTGGAGACTTTTTTTAAAGCAACCTGATCACATGTATTTGCTTACCACATTATCAAATCAGCATTATTTATTTTCCTCAAGAGTTTACTCAGATCAAATAGTTCTGACAGAACAATGTACTCTTCAAAAAGGAACATGCACCTTGCTGGCTGATTATTTCAAATGCATTACTTTTATGTTAACACAAAGAGATAAACCGCTGATTATTTCATTAATGTTTAATTCCAGAATTACAATTTTAAATCAAGTACATGCATGCAAGCACTACCTAAAAAAGACGAGGTAAAATCAAAAGGAAGGACATAAAGGCTTGTGCAATAAGCATAGAAGGTCTGCACAAGGCACAACTTAAACCCTTAATACAGGGCTTTAGTGGAGCTTGTGCAGAACCAATACATTGCTATACTGATTACAGGGAATCCTTACTTAGAGAGAAGCTATTCCGTAAAAGGGGGAGAAAAGGCACCTTCTTTAGAAGGGGGTTATACTCCAACTTGGTTTTCAGCCTTTGTTTTCTGGTTCTTACTGAGAAAGAGAGACAGATCTTACAGTATGGCATGGACAGGATTTTTCAGCTGCAGACAGAAATCACACATCAACCTGATCTTGTTGCACTCCTTACCTGATTTGTCTGTGGAATCGTCAAATTCAACCTGGAATGAGTACCCATTGTTCCAGATATAGAGACATGTGGCTGGGTCATAGTGGATTTTCAGGGGCTTCAGGTGAGGGTCATAAACACTGTCTCTCCAGTGGATGTTGATTGGAGACTGCCGAGTGCCCCCAGAAACTGAAAGCTCGCTCTGCCAAAGCGGATGCACTAAAAGCAGAACCCAGAATCAGTCTCTAATGTGTTATACAGAATACTTTAGATCTTTTTGGCAAGAAAGTGCCTCAGAATATGACTTTCAAAGGCTAGATTCACATCAGCTGGTCTACAAGAAAATAAAGAAAACAGTACATTCCACTTGTATGACTCAGATTTACCCAGGGAAGTGTAGTAACTTGCTTCATAGCTGGGTCTGTCACAATAATAAAGCTATTCAAAGCTATTTTGTTTTCTCTCATCTGTCAGGGATGGATTTTTCCTCAATTGTCAATAAACTTACATAGGTCTTCTGTTTCGCTAGTTAACTTATATAGAGCTGGGTCATGGCACTTTATTTTTGCTTATGTATAGGCATGGCAGGATTTAATTTTAATTTATAACTATCAGTAAAATGTGGATTTCAGCCGACACACTGTTACAGGAGTGAGTGAGCAGGTCCGTGAAAGCAGAACTACAGAGCTATGCTGCCTCAGGGCCGGTAACACCCATTCCTTGCAGGAACAAGGTGTGGGGGAGGCTGTGTTTGGCCTGGCCCAGTGGAGCAGAGACCCCTGGTTAGGACTGCATGGAGGATGAACCCTCAGCTGTGGGAGAGGCCATCCTGCTGCTGAGCAGTTCCTGCCAGAGGATGGCTCCTACACTCCCGGATGGTGGGTGAGCGAGAGTGGAGTCTGTGACACCCTAGCCCTGCTGGCACAAGGTGAAGGCCGTGGTCCTGGCCTGGTGGAGCATTGATTCCCCCAAGCCAGAACTGCAAGGAGTCATCATTGTTGTCATCATTATCCCCAGGAGTGGGGAAGGCCACGCTGCTGCTGAATGCCTCAGTCCCCAGGCAGGAACCATTGAACAAAGAGGTGGCCCCATGGCCAGCAAATCCTCCTCCTCCTTGCAGTCCTCGTCAGAGGTCTCTGCTATCCCCCACACCTTGTGCCTGTATGGATCTTGTGTCACCAGACCCGTGGCCAGGCAGGGAGCCCTCAGAAGATCTCCAATCACCATCCACGAGTGTGGAGCCGACTCTGGGCAGGAACTCTTCAGCAGCAGGTTGACCTCCCCCGCAGCCATGGCTTGTCATCCTCCTTACCATCCTGCCCAGGGTCTCTGCTCTGCCAGGCCAGGACTTCTGCAGCCTCCCTCACACCTTGTGCCTGAGTGTTTTGAGCCCCTCCGCTGCACAGGGAGCCCCTGCAGCCCCACGGTCAGCAATGCCTTACCCCCATCCCCCACAACTGTAAAAACAAAGTTAAAAATAGAAAAAAAATGCAAAAATTGAAAAAAATCATCACAATTAGAAAAAAAATTGAATTCTGCCAAGCCTACTTACGTACCAGTAAGACTAACTGATATCAGCGCAGCTCCAGAGGCAGCAGATTAACTACCAATTCAGAACAAGAATATTCTTTGGAGGGCTCCATAAAAATTGGGTCTTTTCCCATCATCCTTCTCTGTTTATGTGGCACATGGCTGGAAATGTATCCCTATTAAGCACGTCTAAAGCATTTATTATAATACCATCACGGATCTCGCAAGGTGGAATAAAAAGGCAGATCTTTGTGCCTGCAAGGAGCCCCACTAACTGCCTAGGCAGATCAACTCACAGGATTGGGACCCATGCATGTACTCAATTTCCAGAGAATCATATTTAAGTCATGTAAGGAAATGAGAATCAGGAGGCTGACAAAACCTGCCCGGATCTGGGAAGTCGGGGGTGCTAAATGACTGAAGGACAGTGGTTTTCATAGTCAGTGGACTACTGGAGGTCCACCGACAAATTCCTAGTCATCTACCAATTAGTCTGAATATTAACCATAAAAATCTTGGAAGTGAGATGGTCACAGCTACTTTATTAAAAGAATGTGTACAAATTGACCAGCCTTGTTTTCTTGTGTGTGAAAGGAAAGGTTAAATATTGTAACAGACAGGTGACTAAACCGTTTTCCCTCCAGCTCCTCAGCAAGAACCTGGGCTTGCTGAAGGTCACTGCTCCTGAGGAAGCTTGCAGCGCTGCAGCTCACTTATACTCAGCCAATGCCCAATCAGGACCTCACCTCTAGAGGAAATGCATACATTTTTCTCCTATTATTGTTAACACTGTTTCTGGACACAGTAATCAGGAAAATGTAATTAACAAGCTGCTGTAAATCTCAGCCCCTTTTATGTAACTTTTGAAGAACAGGCAGTCTATCAAAAAATGTGGGACTGCAAGTGTGAATTTAAAATGAAACAGAGACAGAAAAAGTGGTGATGTTAAAGAAGATCTTTTGCATTGATTTGGGATAGCAAGAAAGGATGTGACAGTCAGTACTTACTAGCTGGAAGGACTCTGAAACTATGTGACAGTTACAGCTGAAGATTATGACTTCTGCTATCAATTATCTCTTGTGCCAAACTGATCACAATGCATCTATATTAACACTTAAGATGCAACTGGTCACGGAATTGTGATGAATTGGTGGCATACACATTAAAATTGCACATTAATACGCAGCCTCTTGCAATAAGTTTGAGAACCAATCTTGTGTAGAGAAGAGAAGCCCAAATAATTAAAAGTTGGAGGATTTTTTTTTTTTGGAAGATGAACAGCCTGATAGAGGAATGGAAAACAGCACTTATGCAGAAAACCAGGTGCTTTTAGGAATTAAACCAGACCAATTCTGAGCTAGGAGAAGAATGTTGTTTACAAGGGGACTGAGCCTGTGGCTGCATGATGGGGGAGTGAGAGTCCTACAGGAGGGAAACTGAATGCATCCACCCTGGGTGTAGGGCAGTGCCTAGTGTGCCCCGGAGTCCCCAAGGGAGGGGTGCAGGGTGCCCAGGGGAGGGGACGGGGTGCAGGGGCTGCCCTGGGGCAAAGCGGTTCAGGGGGCCCGGAGTTTTCCAGGGGGTAAGATGTGCTGGGTGCCCAAGTAGGGAGGCGCTGCGGCAGGCTGCTTGGGGGTTACCGGGGAGCGGGTGCAGGGTGTCCCGGGGGAATATCCCGGGGAACGGGGCCCCCGAGGAGGGAATATCCCGGGCCGGAGGGCTCTGGGGCGGATGGCCCGGGGGATCCGGGACGGGAGGAGCCGCCGCAGGGCCCCGGGGGTCGGACTCACGGGCGTCGCGGAGGCGGTAGGAGGAGCAGGCGGCCAGGCTGCAGGGTCTCGCCCCCCGCGGCTCGGTGCAGGGGGCGGCGGGCGGGCGGAGGCGCTGGGCCGAGGCCGCCAGGGCCCTTCGCAGCAGCCGCAGCGGCATCTCCGCGGGGCCTGGAGCGCCGTGTCCGCCCTGCGCCAGCGCCAATCCCGGCTCCGGGGGCCTGGCCCTGCCTTCGCCTCAGCCGGCCCCGCCCTCCCCGGGCCTAGGCGGCCGCCGGCCACACCCGCTCGCCTGGCTGCCGGAGCCGAGGGCGGGGGAGGAGCTGGCAGCCCCGGGGGCCCCCTGGGTGTAAGCTCGGCGCCCCTCGGGCCCTATCCCTAGAGTGTCTGACTGTGCCTCGGCTTGTCCTGTGGGGAGATTGTCCGTCTCCATCTGTCTGGCCTAGGCCTTACACTCTCCTTGTCTGTCCCCTGTCTGTCTGTCCTCTGGTCTGTCTGGCCCTGCCCTTAGACTGTCCGTCTGTCTGTACCCCTGTCTATCTGGCCCTGCCTTTAGACCCTCCATCTGTCTGTCCTCTGGTCTGTCTGGCCCTGCCCTTAGACCCCCATCTGTCTGTCTGGCCCTGCCCTTAGACTGTCCGTCTGTCTGTACCCCTGTCTATCTGGCCCTGCCTTTAGACCCTCCATCTATCTGTCCTCTGGTCTGTCTGGCTCTGCCCTCCCGTCTGTACCCCTGTCTGTCTGTCTGTCTCTGGCCCTTAGACTCTCATTGCATGTACCCCCCCCATCTGTCTGTCTGGCCCTGCCCTTAGACTGTCCGTCTGTCTGTACCCCTGTCTGTCTGTCTGTCTGTCTGTCTCTGGCCCTTAGACTCTCATTGCATGTACCCCCCCATCTGTCTGTGCTTGCCTACTCCAGTCCTCATGTCCCTTTGACTTTCCCTCTGTCTCGCCTACAGTCCGCCTCTGACACAGAGGTTTTGCACTTTGCTGCCTCGTCCCCCAGAACGAGAATGTTGTGGCAGGTCGCATCCCACCGCAGCCAGCGCAGTCGCGTTTCAACAGCTGAGATGCTGCCGTTGCATGTCGCAAGATGAGAAAGTCTGGACAGTCCTGCAAACGGTAGGGCAGGTAGTAGCCTTGCTGTGCCCCACTCCCAGCTTTAGATCTCAGGGTGCCTTACTGATGTGAATTAATGAATGAATCCTCAGAACTCCCTGTTACCAGGGCAGAAACTAAGGCGTAGAGGTTGTGATTCACTAACATTTGTTCTTAAAATCTCTAGTGTAGCCAGGGCACAGGCGCTTTAATCATGGTGTCTGCGGTGGAGTAGGTGCTGCTCTGTAAAAATGTATAAGTACTGTATGTCAGAGATTCTCAACCTTTTTCTTTCTGAGCCCCTCCCCCTCCCGAATATGCTATAAAAACCCCACGGCCCACCTGTGCCACAATAACTGGTTTTGTGCATATAAAAGCCAGGGCTGGCATTAGCGGGTAGCAAGCAGGGAAATTGACTGGGGCCCCATGCCACAGGGCCCCCCCACGAAGCTACATTGCTCAGGCTTCGGCTTCAGCCCTCGGAGGCCACAAAGGGGACAGAGGTGCAGCCAGACTTGTAATCATGACAGTGTCATTTAACGCTGCTCAGAGCAGGTCTACATGAAATGGTTTAAAATGTCGGCAGTTGCTGTGCCTGATCTATATTAGGGCCTTGGGCCGCAGGGCTAAAAATTGCGGCGTGGGCTGGAGCCTGAGCCTGAACATCTACATGGCAGTTTTTCAACCCCGGAGCCCAAGGCACATCCCATATGGTTAAACACTTTGCTTGATCACAGTGCTCGGCTTTTTGCAAGGTCTTGAGTCGTGAGTCCTTCTGATGAGACTGCCCTGTTGCCAGACCTAGAGAGTTCTGTCCCAAGAACCAACTCCAAAATGCTCCAGCAGATAGTCACAAAAATTAAGCAATATAAAAAGCAGAGGCAATTTCTCAAGTAACCCGGTCCCAGGCTATTGCTGGTATCACTGATTGTGACTAGCATCTAGAATTGCACCCAGAAGCAGAGAGAGCCCATGAACAGAATAGAACTCAGGTGTGATATGCTCACAATGCCCCAGCTCCCTCCACTCAGAAGGCAGGTAGCAACACTCAGCAACAGATTTAGCTTCAGGGTTCAGCAAAAACGGCAACTTAATTCTTTCTGGAAAGGTATTTGAAATACTGTACCAAACTTGCCAAACTGGTACCTGTTGTACTGCATTTTTTAAAAAACCTTCAGGGCATACGTAACAGTGGGCCCGAATTGATATTGGGGACTATGGGCACTAATATACTGCAAACAGTACAGAATAATCAGAGTAAAATAAATGTATTTGCTACAATTTTTTTAATTTTATGTCCCACATGGAAATACATACAGCTCAAATCAAAATACAGATTTAAAAATCTTCAGATGTCTATTAATTACAAGTTGTGTCTATGGATGGTATATAGGTTTTAGAAGGTATGAAGGGGCACCATTTACCCTCAGCTATGCCCTTGCATCTATCCACTTGAAGGGCCTGATGATATGGGTGCAGCAGATTAGAAGCTGGCCCAAGATACGTTGTTTTAATTATTTGTCAATCGTCTTAGAAGTTTTATTCTAATGTAACTAAAAAGGGGACACTAAATTCCACAGAATGACTCAATTATTAGAATTAAAAGGACTGGGACTGCTCAGTTTAGAAATGAGATGACTAAGGGAAGATATGATAGAGTTCTATAAATTATTAATGGTGTGGAGAATGTGAATTAGGAAGTGTTATTTACTGCTTCACATAACACAAGAACAAGGGGTCACCCACTTAAATTAATAGGCAGAAGGCTTAAAACAAACAAAAGGAAGTACTTCTTCACACAACGCATCAACCTGTGGAACTCGTTGCCAGGGGATGTTGTGAAGGCCAAAAGCATAACTGGGTTCAAAAAAGAATTAGATAAGTTCATGGAAGATAGGTCCATTGATGGTTATTAGCCAAGATGGTCAGGGATGCAGTGCCATGCTTTGAGTGTCCCTAAACCTCTGACTGCCAGAAGCTGGGATAGGATGACAGGATGGATCACTCCATAATTGCCCTGTTCTGTTTATTCCCTCTGAAGTATCTGGCACCAACCACAGTTGGAAGACCGGTTATTGGGCTAGATGGACCATTGGTCTGACCCAGTGTGGCTATTTTTATCTTCTTATCCTTTTGTGAGTAGAATAATAATTCTCTGCAATTCTTGGTACATATATGCCTGCAAAAATGATGGGGTGTTTCTCTGCATAGCAAACAACAGCAATAACTTTATCTACAACACGCCGAGTTTTCCAGTGGACTAAATGGCATACTGGATCTGGATGCAGTATTCCTGGGGGGGTTTCTGTCAATTTCTGCAGAATTTAGGTTTTGAATTTAAAAAATATTTCCATTCCTATGGCTATGAAGAAAACCTTCAGCATGTGAACAGGCAGGGATGTCTTTTTGAATCTGCAGCCAGCCTGAAGGCCCAAAGCCTAGCTCCAGGATACACGCAAAGTCCTCCTCTGCATGCCACTGTAGAGGTAGTGTTGCTACCCATCCGGTTTTCATCCGGACAGTCCAGGGTTCGGCTTGTGTGTCCGAATGCCATTTGATAAGCCCTGATCCCTATTTTTTTTTACCTGTGGAAAGATGGCAACCCTAAGCAGAAGGAAGGAGGCAGCGCAGCAGCGGCAGACGCCAACGTCGCCTTTGGGGCTAGGCTGCTTGTGCGTCTTGTGGCAGCGTTTAGCCCTGTGCAGCCCATACGTGGCAGGCAAGGTGGCTTTGGCCATGCTGGTGAAGTCCCTGTGAGTGATGGGGGCAGGGCCTCAAGGGAAGAGGTGGAGCAGAGGCGGGGCCTTGAGAAAAGAGGTGGGGCAGGGGTCAAGGCCTTTGGGTGCCAGTTACCAGCTATTAGAAAGGTGGCAACCCTATGTAGAAATGGAGTTTCTCCTTGACCACTCCTATATGGACCATTCCCTTCAAGAAATGCTTCAGATCAATGGGGAAAAGAGAGTGACTACAGCCCCACCGCACCTCTGTTGTAGTCTAACTCCTTAAAACTGTTAAGTGACTAGAAGGTTTCATCCATCCCCCTCCTTCGTCCCAAGCTCTTCGAGCACTGACAGCAAGTAGGTAAGTCTTCTGGCCAGTGGCCTACCAGATGAATTGTTTTAAGACTGCTGGACCTACACAGAGAGATAAATCAATAGACCTAACTCCTAGATCTAAAAAACACATAATACAGATTTTTTTAAAATGCCATGTATACAACTACAGTCTAACTCAAGATCTTTGGCTATTGTTACCTTTGTCCTTTCCCTCCACCCTTTGCTTTGTTTATTACCTCTTTGTCATGTCTAATGTAGGCTCCAACCCTTCTCCTTGGGGTAGGGTCCTGTCTATCATCTGTCTGTTAAGTACCATGCACATCTATGTTGCTGTAGGAATAATGATGAATATTGTAGACCCAGAAAAGATCTAAATGCAACAGAACAAAGCTCCTATATATGTTATACCCTCTGCACAAGTGAAGTGGCATTTGATTTCAATTTTCTCTCTCTATATATTGGGAGTATAGAGAGTAAAGATGCTTATATATATATATATATATATATATATATATATATATATATATTCATTCTCTGGTATCATCATGTCCTAGCTTTTTTTTTCACCTTCCCTGTATGAGATTGATATAGTAAGATACGTGAATGGCTTCATATGTCTTTGAATTGTAATTAGTTGCAGTTGCAGGGATTTTACCACAGCTCTTTGAAATCACTCTTGAAAAACACATTTGGTGTTGATGTCAGAATCAAAAGCCTTAGGGAAAGCTTCTCACAGACGTTTAGTATCTTCAGAATTTACTAAAGCGGTGGGCTGCAATCTATAGGGTAGGTATTGAGACTGATGTATTATCCTAATCAGACTTTAGGATCAAGAATCAATCATTGGTAAGATCTAATGGGTTCTAGTTTGACATATTGAAAGCAGAATAGTTGAAACACTCTTGTTATTCATGTTGAAGTTTGAACTGTCCAGAGCCATGTGTGCTGCCTGACAGTTATTATAACTTATACAAACTTCACAGAAAAGCATTTGAAAGCCTGATTCTAATCACAAGTAGAGCAGATGGGATGTTAGAAGTTACTACAGAGAACTTTCTTCCTGGGTGTCTGGCTGGTGAGTCGTGCCCACATGCTCGGGGTTCAGCTGATCGCCATATTTGGGGTCGGGAAGGAATTTTCCTCCAGGGTAGATTGGCAGAGGCCCTGGAGGTTTTTTGCCTTCCTCTGCAGCATGGGGCACGGGTCACTTACTGGAGGAGTCTCTGCATCTTGAAGACTTTAAACCATGATTTGAGGACTTCAGTAGCTGAGACATAGGTGAGAGGATTATTCCAGGAGTGGGTGGGTGAGATTCTGTGGCCTGCATTGTGCAGGAGGTCAGACTAGATGATCATAATGGTCCCTTCTGACCTTAAAGTCTATGAGTCTATGAGTATAAATCCTTAAATAACTGGATTTACTCCAGATTTATACTTCTGTAACTGTGATTAGAATTGGACCCTACATCTTTTCAATGATATATCAGAATCTGCTTTTGGCAGAGACAAAATAGCTTGCACTCGTCTACAATTTCCTTAGATACTCCTGTGAAAAAGAAAATCAATACGAATTTGGGTATGAAATTAGAAGAAAGAACATAAAAAATAATCCCACTATATTTCAGTGGCGTGAGAGGGGTAAAATGACAATTCCAATTGGTTCTCAGTTTTATGGGTGGTCAATGTTCTTTATTCAACAGATCTTTTAAAATTGCTTTTTAGTGGAGAATCTTGGTTTGTTTCCATGGGGAATCCCTAGAACACACTGTATGCAACTCTCAAGCAAAACAGTGAGAACAGGAAACCAAACATTTGGCAAGCTAAACATTTTGAGAACCACACCCAGCTAGAGGGGGGAAAAAAATGTCTGATGCTGAGCTGGTGTACTTTCCATAGCAACACCTTCCAAATGGGGAAATACACACATAACCAAACCAAAATAAAGAAACATATAAACCTTAAGAAATTGTGGCTCTGCTTCAACCACTTGGATTTAATGTTAACAGAGAAGTCCAGCATGGGTTGATTCCTTTCTGGCTCACACAATAAATGTCTAGATTTGCTGGGTGAGAGCATGGATGACTTGGCTGTGTTTCACCATGACAAGGTGTTGAAAGTTTTGTTGAGTTTATGTCAGTTTTGGATTATGTTGCAGGCCAGTTTATTGATGTAAACAGTCTAATGCCTTTATTTTTATCAAATGGTATGTAGTGGACAGAGTTCTGTAAGCCTCTTAGGAAAGCAGCAGCAGATTGTTAAAGGCTGAGCTGTTCTTTGCTTCCAAAGTGTGTGGTTAAGATAGGAACCTGATAAAAAAACAGGTAATTCCAACTGGCAGGGTAAAGCTAACATGGACTTAATCTTCACTGCAGATACACTGTTACTGAAATTGTCCACTCTTTACCAAGCAGGCTCAAAATCTTGGGGAGGTTTTGGATCTTGGACTAACACTAGCATGGGTCATTCAACATGTCTTCATAGGTGACTAGTAAAGAAGTTTATTTGTTAATTTATTTTGACTGAGACGAAATAAAAAGCACCTATTCACAAGCTCTGGGTGCCCTGCCAATTACAAAAACAAAATACAGTGCAATCAGCTGAGCTTTCTCCTTCAGCTGCAGCACCTACTCAAACCCTGCCCTCTACCCCATACAGTGGGCAATACCCGAATTCACCTACATCTCTTTAAAGGCCAGATGAAGCTCATGGGTCCTACAGTGTGCCTGGAAAGTGATTACTTCTGGGCTATTTTAGACTGGGGCAAGAAGGCATTTACGAGGAACACACTATCAGCCACTCCCTCTCTCTTAGGGATCTAACCTCAACATTTCCACTTAAGAGTCCTGCGTGGATACAAAAAGGTGTATCCGCATCTGATCCGCGATCCACAAAAATTGGTTGTGGATATCCACGTCCGAGCTGCAGACATCCACGTATTTGCCAGGCTCTAAACAGCTCCACAGGTCACTGTGCAGCAGTGAGGCAGGGCTGTGTCAAGCCCCACTTCTCCCCAGAGACCTCCTGCCCTGCTGCCTGTTCCACCCCTATCGTACCTCCTTCCAGGCAGGGAGGCTACAATTTGTCCCTTCTATGCAGTGTTGCCCTCTCCATGGGGGGCTCGGACACCCCTATGCATTTGCAGTGGCTCTAATGCACACAGCCATTGCCGCTTGCTCCTTTAAAGAACCACCCCAACTTCAAAATAGCGGTTGGCTCACTCCCTTTTGGGAGTTGTAGTTTATCTCCTCCCTCCAAGGAAGCTGGGGACTACAACTCCTAGAATGCCCTGCACGCTACTGTGTGATTCAGAGAGCCGAGCTGGAGCCTGCAGGGTGGGTAACAGCCACTCCCTTCGGGTGAGTGTGTGCTGCAGAGGCCTGTGCGCCAGATACAAGATTTGTATCCGCGTCCACGCTGCAATCCACAAAAACTGTCTGCGAATATCCGTGGATACAAAGCGGATACCCGCAGATTTGCAGGGCTCTACCTCCACTGACTGCAGTGCTGACAGGGCATCATAAAGAGAGCTGTGGTGGCCTTTATTTGCTGATCTGAACCTTGACGTAGTCAGCCACACCTTTGTTGGATCTAGGGTGGGCTACAGCAAGGCATCCCCTTTGGAGTTACTCTTGAGGACCACTAATGGCAGAATGCAGTTGCTCACTCATTTAGCTGAGTGGGTGGACGTGAGCACACATTGCGTCTTTGCTCCGTGAATGGCAGTGGCAGACCTCAGCGATCACTTCTCTCCCTCAGCCCTGTTGTGACAGCTGAGATCAGCTCAGACACTTTTACTTTATAGGCCATGATGTGCACTCTTCGTCTTCTGATGCAGTGATTTGTGTGTACATTTCGTGTCCTTTTTCTTGCCCAGATGAAACCAAAAGCCTGGTACTTGCTTTGTCTGCAGTCAAGCATCAAGCACATTAACAGAACTGATATAGATAGATAGATAGATAGATAGATAATTTTTTTTAAAAAAAAGGTAACTTGTGCATACCTCAGAACCTGAATCACCTATTATCTTAAAAGACAGATGTGGGTCTATAATTGAATCTCATGTTTCAGAGTATTAGGACGTCACCTGATCACCTGCCATGTGGGAGGGAGAACTTTCCCCATCTCCATACAATGCATCACAGAGCTAGTTGGATTGAGAAGTGGGGTATGGGGAAATTCACCATTCTCTGCAGCTTCAGGAATTGACCACTGTCAGAAGTAGGATGGTCTCTTTTCTTTAAGTGTAATGTTCTATTACTCTAAATTAGGAACCAAATCTACCCAGGGTTACATCTGTGAAACTCCACATACATATGTGAGGTTGGCTTGGGTTTACCATAAATGAAGATAGATTCTGGTCTCTGTTTTTAGATCAGTTTAGAGAAACTAAGGCCTTGTCTACACTACGGGGGGAGATCGATCTAAGTTATGCAACTTCAGCTATACGAATAACGTAGCTGAAGTCAACGTACTTATATCTACTTACCGCGGGGTCCACGCTATGCAATACCGTGGGGTCCACACTACGCAATATTGACCTTGCTCTTCTCGTTCAGGTGGAGTACAGGAGTCGACGGGAGAGGGATCTGCGGGCGATTTAGCAGGTCTTCACTAGACCCGCTAAATCGACCACTGATGCATTGATCGCCACAATTTCGATCCCCTGGTAAGTGTAGACAAGTCCAATTCTCAATACTCTCTCTCTTTCGCACACTGTAACACACACACTTCGGAACATGCTACATACAGTAAATGAATTCACTTAAACTCTTTTCAGAGCTAATTGATAAGATCTGATCTTTCTGATTTTAAAACTAACACAGCGTCACTCTTCTTCAAACAAATGAACAATGCCTTGATCTTTTTTTTTTTTAAATGTTTTTAAATGTAATAAGTCAAGCTTCCTGAACAGGCCTGCAATAGAAATAAAACTGACAGGGTAGCAAGTACAAAATTTAAAGAGACTCATTTTGTGCTAAGAAAATATCTAAAAAGGTCAGAAAAGGGAAACATACTGTCATCTGACTAATTCAAACTGCACTAGAAATAAATTACTAGATATTTTTTGTGGATCTATTTCTATATTAACAAAGTCTGGTGCTAAGATTGGTTCTGGAGAAAGTATGCATTTTTCCCCAGATTAAAAAGTAAAGGACATTTTTCAGTGATGGTGAAAGACCTATAGTTACGCAAGTTGTGCCACTTGATGAATGACTTATTCTGTCTGTTCTAAGAGGATTTAGTGCAGCTTTATTCACTGAAGTTTTCAGAACACAATAAACCAACTTTACATTTTCATTTCTGTGGAGGACAAAACAAGGAATTGGCTGAAATTAATTCAAATTCATTAGGGTAACAATCCAAATGCAATTTACATCCTTGTAAAATTATGTTATGAATTAAGAGGGAATTGCTGAGTGACAAAGAATCTTGACTGTTGTATGTTACATAACGCTTCCATGCTCTGGAAGATTTATACAATACAATAACGCATCACTGCATTTGGAGACTAATCTCATAATAACTGGCTTATTGAAATGCCAATGGCAGAATATTTATTTTGTGGTGTCACCTGCCAAAATGCATTTATGAATAAGGAACTATTAAACATCTGCATTCTGCTTTGTTTTCTGCCATGCAGGTAAAATAAAGCTGTTTGGTCATCATGTAGGTAGATATAAAGAGTACTGTTTGATTATTCAATTGAACAAAGTATCACCTTTCTCTGTATTCAAACGGGGCCAAAACCTCGTTTTTGAGAAAACTCAACAAAACTAATACATTTACAGAAATGAACAAGGTATTCTGGATGAAATGCACTTTCTATATGTAGGATTTTATTATTTGTTATTACCCTGTGACATGATCTCCATACAAGTGATTAGACATGTCTACCTCATGAGTAGCCCAACCACAAATCATTTGTAGATATGTTAATCGTATTGTATACCACTAAACCCCTTGTATCACCCAATATTATTTTGCATTTTAGTAAGGAATTTAATGTGGATCTTCTATACAGCCCATTTGGGGGCTTTATATATTTCTATCAAACCCTGTTTTCTTAAATTAATCATTTCAGTGTTTAATCTGTATGAGCCTGATCCAGAGCTCTTTGAAGTCAGTGCGAATCTTTCCATTGACTTGGATGGTCTTTGGTTCAGACCCTAAATGTGGTTTCAGTTACATTTACAAATACAGCTTTCATAGAAATCAGTCAGACCATCAGGTAGAAAAAATACTTCTTTTGCACCCTGTGCCTGGTTACAATTTAGATTCATAACCAACCCAATGACACCCATTGGTTCTCACTGCACAAATTCTGAAGAATGATGTTTTAATCTCACACAACCAGGAGTGAAGGAAATAGTCTAGATAACATCAGGCTTTTCCATCTCCAGTTTCTCTCATTCTATTATCTTTTGAAATTCCACTTTTGTTTTTTTGCAATCTCTTTTCAAGGTCTCAAGTTCCCTTTGTTGGTCTCTGCTGCTATAGAAAGACAGTGAGAGCAAAATTTATTATTCTTATTGTCTGTGCCCCTCTTCGATGGCCCTCACTGTTGCTAACTCATGTAGGTGTTCAGGGCACTATTTTAATGAAAACGAAATATACTCACATGCAGCATTCCTGTTTATCTGAGTGCAGGTGATCATGCTGCAGGGTCTTGCTGGCACCAGTCGCTGCCCACAGATAATTTTCAGCTGCTTGCATAAATGTGCCAGACTAATTACCTTTATGCTGTTCATTAGTACCATCCTGGCACTTCTGTCAGACTTACAGCCAAAACAGCTTTCCAGAGCCTGACAACCTATTAACACAAAGCAGAGATAAAAAGCAATGCAAGTACAGCTTTAAGATAACCAGGTGATCTCTGATCCTTTTTATAAGCCATTCTGAGTGCATAGTACACACCTTTCTTTAGGGGGAAAAAAACAACCGCCCCAAACAAACAGTTAAATTTCAACAGCTCCCTGGTTGGCTTCCTCATTGGTTATAAAAAAATTTTTGGGGGTAGGGCTAGTTGATGATTATTCTGCATGTGCTTTTCATGCCTCTTTTTTTTGTCTGGCTCTGCAAACACTGCAGATTTGGAGAAATCATTCTTGTCATATGGAAGGAAAGGTTTCTTATTCATAAATATTACAATTGCTTCAAAAAATCTTCATGTTCAGTTACTTTTGTAAAAGCAACGAGGAGTCCCTTGTGGCACCTTAGAGACTAACACATTTATTTCGGCGTAAGCTTTCGTGGGCTAGAACCCACTTTTGTGATGTTAAATTGATCTTAATTTTGTTTTTATAACAATCACAAACATGAGAATTGCTCGTTACTCAAGCTGAGAAATTTACAGAAGGCAACTGGGGAAGGGGAGATATAAAGCCCTTGCAGGAGAACAGATGGAGAAAATATTTTAATACAACATGCCATGCAGTGCAATCTGATGCATTTCAAAGGCTATGAATTTGTTCTTTAGAATTATCTCGATAAGACATCCCAGGAGAGGAGTAGTTTTGTAGTATCTAGAGACAAGGATGAACTTCCCCAGAATCAAGGAAATCTCCCTCACTGTTCCTTTCATAACAGTTCAAGCACTATATCAGTCAGGCGGTAGTGTTTCCATTTGGGGACAGATTTAGGATTTTTCCAGTCCTGCATTTTTAGGAATAAAAGCACAAAAATTCTATTCCCTATTTGTTATTCTTTCACATATTTTCCCAAGAACTCTATTTCTTTATATGACATGACTGTATATAAGTCTCTTCCTTTCATTTCTTCATTTCCCCCTCACAGTGCTCAATATTGTGACGTGGCACTTAGCTTCTGAATCTCTGGTGGTACTGATACAAGTAGCTTCTGGAGCAGGGTTTCATTCAGGCCAGCTATGCAGTCTTGGGCAAGTCACTGTTTCACTTTGTAAGGGCTATTCATAATGTTATAAAGTAGCAACCAGGCCTGGATGAAGTGAAGCAAAGGCCTGATGGCACCTTTCACAGTTCTCAAACAGGTGCTTACAGAAGTGACATGATTATGTGCACATTGTAAGGAGAATTTCAGGAAGAATGTATTTGTAACTGTGTTTAAGGAAGAGGAAAGGTATTTCCCGAGGAAAGTTCCTCGGGGTAAAATAGAGTAATTGATGAATTGGTAGCAACTGTAAGACGTTGATTAAACTGTGAGGTCAAATGTGTGTTGCTCTATTTTGATCTTAGCCCTCAATCCCCCTATGTTGCTGTATATTAGAGTCTTATTAGAGGAAGGATGAAGGGGACCTATGTAGGAGACAATAGTCCCTGAGTTCTACCACGCGGTGCTTCCCCCTAGGTTTGTCAATGTGTGAAGCTAAAATATCAAATAAATTTAAGTGTCAGTCTTTAGCTAATGTAAATTTTTTTTCCACAATAGCACCTAACCAATAGGTCAGAGAACCAGTGACTGTCATGGTTTAGGTCAGATCCTCAGATAGTGAAAAATCAACATCATTCCACTGAAGTCCATTGAACATAGCTCCATTGAGGTAGATCTGGCATTTTGCATGGCTGTATAACACAAATGGCCATACAGTGTGGATGTTTTGCAAAATCCTATATATTGGTATCTACTTTTGAGCTTAGAGCTGCTCCCCAAAATGTCTTTGGCTCTAAGACCTGGTCAACAAAGTTTTGGAGCCAAAGCAAGCTTATTTTTGGCTTCAGCCAAATATGGCTTTGGTTAAGTGCACCAGAGTTTCCAATTTATGCGTCCTGCAATGAGTCTAGTTTAGCAAGTAGATTTAAAAAATATTTGCTGATCTGTCTTTTCAGAGGCTTCTCATTCCAATACCATATTTTAATCTCTTTCCCAATTAACGAGTTAGATTAATTAATCTCTTCAGAGCACTTTGAAGATGGAAAATGCTACATAAGGACTATTACTTTTAATAATTTAAACAAACTTTCTCTACAAAAAGGAATATTAGCAAAAGTAATAAACACACATCTGACCTACTTTTTCTTATGTTTGCAAACTCCATGCAGTTTTAACCCCACAAAACAAATGCTCCAATCAGTACTGTCTACTCATTAGTTTATGATTAGTCTCACAAGATTTGGGGTTCTCTTTAAAGCTCCCTCCCCTCCTGGAGTCAGGGGACTACATGAAAATCTCAGCATTAATTTAAATAGAAAGTACGTTTCTAGCCTTCACGGTTGTAAAATAAAGCTTGGAAAATGTGACACCTCCCGCCCGTGACTCAAAAACAGAAGGCAAATGAAAAGTACCCAGAATGTACTGGTAACCAGCTCTTGATTTTTAGGGGCTGACTCACAGTTTTTGAATGATTGGGCTCAGTAATATTTGTTCAATGCCCATTTTCCCCCTAAACACTAAGGCTACATCCACACTACCCGCCCAATTCGGCGGGTAGCGATCGATGTTCTGGGATCGATTTATTGTGTCTCGTTTAGACACGGAACTCCAGCTCCGCCGCTCCCCATCGACTCCGGAACGCCAGCTCCGCGCGAGGAGTAAGCGGAGTCGACGGGGGAGCCTGCCTGCTGCAGTGTGGACCAGCGGTAAGTACTTTTGAAATTGATCTAAGATATTCGACTTCAGCTACGTTATTGCGTATCTTAGATCGACCCCTCCCTCCCCCCCAGTGTGGACCAGCCCTTAGGAACTGTATGATAGGCCAGGCCAATAGCTTACCTATGACAATGCAGATATAATAGGCACGGCCAAAATCTGCTCTTATTTACCCTAGTGTAAATCTGTCGTATATTCACTGAAATCCACTGAGTGCAAGTGAGAGCACAATTTGGTTTATATATTATGAAGCATAGAGATTCATCACAGGAAAATCAAGTGAGGAATTATGAACTTTCAGACCTAAAAAAAATTATTTTTTAGTTCACTAAAAGTAAACGTGAAGCATTTTTTACGAGTTTTAATGTTGTTTTTAAAATCTGTTGAAGCACCTCTTTCTCGGTCTGGCTTCAGGCTAACTGATGCCTCAGTTTCCCCCACTTGGGTTGGATCCCTTGACTTTCCCAGGAAGGACACACTCCCATGCCCAAATTTCCTTCCAGGCACGATTTTATTCTTCAAACATAAAACTTTGGCAAAACATTAAAACCAAAATTGTTCTTCTGTCTACCATAGGCTATAGATCCCAGGGACTTTTCCCTTTGCCTCTCTCTCTCTTCTAGTACGGGAGCCCATTTCCCCTCCCCAACTCCTCTCAGCTGAGAGCCCTCTGTCCTTTACAGGGATCACCTGACACACACCCTCCCCCTTCCCAGCTGGGTCTGATAACTGAACAGGACTTAATTGGCCCAGGCCCTTAAAGGCGCAGATTATCTTGTTACAAACTCACTTATAACAAATGGGGTTTTGAATAGGAAATTTCTTTCCTTGCTGAAACTGGTTTTTGTTCATCATGCACATATACTTCAATTTGTTATTGTAGGGTTGCTCCTCATGGATGCAAAGCTGAAGGTGTTCGTTTTGCACCCTTTAATCTCATTTGCTTTAGTGTTCTACTGAGGTTGATTTATCTGTGGTATTTTCCTTTGTAAAACCTACTGCTTAGGGTGAGCTGTCTGTTAATACATTGATTCACTACCTTAGCTGCCAGCCCGGAATCAAGGTGCCTACAGGCCACATGAAGTCAATGAGAGTTCTGCCTCCAAAAGGACTGCAAGATCAGGCCTTTAAGCATGCTCAGAGTTATGAGTGTTTGAATGCCTGCTGCTGTATCCCTGAATTGTGCGCAATAGAGACACACTCTCTTCATGGAAAACTGACAATCTGTTGTCATCACTGTCAATTTCACTTTTGCTGGGTGTACTTTTCAGATTGCAAAGGGCAAAGCTGATGCAATTAATTAAATATTTGCTTTCTTTCAACATACACCAGGGTACTGCCATTATGTAAGCCCCAGCCAGCTCTAAATCCATGATATTAGTCAGAGGAAAATATTGCCCAAATTAGGCAACTCATTCATACCACTGGTTTGGAATTGTCCCACTCGGTTTTGGACTGAAAGAGGAAGAAATGTTATGCATATTCTCCTTCATGTACCAGGTCTTGGAAACAACAGGTGCCCACCCACAGACCATACCTGCACTTCTTTGACGCTATCTTTTTCTCACAAGCTCAGCTTTCATTCAGAAAAGAAGATTCAAGCTGTTCTGGTTGCAAAGAAAACCTAAAAAAAAACGAACCAAGGACTTGTCTACACTTGAAACGCAACAGCAACTTAGGGCATGTCTACACTTACCTCCGGAGCGATCAATCCAGCAGGGGTCGATTTATCGCATCTAGTCTAGATGCGATAAATCGTCCGCCGAGCGCTCTCCCATCGACCTCGGTACTCCACCAGGGCGAAAGGCGCAGTCGGAGTCGACGGGAGAGCCTCAGCCATTGACTTACCGCAGTGAAGACACCGTGGTAAGTAGATCTAAGTACGTCGACTTCAGCTACGTTATTCACAACTTGTTGCGTAATTTAGATCAATTCCCCCCCCCCACCCCAGTGTAGACCAGGTCTTAGGGTGTAGGTTTTTCACATCCCTGAGCGACGTAGCTGGGTCATCTTAACTTTTGAGACCTGTCCTGAGTATAACAGATACAGAGTTGAGTCTGCAGAGAATCTGGAACAATAGCTCTGCAAGGGCTGAACTGCCCCATTTATATCAATGAGGTGTTAACTCAGATGCTCAGTGATTATAATTTGAAAGTCAACATCATTGGCTATTTCATTATTCATGAAAGAGAAGAGAGGGTGGGTCACAGATGTGCACAGTTTACTCTGAGTAATGTCTCATTTCCATGTCAGAAGTGGGTGATATTGGAAAGGTGCCGCCACTTTTTGTTCCCCAGTTAAGAAGGAGCCAAACCCAGGAACCCAGGAGAAGCCCAGTGAAACCAAGTAGCACTGACAATTACAGTCAGAATATTTGCACAACCTACTGTGAGCCATGTCTCATTAAGGTGATTCTCATGAGTGGAGCGTTCTTGTCCAGTGTGATCCCTGCCATGCAGACACGACCTGTATCTGCTAATAATGTGGGGGCAGAGTGAGGGCACAACCCTACAGTCCAAACTGTGGGACAGCGTAGACAAGCATTGAAGTCTTAAGCCTTCAGCATACCAGTTTCTTTGTAAGTAAGCAGGATAAAAAGCTGATGGAGACCAGGGGCATCCGGAGATCTTAGCATTTCCTTCTTTGGCCTCACTACTATTGCCAGGTAAAAGTAACCTCATGACTCATCCTTCACTCCCTACACTAACTTCCCATAGAATTCTGAATCAAGCTCAGGGTCTCAATTCTTATCTTCAAGGTGTTCCATGGCCTGGACCCAGGACACCTAAAAGACCATCTAAAACTCTGGGATTAAGATCACTCCTCTACCACAGTGAAACTTTCCATAATAACAGTACAACTGGTCTGTGCAAGAGACAGAACTTTCTCCAGGGCCCACGGGCCATCCCAGACTGGAAAGAACCCTCCAAGGAACTGACCACCACAATCCTCACCATCTTCTGTTCCAAATGCCTTTTCTTTAACATTGCCTTCTCTAACATGTATCTCTAAAAGCAAATAAATCCATACCTAAACGAGACACTCCACTGCACATGATTCGTTTCCCCTGGCAAGAGGATGAAAGAACAAACAACACATGACAGATGTTGGTCACGTTGCTTAATGCATGACTGGAAGTCCCTCAGATTCCATAGTGATATAAGAGCCTATGTAGAATAGAACAGCTGCATATGTTAGTGTCCTCATTAACATGGGATCTGATTCCCCTGTGCTCCCTTCGTGCTCAAGACATTGTTGAGTCAAACTTAGCACTTTAGGGAATAGTTACTCGTGAGCAGTTATTTTAAGGGCACAGTATTTTACTGTTAGAAAGACAGTTAAAGCGAATGAAATAGACACTTAAAACAATGATCAGAAGAAAAGAAGCAATGGCTACTCAAACTTGCTGGGTAAATTTTAGATCTTACGATCATAGAAATGTCAGGCTGGAAGGTGACCTTGAGCAGTCATCAAGTCCAGCCCCTTGCGCTGAGGCAGGACCAAGTAAACCTAGATCACCTCTGGCAGGAGTTTGTCCCACCTGTTCTTAAAAACCTCCAATGATGGAGATTTCACAACCTCCATTGGAAGCCTATTCCAGAGTTAAACTACTCAGAGGGCACGTCTTCACTAGCAACGTTAAAGCACTGCCGCAGCAGTGCTTTAACATGGCTTGTGTAGTCGCGGCATAGTGCTCGGAGAGAGCTCCTCTCTGTTCACAGTAGGGGTCTCTGCCTCCCTCCTCCAAGGTATCCACGTTGGTCTGTGGGGTACTGGTGGGGTCTGTGCCAAGTATAGCATGCAGCTCGTTATAAAAGCAGTCGGTCGGTGGCTCAGCACCAGATCTATTGTTGGCCTCCCTGGCCTTGTGGTATGCCTAGCTCAGTTCCTTCACTTTCACGCAACACTGCTGCTGATCCCTGTCATACCTCTTTGCCTGCATCCTCTGTTCATAGATGCCAGGAGATCCAATATCTCTTGTCTACTCCAGGCAGGAGAGTGTCTAGTGCAAGGAGCCAGCATGGTCGGTTGGGCAGTTGCACACAACAAAGGAGAGCTGCTAAGTTGTGCTCACCAAGGTAGGCAATCAGGAAAAGGCATTTCAAAAACGTGGGGTGTCTTAAAGGGGAAGAGGGATGGCCTCCATTCTCTGTGAGCCCCCGGGCAGTGGGAGTTTAAAATAGTGACCAGTGTCACAGGGAATGGGGCATTTTGGGACAGCTGCTGAAGGACTAAAAGGGTCCACGTAGGTCATGCAGTATCTACACTTGCATTACGTTGACCTCAGTAGGTCAACTGTGGCTCTATGCGATTGGGGAGGCGGTTCTATTGCATCACTGAGACATATCTGAGCGTAGACACATGCACAAATAGGTCAACGCAAGGCAACTTACATCAGCCTAACTTTGTAGTGTAGTTTAAGAGTGAAATACATGCAGAGCTGTGGAAGCAGCATTGAAATTGCAGGAGACACTGAAGGTTGGGATTGAGGTGCACTGACAGATACGACTGTGGGAATCCAGGATTTCAGTAGCATGGATGTTTCAGATCAAAGAGATGTGAATTAATAGACAAGGCTTACAAATCTCATTAGCAGTCATAAGATGAAATCATAACAGTGCTCTGTTTCAAAAATGCATATTATATATTTTGTGACATTTTGATTGAACGCACTTTCAACACGCACTGTATGTCAGTTCAATGTATTGCTACAGCACAATGTGCCTAGGACCATGTGTGTGCTTCTTCCTGGGTGTAAGGTTTATTATCCAGAAATGTAATACAGTTAATTCAAACAAAAATCTCCAAATATAGGTCATATTTAGACGCCATCAGTGATCTTAACTGCAAGTTACCTGACCATAGATTTTATGCATGGTCAAAGAAAACATCCCTAAAGATATACTGTAGCTAATGTTCTGCAGCTGCTCATATTCTCTAATGCCTCTTCTCTTTTCCTCCTATGTTCAGGTTTCATCTGCCCACAAATACCAATGAGTTCAAATTGTGAATGCCTGTCACTTGTTTAAACAAATGCCCTGGAAGAATACATCTGTCTCTTTGGCAACCTTTGTTCTCCTGGTGCCGGTACAGTTGCAAAACTGTGTGCACAGAGAGTTAATTTTTTACCTCCGATGGTATGATAGGCCTTGTGATTTTTCTAAGAGCAAGAAAGAAACTGATGAATGAGATACCAACTGGTGCCAAACATGGTGATCCATACAGGAGATGTGAGAGTAGCAATTTCCCCAGGAAATTCTTCTCAAATGAAAGCTAAAACAAGGGGGAAATAAAACAGATGTCATCTGTGAGCAAATGATTTTTAATAGCACTGTAGATAACAGTTAGCGTATATATATATACTGAAAAAAAAAAAGAGCCAAAATTTGGCCTTTTGAGTTCAAATAACAAATCAGGTATTGTTATCTGAGTGGGAATAACAAAGTGCCTTCTGGTAAGACACATTTGGAACTATATAAATAAAGAATACAATTAATATCCTGAAATTCTCACTCATTTTTCACTCCTGTTGAAGTCTATGGGAATTTGACACAAGTTAAAAACTGAGAGCCAGATCAGGCCCTGTTGATCTGAGCGCAGAGGAGGTCTCCATAGGTGGATTCCACCCGCCTTGCATGGAGGAAGTGGGAGGATCAGTTACCTCTTCCACGTGTCACCATCTATCACCACTCCTTCCCATAACCTCTCTGGCTGTGTGGATACATATGAACAGGGAGAAATGGCGGGCTGAGATGGCAAGAGTGAGATGGAGATCGCTCTATGACTGTCTTAACAAAAGCTTTCATAAGAAAAAGCAAATTGGCACTGATGATTATAAAAATCTAAAATAACACTTCCCAGTAAACTGGGAGAAAAACCCTTAATGGAGTTAATATACTTTTATTTTCTGGTTTCAGAGTTGTAGCCGTGTTAGTCTGTATCAGCAAAAATAACGAGGAGTCCTTGTGGCACCTTAGAGACTAACACATTTATTTGGGTATAAGCTTTCGTGGGCTAAAACCCACTTCATCAGATTCTGTTGTACCACCACCTAGTGGCCACATTTTGTTTTCAATAAGAGGTCCTAGAAGATATTTCTTACAAACTCAATGCACACGGAGGTATACAGGACAGCAGAGCCACATTCAGCCAAATGCAGCAAGCTATTGCAACCCGTTTGGTAGCTTTGGAGCCAAATTCAATGATGACATAAATGGTGGTATAAATAGGTAGCAAGATGGGTGTTGAGGTAAAATACTATAATTTGTACGGATTTCTTGTGGCACCTTAGTCTCTAAGGTGCCACAAGTAATCCTGTTCTTTTTGCTGACACAGACTAACACGGCTGCTACTCTGAAACTTGTATGGATTTGGGATTCAGCTGCTGTGCAAAACGCGTGGAACTGATATGCCAAGAGAGGAGAAAACTAACAGGAAAGTGTAGGAGGGTGCTGCACAAATACACCTACTTCAGAGTCTTTCTGTGAGCATCAAGGCTCTTCTCATGCACAACTGTTTTATATTAGACATGCTTATGTGCTATAGCTATACAGTTGCTTTAGAAGAAGATGTTCAATAAATGGAGAACATAATCTCAGCCCTACACCCTGGTACCAGACACTTCTTCAAGGCAGTGATCTTCTCAATTCTTTACCTTCACCCACCACTAGGCCTGTCACACGAGCATCAGCTCCAATCACACCTCAATACTCATGGTGAACTGGGGCTACTTTTGGGGCAGCAAATGTTGCAACTGGGCTCTGCATGATGCCAGCTGCTGTTATCTCTGCTCTTTGGAGTAACTCTTCTAGGGTCCCGCTTGCTTCCTCCTCCCCATGATCAGTGGCGTAGCCAGGTTTAGAGCACAGGGGGAGTGGCGTTATAAAAAGGCGCCTCCCCGCTCCCCCTGTACTCACCCTGGTGGTGCTTTAAAAGGCCTGGGGCTCCAGCGCTGCGGAGCCCCAGGGCCTTTTAAATCCTCGCCCAAGCCTGGGGCTGGGGGGGGGGGGGCACACTTTAAAAGGTCCACAGCGTCAGGAACCGCCGGCCTTTTAAAGCACCCCCCCCCCAGCCCGGGTCCGGCAGCGGGGCTGGGGCGCTTTAAAGGGCCGGCGGCTCCCCACAGCGTCAGGAACCACCGGCCTTTTAAAGCACCCCCCCCAGCCCGGGTCCGGCAGCGGGGCTGGGGGCGGGGGTGCTTTAAAGGGCTGGCGGCTCCCCACAGCGGCAGGAGCCACTGGCCTTTTAAAGCGCCCCCTAGCCCGGCTCGCGCAGCGGGGCTCGGGCGGTGCCTTAGCGCCGCTTCTCCTCACAGGGGGAGCGACTGCTCCCCCTGCTCTCCCCCTGGCTACACTACTGCCCATGATTATCCCCAATGGTACCTCAGAGTTTTTCTTGCCTGTGGCTGTCTCTAACGTGCAGAATGCACAATTATGCGTGGAAGCAGGTCTGTTGAAATGCTGCACCTTTCTACCAGGCTATTGCTGCTCAGTTCCTCCAGGATCCCCTTGCTGAAGCAGCGCATTGTCCCAGTTCTCTCTGCCACAATAGCATACAGAGTGCTGCTAACCCCAGATCTCTTATTATCCTCTATTTACTATTGTTGCAAAGAGGCAGTGTGCTGCTGAAGAACAGAGCTAAGGATGGAGTGCACTCCCTGGGGCCAGTTCTTTGCTTCACCCTGGTACTTTGGTGTAGCAGGTGAAAACATCCCTTGGGTAACACTGCCCAGGTGGAAGCGACAAAGGGTCCTGTGGCACCTTATAGACTAAGAGAGGTATTGAAGCATAAGCTTTCGTGGGTGAATACCCACTTCTTCGGATGCAAGCAGTGGAAATGTCCAGGGGCAGATATAAATGTGCAGGGAAGAGTCAGGCTAGAGATAACGAGGTTAGCTTAATCAGGGAGGGTGAGGCCCTCTTCTAGCAGTTGAGGTGTGAACACCGAGGGAGGAGAAACTGCTTTTGTAGTTGGCTAGCCATTCATAGTCTTTGTTTAGTCCTGAGCTGATGGTGTCAAATTTGCAAATGAACTGAAGCGCTACCGTTTCTCTTTGGAGTCTGGTCCTGAAGTTTTTTTGCTGCAGGATGGCTACCTTTAAGTCTGCTATTGTGTGTCCAGGGAGGTTGAAGTGTTCTCCTACAGGCTTTTGTATATTGCCATTCCTTATATCTGATTTGTGTCACTCCCCAGGTGGGTGTTCCCCAGCCAGCAGTGAGCTGCTGCAATAGCCATATACTTTCCTCTGCGTCCCCAATCCCTGGTGCAGGAAGATACCAGAGGCAGAAAATGGAGGAAATACTGTTGACTGGAGCACATTGCATTCTTACTCTCCAGGGCTGGTGGATAACTCCTAAAGGGACTTTTTTTTTTTTTGTCACCAGAGATTAAATGAGAGTTTATGCCAGAGTCCACCAGGGCTCTCTACAGCTTGAGAATATGGGAAACTCAAAGGTATTTTAAAGCCACCTTTGCCTGATCCCCAATTCATGCTCCAAACACGAATGGAGCAATGGAAACCCAAGCCCAGTGTGTTATTTTTGCCAATTCTGATTGGCAGCCTTCTTTCGGCAATATGAAGCAGCACAAGTCCTGCAAGATCCATTAGCTTGCCCACAAGGATGAAAATGTTGGAGTTTCCTTTGAACACACATTAGGATCTGCAGTTGACTCACAATCCACCATTTGGGCATTTGGTAGACTTCTTAGGGAGACTTGGGAAGGGAGTGGTAGAAGGCAATGTGTCAGTATGTGGCAGGCTTGATGGTGGAGGACCTGCAGTTCTCATGCAGTTAGCTGCCAATTTTACAAGCTCAGTCAAGTGGGTCGTTGAATTGACAAATCTGCAGGGGTTTAAAAACACAAGACTCAACACTGGGTTTTGCAAAACCCTTGCGATACCAGACCAGGAACAGAAAAACGGGTACAGTCCCGGTTTCCAGCAATAACCAGGCACAGAAGCCCCCGTCTGACTCAGCGTTGGTGGCTGTGCATTAAACCTCACCAGGCCCTGTGATGAAGTCATGGGAAAATCTCCTTACTCCACAACTCAGTGCGAGAGCGCTGCACAACGTGGTGCCAGTGTGTGAAAACATCATAATGCTGCACGATGATGTCATGATGCCCCAGCTCAAGGTGATAAGATTTCATGTAGAAGCGACAAAGAGTTCTGTGGCACCTTATAGACTAACAGAGGTATTGGAGCATAAGCTTTCGTGGGTGAATCCCCACTTCTTCAGATGCAAGCAGTGGAAATGTCCAGGGGCAGGTAAGATGTCATGGACTCCCAAAATTCATCCCTCTGGGGAGACAGTCACCCAAGGGTGGCACCTAACTGGCATGAAATGGGGCTAACTACCCGCTCCAGCTTTCACAGAGGATCCAGGGATCCTTTGGACTACAACTCCCAGCAGGTTTGGCTACACGCTATGGTACTACACGTCCCAGCCTGCCCCGCGGGAGGGCCGGTGGCCGCGCGCTTTGGCCTCTGGGAGTTGTAGTTGACATTGGCCGTGCGGCGGTTAAGGGCGGTTGCGAGGAGGCTTCTCTGGGCGGTTGCGTAGCCTCTCGGGGAGGGCGGGGGGAGGAGTGGGAGCGGCGCGGTGGCGCCTGCGCAGTGAGGACGCGGAGATCTCTCGCGAGGAAGGACGCCATTATCGCAGCCGCTCGACAAACACCACGAGAATTCGCCACCACACACGGTAACCGCGGCTTCCCGCGGCCGGATGGCTCGGGCCGGGCTCTCTGGGGCCCGAGGGCCGGGGCCCAGCACGGCTTCCCCGCGCCTCACAGCGTCGGCCAGGCAACCGGGCCGCGAGCGAGAGGCTCAGGGAGGGGCCGAGCCGGGGGGGGGGCTCTGCCCCCGCCCCTACGGTCTGCGGGCGCTGGCGAGTCTCCGCCCTTCCCCCATGGGGCTGCTGGCACTGTAGTGGGGTCTCCCCGGGGGGCTGCTCCCCCCACGTCCGGGGTTCTGGCGGCGGGGGTGGTCTCCGCCTTGACACCCCCCCCCCTCCACCGGCACTAGGCCCCTCGCCGCGCTGTGGGGAGGGGCAGTTCTTTGCCTACCCCAGTGCTGCCCCCCCCCCATAGTCCTGGGAGGGGTGGGGCTCAGCCCCCCCCTGCCCATTGGGGTGCAAGGCGAGCATTGAGGGGGGGGAGTACTCTACATTTCTCCTTCCCCCATGAGTAGCACTATAATGGGGGAGCTCTTCCCACCCCCGGTTTTGTGATGCTCGTCCTGAGAGGGCTGGTGTGAGGCAGATGTAATTCCACCCCCACCCTCCCGATGTAGCACCCACTGCATTGCCAGGGAGCTTTTAGCCTATTTCTCTAGGTGCACCTTCTACCCCCATAAGGATTGTAAATAAAATTAGAGAGGGTGTTTGCTCCCTTTTCCCACCCCCTGTGTCACTTGTGGACTTCTGTAATGGAAAGGGGTTTGGGCTTGCACATACAAACACTTGATTTAGCTGGGTATGTTCATGCAGTTGGAAGTGGTGGATGACTTTCTCTCTCTCCCCCCCCCCCCCCCCTTTGAGTTGATATTTTCTGAATCAGTCTGCACTTAGCCATCAGACATTTTCTTCCTCTTGTCTTTGGAATATGAAGATGTTTTTAAAGATTTTTTTTCTCCTTATATGGTGAAAAGTACTAAACTTATAACCAAATATAGTCAATTAATTCTGCTAGGGAGCTATATAGTTTGTATACCTGTTTATTTTTAGTATTCCCAAGAGAAGAGTTGTTTCTTTTAACAGAAGCATACATGTAAAGGGGCATTATGAACTTTAAAAAAATCTCATTTTCTGAAAACTGTTTGCCTACTGTTTTTACTGATAACACTTCATATTACTGTAAGGGAAAGTTTAGAGCATTTTTTTTCTACTTCTCCAATTAGTTTACTTTGTTTTTAACCTTCCTTTCTGTATAGTAAATTTCAGTTTAATTATAGTTTCCCCTCTGTAGGTCTTTCACATAACATACACAGAGAGAGAAACACTTAAAATATGGCTGTAAAACCATCAAAATATGGAGGGATAAGAGTGGTACTTGAAACTATTCCTAAATTTTGAACACCAGAACTTAAGTCAAGTGTCCCTTTAATATTTTCTCTGAATAACCAATAAATTAATTTATTTAAATACACGTTAAATCAATGTTGTGTAAAATAACAACTAAAAATGTTAATTGATCCTGAAACTGTAATAAGCAGCAAACTGTATTTTAGCCTAATAATTCAGTTTGCAATAGTACATTGGAAGATGACAGGTAAAAGAACTGGATAAATAGTTAGGGCAGTTAAAGATTGAATCCAGTTTTCATAGACGTGAACATCCTGCCTGTTTCAGAAAGTGGTGTGCACATTTTGTGGATGTTGCTTTGTCCCAAAATCTAACTTATGGTAACTTACTGGTTTTAACATCTTTATGATCCTGTCAAGTTTAATTCATAAGGTGACTGCAATACAGGCCTAAAATTATAAGGCTCTTTAAAATACTATTGGGCATTAACATTACTAGTATCGCGCTAATCCAGTGAACATTAATTCTGGTGTCTGATAATGTTATGTTTGATCAGGATTTAACCAGTGCATGTTCTGCTAAATAATTTTTTTGAAATAGTCCTTGCTTATGTTTAAGGTTACAGTTAAGTCAAGGAAGTCATGGATTCCGTGAGGGTGATGTTGTCTGCTTCAGCCCCAGGGGCTGTGGGACTGAGCTGACAGCCAGCAGGGCCCTGGCAGGGTTCCAGTGACATGTGATAAGGGGCCCCCTGCGAGGGTCTAGAGACTGGTGACAGACTTCTTAGGGGGCCCTCCTCAGGGTTCCAGGGATGGGCAACAGGCTCACGTGGGGGGAGAGGGGGACACCTTGGGTGAGTGGCTGGGGGTGTCCCGTTTTCTCTTTGGGAAATACGGTCACCCTGCAGCTCCCAGGCACTGTGGGCAGAGGCGGCCCCCCCTGCAGCTTCCAGCTGCCCTGGGTAGAAGGGGAACCCCATAGCTCCCAGCCACCACGGTGGCAGGGGAAATCATGGAGCCACAGCAGCAAAAGTCACACAGGTCACAGCTTCTGTTAATTTTTGCTTATTGCCCGTGACCAGTCCATGACTTTTACTAAAATTAACCATGACAGAATCTTAGCCTTATGTTTCCTGGACAAAAATCAGACTTTTGTGTGGCGCACAAGCTATGTTTTATACTGTTTTCCATTGATTAGCTAAGGAAAGGTTAAATATATGAGATATGGATCTTCATTCCCTAATAGAGTATTCAGGGTTGTCCTGAGTAAGATCCTGATTCTACAATGAGTGCAGAGCAGGTTCAACCCACATTAACCAAATTTGCATTGACTTATATGTGCATATTGTAGGTTCTCTCTACCCCTTATTTTCATGTTGATTCATGTTCATATAGGAAAAAATTAGATGAATTCACAGAACATGTGCATTCTCATCTTTTTTATCAGAACTTCCAAGCTCTAATATTTTTTAATGAGGCATTGCTTGAGTTGGAATTTCTGTGGTTCTTGTAAGAAATCTGTACATAAAGATACTTCTCACAATAAAGTCAACCATTTTTTTTAATGGGAAGTGATGGGACCTTGTCTGCATACACAGAAGCACATACAAAAAATAACAGTGTTGTAAAGGTCTGCAGAATATTTTTTGTGCAATGAATCTAACAGGCCAACCAATGCAGTAATTGAAGCAGGAATATAGCAAACCTACCAGCCACACATTTTTTGTTGTTTAAAGAAGTTATGGTATACATACTAAACTCATTTCCAATAAAATCTTTTCTTCATGGGCGTAATTTCTCTTGGCCTGGAATTTAGTACTTAGTTGCGATTTTTAATTATTGAAATTACTTATTTTTATTTATATTTTAGTTTAAAAAAGTAAAGATTCCATATTTTCATTTTCTTAATTTCTGTGTAAAAAAGGAAATAAACAATTTATTTGAAATCAAATGCAGGGCCTGTCTCACCACAATTTAAGATTTTGTTAAAGCTACATCTAAATCTTTAATTTGCTCTGTTGTGTTGCAGAACATATATTAAGGCGCTAGTCAGAATGCGCAATAATTTAAAATTTCTTTTTTTCAAGTACACTTGTATTCTGGCCTATAAATAAGATGATGTTTCGACAAATAAAATCATCCACTGGACAGAACCCTCTAATACTTTTCTGAAAAACAGTCATTTAAGGATCACTTGGAAATTTGAACTTAATTTACTTTTGTTCTCTTACTGTAAATTAGAGCTTAATTATTTTACAATTAAAAATCAAATACTACTTTATGTCCAGGGTGTGGATTTGTAGAAATAATAAACATAGGACTGGATCTGCTGCATAAACTCATTCATTGAACTTGTCTTCTAAAGAGCAGTGAGTAACTTTTGAAAGTACATAAACTTTCATAGGTTTAAAGCTGTAGCTATCATTTTTTGGGAAGACTTACAAAGTGGTGTAAGCGAAACAGAATTGCCCAAGGAACATGAAGTGCAATTCAGAAGGTGAGGAAGAACTTCAACAGTCAGTGTTCTGCTCATGATTATAGATTGTTCTTCAATTTAATTATATTAAATTATGAATACTCAGCAAGAATTTGAACAATATTAGTATTCTCCCTGTATCTTAAAGCTCAGTGTGATACATCAGTTTCCTAAAGCTTGATGCCCTGAATAAACAATTAAACTACTTCCTTTTTGTAGAAATCTAGTGTTAGTTTGCAGGAAGTAAACATCTTAAAACAGTTCTTTTTGAGAATAAGGAAGGGCCTCAATAAATGGAAGTAACCAACTGACTTGTTTTACAGTATATTATACAGGTTCATTACCATACTTTTTCTAAATTAGCTTGATTGGAAGCTTGTATTAGAATGTTTACTTTTTCTAAAGTGCCAGATCAGAAGACTATTTTAATATAGAAATTTAATAATACATGCTAGAAAGAGAACATAGTCACATTGCTCTTTCTGGTTGTGAAGCATTCTGATTGAGATGAATCGCATAAGAAGAAAACATATTACACAAATATTTCTCTCAGCTAGATGCAAGTGTATCCAAATCTGAAGTCTTTACAGATTTGTAAGAAAAACAGTCATTTTTATTAAAGGCTAGTTTCCTGAGTCAAATAAGGCAACTTGAGTCAGTATTTATTACTAGTATAAGTAATGGTGTCTAGCCTCATACTAAGTTCCTGCTCTTTGCCTGATATGAACAACATTTCTCCAAGCAGAAACCTCCATGACACCATAACAAAACAGCTTTACTAGACAGAGAAAGGAAAACGTAGCATGCAAGCTGAAAGTGTGCAGTACTGTGTCTGGCAGTGAAAAGCCTGAATTAAGTGTTGCATCTTACAAAGCTTCCTGAATGAAGCCAGATTCATGTATGTGTCTTATTCCTGGATGGTGGCTAAGGTCTTTCACTGAAAACGCTGCCTGCTGCTCCCTTCAGCCTTACACTTATAAAACAGCTGGACAAATATAGTTGGTCTGGTGGGTCAGAAGGATGCTGACTCTTAAAGCAGCTGTGCTGTAGGTGCTATACATAGGACTTTGTGAGTGGTAATGATCACTTCTAATTTTACCAGGAAGGTAACTGAAACTTACTGCAAAATTCATCTTGCTGCAGCTGTTTTCTGCGCTAACTAAAGTCTCCCAGTGATCTTCATAGTTAGTTCAGGAAGGTATTGTTATAGTTCTCCATCCTTGGTGATGCCCATCTCTGCTAGGAAAAGGCTTAAGCTTTTGATCAACCAAAGATTAACAAAGACATTTCTGGGCACTGTAAGCTGGCAGTGAAAGAAGGGTTGAATGTAGTAAGACCTAAACAGAGATGGAAAGGTAGAGAATAGAACTTTCTTTGAATGGTTTTCCTTACCTGCTTTAAAGTTTTCACAAGTGATATTGAATAGAATTGATCATTTTATGAAAAATATTTTTGAAGAAGAATTCCATTTTTGATGAAAACCTGTAAACTTTTTTTTTTTTTTTGGAGGGGTGTTCTTTTGTTGGGAACCCCCCCCCCCCCCCCCAAGAAATGTCATGGGCAATGTTGATAAACTTTTTCCCTACTAAACTTCCTACAAAACATTAGAAGTACCTTTTTTTAACCAGAACTTAAACTATTGAACTATCGAAACAACATATACTGTTTTGTAACATGTTTTTCAACAGGTTTACATAAAACTCCATTTTCCAGGTACTAATAACCAATATTTATTGATTTGTGAACCAAGGTAGAATTTTCTCCTGCAACATTAATAACTTATTTGGTGTTAGCTTTAGATTTCTAAGGCAAAGTGGTGAGAGCCTTTGATCTAAATCATTCTCTCAGAATCTCATCCATCTACCCCAGCGGTGGGCAACCCGTGGCCCATCAGTAATCCACTGGTGGGTGGTGAGACAGTTCGTTTACATTGACTATCTGCAGGCACAGCTGCCTGCAGCTCCCAGTGGCCGTGGTTCACCAATCCCGGCCAATGGGGGCTGCAGGAATTGGTGGCCAGCACATCCCTGCGGCCTGCACCACTTACAGCAGCTCCCGTTGGCCAGGAACGGCGAACCGTGGCCACTGGAAGCTGCGGGCGGCCGTGCTTGCGGACGGTCAATGTAAACAAACTGTCTCGCGGCCTGCAGGTTGCCTACCACTGATCTACCCCTTTCTCTGTGGAAATGGTGTTAACTTGCTACCATGACTCTATCCTTCCCTTCCTCTGAATATCACTCTGTAAGGCTGGGGTTCATGTTACAGAAAGGGGTGAAACATACAGGTGGTTCATTGTAATGTGGCTGTATTGGAGCAGAGCTGTCTGGGCTAAGATCTGATGAAGAGGTGCATGACCTCCATGTGTTTTTAATGTAATCACCCATGTTTGGAGACAGACTGTGCAGCCTTTTGCACTGAGTCAAACCCTGACCTGAACCCTCTACCCCCCCAGGATAAACTTGAGGAGCTCTGCAAGGAAGAGTCCATCTTTAGAGTCCTTTCTTGTGGGGTTTTCCATAAAAGAGCATGGTTGAACTTTTATAATTAGGTAACTGCATTCATTTGAACCAGACAAAAATACTGTCTGTTTAGTTTTCTATTGGACTCAACCTGTCTGTGTTTATTAAACTGTATATTGTAAATGCTAAAATATAGAGATTTTGTGTAAAAATCCTTAGTTTGTTGTACTGAAACTGGAGAACAGATGTAATTTCAGATTTCCACTACATACGAAGATAACGAAGAATGTGGCAGTTTCTCTAAAACCTCTTCATAGACACTAGTACAAATACATTCCAATCTAGTACAAAATAAAATGGTTTAATAAAATATTAAATAAATAGGGATGTTTTGTTCAAAATATCAAAAACAAGGAAAGGCAACAAACAGATGTCATCAAATACCTAAGGTGGTGTGTAGGTTGTGTATTGTTTGTTTAGCAATAGGAACAAAGCATTTGTTGCCTAAAGTCCTACTATTCTTTGATGCTGAAAGACAGGCTTAACTTCTCCAGATCAGCAGGTTCTGGTGTTTGTCTGGCTCCCTCCAAACAACTACTGCCTCTCTCTTGAAAAAGTGTCTCTTAGTGCTGCCAGAGTTTCTTGTTTTTCTGTGCTTGGTGGTCCATAAGTAAGGCTGCGTGTCTGTCACAGAGGTCACGGATTCCGTGACGTTCCACAACCTCCATGACTTCTGCAGCGGCCAGTGTCAAAAATGTTTTCTAGAACACCCAGTAATTGGAGGCTGATATGAAAGAGGAATTTGGGGAGCCCACAAACAAGGTACAGGAACAATGAGATTGTGAGAAACCTAGTTGTAACAAACCTACCCCTGCTGGGAAGGGTGCTGTTCCTAGATCCTGCTTGCAATTACCTCTTTCATATACAGAACACACACACACTTCTGCTGGAAGGAAGATTGAACTTTCTCTTTTCCCACACCATGTTGACAGTTGTGGGTTCACGCTGTCGTGGCTATACTGTGGGAGAGGTCTTAACTACTTTTCTTTCTACCTAGCTGTCTTAAGCGGTAATGAAACTCATCAGCCTTGTTAATTTCACTCTGCTACCAGAGTACTTAGGAAAGCTGTGAGGTGCTGCAAGAAATGGTATTCATTATTCAGTAGGGGGCATTCTTCATTCTGAATTTATACCAAGCCCATGGCCCACTAAGATGTTATGAACAAAAGGTTTTTTTTGAGTTATTGGCTTTGCAGTGAGATATAAAGTAAAGTTTGTAATCAAAGGTCACATAATCCTTTTCACAAGAGTAAGGCTTTGGCTACACTTGAAACTTCAAAGCGCTGCCGTGGCAGCGCTTTGAAATGCAAGTGTGGTCGCGTGCCAGCCAGGTACTCCACCTCCACAAGGGGAATAGCTTACAGCGCTGGGAGCTGCTCCCAGTGCCGGGGCACTGACTATACTGGCGCTTTAAGGCGCTGTAACTTGCTGTGCTCAGGGGGGGTGTTTTTTCACACCCCTGAGCGAGAAAGTTGCAGCGCTGTAAAGTGCCAGTGTAGCCAAAGCATAAGAGAGTTAGCCCAGGTGTTCTGGCCAAGTTGCCTCTGAGAACTGTTTTCCCACCTAATTCATTCTACAAGTTTAATAACCTTGCCAGAGCTCTTACAGTACTTTTCATCCATAGTGCTCAAAGTACCATCCCCATTTTACAGATGGGGAAACTGAGGCACATAGAAGGGAAGTGACTTGTGTAATGTCACTTAGCAGGCCAGTGGCAGAGCCCAGATCTGGACTTGGACTCAGGCATTCTCCTGAGAACCAAGATCTCCTCTACCCACTAGGCAACTCTACTTTCTGCTTTTCTATTAGTTATATCTGATACTCTTCCTGTGTAGAATTGCTGAACAGCTGTTACATTCCACCCTGCTTATGGCTGGCTTTCATTGGTGGGTAAATGATCCCTCAGCATTCCTTAACTATCTCAGATAGCTGTTGTGTTTTGAAGGTTAATATTTGTAAAGTGCTTTGAAATCCACTGAGGGTCACCAGAAGTACAAAATATTTTTAAAATAATTTAAATATTTAAACTCACCACTGCCTTTGTTGTGTAATTTGTTTACATACATTGTTTAAACTCGTTTAATTGACACAAAGTTTCACTAGGTATATCTTCTCATTCACCTAAAATGGTATTGTGGACAGGCAAGTCCTCTTTGCCATATGTTCTGGCTTACAACAATAAGGCAATAACAGTGCAGAATTTGGGCTTAACTATATTAATATTCCATCATTTTCTGTCTTGTTCCCACTTATTACCTCAGCCAAAAAAAAGTTAGTTTTAAAAAAAATTGTACAATTAAATCGTCATTTTGTTGGGAATGTATGAGACCAGACCTTTAATGAAAGTAGTTCAAAATAGTATTTGAATTTATATCATGTATTCATAGTAAGAAGTGAGACACTGTCTTTTTTGATTCCCTTCTGCCCTGAGACCTCTTATGACCACTAAGTTTCAACTGTGCTGTATGTATTAAGCTGAGGATATTCCTTCCCTGAGCATGAACCTCAGTGATTTTCATTGAGTTGGATGAAAACATGTTAGTAAGTGGAATTTTTTTTAACTCCCATGCAATCTGCACTTTGCATTCATCAAAAATGGGTTTAAAAATATCTGTGAACATAAACTTCAAAGCATATGCTTCAGATTGGTAGAGATACATATGTCAAGCTGTCTAGAGTAGCTCATGAGGAGCATGCATGCCAACCTCAGGGCAGACTGTCAAGGGACGGCACAAATCCCCAACTGGTTGTAAATTCTATAATTAGATTTCACCAACCAAGTAACAAGTGTGAACTCCTAAAGTACTGTAACAACCTTAATGTGGATCACAGACAGTCTCCTTGGGCACTCTGGTCTATCTTGCCATCCCGGCATGCCTGTTTTTGTGGTAGATGGTCCCTTACACCAAAAATCACAACAGTTACTTCCAGTCCCAAAGGACCAATCACTTACCCAGGCCAGTTGTCTTTAGTTTGAGATCTGAGGTACAATGTTTATAGACAATCCTATAGTACTAACTAAAGATTTATTAACCAAGGCCTTGTCTACACTGGCAAGTTTCTGCACAGTAAAGCAGCTTTCTGTGGTGCAACTCCTGAGGTGTACACACTGCCAAGCCACTTAGTGCACAGAAACTGCGCAGTTGCAGCGCTGTAAAAAAACCACCCCGATGAGAAGCGTCCAGTGCTGCAGTGCCAGTGTAGACACCCTGGTCGATTACAGTGCTGCCACTGGTCTCCGGGAGGTGTCCCACAATGCCTATTCTCGCCTCTCTGGTCATCGGTTTGAACTCTACTGCCCTGCCCTCAGGTGACCAACCGTGAGCCCCCCCCCCCTTAAATTCCTTGGGAATTTTGAAAGTCCCCTTCCTGTTTGCTTGGTGACACGTGCAGTGGTCTCAGCGCATCTTTCCAGGTGATCATGCCTGCTCCACGCACCAGGTGGTTCCCCGCTCTGAGCAATGCCGAGCTGCTGGACCTCATCAGCATTTGGGAAGAGGAGGCTGTCCCGTCCCAGCTGTGCTCCAGCCGTAGGAATTATGATACCTACGGACAGATTTCATGGTGCATGACAGAAAGGGGACATGACTGGGACACACTGCAGTGCAGGGTCAAAGTGAAAGAGCTGCGGAACGCCTACCACAAGGCGTGGGAGGCAAACCACTGCTCCAGTTTTGCGCCAACGAGCTGCCGATTCTACAAAGAGCTGGACGCGACCTCACCTCCGCTGCGAAGGCCACTGTGGATTCTTCAGTGGCTTGCATGCCAATCGAGAGTGGACCGAGCCAGGAGGTGGAAATCTTGGACGAAGAGGGACACCCAGAGGCATAGGACAACTCGGAGGTCAGAGATGCATGCAGCCAGGAGCTCTTCTTTACCCCGGAGGAGACTAGCCAGTCACAGCTGTCAGAGTTTGGCAAACTGCAAACAGGAGAGGAGCCCCTGGTAAGTGGCTTTGCTTTTGGGAATCACTGAAGCGAGTTGTTGGGGGCAGGAGGGTTGCAGAAAGCAGGCTTGTGTCTGTATGAAGCGCATACCACCACATGCCTAGTTTGAGTGGCGGAACAAGGGTTGATTGATTCCCTCACTTCACGGGAATCTGCCTGAGAGATCTCCACGAAACTCTCATGGCGATACTGGGCAATCCGCTGCTGCAGGTTCTTTGGCAGAGCTGCTTTGTTTCTTACCCCGGTTAATGGTAACTTTCCCGCGCCACTCTGTCGTCACTGGGAGGGGGGTGGGGACCATTACTGCACACAGGTGAGCCGCATAAGGGCCAGGGTGGAAGTCACAGTCTTGGAGAAGATGCTCCCTTGATTCCTTGCTCACCCTCAGCAGTGAGATATCTTCCATAATGAACACAGCCTGTGGAAAATGTGAGGACAGTAATGATTATAAGGCCCCCCTACAGTGCCAGTTCTCTCTAAGAGCCACATGCCCAGTGTACAGTACAGTCCAGGGACCCTGATTTCCCTTGCCCCAGCGGTTACGCACAATTTTGGGGGTCTTGTGGCTCGTGTGCTTGCCTGGGGTCACCCAGTTAGTGACAGGTATGTGAATAGTGGCTGTGTTTTTACTCACTGAATCAGTGTTCTCTGTGTTGCAAACAATACTGCTTCTGTAAAATGTTGCATTTTGGCTTCACAGATATGACCTTGGGAGCCCAGCCTCCCTCTTTGTTATCGCCGGCTGAATGGCTGCACAGAATTAGAAAGCGGCCATGAAGAACTAAGGAGGACTTTCTGCGTGATGTCATGATGCACTCCGCGGCCGAAAAACAAGAATTGAAGGAGTGTTGAGGCAGCGAGAAGAGGGACTGAAAGGCGAACGCGGCGTGCCAGAACGAAACCACGGAGTGGCTCTCAAACATTATGGAGCACCCCAAGTGGACACGCTCCAGGTGCTACTAGCACTGCAAACCGAGTAGCTCCGATCCCACCCTCCCCTGCAGCCACTGTCGCATAACTCTCTCCCATGTGCCCCCCAGACACCGCCAACACACTCTGACCAACCTCCTGGCTCCAGTCTGTACCTGCTGAATTCCATTCCTGCCCCATCACAATCCAGCCCTGCAGACTCCCAGTACCCACTGCACTCAACGCCCATCCCTCTGCAGTTTAGCCCTGCTGAAGTACAGTACCCGCTGCACTGTACTCCAGAGGAGAAGGTTGGATATAATACCTGGACATACACAAATCTGTAACTGTCTCGGGACCCTCCCTTCCCCCATCGCCCACAGTGCTGATGTGTTGTTGTTTTTTGTTTCTCTTTCTCCTCTGGTTGTTGTTTTTTAATAAAAGAATTGTTTTGGTTTGAAAGCCGTGTTTATTCCATTAATTGAAAGCAAACAGAGCCCTGCAAAGTAACAGGCAACTTTCTTAAACCTTCATAGTGTATCGTCTGCACCAATCACAATCCGCTCCTAGCATTACAAGCACTGCACTGCTGAGCATAGCAACAAATATTAATGGCTTTAAGCTTCAAATTGCTGCCTCAAGGCATCCCTGATCCTTATGGCCCCGTGCAGTGCCCCTTTAATAGCCCTGGTCTCTGGCTGTTCAAATTCAGCTTCCAGGCACTGAGCCTCAGTGGTACAGCCCTGAGTGAAGCTTTCCCCCTTCCTTTCACAAATGTTATGGAACGTACAGCACGTGGCTATAAGCATAGGAATATTGTCATCGGCCAGGTCCAGCCTCCCAGATAAGCAGCGCTAGCAGGCCTTCAGCACTTGCTCAACCTGTTGTTGAACCGCTCCTTGCTGCTGTCAAGGTTCCCCATGTATGGCTTCATAAGCCATGGCATTAAGGGGTAGGCAGCGTCTCCCAGGATCACAAAGTGCATTTTGACTTCTCCTATGGTGATCTTCTAGTCCATGAAGAAAGTCCCTGCTTGCAGCTTCCTGAACAGGCCAGTATTCCGAAAGATGTGTGCGTCATGCACCTTTCCAGACCAACCTGCGTTAATGTCCGTGAAATGCCCACGGTGATCCACAAGCACCTGGAGAACCCTAAAGAAATACCCCTTCTGATTAATGTACTTGGTGGCTAGGTGGTCTGGTGCCAGAATTGGAATATGCAGCCATCTATCGCCCCTCCTCAGTTAGGGAAGCCCATTTGTGCAAAGCCATCCACAATGACACACACGATGCCCAGAGTCATGGTCTTTCGGAACAGGATACGATTAATGGCTCTGCACACTTCTGTCAATACACGTCCAACGATCGACTTTCCCACTCTGAACTGGTTAGTGACTGATTGGTAGCAGTCTGGAGTAGCCAGTTTCCACAGTGCAATCACCACACGCTTCTCCAACCCCAGGGCAGCTCTCATTCTTGTGTCCTTGCACTGCAGGGCTGGGACGAACTCATCACACAGTCCCACGAATATGGCTTTCCTCCTCTGAAAGTTCTGGAGCCCCTGCTCGTCATCCCATGACTGTGATCTCACCACTCCGTGCTTGTTTCCCGAATCCAAAAGTGGCATTCCACTGTGGTCAGCACCTTCGTGAATGCCACAAGCAATCTTGAGTTGTAGCTAGTATGCGTGGCGAGATCAATGTCAAACTCCTCTTGGCTTTGTAGTTTAAGGAATAACTCCACTGCCACTCATGACATATTAGTGAGAGCGAGCAGCATATTGGTCAACAGTGCGGGATCCATTCCTGCAGACTGAAGAGGCGGAGCGCACAGTACACAAACCTTTGAAAGATGGTGCCAAATGCAGATAGAAGCGCTGGGATGCGAAGCAGTGCATCATGGGGCATTGGGACAAGACCCAGCATGCCCCGTGATCCCCTCCGCCTTCCCACAAGTCTTAGCGGCAGAAGAGGAAGAGATGCTCTGTGGGATAGCTGTCCAGAGTGCACTGCTCCAAACACCACTGCAAGTGCCGCAAGTGTGAACACGCTATTGCGCAGGCAGCTGACAGTGTGAGCACACAACAGTGGTTTCCCTTCAGCCTTCTCTGAGTGGTGCTGTAACTGCCGGTGCTGTAACTCCGCCAGTGTAGACATACCCTAAGAAAAAGAAATGAGTTATTTACAAGGTTAAAACAGGTAAACATACACGCACAAATGAGATACATTTTGGAGCCTAAAACTGTAATAGTCGCTGATGTAATACGCGAGCTCTGTATGTCTTTTAGAGCTAATCCAAGCCAAGCAGCTTGGGGGTCCCTTGCTTATGTTTAGAAATTTTGCCCTTTCTGAATTCCAAGCAGCATAGTGATAACAATTCCTCTTTGACAGGGATTTTTATTCCCTTCCCTCAGCATTCAGGCTATGATGGGACTAATGCTTGGGGGGAAGCAATCCACAAAGTCTTTTGTCCACTGATGTCCCACAATGGCTTGTCTGGTATCTATAGGCCTTCTATTATTGGGGAGAAGATGACACCTCTTGTGGTTAGTTAGCATTTCACGCTTGGGAATGCTTCTCCACTGCTGTCGGGATTTTCAGTTTTAGCAAATATTATTATGGTTACAGAGCAAACATTTAAATGTTACCACATAACATGGCATACAGATCTAATAAGCAAGATCTTACAAGCATTTCATAAAGTCTAAATACTAAACTCACTCTTCTAACTCTGTCTGTTTTAACAATACTAACACAAAGGTGAGTCAAGCTGCTTTTCAGCTGTGCATTTGTCAATGTTCAGTGAAGCCCAGGGGCTTTAGCATGAGCTGGCTCCGTTCTGCCAGCATCACTACATATGCACTGTTATTCTCAAGGGATGACCATCTTCTGTACCATGCTACAAGTTCCTTTCTGTTATTTGTTTGTGGAAGTCAGTAGAGGGAATTTGGATGCAGGCCTCTATATGAGCAAGAGTCAGGCTAACTCTAGCTGTAATAACGCGAGATTTGTAGAAGCAGGACTCACGTCAGAAGCGGGTGAAAAGGCAGCAGAGTAGAGTCAGCATGACCCAACCTTGAGATAGCTATGTTTTGAGAACAGAAGTGAGAAAATACAGGAATGGGCAAGACATAATATAAACAAACTGTTGATCATTACTGTATGTAACAAAAAGTATAAATTCTTGCCTTAATTGTTTATCTTTTGAGAGACCTGCCTAGGAGGGGGAAACCCTGTGTCCTAGTGCACTCTCTCCCTCTGTGCAATTGCTTGAGTTAATAAAATGTATCTGCCTTGCTGCACCCAAAGAAAGAGTGAGAACTCTGTTTTTCTCCGACAATTTATAGAGGTAGTCTAAACAGCTTGGGTAACTGAATTAAACTTTGCTCAGGCTGAACTTGCAGACAGGTTGTTCTTGGACTAGCATTCACAAACACATTTCTGAATAGCGGATGAATTAAATTACGAGTAAGATTTTTTAAAATCTTGAATATTTTTCCCTTTCCGTGCACATTTGTTCATATGTGAGTACAGGGGAGTCACATCTTACGCGGGGGTTAGGTTCTAAAGTCACCGCGTAAGGCGAAAATCACGTATAGTCAAACTCTCATTGAGTGGAATGGTGGGTGAAATCACCCGCACTACAGGTACAGTATTTAAATTGTTATTTTTCTCTTTTTTTCTTTTTCTTTTTGCTGAGCGCGTATAGTTGAATTCGCGTAAGTTAAATGCGTGTATGATGCTACTCCATTGTACTTTATTTGGTCAGAACTTTAAGGTATGGTGAATCTTTTCTTTCTCCCACCCCCCACCCCTCCCACTGTTGGTATATGCCGCTACCTACTTTTCTCAAAGCAATATTGCTGAGATGTGTCCAGCTTTTAACTACTTTTATTTTTCATACCCCTACATAAGTACCCACAATGGCAACTACAGTTGTTAGCCCAGGATGCCCCTTTAGGCAGCAAAACATTGTTCAGTGTTCTTTGAATGGAAGATAAAATATACTGGAATTGGTCCCTGAGGTGTCCACTTGGAGTAATATCCTTGTCTAGACCAATTTTCTGAAAATTGTGAGTAAAGATTCTCCACCTAGTGGCTGCAAGCAATACAACTAAATAACTACATCAAATTCTGTACACGGTATTAACCGTAGGAAGGGCTATAACTGATGTGGGTAGCTCTTGTTTCTTAGAGCTGGTCGATACAGAAAACTTACATTGGCATAGCTACGTCTCTCAGGAATGTGGAAAATCCACACCCCTGAGAGATGTAGCTATTCTAACCTAACTCCAGTGTAGTGAGTGCTAGGCCGAGAAGAATTCTGCCATTGACCTAGCTATCTTCTCTCACGGAGGTGGATTGACTACAGCAATGGGAGAACCTCGCCTATTGCTGTAGAGCATGTCTACATTGAACTGCTACAGTGGTGCAGCTGCAGCTGTGCTGCTGTAGAGTTTTAAGTGTGAACAGACTCTTAGGGTGTGGATTTTTCACACCCTTGGGAGATGTAGCTATGACGATGTAAGTTTTCAGTTTAGACCAGTCCTGATTTGTTATTGGCCAGTAATGAAACCTATGGCTGAAGTTTATTAATAGACAGGATAATTAAGTGTTGCATACTGGCTACGGTGCCTCAATGTATGCATAAACTTGGATTAATTTAGGCCTCGTCTAAACCTAAAACTTAGGTTGACCTAGCTATGTCACTCAAGGCTGTGAAAAATTCACACCCCTGAAGGACGTAGTTAAGCCGACCTAAGCCATTGTGTAGACACTGCTAGGTTGATGGATGAATTCTTTTGACCCAGCTATGGTCTCTCAGAGGGTGGATTAACTACTGCAATGGAAAAGCCCCTTATGTTACTGTAGCTATGTTTCTATGCTACCGTGTACACCTGCAATGCAGTAGCTGTGCCCCTGTAGCGTCTGTCTGTAGACAAATGCTTAGGCTGATGTCATTCTGCACATACCTGTCTCTGGGTTATCCTTAGAAATGCTACAGCGGCACAGCTGCAGCACTGTAGTGTAGGCACTTACTACACTGACAGAAGGGGTTTTTCCGTTTCTGTAGAAAATCCACCTCCCAGAGAGGTGGTAGGTAGGTCGATGGGAGAATTCTTCCATTGACCTAGTGCTGTCTACAAAATTAGGTTGTCCTAGCTACGTTGCTCAGGGATGTGAAAAATTCAGATCCTGAGAGGTAAGCCGATCTAAGCCCCAGAGTAGACATGGCTAGGTTGATGGGAGAATACTTCCGTCTACCTAGTTCCCGCCTTTTGTGGAAGGTGGATTAACTACAATGATGGAAAAACTGCTTCCATCGCTGAAGCAAGTGTCTATGCTACAGCGGTGTAGCTGCAGCTGTAGCTCTTGTAGTGTAGACGTACTCTTAGCCCAGGTCTATACTAACCCCCCCTGTCGAACTAAGATACGCAACTTCAGCTACGTTAATAACGTAGCTGAAGTCGAAGTACCTTAGTTCGAACTTACCTGTGGTCCAGACGCGGCGCGCAGGCTCCCCCGTTGACTCCGCCTACTCCGCTCGTCGAGCTGGATTACCAGCGTCGACGGCGGAGCACTTCCTGGTTCGATTTATCGCGTCTTGACAAGACGCGATAAATCGAACCCAGAACATCGATCCCGCACCTCCGACGCGACGGGTAAGTATAGACATACCCTTACAGGCAAATAACTTGTATGTAACAGCAACTCACCAAAGGGGATGAGTAGTTGTGAACGTACTCATCACATTTCTTAAATGTGATCTGAAAATCAACAGTTTAAGACCTCGATTCTGCAAACATTTATATGCACGCTTAATGCCTGTGAGTAATCTCAGTGAGTTCAGTAGGGCTATTCATATCTGTAAAGTTAAACATATGTTTGTTTTGTTTGCAGGAGTAGGGTCTAAGACTTCAAAGTAATGTTATCATTACTTTTTCAAACCAAGACTTGAAAAATTTACTTGATACCTGCTAGCCATAGTGAAAAATACTTGCACTGCTCCACTTTCAAAACCACACTCCCTACAATTTACAAAGGAATAAAACAGTTGTGTATTGTTCATTTTATACTATAGTTAATTGTAACCTATTGTCATTGTTACCTGGTCAGCTGTGGTCATCATGGTGTCAGCTAATGTGACTCTTCACAATAGGGTGACCAGATGTCCCGATTTTATGGGGACAGTCACGATTTTTGGGTCTTTTTCTTCTATAGGCTCCTATTACCCCGCCACCCCCTGTCCCTATTTTTCACACTTGCTGTCTGGTCACCCTACTTCACAATTACGTTTAAACACAAATTTTGTAATGTAGATAAGCCCTTTCAGGGTTTGGTTTAATAAGAATAAATAAATAAAACAGACATGGACAAATGGAGAAGTATCATGGGAGAGCATCCAAACAAAGCTTAGTGGTGGGATACTGGGCAAAAGTAGAGTTCGGATGGTTAGTAGGGAGAGAAGGAAAAAGATGACCAAGCAAAACAGAGACTTGTACCAGCTAGGATGCAAAAGAGGGGAAATTATCTGACGAGAAACAAGATAATGAACCTGAAGAGAACTGCTCAGCTCCCACAAGAGTTTCTGCTGATTGTGGCGCTTTTATGGGTTTAAAACTGAATCAATTTTATTTAAGTTTTTAAGTTCTAACTTCTTACCAGAGGAGGACCAAACTTCCAAGATTTTTTGCTGTTAAGGCATCTATTTCATTTTTCCTGCTGTCATTCTCAATTTTTGGGATTTGCACTGTAGCCCGTCAGCACAGTGTCTGAGCACCACATTATCAAAGCGATATTTTTAGGTTACCTACTTGTTTTACCTTCACTTTTTTGCCAATCAACACATACATTGGGAGGCCAGATTTCTGTGGTCTGGCTGCAGTAATATGTTTCTATAACCTGCATTCCTGTCTTTTGATTCTTTTCAACACAGAGGCTGAAAGAATTCTCAATGTCAGCTGTACAATAGTAGCTCATTCTTAAAGGATAAACAGACCAACACCTGTGCATGAGGCTGTAATGACTCCCAGTTTGTCCCCCTGCCACACTCACAGTTGCTAGAAAGAAAATAGTGAAGCATTAGATTAGTGATTTTTTTAGTGAACAAAGTCAAGTATTGTGATGATGCCTGGCTTTTTGCCTATAGGATCTTTCAGGGGCATCTCATTACAAACATACTTTTCAGTTTCCTTATACAGAATAAAACAAAATGTATCATCTTTGAAATTCCTTGGTGCAATCTCGTTAGGTATCACCTAACAGGGCCAAAAGCATTTACATTACCGTTTGAAAACTAAGAACTTCCTAATATCACATGTAATAGAGCTTGTTATAATTCTTCTTATACATTGTAATATCCTAGTATTTTTATAATTAAACAGTAACAGTTGTGGTCCAGTTTCGTTACAGAATATAGGGTATAAACAATGAATGTTTTTACTTACCATTTTTGGGTAATGTGGAGTGGGAAGAAGAAAGGTAAAAGTGCTAATAGTAGTTCAGAAATGTTAATATGCGTTCTTTTCTCTTCATAGTTTACAGTGCAAGTCAATGCAGTGTAAAATCGGACTTTCTATTTAAAGTACTTGTGAGGTTTCATATTTCTATTTCCAACATGTTGGTGCATGAAGTCCCATAGGAGGCTTGGCAGTTCTTGTATTTACAATGCATTTGACCTTATACACTATTAAAAAGGCTGCTTTTTATGATGTTTTACTTATTAATTAATATGTTCTAGTATGCTGATATGTATTTTGTTAGGGAATTATTCACTAGTGTAGGAAAACTCAGTTCTGGCTGCCAAATGGAGTGACTCTGGTCTAGACACAGAGCCAGACTTTGGGTTTATAAAGGTTTTGAAAGTCACAGAGGTGAAAGCCTAAGAAGAGCACTGTTGGGCCCTGATCCAGCAAATATTTATGCACCTGCTTAGCTTAACACATAGTGAGTGGTTCCATTGACTTCCAGTGGGACTGCTCACAGTGTGTAAGGCTAAGCACGTGTTTACATCTGTAGGACTGAGGCCTAAATCAGTAGTGCCCACACTGAATGCAGGACAAATAAAGAAGGGGTTGACTGGTGGCCAGTAGGTGCATGGAGAAGAAAAAATATATTTGCAACAAAAAATAACTATTTGAAAATGTGTGTTTGTGTTTATCATTTTTTCCTCTTCATTGGATTTATTCTTGTTTAAAACAAAAATGTAATTTAAGGTTTGCAACAGGCAGAGGGGAAGTAAAATGTCACATTTTGGATTATATGGTAACTTGGAACAAATGTCCTCCTTTTACATACAATTAAAGTATTGTGGCAATCTTGCAACAGTAAAGTAGTACTCAGGAACATCAGCCAATATTTGCAGTCACTGAAACAGGATCAGCTGGTGTATACATTTCATGTATTGAAACTCTACATTTCTAAATCACCCTATTTACACCCCACCGCCCCAAATTAATTTTAGAAAGTAAAATTGTTTGGTACATGTTTGTATGTTAGTAAGGCTGTTGACCACACAACTGTAAGCTGTTTTCCCACATATTTTTGTATTTTAAATGAAATTTAGCCCAAAAAAGATATGCAGTTATATACATTTACCTATAAATATTTGTGTTCTTAAGAGTAGGTTAGATAAATGTCTTATCAGGGACGGTCTAGACAGTATTTGGTCCTGCCATGAGGGCAGGGGGCTGGACTCGATGACCTCTCGAGGTCCCTTCCAGCCCTAGAATCTATGAATCTATGAATCTAAAACATGGAATGTAAACAAAAATAGTTCTACCCGTGTCAGCTCTACCTGTTATACCGTGGTGCTTGTTTACAGTTCAAACATCACAAATAGGGCTTCTAGTTTTACATTTAACTCCATGTATTTGTGAATAAATGCTTTCAGGTAAAAACCAGAGTTACCTTTCAGGCAGCTTTCTCTTTGCCCCCTTTCCCATTCATCGGTTTGCACTCTTCCTAGTCAATTTCACTGTTGGAGTATCAGCAGTGATAGTAATAATATTAAAAAAACCCCAAAGATGTTCTCAGCTCTGTACATTTGCCATCAACAGGCCTCTCTTCCCGCCTCCCACTTTTCCCTTTCCCTCCAAAAAATCTTAAACATAAATATTCTGTTAAGTTGAAAAAGAAACAAAGTGTGGGAGTCTGGAACATAAAAATACTTCAAATATTGGCTTCATTAGTATTTATTGTTAACCATACTTGGCTCTGTACAGAACATTGATTAGGTAAGGTCTCTCAGGGAGCCTACAGTTTAGATAGTGTATTTATTTGAATTGATAAAAATTGTCTATTCAAGACTCCAGTTATTTTACAGTCATTCTACATTGATCCAAACCCATTAGATGGAAAAACATCTCTATGCTATGATTGACATCGCCTTTTTTGCCCACTCCAAATCCTATTCAAAAGCCCCACCTCCCAGAAAAATAGACTAATTTTGCAGTGTGACATCAAAATCACAATATACAGAATGTGTTAGGCCATGCCCAGAGGAATTAGGGTTGGGGTGGGAGGCTGAGGAGAGAGTGAGTCTTTAGAACTGAGGAACTGCCACAGAGAACATCCTGCCACTACCTCCTTGTTTAAACAAGGGGGCTGTAATCTTGAATCACAGAATATCAGGGTTGGAAGGGACCTTAGGAGGTCATCTAGTCCAACCCCCTGCTCAAAGCAGGACCAATCCCCAATTTTTGCCCCCGATCCCTAAATAACTCCTCAAGGATTGAACTCACAACCCTGGGTTTAGCAGGCCAATGCCCAAACCACTGAGCTATCCCTCCCCCTCAGCTCAGTTAATCACAGCTTCCAGAATTTTACATGAAGAAAGAGATGGATCAAAGATTTAAACCCTTTTGGGACTGCATAGGCCAATACTATCACCGTCTTAAAGTTCACCTAAAATGCAATAGTGATCCATGTAAAACATCATTAGTGAATGGGCAGCCCCATTCTACACTAACTGTGATTTCCAAATGGTCTTAAAGTTTAGACCCAGGTGGAATACATCAAAGTAATCCTACCACAAGGTGAGAAACTGAGGCAAAGTCTGAACTAAAGGAAATGATTGCAACCTTTTCCGCTTGGTTCAGTGAAGCATTACTTTAATCTTATGTGGAGTGATTTTTTTGTTGTTCAAGAATTAACTAAACAAAATGTACAGTTATGATCAAGCAAGTAGCATTCTGGGTCCATCATCCCTCAGCCTGTTTTAATATGAATTTATATGTAGTTTTAAATCATTGACACCCATCCCACCAATCACAGCTCACAGAACACTATAAAACAGGGGTTGTCATACATTGGTTTGTAGGACCATCATTGGATGATTAGAAAAGCAACAGCAGGAAGACTGAATGGAAGTACACCGAGAAACGGACCTGCATTTGGGACCTTGCACCACAGCACTCACTGTGCTTGGGGGGAGTGGGAGCTAAAGTCACTCTTTAATTCTGTCTGTTCACAAATGACCATGTTTCAATCCTTAATAAAAAGTTTCCAGGTGCTCCTTTGCTAGCCTTTTTCTGGAATGATAAACTGTTGCTGCAAGCCATTTGACAGGGTAGACTGATTTAAATCAAAGCAATTTAAATACTGATTTTAATAATCGTTTAACTCAACAAGCAGGACATTTAAATAATTGATTTTAATCATGTTTTTATTTATCCTTTTTATTATTTTCCTAAAGATTGGTTGATTTTCATTGGTCAGTAACCATTAAAATGTTGATTTGCAATCAAAAATAGACTTCATGCTAAATGTGGTGCTTCCTTTTGCTAACCAGGAGGATACACCATATATACATACATTTATTTAAGCGATTATTAATTTTTTTTTTTTTACTTGTGTCAAGCTGGATTTGGATGGAAATTCAAATTCTATTAAAATGCAAAAAAGCATTGGAGCAAAGAAAAAGTTTAGCAAACTATGTTTTGCATTTAAAACTAACCGATTCAGACTGTGTCTACACTACAAAGATAAATTGACCTATGTTAGGTTGATTTACAGCCATTGCATTAATTGCTGCGGTGGCTGATGTTCACACTACCCTTCTTCTGTCGGTGGTGTGCAGCCTCACCAGGAGCGCTTCCACCGACTGAAGAGGGGCAGTGTGGGGGATTGAGACCCAGGGCTCAGCTCCACGCACTTCCCCACCAGGAGCCCAGCTGCCGCCCGGGACTTCTGGCCTCCAGTGGGGAGATCCGCACCCAGAGTCTGGTTGACTGCTGTGCGCCTGGCGGGGAGCACGGAGCCTGGGTGGCAGCCTGGCTTGGAGCGGAGACTGGGCAGGAACCTGGCTCGGAAGCCAGGAGCTGCAGCCATGAAATTGACATGAACGACAGCCAACAGCAGATGTAAGCAATGTAGTGTCTACACAGACATTCATCGCCATAACTACACTGACATAAGCCCTACGCCTCTCCTTGAGGTGGTTTTATGATGTCGACATAGCAGGGGAGTTACGTTGGTGGGAGGAGCATTAAATTTAGTGTGTATACCTCCTCTGTTGTGTCGACAAAAGCTGGCTTTTGTTGAAGAAACTGTAGTGTGGACAAGGCCTTATTAAACAAAAGAAGTAATTGTTTTTGGTCACCTTATCCTTCAAGATTTTATAACTAGAAGATCTTGTCCTTTTACACCTAGTTTTTATGTACAGATTGGACGTGGAAAACAAGCTTTCCTGCTTTTACAACTCCAAATTGGCTTCTTAACTTTGAATGCAATAGTCATTGAACTGAACCAGTTGAATAAACTGAAATGAAGACGATATTCTCTCTGCACCTGCAGAAGAGGCTACTGCTTTCAAAAGCTGGTTTAGCACTTCTGGAACCATAGTTTGTTGGTGCTCAGCCAGTGACTTCCACTAGTTTTATGGTTTGACTTTCTTTAAAACTTGGAAGCAGACATATACTGATTAATATTCTTTTTTGCATTTAATTTAAATGATTTTAATATAGTGTAAGAAATTCAGGCGTTAACATAAGTTGTCAATTTCAAATAGGTTTGTGTTTAAAAAAGAAACTTGTATTTAATAAAAAATCAAAAATCCATTTTTATCCATTCTGCTATTTGAACAACTTCAATTAATGATTATTTTCAGTTTAAGGTGCTTGGAATTTCCCAGCAGGGAGCAAGCGCATGTTTTAGTTCCAGAAAACATTCACTGTTCCTCAGTGAGGACCAACCACCTATTGCATTATGTTTAAGTTAGTCTGTTTTCGAGTTTTCTGTGAATAAAAATGGCCTATTGTTTAAAGGTGGAAAAAGACGTTTCTTCCCACTTAACTAATCCAAAAATGTCTGACTGGGCTTTGCTCAAACCTACCAGGAAAAATTAAAACAAAATCAAAGTTTAGGTTGATGTCAAACATTGAACGCTTTATGCTGACTGGCAGGCCAGGGACTAGCAGTAGGAAGATGCGGATGCTCAGGTTAGAGGTGGGGTTGGGTGACAAGGAATAAAAGGTATATAGGATAAGGAGGAAAAGGTCCCATGTACATATTTACTAGCACTGTTTGCTGCATCATCTTCTATTTTCGCCTACAAGTTTCCCATTGCAGCAGGGGCGGCTCCAGGCACCAGCGCAGGAAGCACGTGCCTGGGGTGGCAAGCTGTGGGTGGCGTTTCTGCGGGTGGTCCACCAGTCCCACGGATTCGGGGGCGGGGACGCCGACGGCACGGGACTGGTGGACCTCCCGCAGAAATGCTGCTGAATCCGCGGGAGCAGCGTGCGCCGCCGAAGGCTGCCTGACTGCCGTGCTTAGGGTGGCAAAAATCATAGAGCCGCCCCTGCATTGCAGGCAGTCTTGCAGCCTTTGCATATGAGATCTGACAAGATGACGGTTTGGGGTATTGCTCTACGGCAGAAGGCAGTCAGGTACTTTTGAACCTGTTAACTTTGTCTCAGCAAGTGGCCATCTGAACACCATGAACTGTTTAACACCCTTCTCCGCCTTCTCTGATTTTTCAAACATGATACAGGATAGTGAACACAGTTCAGTCTCTAAATTGTAATGGAAACTCTCTCCAGCTAGTGGCTTTTGGCTGCTCTGGGCTCTTTCCCTCTGCAGGTTAGCAATTCACACACCCCACTTCGTTACACTCAAATGCCAGTCCCCTCTCTTGTGCACACGGATTTGCTTACTCGGTGGAAACAGTGTACCCTAGTTCATCCGTTTCACCTCTACACTCTTCTTAGCAAAAAGCAATGAAAACGAAATTGAAGTTTATTTAACAGAGCTTGAGATAAAGATTCAAATAAAAAGGTATAAGGGCTTGGAAACATAAGGTTATAATTACAAGAAAAACGTAAAATACAATCTATAACCTATACTTATTAACAAGTTACTTTCCTGTCTAGTAAGGTATTTCTCACCCACTGGTTCTTGCAGTGCTTGTCCAAGGAGGCAAGATCCACTGTTCATGAGACAACTTCCACTGGCAGAGTTATTCCTCTGTAATGGATAACCATTTGGACCAATCTTCTCGTATACAGTCACAAGCTATTGTCGCTTAGCCCAGGAGGCCGCCTCTTCCCAGAACTCTTTTGGGGTTCGTTTGTCTTTATAAACCTCCCGCCTGCATCTACTCCAGATGGTAAACATAAGCCCCCTGCATGGATGTTCAATGTCCTTATGTTGATTAGGTCAGCTCTTCGACTCCCCCTTCTCAGGTGATAGGTTTCACTCCCAACAGATTTGAAACATAATTTCCTACATGTCACATAGTTCTAAAGTGGTTTCCTGTATAAACATTTCTCATTAATCATGACAATCAGCTAATTCAGGGATTGGCAACCTTTGGCACGCGGCCTGCCTGGGTAAGCCCGCTGGCAGGCCGGGACGGTTGGTTTATCTGCCGCGTCTGCAGGTTCGGCCGATCACAGCTCCCACTGGCTGTGGTTCGCCGCTCCAGGCCAATGGGGGCTGCGGGAAGTGGCGCAGGCTGAGGGATGTGTTGGCCTGGCCATTGCTTCCCGCAGCCCCCATTGGCCTGGAGTGGCAAACCGCGTCCAGTGGGAGCTGTGATCGGCCGAACCTGCGGACGCGGCAGGTAAACAAACCGGCCTGGCCCGCCAGGGAGCTTACCCTGGCGGGCCGCGTGCCAAAGGTTGCCGATCTCTGAGCTAGTTCTTAGCTTTTAGCAGATACCCTAAGTGACCCCCTTTGGTGAAATATTGAGAAGATGGTCGGACATGGGTAATACACCCGCCTGGGCCTGTCTGTGTTACACTGCTCTCTACCGGCCTGCTCAGGAACTTTTTTTTATCATGGTGGGAAATCTTCCCATGCTGGTTGTCATTGGCTTGACTCCCCAACCCACCCAAGCAATAATGCTGTTGGGAGCCTTTATGCACCCATGCCATGGGGCAGAGCTACTAGGTTTACCACCCGCTACTCCTGGCCCCTGCACAACCACAAACCCCCAGGCCACTTGCACGTTTCTGCTAAACCACCTTGTCTCTCCAAAGCCCCACTTATCCCCTCATGCCACCCTAGGTATCTTGCCCCACTCAGTTATAGCCCTTTATTCTCTGCTGCCCACCCTGTCTCCTTGGCTCGCCAGATGTATATATGGAGCACAGCTGGTGATGAGAAATAGGTAGCTGATGCGTCTGAGTAGTCATAGATTTTTAAGGCCAGAAGGGACCATTGTATCAGCTAGTCTGACCGTGACCTTCTGTCCACTATTCTTTGTGTAGCTCAAAACGTGTTCTGAATAAGAGGAATAACTTCTCTTTTTATGTATTTAATTTTTAACATTTCAGAAATGGCCTCGGGTTGGGATATTGAAAGAATGTGTATGACATTTGGAGTTTGTGAGGACTAATTTTTCAACTAGAGGAGTCCAAAGAAATGTTGGGAAAACAGCAAAATTTAAAAATAGGAGCATTTAAAAATGTTTTCTCTGGAAAAGTTAATAAATACTTTACTAGGAAAATTGTGTAGAAAATTCTGTTGTCCACTGAAGACTTATTACGCAAAATTTGTAGACTAAAGGTAAGCTTCCAAAAGTGCTTAGTGCTGGCCTAATTCTTCTCCTATTTAAGTTAATAGGGGTTTTACCATTTACTTCAGTGAGAGCAAAGTTAGACCAATGTTGAAAACTCTCTCCTGAATTTAATCTTTTAAAGCATTTTATTCCAGCTTTAATTTCAGATTTCGTGCAACTTCTACAACGTTACCAATGCCTCCATAATCCATGTATTATGTGTGTGTGTATACAAATACATTTTCATAAATTTCATAAATTTTCCCCTAATGTTTTGATAGAGGTTCTTTCTGAGTCTGGGGGCCGCGGGCATATGTTGTGCTATGCCCGGTGATAATGTAGAAATGACAGATTCTTCTTTGTAAAATACTATGCTTCATCATGACCTTGGCCAATTGCCTATGCACAGTGTCTGATTTATTGAAAATATGTTTAAAAAGGTGAAAATTAATAATGTTATGAAGAAACATTACCATGTGTGCCATTTTATAAATTACCATTTCCTGGCTGTTTTAATCCTTTATATTCATTAACTGCTAAAAGACATCTGTCCAAGCTAGGATAAAGTGGGGGCTTTGTGCATGGATTTTTTTTTTTAAACGTATGCCAGTATTTCACCAGAACATGACACAAGAGGCTGGGAGTGGAGAAAGGTCAGAAACGGGAAATTGTTTTTCACTTGCTCTAAGGGAGGCTTAACTAACTTGAACTAATTTTGTTATAACAAATGGATTTTGGAAGGGGAAAATGTGTGCATTGTATATCGGCCTAAATTGAATTTAAACAAGTGAGTTTCAGATCCCTTGAAAGTGATTTATAATAGGCTGATGTATTCATAACTAGAACAGCACTGCTGGGCAAGGCTAAAATGAATCATATGAAGTATCACCGCTAGCTAGTGTTATAAATACGAGTTTTTAAAAAAATCAAGATTTGACAGTTTGTCCCTTTCTAATGTGTGGAGTGAAAGATGCATCCCTTCAGATTAAGGGCAGGGTTCTGAATAGAACGCAGTTAGTGCCATTATGAAACAGTAATTCTAGCACAGCTGGTTTATTATGTTAAGACTGGCCGGCTCCCAGGACTTCTGAGAAATGGCAAATTTAACTTGCCAAAATGGCAACCACATGCACTAACCTATTGCCAGTTTTCTTGGGCACCTTGCCATAGTCTATACAATCCCAACTGTTTTCATAGTGATCAGAATTTCAAATGAGTCAATATTGGCAGCAACATCATTTTGAGTAAACAACTCTGATATTCTGTGGTGTCCTCATTTAAAAGATACAGGCTTTTCTAATGAGCAGCTGCTGCTGAGGCCAATCTCAGAAGTCTTTGGTAACTTTTTTTTAAAAATTGCACTCCACCTGCCTGGTTTAATTGCTTTCGTGTGTTCAAGTGGAAGAAGGAAAGAGGAAAATGTTTATGCATAGTTGGATTTGATTCAGTGTCAAGGTTAAGGGATAAATTACTATTTTCATTGGTAAACCTCAAATTATCCTACTAGTATTCTTTGCGCCAGGTATTAAAAAAGACTGGTCTCCTGGCACGCATTGTCCATCCTTCTATAACTGTGGGGAAACACAGATGTGAACTGTTCCCTATGATTTTAATTCAGCTTTAGAGGCCGAAGATTTTCCTTAATATGTTTACTAAAGACCTGTGACAGAGAATTCTGCAGGAGCAGGGCTGAGAAATGTTTGGCTCTAGAATCAGGACCATGCTTTGGAAATAGAATTAAGCTTCATCAGAGCTGAGCTGTAGAAATGCCAGGCAGAGGTTGGAGCCAAGGGAGTAAAAATTGAACTTTGGTTCAAATTTAGTTTTAATTAGCAGCAGAGAAGTCCCTAATCTCAGTGTGTGTTAACCAAGATTTTTACAGATCCCACAGGAATGTCACACTCACAGGGACAATGTCTCCATATATGTTTGTACTGTGCATTGCAGAATTGGGGTGCAATGCTGGTTTGGGTCTTTGGATGCTATTGCAATATACATATTAAATAATCTACCTGTTTTAAAAAAGCCTGTAAGTGAAAAGAACCCTGCAATTTAGGAATGTTATTCCCCTAGTAAAGAGGCCAAAGTGTCTTCTGCTTTTTTTCTTTTTGTAAATGTATTTTAAACAAAAAATATATTGAATTGACTGTGTATTTAGTGCTGGTGAATGGCATTGAAGTGCCAAACTAGGGAGTCAAGGGACTGTCTTTACTCACAGAAGAGGTACAACACATACACTGGGCTAGTGCAAGCTTTCCTTACAGGTCCAGGTAGGACCAACTCAGAAGGGATAGGGGTATTTCAGTCTTGGTCCTCCTTGGAGAGCTACCAAACAAAGTGGCAATTAATGGCAGTTGGCATAGTATTTTTTGTGTTATGGACACGTGTCTGCTAATAGCTGGGCCAGTATTTACCCTATCTATTTCACAAGGATCACTGAATGTTCATTAGGTGGCCATAACCAAACCAATCTGGATTTGAACCAATGACCTACAGGTGGAAAGCTCTGATTCTCACTATCAATCCTCTGAGTCACAGCTCCTTTTAAAGAACATGAATAAAGTATTAATTTACCCTGTGTGTTAACATTCTTTTTTGCTGCTGTCTTTCAGGGTTGTACGAAGTGGCAGACCTCTTAGAGTGTGAGTTTGGGGCCTTCCGTGGTATTTGAGCGAATATTGTTGTCTGATTCTGAATGATGTCAGACCAGGATTTGGCAGATGTGGTTCAGATTGCAGTGGAAGACTTGAACCCAGATCATCCAGGTACAGTAGGGGGTAGCATTGACACAAGGAAGAGTAGTGAAATGTTACCTTCTAAACAGGGAATAAAAATCACTGTTGGACTCCTTTTACAAATTCAAAATGGCACAAAAGTTCCCTAGAGAATTTAATTCTGCCTTTAAAAATGAGTTTGTTAACATTACATTCCAGTAACTTTATCAACATGGCCTGAATTTAATTTCATCTTGTTGAATTCAGATCAATTCTCCAATTTGTCAAAGTAATTTTGAATTCTAATCCTGTCCTCCAAAGTGCTTGCAATCCCTCCCATCTTGGTATCATCTGCAACTTTTATAAACATATGCTCCACTCCATTATCTAAGTCGTTAATGAAAATATTGAATATTACTGGGCCCAGGACAGATCCTGTGGGACGCCACTAGATATGTCTCCCCAGTTTGACAGTGAACCATTGATAACTATTTGAGTTTGGTCTTTCAACCAATTTAATCTAGAACACATTTGCTTATGAGGATGTCATGTGGGACTGTCAAAAGCCTTACTAAAATCAAGATATATCATGACATTCTGCACTCAGCATTTTAGTGTTGCTCTTTATGAATACGGCATTAGAATTATTTCATACTTTCTCATAATATTGAGATGATTTTCCTCATTCAAAAGTAAGTGTATTACCAGTATCGCAGTAGTTTCTCCCCCTTGAGATAAGATCACCCTTATTTTTTCTGAGATATTTAAGAAGCTAATATGCAATACATCATACTTAAGTTGTACATGGACATACCATATATGTACAGTGCTGGATATTTTCATTAGTCCATGTGATGTATTTTAATACTTAGGACTGACATTGTTTCAGAGAGAAATATGAGAGCATATAATGGATCAAAAATTGAAATATTCAAAAAGTGCTTTTCTTATGAAGTGGCAAATAGCGTGCTGACCCATTGTTGTAACATTTTAAAATAAATAAGTAAATAACTGCTCTGCGTAAAGCTAAGTCAGGCTAGAGCTGTTTTTCTCTGTGCTGCTGGATTCTTTCCGTTAGTCACTTCAGTGTCTTCATATTTTATTTTGCCCCCAGAATTGTAGTGTGACAATGCTTACTTTTGCTTGCAGTTGTATTGGAGAACCATGAGGTGACAGATGAAGATGTAGAGCCTGCTCTGAAACGCCAACGGATAGAAATTAACTGCCAGGATCCCTCTATTAAGGTTGTGATAATATACTATTCTGTTGTTCAGAAGATCAAATACACGCAATTGCTTTTCTTTGGGGGGGAAAAGTACGATAAAAGCAGAGGATGGATAATAAATATTAATAGTATATTTAAATGTGAACTGGGGGAGGGCGGGTGGTTACCCTTTCTGAAAATGTTTTAGAATTATTATTATTTTAATTATTTATCATTATTTATACGACTATAGTGCTATGAGTTATGGATCAGGTCCCCAGTGTAATAAGCAGAAAAAACACCGGAAAATAAAAAGGTTCCTCCCTTAAGGACTCACAATCTAGGTGGTGATGTCCGTAGTGATTGAGAAAGGAGGTAGTGGGGAAGGCTTGTGGGGAGGGGGAGAAGAACTCTATTTTAGCTATGTTGTGCTTGAGCTGATTGCTAGATTTCCTTAAGGAGATCTGAGAGAGAGAGGCCTAGATTCCAGTTTGGACAGAAGGAGACAGGCCTGGAGTAGAGAGGTAGATCTGTGAGTCGTCAGCATAGAAATGTTAGTTGAATTTGTTTTGTGTGGATGATATCACCCGGAGATGAGGTGCAGAGGGAGAAGAGAAGGGGACAAGTACGGAGTTCCATGGATCCCCCATGGAAAGCTGTAGAGGGGGATGAGGAAGACCCTCCTAAGGACACAGTGAAGAAGTGATTAGAGGTAGGAAGAGAACCACGAGTGGAAGTCACAGAAGCCAAGTGAGGACAAGATTTCAAGAATATGTGCATGGGTGACAGTGTTGAAAGCAGCTGTGACAGGTCAAGGAGATGAAGATGAAATACTGATTTTGAGCTTTAACTAGGAATATGTCATTAAAGACTTTGGCGAGAAAAGTTTCAATGGCATGCAAGGACTGGAAGCCAGATTGGAGAGGGTCTAAGATGGAACTGGAGTGGAACTTTTAATAATATATGGAGATATTCCTATCTCATAGAAGTGGAAGGACCTTGAAAGGTCATTGAGTCCAGTCCCCTGCCTTCACTAGCAGGACCAAGTACTGTCCCCTGACAGATTTTTGCCCCAGATCCCTAAATGGCCCCCTCAAGGATTGAACTCACAACCGTGGGTTTAGCAAGCCAATGCTCAAACCACTGAGCTATCCCTCCCCCCCGAATCAGTCTTCAGACAGTGATTGTAAACAGCACATTCAGTGATTTTAGGAAAGGGAGAAAGGAAGTGGGGTAGTAATGGGAAAGGCAAGCTGGGTCATGGATGGGAGTTTTTAAGATGGGAGAGACTGAATAATGCTTGTTTGTATGGGGAAAGAGCCAGAGGAGAGTGAGAGGTTAATGAGCAGAATAAAGGAGGAGAGGAGAGTAGGCATGAAGAAGATTAGGAAATGGGATGGGATGAGGTCACTGGGATTAGAGGAGGAGGGCAGATGAGAACCTTCTGCCTCCCTGACAGGAGAAAAGGAGAGAATTGTAGGAGGGGAAGGAAAGGCAAGCTATAGGGAGGGGGAAAGTCTCATCAAATTTGTCAGTTTTCTCTTGGAAGAAATTGGTGAGAGCCTGTGTGTTTTATTGGTAGTTAGCACAAACAGCCATATGGCTTAAAACCTGGAGGATTGCTAAGTAGCTCATTATCTTCCAGAGCCAAATCAGCTCGGTTACCTTTTAACAATTCTTTTAAAATTATAGTTTTCTTTGAATCAGTCCAGCCACATATGACTTGATTTCCCTGTGCTCACAGACCTTCCCCACCTCTCCCACATCTGTTTCTTATTGGTAGTGTATATTGATAATGTTTCAGTCTTGAGCACCAACAAACATGTAGATAGTATTCTGCTACACAGACTGGTGTATATAGTCTTACCTTCTTAAGATTGCCCTAGAAGCTGTGAAGATCAGACATATGTTCCCAAATTAAGAGTACAAGCTGGCCAGCAGCATTATCAAACAGTTCTATACTGCTCATTTTATACAATGTTTTCTGTAAGCTAGGCTAGTTGTGTAAATTTAATTTTAGATGGAGGCCACTAGGTGGCATGCTGGCTGTTTCTTAAAGTCAATTCAAGGTGTATGTGTTATCACTAGGGCAGTCAGTTAATCGCAGTTAACTCCCGTGATTAACTCAAAAAAATTAATTGCAATTAAAACAATTAATCACAATTAATCACAGTTTTAATCACACTGTTAAACAATTGAATACTAATTGAAATGTATTAAATATTTTGGATGTTTTTCTACATTTTCAAATATATTTATTTCAGTTACAACACAGAATACAAAGTGTACAGTGCTCACTTTATATTATTTTTATTACAAATATTTGCACTGTAAAAATGATAAAAGAAATAGTATTTTTCAATTCACCTTATACAAGTTACAACTGTAGTGCAATCTCTTTATCGTGAAAGTGCAATTTACAAATGTAGATTTTTTTTTGTTATATAATTGCACTCAAAAATAAAACAATGTAAAACTTTAGAGCCTACAAGTCCACTCAGTCCTACTTCTTGTTCAGCCAGTCGCTAAGACAAACAAGTTTGTTTACATTTACGGGAGATACTGCTGCCTGATTCTTATCTGCAATGTCACCTGAAAGTGAGAACAGGCATTTGCATGGCACTTTTGTAGCCAGCATTGCAATGTCAGATATCTAAACATTCGTATGCCCTTTCATGCTTTGGCCACCATTCCGGAGGACATGCTTCCATGGTGATGGAACGTTAAAAAAAAATGCGTTAATTAAATTTGTGACTGAACTCCTTGGAGAAGAATTGTATGTCTCCTGCTCTGTGTTTTACCTGCATTCCACCATATATTTCATGTTATAGCAGTCTCGGATGATGACCCAGCATGTTCTTCGTGTTAAGAACACTTTCTCTGCAGATTTGACAAAACACAAAGAAGGTACCAATGTGAGATTTCTAAAGATAGCTACAGCACTTGACCCAAGGTTTAAGAATCTGAAGTGCCTTCCAAAATCTGAGAGGGACGAGGTGTGGAGCATGCTTTCAGAAGTCTTAAAAGAGCAACACTCTGCTCCAGAAACTACAGAACCCGAATCACCAAAAAAGAAAATCAGCCTTCTGCAGGTGGCATCTGACTTAGATGATGAAAATGAACATGCATTGGTCTGCACTGCTTTGGATTGTTCTTGAGCAGAACCCATCATCAGCATGAACGCATATCCTCTGGAATGGTGGTTGAAGCATGAAGGGACATATGAATCTGGCACGTAAACATCTTGCAACCAGAAATACCAAACCCATGAAAAAAACACAGAAATTGGGCTGGTTTTTGGCTTAATTGGCTTGTGAGTTGCTTGTTGGCTGGTTTTTGGCTTGTAGCTTGTTGCTTGTTGTAGCTTGTTGCTTCTTTTTTTTGGTTGGCTTCCGGCAAGCAGGGGCAAGGGGCAAGCAAGGGTAAGTGGGGGAGAGAGTCAGGGGTGCACAGTGAGCCCACCACAGTCCCAGACTGCACGCCGGGGGGATCTAGTCGCATAGCGTGTTGGGGTTCTTAGGGATTGGCTTGTTTTGGCCTTGTTTTGAAATGAGATTGGCTTGATTTTTGGTTTATTGTGAATGTTGGGGTGCTTATTTACCACGTGAAAGTTGGCAAATGTGCGTTGCAACACCGGCTACAACAGTGCCATGCGAATGCCTGTTCTTATTTTCAGGTGACATTTTAAACAAGAGGTGGGCAGCATTATCTTCTGCACATGTAAATATACTTGTTTGTCTGAGCGATTGGCTGAACAAGACGTAGGACTGAGTGGACTTGTAGGCTCTAAAGTTTGATATTTTATTTTTGAATGCAGTTATTATTTTGTGCATAATTCTACATTTGTAAGTTCAACTTTCATGATAAATATATTGCACTACAGTACTTGTGTTAAATGAATTGAAAAACACTGTTTCTTTTATTTTTACAGTGCAAATATTTATAATAAAAAATAAATATAAAGTGAGCACTATACACTTTATATTCTGTGTTGAAATTGAAATCAATATATTAGAAAATGTGGAAAACTTCCAAAAATATTTAAATAAATGGTATTCTATTATTGTGTAACAGTGCGGTTAACTGTGATTAATTTTTTTAATCGTGCAATTAATCACGATTAATTTTTTTAATCACTTGACAGCCCTAATTATCACTGTTTAATTGCATAGTTTCCTCCAGAAACATCTTGCAGAATATGCCTTTCAAAAATGGATATATTTGCTTAGGAAAACATTTCTTATTTCTTTCTTTGCATATGTCCAAGTTAGCTGTTTGATATAGAATGAAAGTCCGCTACATTTGTTGCCTTTGAGGTTATGTTATTTGTTTTAATGTATTGATACGATCATTCTACACATTTGTAATCAGCTAACTTTATCTTTTTGGGGAGATCTTATCAAACTTATCCATGAGTGTGTTGAAGCATGTTTATAACCTTTTCTTTTTTATACATGAGAGAGCGAGATGTTTTGGCTTGTCATCTTAAACTTTGGTGTGTCAGGTGAAATCACATTAATAAGATGATAAGGTAAAAAATTGTTCAGTTTGGATGCTGTTGGCTTCTAAATAAAGAATGACAGGAAGTCTGTGAATGGTAATAATGCTGCTGGATTTCATCAGTTTTAAGGACGGTCAAATTTTGTGACTAGAAAGGTTGATAGTATCCCTTGAATTGTTTGCCAATCATATTTAGGTGGCTCTTGCTACATGTATGTTGCTGAAGATAAATTTGTAAGTTTCTAAAAATGGCTCTTTTTGCCTTCTCTCCTCCTCAGTCATTCCTGTATTCCATTAACCAGACAATATGCCTACGACTGGATAGCATTGAGGCAAAGCTGCTTGCACTAGAGGCTACCTGCAAATCATTGGAAGAGAAATTGGACCTCGTCATGAACAAACAGCATAGCCCTATCCAAGTCCCCATGGTGGCGGGTTCTCCCCTTGGTGCTACACAGACGTGCAATAAAGTGCGATGGTAAGAAAAGAACAGGCCAGTCATCAATATACCAATGTACTTTTTCAATACTATTCCAAATCCATCTCTCTGGCAGTACTAAGCTCTGCAGCTTTCTGTATACCTGTCAGGAGCTTGGTATTTTGGTTAGAATGTAGAATTAATTCATCTTGAAGGCAATTTCTATGCCAGTTCATGACGTTACTTCTATTTAGACTGAGACTAAACACATCACATTGGTGCATGAACGGCTTGGAACTATTTCCACATTTCATTTTGATTTAAACCAGACTGATTCATCCTTCCTTTGGAGAAGTCGCATCAAATATTAGATGTATTTTTTAAGCTTTTCTTTTCTTTATTTATATTAATATTTGTAGTTAATGTGTTTATTGATTGTTTAGGTCATATAATTCTAATCACTTCTCATTTTATTTTTATCTACTACAAATTAAACAGAATTGCTTAGTTACATGTGCCTATTCCCTAAAAATTCTCAGTAGAATAATATCTAGTGTTTATTTCTTAGATAGAATCATAGAGGTTAGAGATGGAAAATACCTATTAAATCACCTGATCCATTTCACTGCAGACTTGGCCTACAGTACATTGACTTGTGCATTGTCTAGTATGGTTTTAAATGTCTGAAGCATTGGTAGTCCACCCCTTCACTTTGAGTATTCGTCCAGTCTAATAGATTTGACTGTCAAAGGGTTTTGTGTAATGATGAGCCTAATTTTTCCCCATTCATAATTTCATTTAGTTTTCCTAGATATGCTCCCATAAATAATTTGACCTAAATAATTAATCTTTATCCTTGTTTACATATTTGTAATATTTATAGAATATTTTCATAATCCATATCCTCCTTGGTCAATTTGTAGCCAAGATACACATATTTAACTTTGCCTTTATAAGTCCATTTTTCCAGCCTCTGATCGTTTTCATTACTCTTCTCTGAACGCCGAGTTTCTGAATATTTTTCTGACCTATGATACTCAGAAATAAACACAATATTCTAGGTGCACTAAAGACTTATATAAAAAAGCTATTAACTCCTTGCTTCATATTGTGAGGCCCATGAATGTACAGGTTAAAAAAACAGCAATTTTGTCCTCCTTTTACTGCCATGTTGAACTGCAAATATCTGTCTAATTTGCTGGCCACTGTCATGTCTGGCTCCCCTTAAGCATTACTACTTTATAAGTAAATATGTCTTTCAGATTATATTTCCCCCAAGATACACGCTTACATTTTTGCATTTGTGTCCTGAGGGGTGTTTGCAGCTAGCCTCAATTTAGTAATGGCATTTTAACATGCTGTTTACACCCTCTCTCAGTTCATTAATGAAGTTGCTAAATCAGACCGGACCTAATGCTGATACCTTAAAAAAACCCCATAGATTCAGATATTTTACAGTCAGAAGGAACCATTATGATCATGTGATCATTCTTACTTACTGCATAACACAAGCCTATAATTTTGCCCAGTAATTCCTACATTGAGCCCAATAACTTGTGGTGGAAATAGAGTATATATTTTAGAAAGACATCCAATCTTGATTTAAAGACTTCAAATGATGGATGTTCCTTAGTAAATTGTTTCAATGGTTAAAATGCATCTTTATTTCTAGTTTGCATTTGTCTAGGCTTCAACTTCAACTTTATTCTACAACTAGATAGTGTGCTGATCACACACAACTCAAGTGACTTATTTGGGAGCAGTTGAGTGCCCAGTACTTTTGAAAACAGGCAGCTTATTTAGGTACCTAAATATGAAGTTTGGAATGTAACTTTAGGCACCCTTTAAAAAAATATTGGCCTCTGCTGCTTTACTGGCAACAGAAGTTACTCATGGGGGATCCATAATTGTTAGGATTATTCTTTCTTTGAAACAGGTACCTCATAATTGTCTATGATCTTAAGAAATAATTGTCAGCAATAGGTAATTCCCTTAATAACTAAGCGCATTTATCAGACTGTGGACTTGGATGGCAGGTGCTGAAATGTTGTATGTTAAAACATTCCAAGTATCCCTTCGCCCACTCTTTATCATTATTGTTACAGGGACTTCCTTTCTTATTATTCAAACTATTTGTATATATATGTTTTTGTTAAATACAGATTTTTAGAAAGGAATTCAGGGTCCTGTATATAATTTAAAACTGTCCCCTTATACACAAAACCGTCCCCTTATACACAAAACATACATTTAAAAGATTTATTCACAAGTATGTGATCTGGTCAGGAACCTATTGATGGATATCCAGTGAGCATTATCCTTCATCAGTAGGTTTTTCTAATTATACTGTTTTAATTCTTTAATGGATTTAGTGTTCAACCTGAGGCTGCGTTCTCTATCTAAGGCCATGCATGCCTGCTGTAGGCATTCCTATGAAGTTTAGCAGTTAATCTCTCACTTTAGGATTTCAGATTTTTGTGACTATTTTTCTAGTAGTCTGAAAACATTTTAAGTGATGAGGTCCCTACCACCCTGCTTCACGTATACTTTTCAGAATTATAACTGAACTAAATGATCTTAAATACTTTGTGCATTTGTTATTAAATACCGGAGAAAATGGATTCCCGATCCAATGATTTCCAGCTAGCGTGTGGCTAATTAAAAGCTAATAGCTTCTTCGCTGCTCAGGGGAGAAGGTAGGGGGAAGAGATACTTGGTATAGCTGTGTCTGAGTGTGTTTAAAGCATTCAGTTGGTTTTTCTATTTTGTAGAATTACTTTTGCCCTTTGATTTTAATTAAAGATATTTAGCAAGATACCCAACAAACAGAAGCATTCCCTCCATTGATTATTTTAATGAAATATGAGTGACAGGTATAGTACATCAATTTAAAAAAGTTTTAAATTCTTGACAGCAAGTAATAAATTGTTAGGAATATCTTCAGCTTTGTTGTCAAGACAACATTGACTTTCCCTGAAGTTCAGTTCTATTTCTGGGCTATATAACCAAAAAGAAAAATAGGAGTGTATTTTCAAAGGACACATGTGTTTAACTTACAGATCATTTCTGCTTTAACAAAGCTTCTGGAGAGTAGGTGAAGAGCTGTCAGAGACTCATTCACTTGGAAAGGATCCAGACCTGGTTCTGAGCCAGCCCAGCTTTGTTAATGGCTGGCTCAGTTTCACTGTGATAGGATGTATCACTAAATTCCCTATCTCTCATCTCATAGAAACTGGTTCCACTTGTTGATTATTTCTAATTAAAAACCTGCACTGACTGTTCTGTTGTAGGACTCTCTCTTTATGTTCTCCCCCTCCTTAAAACACTGATGGTGGTGGAGAACTGCCAACTTCAGTTGGTATTTCAGACACAGATTTACAGATTCTACACCTGAATGAGATCCTTCAACCCCTTTCTCCTCCTCCTGCCATTACACTAATACCAGTTCTACCATTGTAATAAAACCATTGTGTGCAGATAGAAGAGCTATATCAACCAGATGGTGTTACACTTCACAACAGTATCTTAGTTGTGTGCCAGCAACACAGACTTTCCCTTTTTCCCCTAGTAAATTCTTTAAGGTTGTGATATCTCCTCTTTCCCCCAAGCAACTTTGAATGTTGTGTATTTTATTTGATGATTAGTTGCTTATATTAATGTGATACAGATTGGCCATAATCAAGGTTCATTTGTTACAGTATTGTATATAGTAGAGTGTATAAATTATAAATTCACACATCAATTTTATTGCTCTGTGATATTTTGCTATTTTTAAATACTTGTTTGTTTCCTAAGATATGTCCGTTTCAAGTGAGTCTAGGCCATCTTGTAATGAGAACAAGGGTGACTTGGACACGAGTTATTTTTTCCCCCCAAGTCACCTTGTGGTGGGATCTGACAACTATAGTGGAGCAGCAGAGTTCATAGCTAAGGATCCTAGATCAGGCCATCCTAGATTATGATTTGGAATGTCATACTACCTGCTTCTGCTGCAGAGACCAGAACAAAATTACACAAGGCTTGTTTAAAAGATTGAGTGATATAGTATAATCTGGCTATGCAACTGATGTTTTATAGAGCCAGGAGTCTCACTTATGTAAAAATTGGCAGCTTGAAGCTCAACTTTCTATTGTTTTCCCTAGTAAGCTTAACATGCTGATTTATTGGGATAACTCATGCTTTCCTCCTTTTTTTAAAAAATGCCAGTGTGTAGTTTCCAAGTTTTTAAAATTCTCATTAGGGAAATGAAGCAGAAGTTTCAAGGAGATTTGCAATAAATCACAGACCTCGCTACATTATTAGCTTTCAGAGCAGAAATTTGTTGCATTCAGAATCTGAATCTGATTTCTATCTTTATTAAGCATAGGATAATTGATATATCAGGGTAGAACTTTTCTAACATTCTTTCTTGATTTTATTTTGTTATTCTTCAAGACTTGCTGACACCTCTTGGGAAAACTACAAAATATTGAAAAATGACTATTTCACGTGCTTTTGGTGTTTTCACTAAATACATTGCATAAAAGCTGAAGTCTTGTTCCCACAGTTGCTCTGCTCCTCTTAACTCCCACCTGATGTCATGAAACTCTATGACACATCAACTAACTGCAGTGGAGATGGATTTGGTGTTACTCTAAAAGATTATAATCTTGGGTAGCAAACAAGCTGCATGAACAGGTGGAGTCTTGAGAAACAAAAAAGATTAATCTTCAGAACTCTTAGTAGAAAGGATCAGCTAAAGAAGTGACAGAAAATCTGACACACAAGAGGAATTCTTTCTAAGCAGAATGTTATTGAGTTTTCCATCAGCAGTCGGTAGGTTTTTTAAAAGGGACTTAGACAGTAAATAAACACAAATAAGGCTTGCAATCATTAAAACTTAATAAAAGAGACATTTTCTTAATGCTTAGTTACTTCTGTTTAAAAATGTGTTTTTCAACCTTATCTATGAAGCCAGGAATATGATGGTTCCATATTACTGTTAATATGAATTAATCCCCCCCCCCTTTTTTTTTTTTTCAAAATTAGTGGAATAGAAAGATGTTCTTAGGCTGTATACAGAATTGTGTTTAACTGTATAGAGCCTTAAAATAGCCAAGAACAGTAGTACAGTAATGTAATAAATATCTTATTAGTAGGAGAATGTGTATTGTTTTGGTGTTCTGAGTCTTGTCTCGTCTGATGTCATTCAGCCTCTCACTCACTCTGTCCAGAATCTGACTGGTTCTATGTGTCTGCCTTCATCATTTTTCTGTAGTATGGCCATCAGCAATCCCTTACTTTTGAGATAACATGCAACCAAAACTTTCAATAGCTTCCATAAGATTATTGGAGAATTTAAGGTAGTTCCTTCAGTTTGCTGTAGTGCAACACTTGATATCACTTAAATGCAACCTCAAACAGAAAGCTGCAAACTTGGAACGTGTTCAGACAGAAGAGAGGTGGTTCATAGATTTACTAACTAAATATATGGACCTGATAGTGCAATGAAACTCATGTTCGTATATCTTTTAAAACATTTCCCCTGGAAAAATTCAACCTAGATGCAGCATTTTTTTTGGTTAGCATCCTGGTGTTACCCAGTTTCTCAACTGGGTTAATCTAGGTAAAAGCTGTTCAAAGGAATGGCTTCCAGTCATACAGTGAAAAAAATCAGCTCACCGCTAATGGTAGTTTACCAAGATTTCCTTCTCTTTAAACTGTTACAAAGATGCTGTTCACACTGTAAGACTGAAGTCATATATTACTTTATCCTAGATCATAATGAAATCTTGGTATTTGCCACTAACTTACTACCAACACCTCTTCTCAATCCTCAAAGTGTCCAGTCGGTAGATTAGATTGCCCAGCATGTGAGATTGAGCTCTTTGAGTTGGTCAGCCCTGTTGCTATGCGCTTGGATGAGAAGTGGAGGAAGTTCTCTGTTCTCTTTGTGGTGGTGGTGGGGAGTCTGATTTGTACCTGAAATTTGGCACATACCTAGACTGGGTGTGGTTGATTCTTTATCATAGGGGCTTCTAGTTAATTGGTTAATGATGCCGACCACTGGTTAAAAATCAACATTGTAGTTTTATATTTTTCTGTACAGAACATGGACTGCAAGGCTAATTGCACTGCTCAACATTGTCAAAAGATCTCGAGTGACATCCATGAATAGGAAGATTTTCTCATGTTGAGAAGGAAAGGGGTGGTGGTGTCACCTTTTAAAAATGAAATTACTCTCCATAGACTCTTCTCCAGCATACCACGTAGGTAGAGTCTGTCAACTTACATTTCCCACCCCCCCAAAAGCAGTGTTTGTAGTTTTTGACTAAGGTTGCTAAATAGAAAACAAAAGGGGCATGACACAGTTCCACCACTAGGTGGTATATGCAAACTTGTTTTTATTGTTTTTATATGAGGTGGTGTTTGTCCTCTAGTCAAATAAAATCTGTCAACAGAGTGGGTTAGGTTTTGATTAATAGGATTTATTCTTCTAGTATGTATCTCCAGTGTGCCAACTGGAATGCCTTTTGGCTTTGGATTTCCCCAGTTCAAGGAGTTCAAGAACTATATTTCTGGACAAATGTTTTTTTGTTTTCAAGTTGTTTTGTATTCCAGTGATATGGCAAATTAAAATTTAAGAGAGAGATTAATTTAAATGGATTTGCAAAGCATTGCAGCAAGAAAACAGAATTAGAGTACAGTTGTAATTCAGGAATAAGAGAAAAGACTGTAAGATAAACTACTGCCTTGAAGGTCTTTAAGAAAAAACAAAACATGAACAAAAATCCAGTCTATAGAAATAGAATTACAACTAGAATCCTAAGAAAAAAGTAATTAAACTATATATAATATGAAAAAAATATTTTCTATCAACTACAATAGGAGTAACTAGCCTTACACACATGCTTATGTGCTTTGCTGGACTGGCTCCTATAGCATCAGTGAACTAACAAATGTAGCTCCCAGACCTCTGCAGTTCTCAGTCAACAAAACTGGTGTACAAACAAAGCTATTTTAACTTAATTGCTATGGGCCCATATCTGTAGCTCCAGCCTACACAAAGTTCCTTTTAAAAATCAGTGGGATTTTTGCATGAAAATCAGCTCCTGAAAGGGCATGATTGTTCAACCCTCATGTGAACAATTCTTAATCACACAAGTTATCCCACTGATGTTAATGCATGGGAAAAGATTGGTTGAGTGGGTCTATAATCTGTGCTGAACAAAATCCATTTTGTTAATTTTAGATCTGTTCGCAAAATGAGGGAATAAAACCAGTATTGCAAAATGGAAAAGGACTATCTTCAGTGTGAAAAAAGATATCTCCAAGTTTCCAGAATGTTACAAAAATAAAATGGGAAAAACCTTCAAAACTAGATAATGTCTTGCTCTTGTAAAGATAAATTGTATTTTTCATAATGAAGTACACCTTAATATTTTTTTAATATGAACATTATTTTAAACTATTAAAAAATACAGAGCAACTCCTGCAATTTAGGCTGGTGGTGAAGGTTAGTAGCATTATTGAGATGACTTTGGAAGAGAAGGAAGTTAGTGATTATGTCCTTAGAATTGCAGCTGTTCCTTGGAGGATTTAGTGCCTATTTGTTTCTGTGATATTCCATGCCAGGGGAAATACTGTGGCTCCTAATAAAGGGATGGATGAAAATCCAAAGACACTGCAGTAGTAGCACAGTCATTCTTGGGAAGATGATTGCATATTTGACAGTGCTGTTGGAATGTAAGGAAGGACTATTTTAATTTAGTCTTTTTGAAGCTGTTTAACAAATCAAAGACTGGAATGCTAAGAGTAGTCTAGTTGCGTATCTTTCCCCATATCCATGTCACCCAGAATAGCAGAGTTGTAGTTTCTCTTGGATTCAGTCTGAACAAGTTCTTGGCCTAGTTAGTAAACCTCCTCATTTATCACACGAAGACTTCAGAGACATGTTTGAAAAGTTTGATGTTGATTCTTCCTTTGATGGAGCATGGAGTTACTGATTTATATTGATTACATACCTCGCAGGCCAAGCCACTCTGTGTGTCATGTGTGTGTATTCATGCTCCAGATGAGGTGGACCTGCATCATTCTTTGTACTTAAATGCAGCACAATTCTGCACTGAAAACATTTTAGACCAATTCTTCTGTTTGGTTTTTGATATTTTATCATTCATGCTAGTTTTAAGATGCACAGAAGCACTCTTCTAAACTACAGTTAGATCCTGATTCTGAATATTAGAGCTGGATACTAGGTACTTCTGAATTTAACCTTTCCCATTTCCTTTATTTTAGTTATATGAAGTCTTCATAAATTCAGACTTAGTTTTTGTGTTATGAATTGTTGAACAAATACTGAAATGTTGTATGTTTTATCATTAGTGTAGATTGCACTTTTTTGAGTGATTGCTCATGTTGATTCCAACTAGGTGTATGCATGCCACGTGCAGTCGCCGGAAGGTTTTTCCCCTAGGTACCCATTAGGTCAGCTGTGGAATCCTCTGGAGTTGTTACTTCATGGCGGTGTATGTAGGTCCTTGCCGACCCTCCGCCTCTTCAGTTCCTTCTTGCCGCCAGTGACGGTCATTGGAGCAGCTCCTCTCTTGCTAACAGCTAGCGATCCCATACTGGACTTTTTCTCATTACCTGTAAATAGTACCAATGGCTGGCAGCATGGTACCCCTGGAATCCTTGGGGGTACACCCAGCCTTCCCAGGCCGCCCAGTCAGTGGAGGGGCCATCAGCCGCAGCATCCTGCCCTCCTCCAGAGGTGGAGGCCCCACACGGCAAGACCCCCCCAGGCCCATGAGGACTTAGGGGAGCAGCTAGTTGGACCACCAGGATATGTGGTGGATTCCTCGGCGCTGGCTTCGTCCTCCTCATTGCTGGATGAAGTGATTATGGGTCCCCCTCACCCAGTTCCGCAAGATGACGCCAAGGCTCATCAGGAGCTTTTGAAGAGGGTTGCCTCTAACCTGGGGCTCCAGGCAGTTGTCGGACTCACTGTTCGACATCCTTTGCTCCATGGCACCCACTAGAGTGGCTTTACCCCTACACGGGGGGTAATCCAAAATAATTAATGCCCTATGGCAAACCCCCTCCTCCCTACCACCCATCTCAAAAAGGGCTGAGCATAAATATTTTGTGCCAGCTAAAGGCTATGAGTATCTCTATACTCACCCATCCCCAGACTCACTCATAGTTGAGGCCGTTAACCAGAGGGAGAAGCAGGGTCAACCCGGGGCTACGCTCAAGAATAAAGACTCGAAGAGACTGGATCTGTTTGGGCGAAAAATGTATTCGTCTTCTAGCCTTCAGTTGAGAGTGGTCAACACCAAGCCCTCCTTGACTACAATATGTGGCAGTCTGTGGCCAATCTGTGGCAGTCTGAGGTCTCACTGCCGGAAGGGTCCAGGAAGGAATTCCGGGCGATCCTCGAAGAGGGCACAGCTGTAGCGAGAGTGGCCCTCCCAGCATCCTCGGATGCAGCAGATTCCGTGGCTCGCACCATGGCCTCGGCAATCTCTATGCGAAGGGTGTCCTGGCTGCTCCTCTTGGGTCTGTCAATGGAGGCTCAGCAATCGATGCAGGATCTCCCCTTCGACAGCCAGGCCCTGTTTGCAGAGCACATGGACAGTAAACTGCATGGCCTTAAGGACTCCCGCACTACCCTGTTAACTCTGGGGCTGTACGTTCCCAGTCCAGCCCATAAGCGGTTCAAACCGCAGACATCTCAGGGCCTGCCAGGAGCCCCCACATAAGAAGAGTAGGGGCTACAAGCGCTGGCTGAGCCACCTACCTCCTCCCTCTGCCCAGTTGGCCTTGACATGCAATAAGCAGGGTGGCAAGCGAGAATTTTGAAGGGGCGCTTGAGTGCATGGACAGCTGTAACTTCAGACCGCTGGGTCCTCAATACTGTGGCAGAGGGTTATACCCTACAGTTTACTTCTACCCACCCTTCCCACCCACCTTTCCTGTCCCTCTTCTCATGAGAGTCTTCTTGCGCAGGAGGTAAAGGGGTTGCTGCAATTGGGTGCGGTGGAAGAAGTTCCTCTCCAGTACAGGAACAAGGGGTTCTGTTCCCGGTACTTCTTAATCCCAAAGGCCAAGGGCGGTCTGTGGCTCATCCTGGACCTGAGGGACCTCAACAAATATCTAAAGAAGCTAAAGTTCTGCATGGTCTCCTTGGCTTCTATCATCCCCTCCGTGGATCCAGGAGACTGGTATGCTGCGCTTGACTTGAAGGATGCATACTTCCATATAGCGATCTTTCAAGATTACAGACGCTTCCTCCGGTTTATGGGGGGCCCCCACCACTGTCAGTTTGCGGTCCTCCCATTCGGCCTCGCGACAGCATCCAGAGTGTTTACCAAGTGCACGTCGGTGGTGGCTGCTTACCTCAGGCATCTGGGTAGCCAGATCTACCCGTACCTCGACGACTGGCTAGTCAAGGGCAACTCCAGGTCTCAGGTCCAAGAGGATGTTGCGGTGCTGCAAGCCACAGGCCGCTCCCTGGGCCTACTGGTGAACAACAAAAAGTCTACGTTAGTTCCAGTGCAAAGGATAGAGTTCATTGGAGTGGTGCTCAACTCCACCTGTGCCAGAGCGTTCCTGCCACTAGAAAGGTCCCAGACATTGATGGACCTCATCGTGGAAGTCTCTGCGTTTCCCCTAGGGTTTGCCTGCGCCTGCTGGGTCACTTGGCAGAATGCACATATGTTGTCCACCATGCCAGGCTCTGGATGTGACCCTGCAGCAATGGCTGGCGACGGTCTATTCCCAGTCCAGAGATCACCTGGACAAGGTTGTTACCATGCCCCCGATGGTACTGCGATGGTGGACAGATCTCATGACGGTCCTAGAGGGGGTTCCATTCGACACCCCTCATCACTCCATCGAGTTGGTATCGGACGCCTCGGACTTCGGCTGAGGCATGCACCTCGGTGACCTCTAGACCCAGGGCATGCGGTCTCTGGTGGAGATGATGTTGCACATAAACATCAAAGAACTCAGGGCGGTCTGCTTGGCATATGGAGTCTTCCTACCTTACCTGTCGGTCAAGGTGGTGAGAGTCCTGATGGACAACACAGCCTCGATGTTCTACATCAACAGGCAAGAGGGAGCATGTTCGTCGATGCTCTGCCAAGAGGCACTCCGTCTCTGGGACTTCTGCATCAGCCACAAAGTCCATCTGAAGGTTGTCACCTCTCTAGCATCAAGAACACGCTAGCGGATCACCTCAGCAGGGACTTCTCTCACCACGAGTGGTCGCTCCATCCGGAGGTAGCCTGCATGATCTTCCAGAGGTGGGGAGCTCCCCATGTGGACCTGTTCACCACCAGGCTAAACAGGAAATGCCAGCGGTTTTGTTCACGGCAAGGCCTGGGCAAGGACTCCCTCTCCGATGCCTTCCTCCTGTCATGGTCAGGGAACCTGATGTACATGTTCCCTCCAGTTCCTCTCATCATCAGGGTCCTAGCAAAGATCAAGAGAGACGAGGCACAGGTTATCGTGATCGCCCCGGTGTGGCCTCGCCAGCACTGGTTCGGCACTCTCATGAGCCTGGCAGTGGCCCCTCGCTGGCCCCTGCCCAACCAACTGGACCTGCTGTTACAGGACCACGGGCGGCTCCTGCAGCCCAACCTCGCATCCCTCCACCTCTTGGCGTGGATGTTGCATGGCTGAACCCGGAGGAGCGGAGCTGCTCAGATGAGGTCCAGCAGGTCCTCCTGTGAAGCAGGAAGCCCTCAACCAGACTGACTTACCTGGCCAAGTGGACGAGGTTTTCCTGCTGGACGTTCGTGTGTGGCATCTCTCCCTTGTGTTCTTCCGTACAGTTTGTCCTAGACTACCTGCTTCATCTGAGGAACCAGAGTCTGGCACACTCTTCTATTAGAGTGCATCTCACAGCCATCTCCACTTTTCACCCACCGATCCAGGGCCAGACGGTGTTTTCTCATATGACGGTCAGATTCTTGAGAGGCCTCGAGAGACTCTTCCTGCAGGTATGGACCCCTGTCCCACAGTGGGATTTTAACTTGGTCCTCTCCAGGCTCACGGGCCTGTCCTTTGAGCCGCTGGGCTTCTGCTCCCTTTCCCACCTGTCACGGAAGGTCGCTGTCCTGGTATCGGTGACATCGGTGAGGTGAGTCTCTGAGATTAAAGCCTTGACCTCAGAACCGCCGTACATGGATTCTACAAAGACAAGGTCGAGCTGAGGCCTCACCCGGCCTTCTGCCGAAGGTGGTGTCTACCTTCCATATAAACCAGGACATCTTCCTCCCAATGTTCTGTCCTAAGTCGCACAAGACCTGTGAAGAGAGGCGGCTGCATGCCCTGGACGTCCGAAGGGCCCTGACTTTTTATCTAGAGTTTACCAAGCCTTTCCATAAGTCAACTCAGCTCTTCATCGCCACAGCGGACAGGAGGAAGGGTCTTCCGGTGTCCTCACAGAGGATTTCCAACTGGATCACCTTTTGCATACGGACCTGTTACGATCTCATGGGGGTCCTGCCGCCGCCGATTGTCTGAGCCCACTCGACTAGAGCTCAGGCATCCTCGGGGGCCTTCCTGGCGTACATCCCCATCCAGGACATCTGTAGAGCCGCAACGTGGTCCTCTGTCCACACATTTACCACTCATTATGCCATCACTCAGCAGGCCAGAGACGACACTGGGTTTGGCAAAGCTGTGTTACAATCTACACGTACGTGAACTCCTATCTGCCTCCAGGGGTACTGCTTGGAAGTCAGCTAATATGGAATAGACATGAGCAAGCATTCAGAGAAGAAAAGACAGTTGCCTTTTCCGTAACTGGTGTTCTTCGAGATATGTTGCTCATGTCCATTCCCTGACCCGCCCTCCTTCCCCACTGTCGGAGTTTCTGGCAAGAAGGAACTGAGGGTGGGGGAGCTGGCAGCGCCCCTTATACCGCGTCATGCAGGAGCCACTCCAGAGGGCGCCAGAGCTGGTCCACTACAGATACTGCTAAGGGAAAAACTTCCGGCACCGGTGCATGTGGTGAGCACACACATCTAATATGGAATGGACACGAGCAACACATCTCGAAGAACACCCGTTACGGAAAAGATAACTGTCTTTTCCACTATTGTTGCACTAAAATGTTAAGAAGCCAAGTATGCAGTAATTTGCTGTCAGGATATCACAAGTCCAGGAAAACATATAACTTCCAAAGTAAATATTTAGTGTTGAGTTTCACAAGGTTAATTAAAATAACCACTTAATAACAAAATTTCATCTGTATTTAAGAGAAGAATACAGTAATTTATACAAATATGTTGCTGAATGCATCTGTCAAAACATTTTGAGCTGACCGAGTTTTGACCTGGGTTGATTCACATTTCCTAAGCCAATTGCTATTAGTTAAATGGTTTCTAATGAGACATTGTGAATGGTTGTTGAGTGATTCAGGTGGTAGTTTATTAATGATGCTTCAAGCATTTGAAAGATAAAAACTAAGAACATATTGGAGTTAACATTTTTTATTTGGGGCTTGACTTTTAATTAGGCATAAAACAAAAACCTACCTTTTTAAAGAAGATAATACTTTACATTCTTTTATCAAATTTAATACTGTCCAGTAAAACTTTTCAGTAACATGAACTTAACATAAACCCGACTTAATAAAATCTCTGCAAGCTTTAGACTTACACTGATTTTATTATTTTTTAAAGGAAAAAGAAATCTGAAAAAATAATCTTAATGATAAAGGAATGTACGGAAGCACAAAGGTCTTTTTTATAATGCAACACACAGATATTTATAATAGTGCATCAAGAAACAGCAGAATGCTGAACACAAACACGTAAAAAATTGATCTTGACCTCTCAGAAATGAATCTAGTTTGATTATAAGTGGCCTGAGGATGAAAATCAAGAATAAATGCCTCTGGCTTTCATTAAAAAGATTTGGTAGTCTGACTGATTTCTAAGAACATACAGTATAAGTGTAGAGATCAGGGTGGATTTGATTTAAATCAAATTGATTGAAATCACTAGTCAGGAAGACTCTATTTAATCACGGTTTTCTACATAAAAGTGCATTCTTGTTCGTTCTTATAACTTTAATACATATTCTTCACAACTCAGATAAAGATAGATGTAGGTTTCATTTTTAGAAGGTACACACTATACATTTTTAAACAGTGATTTATTTTGAAAACTTTTCAGATTAGTTTTACAGCTATATCAGAAAATGGATGATTGTTTGGTTATTTCATTTACCACCGGTAATTGAAGCAGATATTTATGAAGTCATTGGGAGGTGAACTATCTCCAGTTCAACAGGTTAATCATTAATATTTGGAGGATTTTCTTGCCATGCTGTATTAGGAGGAGAACATCACCAGACAGACATTTAAATTGTTGTATTTAACTAAAACAACAACATTATGTATTCTGGATTTTTTTCTTCAACAGCAAACATATAATATTTTAACAAAAAAAGCATCTTATGTCCCTCTTATGATAGCCAGGTGTTAGATGTGACTGACTTGGGAGAATGGTTCAAGACAATCCCCTTCATTTATTAATTTGTTTCTCCCTCTGTCCAAGTAAATAGAAGGAGGAAGTTGTTCAGTCTAGTTAATGTAATTTTTATCTCAGCAATATAAACTATTTAGAATAGTGGCTGCAATCCCTGTTATGTAAAATCATCAATAGAAATCACTTCCTTGAGTGTTTCTAAAGTGAAGAAGAGTGACTATTCAAGATAATATTATAATGTAGCCCTAAAAATTGTGATATACATTTGAAAGCAATACAACCATATCTTGGGAGCATATGTTATACACTGGGTATTGATTGGGCTATGATATATTAAGTTTATAATAAACAGAAGGGGGCAGAAAAGCCTTATATATTAATCTGAGCTTCCGTCATTGAGAGTTTAGAATGTATTGCCAAACATTTTTATGAAAATGCAGAATCAGGTTAAGAACCAATTTTTAAAAGCAACCTTCCTTGAAATTCTCCCTATAAATCAGGGTACTTGCAACTAACGTACCATAAAAAGAGTGAATCAGAAGAGATCATGTTACCAAATCATGACTGAAGGGGATTAACTTTCATCTCTCTTTGGCGTGTATTAGTTGCATAATGTCCATGTTGTAAATAAATGTGCAAATTATTATGAATCACAGCAGAGTAAGGTGGCTATAACATATGTCACCCATTACAAATATCTGCCAGAAAACTAATGGTCTGATTTTGTAATTTAATTAAAGTAATATATAAAAGTTTAGGTTTTTTAAAAAAAGGAAGAAGTAATATGGCCAATGAGGGTGTCTTTGGTGGATTTCATTTAATTTCTTTGGGAGAAGTGGATTCAGAACTTTAATGAATAGGGTGAGACAGCTCAACTTCAGCAAGGCCTGTACAGGAGATTGGTGTAGTGCCATATGCCTTAGTTGGCAGTTGATGCCATTTTAATGATACACTTCCAAATGTAAAACACAGATTATTTGGAATCAGAAAGACTTTCCGAATAGACTTTTTCCTTTCTGTAGCGCTGTGCATTTTCATACATCTTTATCCCACTCTCTTTGTTCCATATTGAAGGGTGAAGTATGAGAAACTGACAGGAAAACTGCGCATAACTTCTTAAAAAAATTATTTTTGTTTTAAAACTGAGTACCTTAAGAGATAGGTGTGTGTTGTGTGTGTGCGCGCGTGCGCACACGCACATGTGTGCTGGAATGGCAGCATAATTAACCATTTTATAAAATGATGATGCATTATCATGGTGCTATGTGTGGATACCGTCATGGTTAAATATGAAAAATAAGGTACCTTCCTATAATGTTAATATCAGTGGCTTATGTGCTTAAGGTGTCTTTTAGGTGAAGAACAAATACTGCACATATTTGTTATTCCATCTTCATTCTCACACTCTGTTTTCAATTGCTGCACTTTTCCTGGTGCTTTCCTTCAAAGACTACTGTATAAAATTGTTTTTCCCTGGGTAAGTCAGTTGCATGGTGAGCTGTGCAGCAAACACTAAAACCTTAAAACCGCCTATCATGTAATCATACTAATCAGTCACTGAGGAGTATTGAAGCTTTATGCAAATCTTTGAACTAGGAGTAAAAATATTCTTCTAAAAATAGAATATATAAAAATATATACCAATGTGCACATAATGTTTAAAGCAAGTACAGTATTCATTGGGCCTTTTGCGTATTACCTTAGTCCAGAGAAGCCTCATTAAACAGTTTTGAAGGAACATATTTAAAATTAAACTCTGATGGGAGTTTGCAGGGAGTAGTGGGCTCAGGTTGTACAATTGTTGACTTTTCTTATTTCTTCTGTCCTTGGTATTTTTGTATTACAATGGCTCCCTCTGACGATAACAGAGATGTTGGCTAAAAAGCCCTCAAATTGAGGATATTAATGGCATGACAGGAATAAAAATTGTCCAGTTAATGCAATAGCATTCACTGAGGCACTGGAAATCTGTGGATAATTTTGAAAAATAAGCACAGATGTAATCAAATGTATGAGAGTATTAGTACCCAGGATAATTTGTCCCTTGATAGGAGTATGTCCTTTTTAGATAATAAAGTCTGCATTACTTATTAGAACTGTGGCTGTATTTTTTGCCGAGGAGAAGTCTGGGTAGTTAAAGTCTCCCATGAATATTGTAAACTGTGGTTTCAGATACTTTGAGAATTGGTGCAGGAATTTTTCATTTTCTCTCTTCTATCATCCATCTTGATGGATGATAACTTATATGTTCTGCGATGCCTCTTAGGTTTCATTCCTTGTTTCCTTACCTGAAAATTTTACTATCACATTCTGTTTAGTTGCATCTGTCTGACACTGCAGATACTTTTGAAATCTAAAATGTGTAGCCACCCCTTTGCTTCTTCACTTTTTTACCTGTGCAAATTATATGCATCTATGTTGATACTTTGGTTATGTGAATCAGCTGATAGGTTTGTGGCATGCCCATCAGATCACTTTTAGTTCTTGCTATTTATTGTACTCCTTGCATATGAAGCTCTTTGACACAGGAAATTCCTTTTTGTTATATGTTGGGCCCATAGCTATAGATTCTAAAATGAGAAAAGGTTAAAAAAACTGGGCATGTTTAGTCTTAAGAAAAGTAGACTGAGGAGGGACTTGAAAAGTCTTAAAATACGATAAGGGCTGTTACAAAGAAGATGGTTCTCAGTTGTTCTCCATGAGAGAGACAAGATGGGTGAGGTAATATTTTTTATAGGAACAACTTCTGTTGGTCAAAGAAACAAGCTTTTGAGCTACACAGAGTTTTTCTTTAGGTCTTTGTATAGCTTGAAAGCGTGTCTCTTTCACCAACAGAAGTTTTTCCAATAAAAGATATTACCTCATCCACCTTGTCTCTCTCCTAGCTGTGTTTGGTCCCAGGATATAACAACTCTGCAAACAATTGTTCTCTATGTACACTGAAGGTAGGACAAGAAGTAATGGGCTTAATATGTAGCAAGGGAGATTTAGGTTAGATATCAGGAAAAATCTTTCTAACTATAAGGATAGTTGAGCATTAGAATAGGCTTCCATAGGATGTTGTGGAATCCCTATCATTGGACAATTTTAACAACAGGTTAGACAAACACCTGTCAGAGATGGTGTAGGTGTACTTGGTTCTCAGTGCAGGGGGTTGGACTTGATGACCTCTTGAGGTTCCTTCCAGGCCTACATTTCTATGATTCTATGCTACCACAAAAAAAACAAGAATACAGTATTTTTAGGTGGAGACTAGCGAATATAAACACATCTTTCGCAAATGTAGTCTAACATTCTGTGAACCTAGAATCCTCCTCTATGCTGGTCTCTCTTGTCAGTTGGTCTTTCCTCTCACTCAGTGTGGAAGGATATCAAATAAGTTCCTTTTCACTGTCTTTGGGAATCTGGCAACTGGAGCAAAACAAAGTTATCCTTGATCTTGGCCAGATTTACAAAAACATTTAGCAGATAGGTGCCTAGTGGGATTCATAAAAGTGCCTAACCTGCTATCTGTATCTATAGGCACCTGAATACCTTTGTAAATTTGCCCTCTTATCCCGTCTTCCTTTTCTTGCATTTTTTCTTTCCATATGACTGTAATTTTTGGAAGTCTACCTTCATTCTGCAGCGTCCTCCACCCTTCTTATCATATATCTCCTATTTCAGTACCAGGAGCCAGTATACAATTGTGTACGCTTGATCTGTAATCCAGGTAAGTCTGGCCAACTCCTTTTCTATGAAGAATTATGTATACCTCTTCCTTAGTGGGAAAGCTAGTGAGGATGAGATCAACCTTTCTGATCCCTAGTTTCATATGATCTTCATACCTGGCCATAACTCAGAAATGTAAGGCTTAGGGGATGGTTAACAGCCATACATTTCTTTTTATGTTTGGGTCAAAGATTTAGGTACTTTAATGTTTTCATTTTTATATATATATAAACAGGTTTTCTTCACCTTAAGTTACAAGTTAGTAGTATATATTCTATTTTTTGTAACCTTTACCTGTCTGTGCCTAACAGTAGAATGTTAATAGTTAAAGGAGTTAATATAATTTCTTAGTTTTAAAATAGCCCAGTTTTCTTAAACTCTGCCTCTGTCAATTGTAACACTGTCCAGAGCTACTGTTTTTTTTCTGTTTCTCTATATCACCAGTCAAGAGCTGAGGCCAAAGGATTCTTTGGAGACCATATATTGCTGTAAATTTAATTTTCAAAGCACTTCAGTTAAAAATAACAGGAGTAATAAAGAAAATGTAGACAGTTATAGGTATAGACACGCAGGTATTGTAAACCCCCTTAAGTAACCAGCCTTTTTTTTGGTGGTGTTAGGATCCTTGGGTCCCTTGTACCATTATCTTACTATTGCTTAGTAGGCAAACTTTTTTTGAAATTTTCATTTATGAGTGGTTACAGTGGACCATGCCAATGTGTTAAATGGCATGCCTCAGAGAACAATAAACCACAACAGACTTTGTTTAAACAGCTTTCCTCATTGGTTGGTGAAATTTGTCTTGAAACCAGTAAATCATCTCTGTGTGCTTGTCAGCCAGTTCAAAGGCTCCTGTGTGTGGATAAGGCTGACGCTAACACCAGCCTTTGTACATAAACCTTGCATAAATGTCTTTTGTAATCTGTGGTTCTGACTTACATATTTGAGCTGAAAATATCAGAATGCTTAAAATGTTAACACTACATTTTAATAAATGCTGGTTTTTGCTTTGTCTTTTTGTACTATCAATTGCCTACAACTTCATAAATCTGTTAAATACATATGTCACTCTGGGATGATGGCTGGTGTACTTTGGCCTCTGTCTGTAAAGAACCTAATCACAAATGCTCTTTATAAAATCCTGCATTTTGTGATACCCCTGATGCTAGGGACCCAAAGATAATTTTCAATGACTGATCCCTTGTTGCATTTTATGAATAAAATTATAGTTCTGGATGACAGTCAGCTCTGGCCGGGGGATGAGAGATGTAGATGACAAGGCTGCTTCAATAATCAGTTACTGAATGTCTGTCCGTATGGAGCTTTTGACACCTCATCCTCTAGACATCAGCTTGTTGTTTTCCTTTACCTTGTTGCATGATGCATTCATTCTCATGCTTTCTCTCTGGGACTGTAGGGACCTGATTTTTAAAAAAAAATTGGATTTGTTCATTGCTTTGCAAGTTTGTTTTGCATTCATCCATACTGTAATGCAAATCCCCAAGTCAGGGATTTCCCCACTCACTGGTAGCTGGGAAATTTCAAGTGCACGTACAATTCCTGTCAGAAAGATCAGCTGAGAGTAGAAGGACCCCTGTGAATGAAAGCAATGGTGACCAAGATAAAAAAAAAAACCCCAGTAAGCTGCTGATCAGAAGTGAAAAGATCTGTAAGAACAGATATTCTTCTTAAAATGCACTCGGGTACCAGCGAAAGAAAAAAGGTGTGGATAAAGAAAGAGTTAAATTTTTAAAATGTTTTCCTGTACATTACTTATTTGTCTGCATGTGGGTGCAGTTCTCTGATCTGTGCATGCATATGTGGGATTGTACATACAGAGTAGGCTCAAAGAATCTGTCAAAACAAGAAGCTCCTACTTTCCTTACCAGTTGGAGTTTTGCTATAAATAACTCATCAGTCTATATATGTGTGCCTAAAGATGCAAGAAGAGAAACTGCCTGTCTGAAATGTTCTTGTCTCAGTTTTTCCGTACCTCATTTCCATCCATCTGGAGAAACTCTTGATCCTTGTACCTTATGAGAGATGAAATGTCAGTTGGTTCCTACTGTTTTATTTTTCTCTCCTAATTAGAAAACTAATCTGGGACGGGGAGGAGACATTGGTTTTGGGGGTGCCGAAAGTTCTCTTCTTTTATTGTCTGCATTCTGTATGATTGAAAGGTGATTGTCCAAGAAAAAAACAACAGCTGAGACTGATGGATATGAGTCATACATTTTCCATGTTAAAAATTACCTTTGGCAGAAACCTTCCTTTGCAAAGTGTACAAGGTTCTTTTGTGTGTGTGTTTTTTTAAAGTCAGAGACCAAAATATGAATATTTGAAAATAATTATATTACTTGAAAATCATTAACTTTCCTGTTCATTACTTGTATAAATAATATTTTGTTTGGGGGTGTCATGGATTGTTGACCTGGTAAATTGTTTTTTTCTCTCCAATCCATAAATACGTATTTACCTATAGACAATGTAGATTTTTTTGAAAGACATTTTTATTGTATTCAGAGCCCAAAAAATAGCTATGAGTATTTTCTTTCCATACTCCCTCAACTTCCTAATCTGTCCCCAGAAATGTGTATGCTGGCAGCATTGATAGGAAGAGTTGTCTCATTCTTCTTATAGCTAGTTGATTTTTCTATATTAACACAGGAATCAATGTCACATTATTATTTGTCTTCATTGATGAATGTGCAGCTTCTGAGAAGCCCTGTCAGTTTCTGCACTGAATATTTAGTCTGTTTATTCTGCTTCCTTCTTAATTATGGAAGAGGAACAATTTTAAGAGGCCTACCTAGAGATGAGAGGGAGCAAGCAGAAATTACAAAGAACCTTATAATAAAATGTTATAATATTTTCCTCTTTCAGATCTCCTAAGGCTGGCTGTGCCCAGGATTTTAATAGAATCATAGAATTGTAGGACTGGAAGGGACCTTAAGAGGTCTTCTAGTTCAGTTCCCTGCACCCAAGGCAGGAATAAGTATTATCTAGACCCATCCTGACAGATGTTTGTCTAACCTGCTCTTAAAAATCTCCAATGATGGAGATTCCAGAACTTCCCTAGGCAATTTATTCCAGTGCTTAACTACCTGTACAATTCGGAAGTTTTTCCTAATGTCCAACCTAAACCGCCCTTGCTGCAATTTACACTCATTGCTCCTTGTCCTATCCTCAGAGGTTAAAGAGAACAATATTTCTCCCTTCTCCTTGTAATAACTTTTTATGTACATAACAACTGTTATCATGTCCCTCCTCAGTCTTCTCTTCTCCAGACTAAACAAACCCACTTTTTTCAATCTTTTGACCTGGCGTAGAGCTTGTTGGTAGTTTTGTAGGTATTGTGCAGACTTCTTCATGTTGTCCCTGAAAACCTTGATCTGAAGGTCCTGTTCTCTTCTAGATTTTGCATCTTTTTTTCTCTTGCAAGTGCAGAGTTGAATCCTCTTTGAGAATAGTTCTGTAGATAGCTGTTCAGAATGGTGTGGTGTTGTGATTTGTTTATTTTAATAAAAAAGCCATGGCATCTGGGAGGATGGAGGAGTGTTTGTAAAGGGGTTTGATTCCACAGACTGATCTATGAAGGCACACTCTTGTGCCTGTGTAGTGTCCCATGGATTTCAGTGGAACTCCATGCAAGGGGGCCTCCGGTGTAGAGCAACATGCAGGATTGAGGCATTGGTGTGTAACTGTTGTCTCTTAAAAAAAGTCATTATGCTTGCAGATTGGTAAAGTGGCCTAAATCATAAACTCCTTTATCTCCCAAATAGGTAATTGCTTGGGCTTGAAAACATCAGCCCAGAATAAACTTCATCTGGTATAAAGTACAGCAGCCTACCTCAGCAACATGCATTGCCAAGAGCACATCAGCCACTCTGGTGGCTCCCCTATAGGACACTGATCTAAATTTAAGATCTCGATCAAGTTATTTTTGAGGTTCTGAATGGACAGGAACCAGGTTACCTAAAGGACTGCCTCATCCTCCGGACATGGATTGCCCTCGACAGCTCCACTCCTCAGGAATGGTAGAATGCATTAAGAATTGTAAACTCCTTCATATTTAGGACCAATGTCAAATTCAATAAGTAATACCAGTGTCTTTGGACTAGTAGATGAAAGGTTTCTGTTTCCATGTTCTGTATTTACCACCAGTATTTCCTGGCACTACATGGGGAGCTGTGTACTGTTATTCTGAAACCAGATGTAGCCTCCCCACACTGCTAAATTAGCCAGTGCCAAAGGGTTAATAAATCTGTGTCTGGATTAGTAACCCTGGGTTAAGTGCTTCCAGATAGAGCCTCTTTCTAGCTTTTTTTGTTTGGTTTTGGTTTTGCTGTGACCCAATTTCCTCCCCAGAGAGACTGTTGTCCCCAGCAATTGTTGAAGCGGAGTAGCTATTTAGTTCCTAAAGGATAACATAATACACACAATTTGGCAGCTGTTTGCTTACAAGGACTTAATCATGGTAATTGTACATGGTGTCTGTATAAGTCTGTGTGTGCACCATGATATACAGCACTTTTTCAACAAAAGCATGTTTAGTGGCCATACAAGGAGTACAGTGGCTTAAAATCCGAATCACCGTACTACTTATATTCCATTTGACCCATTTGGCCAAATTCATCCCTAGTGTAAAACCACTGATTTCATGGCTTTTTACTGGGGATGAATTTGGCCTCACACATAAACACTGAATAAAGCAACCATGAGCATGCTGTGGTGCTACTGGAGAAGAGGTGAGGTAAACAAAAACCTGTATTGGCAAAGCAAAATTCACCCCAGTACTGAGGAGCCAACACACGATGTGGCTCTTAAATCCAATGTTAGTGGCTTATATCAGGGTGTTTCCTCTCTGTTCATTTTTAAGTTGGCTTATGTTAACTAAACGCCATCAGGCACACTTTAAAATGCTCTTAAAAATGAATGAGTTATTTTTTTAAAAAATAGGTTTTCCCCACTTTATATCAATTCTGAGTTCTAAGACTTTGGGGTGGTGGGAAGAAAGCCCGAGGACTTCATAAATAGAAGCTTAATTTTACTGCATTTATCTCTATAGCTGCAATTAATTATTCAGCGTATCCATTAAAAATTAAGCCTTGGTAAGTGACACTTTTAAACATGCATTCAAAATGTATTGAAAATGGGGGAAGTGATGATAAAAAGAACAATGTCTAAAAGAAAAATAAAATGTCTTGAAAGAGTCTCAATTTGTCCTTACAAACTTCAAAATGTAACCACGTAGTACATATAAAAGGTGGGAGAGGAGGGGAACAGAGCCAGGAAGCAATGGGAAGGAGTGGGTAGAGCAGGGCTCTAGCGTTGCTAACTTTCATGATTTTATTGAGAGTCTCATGATATTCAGTGCTTTCTTAAAACTGTAGCTGCTGGAATCAAGAGATTACATGAGAATCTGAGCTTTTGTTAGATAAAAAAAATTCTAATGACATAGTCATGGAGAAATGCTTGAAAATGTGACTCGAGTGCACCATAAACACTCTGAACCCAGAAAGCAAATAAAAAGAATTTAAAATGCATTGTTTTAAATAATCTCATGATTTTAGACCAGTCTTGTGATCTTTTGAGACCTGACTCATTCTAAACGTTTGGGGTTGGCACATACAAGGCCCAGTACATTCTGTACTTGTTCACAGTTCGATTAAACCCCCTCCAGAGTATGTGAGGTTCACAGGGCTTCAGATCCAACAGATGGTTGTCAATCTATAATGAATCCCATTTGTTATGGGCAACAGATACAATTATACATAGATTACACACACATCCCTTGGCAATGGGGCTAGAATGCTGTTCTTTTAGCTCATAAAACACTGATTTCCATCATGAGAGATAAAGAACAACTCCGTTAATTTACTGTTAGTTCTTGTAGTATTTGTCTTATCGTCTCTCTAGGCCAGTCATGAAAGGGGTGACATCACATGCACATGGAGACATACATATATACACACACAAACATACAGTATGTTACAATTTAAATAGATAGACTATTGCTGTTATCGGATTGCTCACATTATTTCTTTTGTGTGATTCTAATATGTCAGACTAAAGTTAAGAAAAATGAATAAATATCAGTGATATTTTTCAGATGTTGACCAATAAAACAATAGAAAAAGTGTGTACAGTGATGAGAAATTAGCTAGTCTTCTCTTGCCACCCCAGCAGGGGAAAATGTGTGTGTGTTTTAAGTGTACCATTGAGTATAATGAAAACATTTAGTTTTGCACACCAAAACTATCCCATACTTTTGAAAGATTTTGTAATGGCATGAGAATAATAGGATGATGATAATCTCTGAAACCAATTAAAATAATAAACTGCATGCCAAATAATTTTATTTACTTTACTTTTATTTTTATATTAACCCAAAATTTTACCCTATGCATTTTTTGTTTGGATCATGGAATTCTTATCAGATTTTTTTTGCACATTAAGTGCACACAAACAATGGTCTAGTCACTAAACTAAAATTAGAGTCTTTCCCCCTTTCTCCGTTCTGCCCCCATGTCTTAAAAAAATAGATTTGTTAGAAGATCAGATGTCTTCTCGATTAAGCCCATCAGCTCAGTTTACAGCAGAATGCCTTTCCCCTCCTTTTCCTTTGGGGGAAATATTTCATTAAAATTTTGCTTTTTGTTGTACTATGACCAGATTACCTCACAAAATCTTTACCCTTGTAGTAATTCTCCAAAGCAGAAATTTGAGGGCTCTGTAACTTTTGTTTACAGACTTCCTCCTGGTTACCTTGAGTTGATAAAATCTTTATCACCCTGGAAGGGGTCACAGACTGTTAATAATTTCAGTGAAGCAGTCAGTCCCTTGGAACGGTATGGATGTCAAATATGTGGATTACAAACTGTAGCATCTGATACATAGTAAATAGCTGTGATGTTGGGGGTGGGGGAAAAAACAAACCCAGAAACAGCCTTTCAGTTTTAGTGTAAGAGTTCATTTAAATACAAAGACTGTGTTAATATATTAGTAAAAAAGGTTTGCATCTTTACATTTTGTTTCTCTCTGATTTTGTCTTGTAGTGTTGTTCCACAGACTACAGTTATACTGAACAACGATCGGCAGAATTCAATAGTAGCCAAGATGGTTGGGCAAGAAGAGCCATTGAGCAGAACAGCGGATTCTCTGGAAAATATCCTTAGCAAGTTAGTAGCAACAATTGCAATCCTTCCCTACACTTCATTGTTTCTTACAGGAAAGCCAATAGAGGTCTGTCTACTGTAATTACAAGTGCAAAATAAGAACATCCTAGGCAACTGAGCTTGAGGAAAAAATATTCACAAAGTAGTGAAAAGGGCCAAATTGACAGCCCTGCATAGCAAAGTCAGCTATCAACAGAACCGGTACAGCGCAGTGCCTCAACCTTGATGTGGAGGGAGCATCTCTGAGGGGGAAGGGTTAATTCAGTCTCTTTGGCCCACAGTCCTTGGCATCCAAGCTGAGCTTTCCAAGAAGGGGGCCCATTGTGATGGGTTTTGCGATGTGGACTCTTGTCCACTTTGAACTGCACTGAAATCTACCAACTCATTAAAGGACATTCAGTGGCCATCTGTAGTAATAACTTTTGTTCTGGCCAAGGCTGGATTTGAACTAGTTACTTGAAGTAACAAGCCATGCTGATTTAACAGTTATGTAAAGAAGTTTCTTTACACTTAACATGTTGTGTATAGACATTTCATTGATAAAATTTTCAGATAGACTTAAACAGCAAACTACCTTCTGAGTAATTAACATTAGATAGTAACTATAAAGCAAGCCAAACAGCACTTACTTTAACACAAAGATTGACACTTACAATAGGTTTTCATCTTCTAATGCGTTTAATTTATTTGTGAATCAGTATGTATAGCTTTTTCATGCAATTTGTATAAGGTTAACACTTGGAAATTTATTTTAGAAAGCTGGGGTTATTGTTAACATTTCTGACATCTGTACAGGACATGTCTCTTTCTATAAACTTTCTTAGCTCTTTTTGGAGGTTAATGGAGTCAGTTGGGATGTCTTCTGTTCATTCACGCCATACAATTAATAGAATATACATTTTATTTAAAGCTTGTTTAACTGAATAGCTAAAAGCAATGGAGGGAAATTAGTCAATTCCGTTTTCTATAGATTGGCCTTCATCTGAACCAAATGGCTTCATTTTTATTTATTGTCGTACAGAGAGTCATGTTTTGATGCTTTCTGAAGAAGAAACAAAATTCTTGTGTAGCTTCTTGTGTATTAATTTTTGTTAATATCAAAACATTTTGGGGTTTTATGTTAACTTAATTTGCAGAAATATAGTATGTGTTTCATTACTTGATGTCAAACACCTGCTGAATGCAAACAGTTTTAGGGTTATTCTGCTACTGCAGTCTTTTTAGCTAGGTAGCTCTTAATCTAGACAGACTAGCTTTTATAAGAAGAGTCATATAATCAGTAAGAAATCAAGTTGTTCATATTTTTTAATACACTAGTAACAGTATATTACATTCTTTGAGTCTAGAATCATGCTTTGCCCAAGTGTGAATTCTTCTTTTCTTTCTCAGTGCTGTTCCCGGTCGTAGACAGAACACCATTGTGGTGAAGGTGCCAGGGCACGAGGACAGCCACAATGAAGATGGAGAAAGCGGGTCTGAGGCCAGTGACTCAGTTTCCAACAGTGGCCAGTTAGGAAGCCAAAGTATTGGGAACAATGTTACTCTTATTACACTGAACTCTGAAGGTATGTGATCAAACTGTAAGGCCATTTGAGCAAAATGAGCAGGGTGGAGGAATGAGCTAAAATTTGTATCAGAAGCTCTTGAGATCATATCAGCAGTTCAATTCTTAAAGAACTATGAAAAAATGTTGAAGTGGCCTATTCTATAGGAAGCTTCAGATAAGACTGAGTAACAAGCCAAAATAATACAGTTTCCTTTAACTCGTTCATTTTTCTAGGCAGAAGAGCAAATTAAGTGTATTTGTAATACTTAATAGGTATGCCCCAGAGCACAGCCCTTACTTTAACAGACTCTGTTGCATTAGCAGTGTAGGAACACTTAATTTCAGTGTTTTTAAATGTAAAGATTTGCAAAATGATTACCAGATACTTTGGTCCTATCTCAAAGTTGAAATAGAGAACTAGGGGAATAACTGCATTCTCTGGGAAGCATCAAAATGTACCAGTTCATTGCCTCCTGTAATTTATTATGCCATTCCACTGATGCTGAATTCTTCTGAAAGTAAACAGTTAGTTATTTTGGAAACTCTAAACAGTTTTTTAACAGAAAATTCCTATCAAAAATGTATTGTTTATAGGATAGTTCTGTCAACAGTTTCACAGTTTTCTACAATCTCTACACAACCCAAAATCTCTGCAAAACAAAGACAGTGGAATATAATACTTTGAAATGTGTCTTCTGTAGACAATCTGTTATATGTTGTAAATACTTAGGGTATTAAAATACAAAGTGAATGCTAGCTGCTATATTTTATGCAATCACAAAAATGATGAAAATATAAAACAATTAGAAAGACACATGTTTTATGTTAGTTTGTGTTTATATTCATGCACAACGGGGGAATATATTAGTATTTGGGTACTCAATTTATCACATCTTAATGCCTGATTTTTCAGAAAATGCTGAGCATCCACCCTCTGAAAAACAGGTATCTTACATTGAGCTCTCAAAAACTGAGGCTCTCAGAATGACTTTTGAAAATGTTGGCCCATGCTATTTGGGGCAGGGACTCTACATCTCTTATATATACATAGATTATGGTCACTACCAGAAATAAATGAATAATGTTTTGACTATTTCTCGTGGAGAGCTTCTTGACTCTTCCAACCTCTGAAATGCCTCCCGTGACAAAATCTGCTTCCAAAAAGTTGTTTGTATTGGGGGGTGGGGTGGGAGAAAGACAGGCGATCCAAATTTTGAAGTCCCCACATTACAGAATAGGCTGGGTTGAGGATAGTAATGGCATTGCCATTTGAAAAACCAGGTCCTGTAGCAATGGGACTTGGAATACTTGATTTGTGTAGTTGCTGATGTTTTTGGCAATTTATTTATGTATGTGAAGAAATTGAGTTTCACTGTTCTGGTGTCTACAGAGTCAAATTCTTCTCTCAGACACATATGTTCCTGTCTTATTGGCTCCCATTGTGAGGACATTTGTTCATACTTTGTGGATAAAATCATGTGGAGTTAGTCCCGAGCTGACTGCTTCCTTAGGGTCAGGGAATATCTTAAAGGACGAATGCCAAGTCATCTGCTCTCAAGTTTCAGCCAGTGTCACTCTCTGAGATACTAGATGTCTTGGGTGTACTTCAGTTTTACAGTCCATGTTCTGGACACCTGTGTTCTTCCTTGCTGGAAAAAGCCATTTAGAAGGAGGCTCAGTCAGATAAGACTGTGGTTTATATTGCATAACTGGGGGAAGCAACTGGAAGATGTGGCACTGATGGCATTTGGTCTTCTGATTGCTGTTTTATTGTTTGTTTTCACAATGTGGAATTCTGATTAGATCACTGGCTGCTGCTAGATGATTTGGTAGGAAAAACGGCTAGGAGTGCATTTTCCATTTACCAATGCCTAGGAGGGTTGTGACTGTTCAAATGGACCTTGCGACTGTCAGACGTGCCTTGTCACTTTGAGATTAGATTAGTGCAGTATGTTGCACATGGGGCTACATCTTAAATATATCCAGAAACTAAAGCTGGTGCAGAATTTGGCAGCTCATTTGCTCTAAGCAGCATATGTTACAGTGAGCATTTTACACCAGTGCTCCATGATCTGCATTGGCTGCCATTTGGTTTCTGGGTGGAGTTTAAGTTCCTGGTTTTGACATGGAAAGCCCTGAATGGCATAGGATCTGCCTACCACTCTCCTCCATGCCACAATTGTGGCCTGCAAAGATATTAAATTTGGAGTTCCTTCCTTTGGAGTATAAAAGATGGGAGCTGGAGAAATGAGGGCCCCTTTGGATATATCTCCATTGGAGCTGGGGGGCTCAAGCTAGCATGCTAAAAATAGCTGTGTGTTGCAGCACCAGCAGAGGCTTGGGATAGTCACCTGATATCGGACACAGGAAGTAGAGTGAACTTGAGCTCCAGTGGCTAGACCAGCTTCCGTTGGTGCTGCTATGCCCACTCAACTATTAGCATGCTAGCCCGAGCCCTGCTAAGACAGGACTCATTTTCACCTCCTCCATCTACTTTTGTCTGAGTCTGTTGACCAGTGGAGTGTGCTGCAAAGTCTTTGTATTTTCCCTAGCTTCCAGAGAGCAGGGAGGATGATGAGTAAGGGGATTTCTTGCTGTTACTTTTTTTCCTGTCTTTTAATTCGTTAGGATGAGTTAGGTGCAATTGGTGGAACAGTAAATTATAACAATTGTATTTCTAAATATTGTCAAGGGCCCTAGAGGATGTGCTAAACTTTTTTTTATTTTTTTTAAAACGGAAATTGAAAGAAGTAATATAAATAAATATTTATTTTATTTTTAAAGATTAATGTCACGTTTATGTGTTTGTTTTCTCCTGAAGATCGCCTTTGCAAAAGTCTAGTGTAAGTCTGACTAGTGTCTGAGATGAGAATTTTGACATGCACAGTGTTGTCAGAAAAGACAGTTTGTGACATTGTAATGCATATGTAGTTAAATACTTATAACAGCAAAAAAGTATTTAGTAACTCTTTCCTAAACTCTTGTCAGGTGGCACTAAAATGTTGCGTGTTGCAAAGACTGTGCACTTTCTGGGAAGAGAGACCCTCTGCAATTTAAATTTCAATAATCTCATGTTTTACTGAAATTGTGCTGATTTGACAACTACTCAGCCTTTCAAGATGGATTTAATTTTTCTGGGTTGGGCTTTTTCCTGCAAAGGAATCTATCTACAGGGGATGCTGATGTTGCTCAGCACCTTGAAAAAACCAGTCCCTTAATCCTCTGCTCCTTTGGAATGGCAAAATTCATCTTTTGGAACTACCCCATTTTTATCAGCAAAATACAGACCAAATGGTTTATTTGTTAAAATTTCATACAGCTCTGTGTCAATTATTTGTTGCAGGGACAAAGTTTCTAATACTATGAAAATATTTGTTGTAATCTGGCCTCTTTGACATGCTTGTTTGGCATAGGTTTGTACAGAGACAGATGTTGGCCTTTTATGTGATTGTTGTATATGTAAATGTAGGTGAAACAGCTAATCCATTAATGTCTCACATCCGATTTACTTTGGACCTTTGGTTGAATCATCCATTAAAAATCTCTCTGAGATTTATGAATGCTTTGAGAAATGGATTAGCAATTCCCCCCCCCCCCCCCGCCCCTCCTTCACTCCAAGATTAGAGAAAGCTTTGCTCAACTGTAGAGAATATTAAGGAAACGAGTTTACCATATGTCACAGAAATTAAATGATTAATAAGAAAAGTTCTGCAGAATGATAGGTCTGTCTTGCAGATTCATTTTCTTTAGTGTTAAAAGCCAAAAGTTGCAGTTTACACTTATATTCTGCAAAGAGCAGAATTTTGAATGGCTAAAGTTGTTCAGAGAAATCTTGAATGATCATAAAAATGTGCATTATTTCTTGAGAGGCCAAAATGGCACAGAACAAGTAAGCCTATTTAGTGGCAACAAAAATTATCTAGTCCTGTATACTTTACAAAAATAACCATGTTTAAACAGGTTTGTGAACTGTTATGGTTTCTGTCAAAGGATAGTCCCAATCTTGTAAAGGGATCCATGTGGACTGACCCAGATATAAGGGTCTGTCATTGCCCGGTTAGATTAGGGTGACCAGATGTCCCGATTTTATAGGGACAGTCCCGATTTTTGGGTCTTTTTCTTATGTAGGCTCCTATTACCCCCCACCCAGTGTCCCGATTTTTCACATTTGCTGTCTGGTCACCCTAGGTTAGATGCCTTTGCAGGAACAGCACCCATATGATAACATTTATATTACTTGTCAGTATATACAAAAAACATGTTATAACCATGTTGAAGAGCCATGTTTTAGCTCTTGTAGATTACTAGACTAAAACATAGTTTTCCAGTATGATTGTAACATGTTTTTTTCTATCCACAGAGGCAAGAATAAACCATGTTAAACATAGTTTGGCCACAACTGGCTTTGAATATGGTAATTTATGTTGTGCCAGTGTGGATAAGGCCAAAATTATGTCAAGACATACCACAGGCTTTCAAGAAATATCACATGATAATCCTATCTGGGGGGTGTTACTGTGCCTCATTCCTTCTAGCTTGTGATGCTTCATAAACTAACCTGGAAATTATTTCAAGTCACTATATCTAGAGACTCAGCACTACGAACCGGATGCTGTAAGGTGCTGAATGCCTCCTCAGAGGTAAGGGGACTTAGCACCTTGAAGAATCAGGTTCAAAGTATTGGATAACCACATATTTAGGTGTTTGTTCACTGTTTACAAAGGCCATTTCCCCCTATCCAATAGTCTTTCTCAGTCTTAGCAACACAGTTTGTGCTCCATATCTGAAAAATCCAGTTTATTGCTAGAGGTGCACTGAATCAAACCCCCAGATTCAAGAAGCTCCAAATCATGGGAATTTTGTAGCTTGTTTTTATTAATAGTTATTCAAAATAGCTTTGTATGTGCAGTAAAGGATATTCTTTGTTTCTTAATAAAACAGTCTGCTTTAAAATAACTCATAAAAACCTAAGGTATTTACCCATATTATAAATACAAATTATTGCCTGCAGAATTTCAGTTTTAAAAATTTAACAGTAATTTATATGAAAAAAAAAAGCATCTGAAAGTGACACGCTTTTAATTTTTATATGTTAAATTTCACCTCCAAAATGGGCAATGAACACCTCTTTAAATGAGGCTCATGGTGGAAATACTGACAACTTAGTGAAATACAAATGGGACTGTAGTAATAAAACTGGTGCATATGAAGTAATCATGCTGTATTGAAGATAAAGCTCAACAGCATGTGTTTTTTGGAGAACAATATCGGTCAAGAAATTCCCAGTGCGAGTCCGCATTAAACAGGCTGAAAGGCTTATTTTAAATAATAACCACTACTTTCTCATGTTCTTTCATTAATCGCATATTTTTTGGCATAGACAATAGCAGGTGCATCCTTAATTAGTCCACTAAGAAATAACATTCTTTATACTGAACTCATATTTTACCCTTCAGCTATTAATAATACTGTCAGCAAAGATTAGCCTATTGTCATTTTGAGTGTAGGCTTAATAAAGAGTGTGTCTTGTACAGTATATAACATCTTAGTTACAGACTGAGTTTATCTCTTGGGAGATCAGAGAAGCGTGATGTGTGAGGACTGGTTGTGTGAAGAGTAGTACAAGGACATGGCGAAGCATTTTAGATTAAAAACCATGTGTTTGAGGATGGGTGATCAAGAAGTGTTGATGCAAGTTGGAAACTTTTGTTCCAGAGTGACTCCTTTGAAGAGACTACCTCTTCCAGAAATAATATTGTAAAAATAAATGCGACTGGTTTGCTAAGTCATTAAATATGGGTGGTGAATCAGCTTTGCTTTGGGCCTTCTGTTTCTGGAGTTCTGGGTTTAAGCCTTCATTTGATTCCTAAGTGAAAATAAGTTTGTGCTCACCTTAGTCCACATCAGAAAATAGTTTGGCACCACTAATCGTCTCATACTAGAAGGGCTTTAGATTGGAATAGCTACTGTGGGTTGTGTGTGGAAGCGGTACAAAAACTGCTTATGCTAGCCAGTGCCATTAATCTTTTTGCTTTCATGAACATCAAATGTACACATATTTAACAAAAAAGGTTTAAAAACCTCCTTGAATCATTTATACTTGTAGCTGCCCAGTAATTTAGTTGGCATTGATGACCGATTTCCCCTGACTGTAATGCAATCACTGCTAGACTGAAAGATAGTGTGTGTTGGTTCAATAGCACACTGATGAAACAGGTGTATATTATTGAAGTGCTTCTCTGAGTCCTTGCCATTGACTGAGTGGCAGTATAGCTACAAACTTTTTATTCAGACCGTTGAAAGGGAGAGATACTTTAAGTTGAAGAAGAAAGCAGTCTTAGCATGAGGAAGTACTCTGTCAATATGTCTCCAGACTTTTGTGCAAGCACCTTTAAAATTATAGTAGAGGTCAAAGGAATTATTGCTGACTTGAGAAGCAAAGGTGAGATGCAATACCTAACGCCTATGCCTAGGAGAAATGAGAAACTTGGATAATCTGAATTTTCTTTTCAGTACAGCTGAAACAGCAGAACGGTTTTTGAACATACACACATAGTGCATCAACCAGAACATATACTGTAGTTACAACTATCAGATCTTTAAAGCTGCTAGCAATATTTTTTTCTTAAAGATAAGACGTTGAATATGTGTACCAGTAATTCAAACTTCTCAAGACGTTAATTAGGGTACATCATCTACTTTTTAAAGTTTATCATCCATGTGTTCTTTTTTAAGATATATTTTGACTTTTGTGTCTGTGTCTTCGCTTGTCTTGGTTATTAATTTGAATAAAAATCCCCAATTAACTCACTGCCTTTACATAAAATATTTCTGTTATCAGAAACTGAGGAGACAGCTATTTGATTTAGCTGACATGGTTTATCTGAACAGAATATAATTTCCCCCCCAATATTTAATCAATCACTTCCAAAGCAAATTAAGCTAAACTGAACTAAGGTCACTTGAATTCTAAATGAGTGTGTCCACTCAAGGGACAGTTTAATTAATCCACGCTAAATTCTCATTTTTAATTCATTTGGATTAATTTTCCTGAGTGTCCCTGTGTAGACAAGCCCTAATATACCAGTGAAAACAAGAAACCAAAGTTATTCAAATTTGAAAGCGTTGATTACATGTATCTTTAGGAAGACAAAATAAATAATATCAACAATTACTCCATTGGAATAAATGCCAAGAATCATAGCAAAATTTCAGGTGGAATACCAAAAACATGTGATTGAAAGCTGCCTGTCTTTTATCCTGCCTTCTGAAGTTAAATTTTTAACAATCTTTTTATATATTATTTTACACTCCAGGGGGAGCTCTGTGTCAAGTGAACTCAACTAAAGCTTTTTTTGGTTGCATCTAGTTTAATTTACAGACTTAAAAAAGAAATTAAAATGTTTCATAATGTTTGATGAATTAATATTTGTAGTTGATATAGACCTGAGAGGGGACCTGAAATATAAACTCTTTTTTTGTATGATATTTTCTTATTCTTTACGTAATTTTCCTGTAAAACTGTACATACATTTTAATGAAAGTCCCACTCTGGTTAAAATAGATTGAAGAGTTTCTAGGTGATATAGGTTAAAACTTCCAGAAATGCTGAAGTGACTTGAACCTAAATCTCATTTTCAAAACAGAGTTAGGTACTTAAGGGCTTACGTTTCATTGACAGTTAATGGGAGTAAGGCTCCTGAGTGCCTAAAGTCACTTTTGAAAATGGAATTTAGGCTCCTAAAATCAATTAGGTGCTTTTGAAAATATTGCCTATAGACTGAAAGATGTGTGTTAAACACTCTTTAGATCCATGACCGAGTTTGTTGTTACCCTTTCATTGTTGAATGTGTGCTCAGGGTAACACAGAGCAATATTTGGAGGAATCATTGGACTAGAATCGGCTAAACTGCTGGCTCTGCTGTGACTGTTTCAATTTACTTTACAGTTATGATGAGAAAAATTAACTTTTAGTATTTTGCTATATGCATTTCTAGTTCTCCAAGTCATAAATATGAAGATTATATCTTGTGGTGGAAGCACATCAATGGAGTGTCCATCTGCAGTGAAGTGTTTTCATATGAGTGACAAGGTGATAGGTTGAATATTTGTCAAAAGTAGCATTAAATGTTCTTATAAATCCATTTTTCCCCTCTGAAGTATGGCTTTTAGATATCTGATGAGTTACCCGAATGTTTCCATGTGCACACTGTTCCCATCTGCTTCAGAAGTCTTTTGGATAACAGTCATTCTCTGAATATATAGACATTCTTGTTTCAGTACAAATGCTTACTTAAAAAAACATTCTTATGAGTTATAGCATGACCTGTCAAGTATTAAACAAAACATTTTGCCACGCCAGCATTTATCAATTTGAATAGAGACTGGTCTTCTCAAAAGTTTTGGTGGATAAAAACAGTTAACATTCATGAAAACCAACTTTTTTTTTTTTCCGCTTTCTCATCAGGCACTGTACATTTTTCTTACTCTAAAGGAAACCCGAGTTTAAGACTGTCCATAGAGATCTTTTTCTTTTCATTGTTCTTAATTAAAAGTAACTTTTTTTGACAGTGCAGATTTTTTTAAGTGTATTTTGTTTTGTTTTTTAAAGATGAATGATTAGGTGGGAGAGATTTTATGACCAGGATTAATTTGAGGTTGGCATTAGTGATAGATAGATAGATAGATGTGCCTTTGTTCTCTGTTTTGTTTAGCAGTCCAATATTATTGTCACATTAACATTTTCTTAATGTTGTTTTGGTGGGCAGCATATTCTCAACCTTTGTTCGACTGCTGCATCTTTTTTGTCTGAGAACTACTTTAGTTAAAGTTTATAAAAAAACAAATCAATCGTTCTGAAAATTCTCATTTAAGATTCTGGCACCCACTTTACACTGTCCCCATTTATCTTCTAACGATGGTTCAGAGACTGTCACCAGCTGCTACTTACGGCCTGGTTGTGCATAGGAATTCCAACAATATATATTTTTAGGTATATGGTGCATTTACTCACACCCAGCCTTTTAACTTCTATTAGGTATGGGATGGATGTGTGTGTGTTATATTTTGGGAGGGTGTGTGTGGGGGGAGGGATTAAGGGAAAAATAATTGATCTAGGCTATCTTCTGGAAAGGCCCCCAAAGCATGGAATAAGTTACACTTCCTCTTTCTGAGTTAGTGTATCTTGACTACAGCTGTGTGAATAACTGATATTTTTGACTTGTTGACAGTTCTGAATAATCAGAAAAAAAGTGGTTTGCGTTGAACCAAAACGGAAGATTTTCAGAGTTTTTGGCAAATTGAAAAAGTCAGGAAAAATTTGTTGGGGTATTTTTAATAAAAGCAAAGGCAGTTTCTGAAGGAGACAGTATTAATGGCACAACCTCAGATTACCTGATGTGAAGGAAATATAGGAAGAATACTAAGGGCTTGTCTTCACTACCCGCCAGATCGGCGGGTAGCAATCGATCTTTCGGGGATCGATTTTTTGCGTCTCGTTTAGACGCGATTAATTGATCCCCGAAAGCGCTCCCCGTCGGCTCCGGAAATCCACCTCATCGAAAGGTGGAAGCGGAGTCGACGGGGGAGTGGCAGCGATTGATTCGCCGCCGTCCTCATGGCCAGGTAAGTCGATTACGATACGCCGACTTCAGCTACGTTATTCACGTAGCTGAAGCTGCATATCGTAGATCGACCCCCTCCCCTAGTGTAGCCCTGGGCTAAGAGGCCAATATGGCCCCATCAGGAGCTTTTTAATGACCTGAAAATCCAAAAGGAATCGTACAAAAAGTGGAAACCTGGCTGAGTTCCTAAAGTACAAAAGAATAGCAGAAGCATGTAGGGACAAAATCAGAAAGGCTAAGGGACAAAATGAGTTACTGTATGTTGTGTGAAGAAGTACTTCCTTTTGTTTGTTTTAAACCTGCTTCTTATGAATTTCATTGGGTGACCTCCAGTTCTTGTGTTATATGAAGGGGTAAATAACTCTTCCTTATTCACTTTCTCCACACCAGTCATGATTTTATAGACCTCTATAATATTCCCCTTTAGTTGTCTCTTTTCCAAGGTGAACAGTTCCAGTCTTTTTAATCTCTCCTAATATGGAAGCAGTTCCATAACCTTACTCATTTTTGTTGCCCTTCTCTGTAGTTTTTCCATTTCTCGTATATCTTTTTTGAGATGGGGTGACCAGAACTACATGCAGGATTCAAGGTGTGGGCGTACCATGGATTTATATAGTGGGATTATGATATTACTATCTTATTATTTATCCCTTTCCTGATGATTCCTAACATTCTGTTAGCTTTTTTTGACTGCTGCTGCATATCGAGTGGACGTTTCCAGAGAACTGTCCACAATGACGCCAAGAGCTCTTTCTTGAGTGGTAACAGCCATCGTTTTGGATGTATAGTTGGGATTGTTTTCTAATATGCATTACTTTGCATTACTTTGCGTTTATAATTTCATCTACCATTATGCTGAAATAAATTTGTTAGTCTCTAAGGTGCCACAAGTATTCCTTTTATCTACCATTTTGTTGCCCAGTCACCCAGTTTTGTGAGATCTCTTTGTAACTCTTCACGGTCTGCTTTGGACTTAACTATCTTGAGTAATTTTTTATCATCTGCAAACTTAGCCACCTCACTTTTCACCTGTTTTTCCAGATCATTTATGAATATGTTGAACAGCACTGGTCACAGTACAGGACCCTGGGGGACACTACAATTTACCTCTCTCCATTCTGAAAACCGACCATTTATTCCTACCCTTTGCTTCCTGTCTTTTAACTAGTTACTGATACGTGAGAGGACCTTCCCTTTTGTCCGATTGCTGCTTACTTTGTTTAAGAGCCTTTGGTGAAGGACCTTGTCAAAGGCTTTCTGAAAGTCCAAGTATGCTATATACACTGGATCACCCTTGTCCCCATGTTTGTTGACCTCCCTCAAAGAATTCTAATAGTTTGGTGAGACATGATTTCCCTTTACAAAGGTCGTGCTGACTCTTAGCCAACAAATAGTATTCATCTAGATGTCTGATAATTCTGTTCTTTACTATAGTTTCAACCTATTTGCCTGGTACTGAGGTTAGGTTTACTGACCTGTAACTGCCAGGATCACCTCTGGAGCCTTTTTTAAAAATTGGCATCACATTAGCTACTCTCTGGTCATCTGGTACAGAAGCTGATTGAAGTGATAGATTACATGCCACAGTTAGTAGTGCAATTTCATATTTGAGTTCCTTCAGAACTACTGGGGGAATACCATCTGGTCCTTGTGACTTGCTACTGTTTAATTTATAAATTTTTTCCAAAACCTCTATTGACATCTCAATCTAGGACAAATACTGAAACAAATTATTAATCAATCTATTTGTAAACACCTAGAGGATACTACGGTTATGAAGAATATCCATCATGAATTTGTCAAAAACAAATTATGCTAAATCAGCCTAATTTCCTTTTTGACTGTTAAAGGTCTAGTGATTTCAAGGTGAGAGGAGGAAGTAGTAGACAAGATATATCTTGATTTTGGTAGAGCTTTTGACACAGTTCCACATGACATTCACATAAGCAAACTAGGGAAATGTGATTTAGATGAAATTACCTTAATGTGGGTGCACAATTGGTTGAAAAACCATACTGAAAGAGTAGTGATCAATAGTTCGCTGTCAAGCTGGGAGGATGTATAGGGCAGGGGTCTGTCTTTGGTTCAGTACTATTCAATATTTTCATTCATGACTTGGATAATGGAGTGGAGAGTATGCTTATAAAAGTTGCAGATGACACCAAACTGGGAGGGATTGCAAGCACCTTGGAGGACGGAATTAGAGTTCAAAATGACTTTGACAAATTGGAGAATTGATCTGAAATAAACAAGATGAAATTCAATAAAAGTGATAAAAAGTTTAGAAAACCTGATCTCTGAGAAAAGGTTAAGAAAACGGGGCATGTTTAATCTTGAGAAAATAAAACTGAGCGGGGACCTGATTGGTCTTTGAATATGGTAAGATCTGTTATAAAGAGGGCTGTGACAATTATTTTCCATTTCCACTGAAGGTAGGACAAGAAGTATAGGCTTAATCTGCAGCAGGGGAGATTTAGGTTAGATATTAGGAAAAAATTTCTAAACATAATAAGGATAGTTAAGTTCTGAAATAGGCTTCCAAGGAAGATTATAGAATCCCCCTCATTGGAGGTTTTTAAGATCTAGTTGGACAAATGCCTGTCACGGATGATCTAGGTTTACTTGGTTGTGCTTCAGTGCAGGGGGCTGGATTTGATGACCTCTCAATGTGCCTTCCAGTTCTACATTTCTATGGGTACGTCTATACTTACCCGTCGCGTCGGAGGCGCGGGATCGATGTTCTGGGTTCGATTTATCGCGTCTTGTCTAGACGCGATAAATCGAACCAGGAAGTGCTCCGCCGTCGACGCTGGTAATCCAGCTCGACGAACGGAGTAGGCGGAGTCGATGGGGGAGCCTGCGCGCCACGTGTGGACCCTGGGTAAGTGCTTTTTCATTTGAACTAAGATAGTTCGACTTCAGCTACGTTATTCACGTAGCTGAAGTCGCGTATCTTAGTTCGAATTTCGGGGCTAGTGTAGACCAGGGCTATGATTTCTATAATTCTGTGAAATGAAGGGCTAGTTTCACAAAAATGGGGAGGCGATGCCTTTCTTATTAACTTTTGTCTAATGGTTAAGGCACTCACCTGGGAAGTGGGAGACCAGGTTTTGAATACCTGCTCTAGAGCAGGGACTGGAACCCATAGGTTGCCTCCTCCCAGGTGAGTGCCCTACCAACCAAGCTATAGAGTCAGTCTTACTTTCTCTGGCCCAGGAACTATTAAACTGTTTGGTACAATGTGGAACAGATTCAACAGGGGAGATTGGGAGAGACATACCCCAGAATACCCATAGCTTGGTGATTAGGACACTCACATGGGAGTGGGGAGACCTGCGTTCAAGTGTCTCTAGTGTTCTCACAACACATTTTTTGGTGGCCTTAGAGTGTGGCCACCAACTCTTGCTGGTGGCCGCTATGACAGTTTTTCAAAAAAACTTAATTAACTTTAGGAAAAGCAAATAAATATGTACATATACATGTCTAAATCATTGTAATTTATTTATGCAGGGTTTTTTTTTTGTGGATTCGATAATAATAACAACGTACAGTTGTCTCTATTCTTTACTGGACCTAAACAGAGTAGAAACACAAATAAAGTGATTTGCATGTTCTTGTCTTTGTTGTTGTTGTTTCTTTTGCTTTTTTGGTTGTTGTTTTTTTAATAGAATTGCTAGCAAGTAAGTTTGCTTCTGTGAAAAGTGATATTTGTATGTTTGTTAATGTCACTTTTCACAGCAGCAGACTTGTTAGCTAGCTGGGAGGCAGTGAAAAGTGATATTAACAAACATACAAATATAACTTTTCACCCCAGACTTACTCATCCCTGGCAAGCCGGGGAACAGATTAAGCCTTGGATGGGGAGGTGCATAGAAAGGAATTGGGGGCAAGGGGCGATGGGGTGGATGGGTCAGGGGCCGAAGGAGACAGCGGCGGCCACAGGTGATCAGGAGGGAGGTGAGCCTGAAGCCCGGTGGCTGGAGCCCGCCACCATGCGGCTGGAGCTTGCCACGCCTGCCACCCCAGGGCTGAAGTCAGAAGCCTGAACCCCACCGCCCACGGGAAGGTGGGGAACTCACACTGGCTGTCTGCTCCTCCAGCATTTGTGGCTCCAAAGCGGGGCAGGGCCCAACCCCTCCTTTCAGATCCAGGGGAGGAGCTGCTGTTTTGCTCCTCTCCCCGATCACCACCCAGGAGGCTGTGGCCACAAGAAAAGCATCTGGTGGCTGCATGCGGCCACGGTGGCTGCATTTGAGAAATGCTGCTCTAGAAGCAGGGATTTGAGTCTGGATCTCCCATATCCCAGGTCAGTGCACTTACCACAGGCTAAAGGTTATAAGGGGACTATTGCCAATACCTGCTCCTCCAGTCGTTTTTATAAATGGTGCCTAAATCCTCTTTTGAATCTAGCCAGAAAAATCAAAATGTTTTGTTCTGATAATCTTGAAATGGTGCTTTGGCACTTCAGAATTTATTTTTTTTCCAATTTGATTGAAGCAATTTGTGGAAATTGACACAAATTCGCCAAATGTTTCAATCGACCTGAATCTGCATTTTTAATCAAAAAACTTTTGTCCAAAACATTGTCCAGCTTTAATCTTGACTTCTTGACTCGATGCTGGAGGTGCAAATAGGGCCTGTGAACTCACTGCTTAACTTTAAGCATATGAGTAGTCCCCTTGAAGTCATTGGGACGACTTGTTTTTAAAGTTAAGTGCTCAAGAGCTTTGCTGAACTAGGGCCTTAATCTGGAAGTAAGGTTTTCATTATACTCATGTCAGTCCCAGCTCCAAAGAGCTTACAGTCTGTATCTAACAGAAGGCTGAGAATGGTGTCTAGGATTTTAATGCCAGTACACCATAACCATAGCAGCATGAAGTTTAGTTTTCAAATTTTCAATGTAAAGACCTGGAGCACACTGCTGGATCTATTCTCTCCCCCACTCCAAATTTTGTGGTGCTCTGGATGCAGGTATTGTGCTTTGGGTCTGTCTCTACTGAAAAGATAATTACTTTATTTTAATCGTGGATTTTTTCATGATTTGTAGCCGCAGTCATGACCTCTGGGTCAGGGATTTCCTGGCAGTTAAAGACTAGCTGTAAATGGGTCCAAAGCAAAATTAAAGCAGACTTGGATTCTGCTCTGTAGCTGATCATTAGCTGACAGAACGTCTGACTTGAAGGTTATTATTGCTTAATTATTTTCTACTTATCTCTCTGTATGCTTGCATAAGTCTGTTACCACACCTTGGTCATAAGGTCTCTTTTCCTACACATTGTAAATCAGTCACATTCCATTTATTGTTATCGGGTCATGTCCAGGCTGCATTACTTCCCTCAGGACTTTTATGTCTATCATGTGCCTTTTTCTTTTGCTCATGTGTTGTTTTCTCTACTAGATACATGGCTTATTCATTGATGCATCCTACCCTTTGGACTGTCTTTACATTCATCAATATGTAGCTCTCTCCTTATTACTTTCCTCCTTAGGCTTGTTTGTTCAGAATCCCTGAAATAGCAATTTAAGATGACTATCTGATCGGGATGGCATATCATAGAACATCAGCAAGTCCTGCTTGACAATCTAGTTTTTCCAAGTTCTCCTATTGCATTTTGTAGCATATTTTCTAGGTATATGCTCATATCAACCCTGCACTTGTCACTGGGTTTCAGACTAGCAAATTATATGATGGAAAGGAAGGTCTTGTCATGTAGCTAAGTGATGGGCTCATTCTGAACTGTTCTGCCAGTCTCTTTGGTGCTTTTCAGCTATTTTCTTTCTTGCCCTTAATGCCTGGGTGGAGGAGCCTTTAGGTGATCAGTTGTGATTTGGCATCTGATTTTTCTGCTTTTCTAATGTTTTATGTTGTCAAGCTTAAAAGTTTCTATGCAGACTCTGAAAACATTTCACCAAGTTGAGAAGAGACTATTGATGTTTTTGTATTTCTGCTGCAGCTAATCACAGAATTTATTTTAACAATTGATTCTTCAGGTTTTCATGAAGTCCTTGCAAGTAGCTGCCAGGTATTTTTCTTCATTCTGATGTTAGTAAATTTGATGGTTTTGGTGTGTGGCAGTAAACTTTCCAAGGAGTTGTCTTTCTCTTGGTTAAGTTGTAGCATGGCAACAGCAGAAACTTTCAAACTCACCACAGTCTGTTCTGCAAATACATTTGAGAATGTAATGGAAGAACTTTTATAAAACTCGTTAATGAGTGAGAAGTATTTGTCAGCATGAAGCGAAGCTCCAATATTTAAGAGTAGCTTTTATGTCTTGCATATTCTTTCTGCATAGCATCTGTAAGATATGGCCTTTCCTTATTCACCCACACGGCTAAAACTCTCATCCAGGCTCCGATTATTTTGTGTCTCAGTTATTGCAACACCCTTCTCTCTGGCCTTGATGAAAGCGATCTTGCCCCACTCAGTTCTGTCCACAATGCTGCAGCAAGGATACTTTTTCTAGTCACCCTTCTCTTTGCATCCTTCTACTGACTTCTCTGTTGCATCAAACATAAGCTACTTGTCTTCACTTGCAAGGCCTTTCACAGCCTGTCCTAACCCTACCTGTCCTCTCTCATTCACTATTGAGATGCCAAACCCTGCCTGTGACTGGCCCATGATCCAGCTTCTGTTGCCCACTTGTTGAGTTTTCAAACAAGGACCTTTGTGCTTTCTCCCATGCTGCCCCTCACATTTGGGTTCCCTATAAACTTATTTTCCTCCTTCAAAACCCTCATGAAAACTCTTTTTCTGTGGTCCCTCCAAAAAGCTTGACCATGGCTAATCCATTGGGTGTGCTGAGACCACTGCTTATCATGCTTACCAGTACGGTCTCATTGTTTCCTTGTGCTCCCCTGTCTGTAGCCCTCTGTTGTTTCTTGTATTATAGATACTGATTATGGATTATTAGATAGTAAACTCTTTGGGGCAGGGAATGTGTTGTGTTGTGTGGGTGCAGTGCTAGCACAATAGGATTCTGGTCCATGACTATGGCTCCTAGGTGCTACAGTAATATAAATTTAAAAATATCTCATAAGCTTTTTTGAGATTCTTTTATAGTCTTCCCTCTTTCTCCCTGTTGGAGATAAGAAAAAAATCCAGTTTTTTGTTTTTGTTTTGTTTTTTAATTCCTTACTGGATTCCTTGCCTTTTTCTGTTTTGTTTCCTTCTTTATTTGTTTATGGATTTAAAACAAAGTAGTCATATAATATTTAACTGGAGTATATTGTGAGTCTGTGTAGCCAGATGTGGACTTTGCAGGGGTGAGGTGGTAGGAAAGGCCTCATGAGGGCCGTCTGTCCAGCAGTGAACTTCATCCAAATATTGTTCTTTTCCAGCTTGGAGTCTGCTGTCAGTCATAGAAATGGATACTGTAGAAAACATTAGATCCTCGACAATTTTTAATTACATCATAGTCAGAAGCCTAATTGTAAACAACAAACATGATTCAACATTTACTCTAATGTTAAAAACATAAAAGGAAAACTACAAGTGGTAACAAATGAGGATAAACAGCCTTTTCACAGAGAAAAAATAACCTTAGGGTACAATTGCTCAGTTAATTAAATATTGAAATCTGACCATGAATTTTTGGTTCATATTGCTTCCAGACATAGGGACAAAAATTAATGAGCCAATAATGATGATGATAATTAATTTATCGTCTATATCATGGTCACAGGGGTAGCTGCAACTCTGTCCCCTTTCTGGTTTTTCTGAATGTGCCATTATTCCTTCTGGGGTGGAAGAACATGATTTTCTGACTTTAGACTGGGCCCTGGGCTACAGTAGTACCTTGTGTATCAACCATTTGAATCCTGCAGGTCTAACTGAGTTCTGACACCTGTTGTTCTTCCTTTGGGAGTCTGTGACCGATTGTATACAGTGACAAAACAGCCTTTTAAAACCAAAAATATTATTTATTTTGCAGTAGGAACAAAGCATTTAGAGAAAAACGATTTTAAAATTGCACAGTCTACAGTTGTCTATCTTACCTGAACTCTTACCATCTCAGGATGGTAACCTAGGCAGGTGTAATTTCTTCAGATACCCCAACCAGGGTCTTGTGTCTCAGTCTGGTTTCCCCAAACATCTACCCCTTCCCTCAGGAGAGTGTTACTTTTTAAACTGCCAGAGGTCTTTCATCTTTTCCTGTCCTGGCATTGTCTCTTAACAACCCTCAAGTGTTTGCAAAGAAGTGGCTTATCTTGAGCCAGTCTTTCCTTTCCCGATTGTTTTCTCCAATAGTCCCCTATTAAACTAAATTAGTATATTATACCACTACTTCCAAATAACCATACGAACATATAGTATTCATAAATTATTACAGAGCAACTCCAAATCTGTCACAACATAAAGGTGTGTTTGTACAGGTACTGTCACACAGATTTGTTTGTACAGATACTGTCTACTGTCTGTAGAAAATTCTGGTTTATTTTGGAAGGGTAAAATTTACAGAACCCCACATTGTGGTGGAGAAAAAATACTCCTGATTCAGTTGGTATGGTGATTTTACATCTTAGTAACAAACAGCCAGAGTATTACTGACTGCTCTGTACATACCAGTTTTGGTGGAAAAAAGTGACTTACTGAATTAGTAAATTTAGGTAAATTCTGATGACATTTGAAAAAATAATGTACAAGGATGCTACAGATGGATTCACGCATCAAGGATGTGATTTTTAGAAATCCATGTGTGCAAACAAAGTGTGGCTAATTTAAACATGCAGTTACCAGGGTTGTGTGACCAACTTGGTCAAGTGCACATGCAAGTGGTCAATTCTATAGTTATGGCTATTTGCACTCTCAGTTGTAGCAGCTGCTCACACAGTTGGTACTTGGATGCACAAACTGTTTGTATATACATTTCTAAAAATTTGGCTCAGAAATGAAATAGAACTGTCAAGGAAACAACATTAGACAATTCTACTCTTGGTTTTAACATAGTTTTCACTTGAAAATTCTTTTTCGTACTGAAATTCCATTTTGGATGTTTTAGGAAGTCTGAGGATTTGGAATGTGTATGTAACATTTTTTTGGCTTCATACTATCTTTAGGGTTCTTTAAATTTGTTCAGTGTCAGCAGCTAACTTTCTTCAAACAAATCGAAGGATGTTCTAGCAATTCCAAACAATGCCCTAAAACCAAAGTTGTGAATCTCGCCTTTTCAGATGAGGTTGCTCAGGTATAATTCTGGTATTTAACAAATACTAAAACAAGTTTTAGGGCTTGTCTACACTACCAAGTTTTGTTGACAGTAGTGATGTCAACACTAAAAAATCGGCATAATAAAAATCTGAATGTCATGTTCACACTTGCTCCCTCTGTTGGCAGAGCACGTCCACAGTTGGGGCACTATCATTGACAGTGTGAGCAATGCACTGTGGGTACCTATCCCACAGTCCAGCTCAATATCTTCTGTCGCTAGATGTTGTGGGAAAGTGGAGCGGATCGCGGCGCATCTTGGGACCGGGCTCAATGTCCCATGATGCATTGCTTTCTGTCACAGCACTCCATGAGCTTCCGACTTCCTTTTGCGGGATTTTTCAACAGCCCTTCTTTGCTGTGCACCCCAGCATCTTTTGTGAGAAGGGATGGATCCCGCACTGCTCTCCTAAGCTCTGTTAACTGTCATGAAGACATCACGGATTGCAGTGCAGTTAATCATGAAGTTCCGAACTGAAGAAGACTCCCAGTTGCCTGACATGCTGTGTGATATGGATAGGAGCAACTTTAGATTGCTTTTGGCATTCACAGAACAGCTGCATGACGAGCAGTGGCTATAGTACTTTCGGATGTGGAAAGCCACCTTCCTGGAACTGTGTGCGAAACTCGCCCCAGCACTGCAGTGCAAGGACACCAGAACGAGAGCTGACCTATTAGTAGAGAAACATGGCAATCGCTGTGTGGAAGCTGGCGACTCCAGACTGCTACTGGTCTGTCAAGAATCAATTTAGAGTTGGGAAGTTGACCACTGGGGCTGCATTAATGCAATTGTGCAGGGCAATTAATCGCATCCTGCTATAAAGGACCGTGACTCTGGGAAATGTGGGTGAAATAGTGGACGGATTTGCAGAAATGGGTTTCCCTAACTGTGGAGGAGTGATAGATGGCACACACATTCCAATTGTAGCACCAGACCACCTTGTGTCAGAGTACATCAATAGGAAGGGGTACTTCTCCATGGTGTTGTAGGTGCTTGTGGATCACCGTGGGCGTTTCACTGACATCAACACGGGGTGGTCCTAGAAGGTGCATTTTGACGCACTCATCTTCAGGAACACCTGTCTGTATAGAAAGCTACAAGCAGGGACTTTCTTTCCAAACCAGAAGATTACAGTGGGAGATGTTGAAATGCCCATAGTGATCCTGGGAAACCGGCATACCCCTTACAGCCATGGTTCATGAAATCTTATATCGGAAACCTAGACAGCAGTGAGGAGCGGTTCAACAACAGGCTGAGTAGGTGACAATGGAATGTGCCTTTGGCAGATTAAAGGCATGCTGGCGATGCCTTTATGGCAGGTTAAACTTTAATGAGGATAATCCCATGGTCATAGTCGTGTGTTGTATGTTGCATAATCTTTGTGAAGCTAAAGGTGAAAGGTTTGTTCAGGGGCAGAGTGTTGAGGCAGACCTCTTGGCTGCTGATTTTGAGCAGCCAGATACCATGGCTATCAAAGGGACCCAGATGGGGGCAATTTGAATCAGGGAGGCGTTGAGGCAACACTTTGAAAATGAGAACCAGTAATGTATATCTCTTTGATTGGTGCAATGTTACATTACATTTAGTTTTCCTAGGAAGTAATGGTGCCATTTGGCCCTTACATTCTAGCAAGCACATGAATAAACTGCCTGTGTATGTATTGGTAGTGCTTGCTATCTCAATTTATAGAAAGCAAATAAAGATGAGTTACAGTTCAACAACTTTGCTTTTATTGCACAAGAAACAACACACAAACACACAAAGACGCTTGGTGGGAAAGGAGGAACCAGGGAAGGGCAGACTTTCAGAGCTGTGTGTAGGCCCAGCTATCATTATGAAAGTTGTCTGAGGGGGTGAAGGGGAAACCGAGAAGTCCTGGCAAGTGGAAAGGACTGTGTGGGTGGAGCTTGCGGGGGGTGGCGGCATGGAAAAGAGTTCTGAATGTGCTGCAGGGGAGAGCAGGCTCACATCTGCTCAGTCTGCAGCATTATTAAGGACTTCAGCATCTGCGTTTGCTCCTCCATTACTTTAATCATCTGTTTAGTAGCGTCCTTAACAAACTCCCAATTTTATTTTCTGTCCTGCCTTTTGGCTTCCAACCACTCCTTGTGTTCCCTTTTCTCTGTATTGGATAAGTGCAGTACCTACCGGAATATGTCATCTTTGCTCTGTTTTGGACACTTTCTTATCTGGCGTAGATGCTCAGCCGGTGTGTGTGGGGTGCTCCTGAAGGCCACATCTGCCGAAGCACAAGGGAACAATGCACAGAAGCATGATTGTTAAATTTACGCACAGCATGAAACATTTCAGTAAAATACACGTTTTGTAACATAACAATCACTTTCTCACTGACCCTAGCCAGGCACATATCTGTGTGAACACCCAAAGCATGGTGAGTGTTGGTGGGGGGCGTTCCACATGGGGAAAAGAGCACTCACTCTACAAGAGTTGTGGTGCAGCCAAGTAGGGAAAAAAGTCTAAAATTCTCCCACACTTTCCCACAGGTGAGGGTCATTCTTAATAAGACAAGACCTAAATAACTGCAGGGAAAGCAGTATCTATTTGAAAACAGTCATCTGCATGAAAATTGATATGATAAATTTTCAGCATTGTTTATGTCAGATCAAATATGCAGATTCTGCTATTGTTAATGTTTGTTGTATATCTAATCTACCATACACATATCATTCTTGTGTTCAGAAGGGTACTTAAGCACATGCCTAACTCAATAGTCGTAATTCCAGGCATTCAAAATTAATGAGACAGGCTCCCCAAAATAGTTAGATTTAAATAAATAAATTGTGTGCTTTTTAGTTGCCTTCTGGTATTTGAGCTTTTAGTTGGCACTTGGGGTCATGTTTCCTCTGCAGCCATGAGGGCTAGAAATTTACTTTTTTAAAATGAAAGCCATGATTCTCATGCTCACACAATTTCAAGAGGTATGACTTTAAGTAAATATTAAACATAGCGAGACACACATTAAAATCACAAGAGTTGGCAACAATGCAAGTTAACTTTCAGCATCTGAGTAGTACTATTGAACTCAGTGAGACCTATCTGCATACCTAAAGTAAGGAACAGCGGAATCAGAGCCACAACTGGTAGGACTATACTTAGATTTAAAAGGTATTTGTTGAAAATATCTTTAATTTTTCAAGCCTAACCCTTTAGAAATTTGAAAATGATCTTTAAAAAAGTTATAAATAACTCTATTCTGTGTGCACATTTGTTTGTCATTGTAGAGTTATATGTGAGTGTTGGATTGCTGACATTGGACCTGATCCAGAGCCCAAAGGAGTCTCCCAATCTGACTACAGTGGGCTTAGGTCAAGCCCATTGATACGTTTTTTTTTGTTTATTTTATTAGAAAAAATAACACCATTTCCTGTCCTGCTTCACGTCCCTACCACCATAAATAAATAAATAAATACATGTAAAGAGTTATAGTTAGCAAAGAGATGATGTACTTTTTAAATCTTTGTGCTTCCAACCTTGTAAGTGTGTCGCTTTAAGAATAATTGCTGAAGAATAGATAGGAAAGCATCTTGACATATCATTATGCATTTGTATCTGGTGAGGTACTTGGAAAACAGATTTACAGATTATTAAATATAATAAATAGAATTTAACAGTTAAAATAGATTAGAGATTTATTTTCCTACAAGCACAGTAGCTTGACAGTGTTTTTCATAATATCTTTTTGTTTCATTTTTATTCCCTTTTATGTTTTGTAAGTGTTCTTCCTGCTCCTTCTAATGCAAGGCTTTGATAGAGGGTTGGAAAACGTAAAAAAGCCTAAAATCAGGAAAAGGCAATTGAGGTCTGTCATATTTTTTCCTTATTTATTTTCCACATACTGCTTTAAAATGGGTACTGACAGTGGATTTTATTGTCCCTAAGCACAGTGGTGCTTCTTTCTTTCAGTGGCCCTTCTTGGTAATTTATTCCAGATGTTTAGAACCCTTTGGGTGAAAATGTTTTTCCAAAAGTATTTGTGTTCCCAGTTTCCTAGTGTTGAGATCATTTTCCTTGGGTTTGTTTTCTTGATCGTTTTGAAGAGTTTGTCAGTTTTATAAATCCTCTTCATAATGTAACGAAAAAAACAATTAAGTCACCAGAAATTCATTTTTCTTGCAAAAGTCCAACAGCAAAGGAGCCAGTATTACAGTAGATGTTGGAACCAGTGTCGTGTAGAAAATCACAGAAGGGTCTGTGTGTATTGGATGTGGGATAAATAATAACTAAAGCTAGCTAAAGAATAGGACCTCAAGGTTAATTTTCTTAGAAGTGGCACTTGTGCCATCCTCAGGGCTAGCTGATTGTTCCAAAGTAGGAGCTTGAATTCAAGGCTGAAAAATTGGTTCAGACAATTCACTGTTTGGTTGGTGCTACTTTGGAGCTGTTTTTGTATCTGATGGTGTCTGGATGAGATATAACTTAATCGAACCATCACCAATATACTTGCAGAGAAGGACTGTTTGTCTCTTTTTGAATACTATATGCCATAAACCATGCTGAAAAGAATACCATACAGTTAATGAGGGATAGCTAGTATCAGCCAAGGTCCACTTGTAAGGCAGTAGCTAAACAGTAACAATCATTAACATTAAAGTCCACATTTGCATACCTGCCTTCTTCTGTGAAAGATCCTGGCTATAGCTATGAAAATGTTGAACTTTCCATTGTATATCTTCTGCTGAATAATAGGGCAAAGTTAGTGAAGCATGACCTTTCCTTCTGAAATAAAGGTTGCAATATTGTATGCTAGTTAGAGCATGAGACTTGGAGTCAGGATTCCTGATTCTAGTCTTGTCTCTGCTGTGGACTAGCCAGGTCTTTCTCCATCTCCATCTCCATTCATCCTAATAGTAAAGTGGAGATAGTAATACCTACCTAACTTAAAAGAGCTTTAATATCCTCTCCTTAAAAGGTGCTATATAAGTATAAAATCCTATTATTATATAAACCTTGTTGGTATCCTTAATCAAACTTCTTCCTCCCTACAATTCCTTTGTTTGATCACACAAATTGGGTTTACAGCCTTTCTGGAACCCTCACTTCCAGAGTAAACTAATATAAATTAATTAATATGTAAAGAAATATATTATATACCTTGTGGAAAACAAGCAATCATTTTGTACAAACCTTCCTCATCTCACCTTGCGATACATTGCATCTAACCTAAAAGATGAACATTCAAACCCTTACTGACATAAGTAGTTCTGGATCGAAGTGAGTTACATGCGTGAGTCAGGATTACTCAGGTAAAGAAGAGTTTGCATGACCAGCTACGAGATCATACACTTCTTGAAGCTGGTAACTTTTCTTAGTTCTGTCTATGGAGCGGCAGGAACACTTATGGCACTAATAAAAAATATTAAATAACAGCTTTTGTGTGCCTGATATCAAATTGATTTGTGGTTGGCCTGGAATCCAAGTCCCTTTATTGACTAATAGCTTTGTAACAACCATTTTCCACTACTTGAGGCACTCTCTTAAACTGAGTGTTCAATCTGCCTACTACAGCTTTTAGTACTCTGGGAAAGGTGTGGGGTTCAGATGTGCAGCCTTGTCAATCATTGGAGCATTTAACTTTTTAATAACCTTCTGGTTGGCACTTTCATAATTCTTCATTTTTCATTCTGAACTATTTGATTTAGGAAGAGAAATTAAAAAGTGGGGAGAGGAAATATGCAAACTAGCTGCTCTATATCTGTTGTGTTCACTTGTCTCTGAATCGCCATGCCCTTTCCTCTGAGGATCAATTCTTTTATGTTTGGATGTTCCTGCTGATGTTACTTGTGCTAGTGTATTTGCTTATTTCCACTTCCCTATTGTATCAAAAATTGTACTTACTTTTTTTCCTTTTTTAAATTGGTCCCATTTCCTTGCATCCCTCTAATTAATTTGATTTCTGTTGTCACTTTAGACGCTTAGATGTTTTGGAATGAATCTGCTGTAATATTGTTCCTTGCCTAATTGATCCTTAAATGATTTGCCCCAGTATTTTATATAGTTGATTCTTCTTGCATGTAGAGGGTTTTAATAAACATTCTGAATTCCCTCACAGTCTGCCCTGTTTAAAAACAAAAAATAATACTCCAGTACTTCAGCACTCTTAACACCTACCCTTTTCATTTTTCAGATGTAGTTCAGAAATATGCTATGCAAAATATTTGTATCAAACCTCAAATCCAGTTAGGCTGAGTTTGGGCTTGAGGCTTAGTATATTTGTGAATGTGGGCAAAGATTGGTCGCACCTCCCTTGGATGAAATCCTGTCCCCATTGAAGCCTATGGGAGTTTTGCCATTGGCTTCAGTGTGTCTAGGATTTCACCCCAATGCTTTTTTCTCTCCAAATCGAGTCCCAGTGAGCCCAAAGGCACATCATGTTCTGTTGCTTTCCCCAGTTCTTTGGGGATGTTGGATGGACCGTTTATTATTTGGGAGGCCACTGTGTATGGATCACTGCCTTCTTCACATCCTAAAGGGACTTTTGGAGAGAGGCACAAATAGCTTGTCTCCCAATAGTGCAACAGGAGAGGGGAAGCACTCCTATGCCTGCTGCCAGGCTGCTCTAGAGAGCTCAGGGGGCGTGGTGCCCCTTTGGTTTTAGCAGACTTTCGTCAAATTCGAATGTCCAAGTGAATGCCCTGCAATCCAAATTGTAAGGTTGAATTTGCAAACTAAACCTGCAGGATTCTCAGAGCCTTGGAGTTTTTACAAATCCACTTATTTAACAAACAACCGAACATTTAAAAAACATCACAGTTGTGACAAAACCCAGCAACCCTGTTCTTAGCTCACAATGCTGTAAGCTCTGCTTGTGTGTGTGAGGGAGGGGAGAAGACAAGATAGGGCTGTAGGGGTGTCTGATACCGTCAGGTGGTCCAGAGACATATACACTGAACATATCATGGGCCACTGTCAGTACCAGGTTGAGTAATCAAGACTGCTGACCAGGGGAAAAAAATCCTCTTCATCCCTTCCTTGACAAACTGAGGGACGCACCGCACCCATGTACTGATTGTCTACATCACTACTGACTTGGACTATGAATGTATTTCATGGGTGGCGTTCCCAAGCCCACTTATCCACTGATGCTCTAAAAACTACCACACACCAATCTGGAGCTTTGCTAGTTATGCTATATATATATATATGTACCCCAAGAACCTTATAACTGATACTTGAAATCCCCCATAACTCAAGCCTGATTCCAGATGTACAGTACCTTACTTCTTAACTTGTGTACATTTGATTCTAAGCATTAACTTTAATAAAATTTTTTTCCCTTTAATGCTTTGACAATTGTGTAGTGTTCTGACTAAGCTGCCGTAGTCTGAGTTCTTGTTAACTTTTATGCAGTGTGGCTGTTTGCCCAAAAATGAGTTCCTAATAAACAGCGATATGTATTGCAGGATGTCAATCCACAATTCAGTTAGGACGTAAATAATAATCATGATGTTTTCAAATACTGTTTTCAAAATTTGAGCTGTTGCTTAGTTGCGATTGTTCAGGTAAATCTCTTGATATTGCTCCATGAGTGGATGAACTACAAATATTAGTGTGTGTAAAGACTGCATAGGCAGTTCACATAGTACTATTTCTACTAAGCTTTGAACTCAAACTAATCCCAACTGGAGCTTCAGTATTTTCTCCTATTCAGTCGTATGTTACTTGTAATCTGGTCAGTTCTTATTGTGCAGAGTACATCTGGGCAAATAATGCAAAAAATTGCCCCAGAGTATTCATTGTAATTTTTCAATGAATTCTCTTCTGATGTGTTCATGCACCTTTTGTGCTTTGCTTTCAGTGAATATTCAAGGCATTGAGTTTTACTCTTAAATGTTTTTTTCCCCCCAGGAAATCTCATTGCACAGTTCCAGGTCTGAGTATTGGCAGAAACGGAAATTTTAATTTGTGTGTATATTTGCAGTTCATCCAGTCAAGGAACAGAAATATCATGTGATTTAAATAAGCTGTTGCAACTAAGCAACACAGCTCAAAATCTGAATGTGTGTGAACAAGCCGTAGAGTAAAATATTTAAAAATATCATGATTATTATATACTTATCCTCCTACCTCATGGATTTATGGGAAGACTATTGGTTAATATTGGTGCAGCACTTTCAAAATATAAAGGACTATTTAAGTGTTAAGTAATATTATACATGCATTATATTTACATACTCTATTTATGGTGTCTTGAAATATTTAGGTTACTGTGCATAAGCATATGAAGTAGAGCTGCTGATATCCTTTGTATAGTGAATGTATTCTAAATTTGGTAGGATGCTGCATCATGCCTTTCTTTGAGATCTCTGACAACAAATGGCATTATTATTATTTTTCTAGGATGGAAAAAAAAGCATGACCTGTTCTGTTTATACCATAAGATGCCCCATCTTTTAGTCAGTTTCCTCATGCTGGCGTAAAAGCAGTTATGCTTTTAAATGTCTAAGCTAAAGTCCAAACTTTGAATTACCAAGAAACATACTGTGTCAGCAGTTAGAGTCTCAGAGATATGTGAAGATGAATTTTTAAATTTCAGAGCGCTCCACTTACGTCGTAAAAATACAACTGCAAAATTAGTTGCTTTAGGCTTCTAAGTAAAGCCAGGGGAGTGTGGGATCTGAAACTTTATTTTCTCTGTTTTGAGAGACAGATGTACTTTAAAACATTTTTTGGGGATGTGTTATTGACACAAATTTTACAGGGTTAGTAGCAATTAGATATTGATAATGCTGCCTAAAGGTAGGTATAGTGTAGGCTGGTATTGTGTAAGCTTTCTCTGCACAGCTCAGTTATTGGGTCTCAGGTCTGTCTTGCAACTAGGGTTAAAAAATATCTTTTTTGGAGGGGAAGAAGGGAATCTGATCCACACAGATTTGTTCAGCAAAGGGCAAAAAGTTCTGTTTAAATATAAGTGCTTTATCACAAAAGTGCCTCTGCAACGGTTATTTATCCCTATACTGTAACAGGCCAATGGTGTTCAGAATTTGTCATCTTCAGTTCTGGACACCAGAGGCTTATCCAAATCAGCAGGCTGGAGGTTTAGGCTGATCTATCCTCAGGATTTTCTTTCACTTCACCAATTTAATTCCCAGTTTTTAAGTCCTACTTGCAACAATGCTGGTTTTGTAGTGTCAAAGTTCCTTCTGAGCAGAGGCTGACAGTCACAGCAAAATCTGTGCTGCTTTTGTGATTTTTAGCAATGCCCACTGGAAACTTATTAGAGGCTTTCAAATTCATTTCACTCGTGATATCAAAATGAAATCTTTGTATTAAAATATGAAAGGCTGGTGCACTACAGCTTTGCACCACCTAAGCCCCAAAATGTTCACATCCTCACCCCAAAATGTTTATTTTTTACATTAAACCCAAGCTATATTATAGTAGACATTAGGATACTGAACATAGCTCTTGTGAGAACAGTCTTTATTGAACTCCTCAGTGACATATTAAAGCCAAATAAAACTAAAGAAATGAAACTCTAGCCAAATGTTTCTGCTAAATTCCTTCTTGTTTTGAAAAGATTTTTATTTATTTTTCCGATTACAGAGAAATAGACAAATGAAGAGTAATAGCTCTCAGGAGTCTTTCCAGTGTTTAAAATGACCCCGATAACAATATAGATCCAAGTCAATAAGTGTAAAGTTGGATATAATAAAGGAAAGAGAAACTGGAAAGTGTGCATAACTTAATCAGTTTAGATCAGGGGTCGGCAACCTTTCAGAAGTGGTGTGCCGAGTCTTCATTTATTCACTCTAATTTAAGGTTTTGCATGCCAGTAATACATTTTAAAGTTTTTAGAAGGTCTCTTTCTATAAGTCTTTAATATATGACTAAACTATTGTTGTATGTAAAGTAAATAAGGTTTTTAAAATGTTTAAGAGGCTTCACTTAAAATTAAATTAAAATGGAAAGCCCCCCAGACCGGAGGCCAGGACCCCCGGTAGTGTGAGTGCCACTGAAAATCAGCTTGCGTCCGGGCCATAGGTTGCCTACCCCTGGTTAGATTGTCTAAGCATATGACATTAAACACTTTTCTGAGTGTATCTAAATCCACAGATGTTAATTTTTTGAATATTATCCAGGATTACATCTAAACAATTTTAAATAATGGCTGTTCAAATCATGTTTAAATTCCCTAGCCCACCATGAATCAGTAAGTATGTGTCTCTTCTTTATGTCTCCAATTCAGCAAGGTACGGAAGCATATGCCTTATTTTAAGCATGTGAGTAATCCCATTGACTTTGTGCTTAAAGTTAGGCACATACTTCAGTACCTTGCTGAACTTGAGCCTATATAAGTGCTTTGATACAGATGTGCATGTGTTTTTTCCCTTAATATATGTGGCATCCCAAATAAATGTTCAGTGGTGGAAAAAATAGATGATGTTTATATACAGTTTTCAGAATGGCTCACTTGGTAGTGCACTCCTCTTCCAGCCTGAAGAGTATGGGTTCATTGAAGTATACTGGAACTATCTATTTCATGTAATACAATTTTTTGTGCCATCCTTCAGATGAGTCTTCAAACATAGGTCTCTTCTAATCATCTTTGATGGCTAACATCCAAATGGACATTAAATATATATTTTCCAAAAGAATACAGGAGAAACCCAAGTGCTGTAGCCAAGGTTCCTATTCTATGAATAAACATGTTTTATGTGTTTGTGTATCTCTTTTTGTCTGAACTGTCACTTTTTTTGCTTAAGTCTCTTTTGGAGAGCATACATTTAAAACTAGTTCTATTGGGTTCTTTTCTGTAAGGTTCATGTTGTGTGACTAGTGCTAGATTTTAACTCAGTGCATTTTTTCAGTTTGCGATGCTCAAGCAAAAACCTGGTTTTAACTGCTAGGACTGGAAGTTAATAAAGTCTGCACTCTAAAGTCTTTCTGTTAATCACTGCCACTTTGAACTCTTGCAGTGGCAAAGAAGTCAGCTTAATTCCCGGAGGTTTATTTTTTTAAAAAAAAGTTGAATCTCTTACAAATCTGCCAGAATATTATTTAATTTCTCTGGAGACAGGAGTTTATTTTTGTAGAGTAGGAATTGGTTTATTTTCAGAAGATTAATTCTGCTTTGTGCCTTTGTACTGCAGCTACCAGGCATTTTCCTCTGGCACAAGTTCCAGAATTGCACCCAACTTTGTTAGTAAAATAAATAAAACTATTCTGAATAATGGAACAAGTTAATTCTTTAAATATTTACATGGGCAGGTGTTTCACTTTATTTTTCTTTGTTTTAAAGGGATGATTGACGGCACCTAGTGAGAGAGTGGAACCTAGTTTTGCTTCTAGTCTTATTGCTAATACTCATATATCAAGCTAGTTAAGGGAATGAATCCCAGAAGAACGAAGTGAGTAACAGTTACGGGTCAACCATCTCCCTGTGTGGGAAAAACACACACGCACACACATCGGAAAGTATTCCACAGAGGCTGAAACGGCAGCAAACCTTGTTTTTTGTTCTCTTGACGCAAGGGTTTCTCTTTACTAAAAGTTTTAAATCCCCCACTCTGTTTCTACAGCAACAAATATTTGTGAAAGAGCTCCTAACACCCCTTTCACTCCACTTCTCTGTCACACACACACATTCTTGTTGAAGCCAGTACAGTCTCTGGTCACAGTGAGTGGCCAACTGTCTTGTGAGGTGAACGAAATTAACATAATATGGCTAAGAAGGATTTGAGAATGGCATTGAAAAGCAAGCTGCTTTTCTATGCAGTAGAATGGGGCTAAAAGAAAATGTATGATCTCGAAAGAACAGCAAAGAAGAGCTAGAAGTTCTGATCAGTGTCATTAACTGAGCTCCTGAATTAGTGAAGAGAGCAAGCCAGACATAAATAACATATCTTAACATTCTGTATTTAAAAGTAGCGATGAGCCTAAAAGTCCAGTATATTTGACTGTATCCCTGTTCCTACATCCTTTGTGTTTCTTTTATCTTTTAAAATTCTGAGCTCTTAGGGGTAGAGTTGAGGGCTTTATATGTGTGTGTACAGCGCCAGGCGTAGGAGGGACCACTGGCTACTAGTATATACATATTAAATAATAATTGGTTAATTGCATGTGTAGTTCTTGCAGTTAGAGTGCAGCCAGTGTTGGGAACTGAAAATCTGGCTTTTAATCTAAACTGCCTACCCCTGTAGTATTTGTGTGCCAGAATAATTCCTCTCTGAACCCCCTCCATTCCAACTCCACTGGCCTTCGTTCTTCTTGTGACTACTCCATCCCCTCATTCTTTCTTCCATGTCACTCCATGTGACTGGAACAGACACCGAACTCCCATATGGCTAGTAACCTGCCTGTCCTCTAATCCTCTCAGAAAACTCCATCGTTTCTATGATTCTTCCACCATTAACCTTTACTCTGATGTTCTCCTCTACCACTTGCATATCAGACCTTGGCAGACGAACTAAATAAAAATAACCAAAATGGATTATAAACTCCTTGGGGCTGGGACCTTGTCTTATTTTCTATGGATAAAGTGCCTGTTACATCCATGTTACTGTATAAATAGTAATGTATATGTGTATAATAATGATACTTAGTAGCTGTATAGCCTTCATACAGTTTGAGTGTAACACAAATGCTAGCTAATTATTCCCCTGATCCTGCAAAGATTTATGCATGAGCTTAATTTAAAGCATGTGAATAGTACCATTGAACTGAGAGTTAATTTAAAGTTAACCATGAATTTAAAGGTTTTCAGGATTGGGGCTTAGTATAGCAATATTATATGTATATGTAGCCTATACTGCAAACTCGTATCCTGTATCTGAATGGTCGGCAGACCTTTTGAAGTGTCTAGTCAATGTATTTTGTAATGTTAAAGATTACAATAAGTGAATTTTTATGTACACTTTTAGTAAAGATAAAGGTCCTGAAACACTAAAATAAATTTTAAAAGCACTACAATATTGTAGCAACTTTTTCACAACATGCTTTGTGGTCCTGAAATAAAATTGTACTTACGGGGATCACTGGTATGAAAATAATAAATATTTTCTATTTTTTAAAATAAGGAAAGGAAACAACACAGGTGTTTTTCTAAGAGAAGGCAGAAAAACCCACAAATGACCCATTAACCAATAGAAACTTATAATAAAATATAAAAGAAATATAAATGAACAATTCAGTTCAAAAGTTTAACAAATTAGTATCACAGTTAAATTTCTTATATTATTAAAAAACTGTGCCCAACCCACAGAGGAAATGCTGGTGATTGATATCATTGTGGGATTTGAATTGTTATTCAGATTATTATAAGTAACATTATCTATTGTCACAAATTACAGAAAAAAATTCCACCACATTATTTGTTTTTCTTTATATTTTGGCATAGTTGTGGAATTTAGATTCAATTATACTTTGGGTAAGTTCTAGTCAAACTTGAAAACACTGGCTTTATCATAATTCTTTTCTGGGTTTTTCAGTTTTCTTATATTGTCGGCTTAAAGATAGTATGACGTTGATTCATCTTTAAATATTTGTGTGTTTTCTGTATCTCCTCTGTGTATTGTAAGAGCATTGTATTCAGGAAAAAAAGCTTCTGGATAATTTCTCCTTATAAAAGCAGAAGATACTTCAGTTGCGGTATATTCTGAGATGCAATTTCCCTATTAATTATTGGGGCTTGAATAAAGGAAAACTAATTATACTGTCAGTTTAATTTCTTTGCAGAAATACTAGGCTGTTTTAACCCACTGATCTCTCATCACTGGGAGAACTTTGGTACCATTTCCAGATGTCTATCAGTCTCTCAGAAAGGTTTTCATTTCAAAGGCAGCACTCTAACACCGAGAAATGCAATAGCCTGACACATTCAAGACGATTTTGTTTGGATTGAATCAAAGAATTGCTGTAAACATTGAGTAGAAATATAAAAGGGCCATTGAAGGTTCCACACAAGCCATTTTTTGTTTGGTGAATTTCACATTTACCAGTCCTTCTGCTATGGGATACAGAGGAGGATCTATTGTAGTATTCTGAAAGTATAATGTGAATGCAAGAGCTGAAAACATTTTGCAGGGCTTATGGTATAGGTCAGCATAATCAAGTGCTGTATTCTCTTCCAAACTGTAAGCAATAAAAGTAGTGTTACACATAGTAAAAGCAGTAACCTCTGTAATCAGTACTACTAATAAACTTTCATTATTCTGTGAATGGAAAAAGTCTTTGATTCATATATGCTGAGATCATTCATTAGCATGGCTGCAGATGAAAGGTGCTTTATAATTGTAATGAATTATATTATTAGAAATATTTTTAATCATTTGAGCTAAATTGAAATCAGGCAATAGAGTTCTGATAGCAGTTTATAGAGTAGTTCACTCAAGTTTGCTAGATTCTCTTGAAAATAAAAACATAGGAGATATATTGAAAAACGAACACAGCCATACAGTCATTTCTCTGCTTTGCCTCCTGTGTCCAGTTTGATCATTAGTAGCAGGATATCTTTTTCTAATATTATTAGATGCCAGGACTAGTTGCATTCCGAACAAGTTATAATCAATCTGAGCAATTGACTTCCCTACCATAACGTGCAGATGCCAGCTTGCACATTGCAAAGTGTAACTAATGCACTGCAGGTTGGGTATAAAAAAAAGTGAACAAAAACAATTAGGGTTCTTCATTTTTCTAGACCAGTGATAGAAATGTAAGACACAAGCAAATTCATTAGGGAAAATCAGATTTGTCTAAATAAAAAGATAACTATAACATTACATTATGCTCACATTTTGATGCTCTACAATAGTTTGATATTAACATTAATGGTTTATGTGTGGAGGTAAATATTTTCCTTTACTTACAAATATATGGCCGTCTGATATTTCTGTATCAATACTGTATAATTTAACATTTACTTCATACTATTACTATTCATTGCAATAAACTTGGATCTGATACTTGCTACATCAGTCAAGCACAGAGATCTTGTCTCAAAAGCATTCTTTAGAGCGTGAGTTTCTTCCTATGTTAGATTTTATTGCTTGCGTCTGTCATATAATCTAACAGAATGCAGACTAACACAATCCAATAGCTGGAAATAAAGATCATGCTTTTTTCAGGGGTCACATAAGCCTATTCACCTTGAAAAGTGCTCATTCATCTGAACTTTTTCATGGTTAGCAGATGAATAGGATGATTATGAAAAACAGGCATTTGTGACTTTGTATATACCATAATACTTCACTACATACATGTCTTTAAAAAAAAATCATATAGTTAAAAGATCTGTTTCATATTTATACCACGTTTTGAAGATATGTAAAAAAGTGCTAGCATGGCATGAATGAATGGCATGAATCCCAAGTCAGCAGCCTTTATGCATTTTACCCCACGAAGCGGTGTGAACATTGAAATTAAATCCAAACAGTCTGTGTCAGTCATTATTGAAATGTTAGGCTTGACCACTGGGTTATTCCCCATATATTGTCAAGATTGTTATAAGAAATTTCATTTTAACTGGAACGAGCAAACAGCCTGGCTTAGCATCTCATCCAAAGGGACTGTACATTTCCTTGCAGCTGCAACCCACACTCCAGGTGTGACTCTGGTGTCCACACTGAATTTTAGACCAATTTCTGATTAGTGGTTTGAATCCACAGGCTTCTGGCACTGCCAACAAAATTTAATTTCCATTAAGAATTCAGTGCTTCCCTTAGCTTAAAATAAGTATTTATTTCCCCAAACCATGAGAGGCCAGAGCAAGAGCAAACTCCACGGTCTTCTGGATACAAGATAAGCCAGGTATAGTGCTGGCAGCCAGTATAATGAATACATATTCTTCTGCTAATGACCTCACCCTTTACCAGGAGGAAAGAGACACTAGAGAGATGAATGGTGATTCATTCTCAGTGCTGGGGCTGGTCCTTTGGTAAATGACGTGTTTAGGAAATAATGCAGACTACCGTTCAGTAAGTCTGAAACAAAAAACAAAGAGTTTTATTTGAGATCTTCAGCTAAAATTGAGTGATTGTCCTCGGTAACCCCCTTAAGTAATTAATCAAGGAAATTACCCCTCATCACGAATTATTTATTTTCTCAAGTTGTCAGCCTTGCTTAAGCTCATTTTGTTGCATTAATGGAAAAATTGTGATTCAAATTTGTGAGGTTGGTGGGACAAGCCTTACCAGAAAAGTGGCTCACTTTAAGATAGCAGCTTCCTTACCCCACAAACATTCCCTGATCCTTACCTTGAGGGGGCTGAATGAACACAACTGAGGGTGAGAAGATTTTCTGTGTTCTTTTGCTCATTGGCCTCTCTTCAGAGACTGTTTAATTTCATGTGTGAGTTGGACATCTGGACCAAGACCAATTGCTCATTTTTTGCAGGCCACAGAACAGCTGTTAATGGTAACCACTTTTGGTCACTGCTGATGTGGGTTGGATAAACACTCTTTATCCATTACAAATCTTGTGAGCCAGCCAGTCACTATGAGCTTTGAAACAAGTTAATGGAGAACATAAAGAAAATGGGAAGAGCTGATGATATTTATACATTTTAAATGCAACTGTTGCAGCCTGTGCCATCACTTAGAATTTCCTCGTTCTCTGTTTTTAGAGGATTACCCCAATGGGACATGGCTTGGAGATGAAAACAATCCTGAGATGCGAGTCCGTTGCCCCATCACCCCAGCTGACATGCTGCATATCAGCACCAACTGCCGCACAGCTGAGAAGATGGCACTGACGTTGCTAGATTACCTCTTCCACCGGGAAATTCAGGCCATCTCCAACCTTTCAGGGCAAGGGAAGCATGGGAAGAAGCAGCTCGATCCTCTCATGATTTATGGTATTCGCTGTGAGTATAACCCTAAAGTTTCTGATCTTGTGCTGTATAGGGAGATTTCCATCTGCTTTGTCTGACAATTGAGAGCAAAAGAGACAAGCAGAGCTAAATCTTTAGAACCAAGTGTTCTAAAATGTTCATGCACATTCCTTTTTTGGTTTATTTGTCTCAATATTTTTGGGTAGGCCTTCTCAGTAATGGCTAATGTTATAACCCGCTCAGGTATTTGTATGCATCCCTTGACTCCAATCCTGCCTCTCCTTCTCCCCCTCTCTAGTCTTCTCCTCCCCCCCCCCCCCAAACAAAACAAAACAAAAAACCACCACAGTAATTAAATTGTCCTCTGGACATCACACATTAGATACAATGTTGATTGCCCTTTACTGAAATAAGAGTGGGGCCCATCTTATTTATTCTGGTGCCATCTATGTGTTTAATTTATTTAATCTAATCTCTGTATGAATAAAACTTCCATTGCTGTGGCACCTATGTGCTGACATTAATGTAGCTAGTCACCTCCACCTGCTTATTGCTGAGATATTTCATTATCTGCTCCATGCTCTGTACTTTTTGTGGTTCCATTTTGAATCCCAGTATAGGAAGTACAATCTCTGAAAGATGATTGGCCGACCTGCTGACATTATTCTAGACAGCAGCCCAAGCCTACAAATACGGTCAGGCAGGTCATGCATCAATCTGACCAACTCCTCCTTTACTCTACAGTTATTTTGGTCTGCACATTTATTTTTAAATAATATAGTTTTACGTGGCAAAGAGAGAGTAGCACTGAAGAACTACAGCACATTATAACAAGTCATGGTCCAACTTCATTTTTCTAATATCTATGTTTTGTGAAGTGTGGTTCTGCTCTAAAAAGTAACTTCATTATGTTACTTCTTGAGTTATTTTTGTAACAGACATTTATGCTCACTCCCCATGTAACACTGAGCATACTTGGCAAGGTTTTCATTTGACAGCAGACATTATCTTCCAAATAACTTGCTCTGCTCCTCTCCCCTCTATGGCATCAAACTAGCTAATCCTAGGGAAACCTCGCTAGCTGGCTAAGTGACAATAGATTCCAGAACTTGCAGTCAGTGGAAGGCCTGGACAAAACATGCATCTTGTATCATATTCAAAATGGGCTCAGGTGTCAGCTCAGATATATTTCCCTTCGAGTGAGTTGTAGACAATGCTCTGCCTCCCTGCTTCTTTCTGCCAATCTCACTCTTCGGACAGACAGCTGAATGTAGGTGGCATGGTGGAACATAGAGGACGTTTGAAATGGCTCCTACAGTGGTGCTGAAGTGTGTATTGCACAATCTTCTTCCAAAGAGCTGGGCTGAGACTGTCCATTTATGTTGGGCCCAATCCTTTTCTCACTGAAATAGTTGAAAATACTTATCTTGACTTCATTGATAGCAGGATTAGGCCAATTATCTTATTTAGAAACATGTTGTGGGTATAGCTATTATGCTGCTGTAGTGTAGAAGGCAGGTTGGGTCAGTCCTTAGAAACACCACATACAAACTACAATGCTTCTTTCTGTTTACCGTGATCAGAACCATAATGATAGGGTCTGGAAACAGAGAGAATTGCAGGTTTTAAAGATTCTTGTTCTATCATGACAGTTTTCACTGAGTTTCTCATAGCCATGGTAGGCTGACATTTATGGGAAATAGTCTTGGTGAATATTCAAACTCTGGATTTGTTTTTTAAGTTATGAAAACATTAGAAGTAACATTAGAATTGTGCTCAGCTATCCCAAATGATCAAATTAAATTACATTCTGTAAGAGTTGGGTGTGTTTTTTGTTGCCGTTGCCACCAGACAGATGTTTTCTTAACTTCTATTTATGGGAGGATCCTAAAGGACCAATTTAAATTAGTCTGCAGTGGGTGTTTCCTAGAAATCTCTCGGGCTCTCTTTTTGGTTTAGGAAGCCACTCTTGAGTTCATACCAGTTCACAGGTACTACTTCAAATGTAGCACATTTCTAGTTGAGAAATACCAACCATGGTGATAACTGAAATAATGAAAATAATAATAATCAACTTGTTTTTGTTGGAAATATAGGTACAGTTCACATAGTCAAAATAATATGAGCTTGGATCTCAGTTTTGACCAGCTGGAAACAAATGGGGAGTGTGGATTGTCTGGATGGTTTGGCTATAAATTCCAAGTGGAACAAACTCATTTCATTTTTCATCAGTATGTATCATTTCAAAGGGTGGACCTCACTCAAATTGAGACGAAGGAAATTGTTGTAGGCTCACTGCAGTTCACACAAATGTTTCCCTACTTTAGGGAAAAGTTAAATACCATAAAGTGTGTGGATTTAAGATAGGTAACTTTAGGATGATAAAGCACTATTGTTCATATTGTCTCTCCTTGTCTAGAAGAGTGTTAGGAGGCTAGCACAGGCCTACAGAGTTGCAATATATATTAGGGATATAGACACTTTTTTCTGTAGCTTTATAGGTAATTAAAATGCTGTGGAAGGAAGATTATGGTACATAAAGTGTCTGAAATGTTCTTAGACATGGGTGATGGACAGCCTGACTGTGTGAGTAAGCAGTAGGCACCTTGCTGATATGACACTATGGTTACTAGCAGGGGATTACTCAACCAATTGTTTGATGACAGCAGCCAAGTTGACTTTATAAGTATAGTTTACAGTTTACATATCAGGCAAGGGAAACCTGCGAATGCCTTCTGAATAGTTGAAATCCTGACACAAGCTATAGCACATATCGGGTACCTCTGCTATCCATACTGTCTAAAGCAGTGGTTTTCAAACGGGGGTACGTGTACCCCTAGGAGTGTGTGAGTTCTTGTCAGGGGGTAAGTGAGAAAAATCCTGTAATGGTGGACAATGCATTGAATTTAGTAAGACATGGCAATCTAATCATAGATATATTATGACCCTATCTCAGATGGGGGTACATGGTAGACTACATTATTTGGAAAGGAGTATGCAGCCTAAAAACTTTGAAAACCACTGGTCTTAAGTATACAGAAATACTAATGTTAACGTGGAATTATATGGGGGAACCACTGAGAAAAATGAGCAGCATTCCTGATTGAAACAAGTTTTATAGGCAGAAAACTTTGGAGGCAGAAGACTGAATTATGCATTCCTGAAATTATTTTATGTAGTTCACCTACAGAGTAGTACAATGGGAATAAATTAACACACTGGGATATTTTTGTGTGCAGTTATTATTTGGAATGCCAGCTAACTTTAATCTTAAAAAAAAAAAAAGCACCAATGAGGGTAGGTCTACACTTACCCGCTGCATCGGAGGCGACCAATCGATCTTCTGGGTTTGATTTATCGCGTCTTGTCTAGACGCGATAAATCGAACTAGGAAGTGCTCCCCCGTCGACGCCGATAATCCTGCTCCACGAACGGAGCAGGCGGAGTCAATGGGGGAGCCTGCGCGCCGCCGTGTGGACCAGGGGTGAGTACTTTTAAGTTCGAAATAAGATACTTTGACTTCAGCTACGTTATTCACATAGCTGAAGTCGCGTATCTTAGTTCGAACTTGGGGGGTAGAGTGGACCAGCCCTTAGAGCATGTTTGAATTTTTCTGAGGAATGAAATACTGTGTCATTATATTTCTGCTAGGGCAATGCAGAGTTACATGGAGAAAGTCTGTGGAAAGTGATTGCTAATGAGCCTGATAGCACTGTTCCTTCTTCAGGCAGGACTGAGTTTGGGAAGTACGCTCCTAATGTTCTTATTTTGTTGATGGTGATGTCACCTGACTATTGTGGTGGGGACCAGTGGGCTAAACTAGAAATAACCTGTTGGACTTGCTGCATTGTGGCCTATCATTGGTTCACTCTGTCAGGGAAACAGCAGCCTTCAAAGGCATTCACAGTGTTGTTTGATCATGTATAAAATGTGTTCGTGGCGCTGTAAGGGCTAATAAGACCTACAGATAATTTTGTTCTTGCAAATTTTGGAGACCTCTTCAGATACTTATGCAATGTAAATGGTACTTTTCTAAGTTAGTGCATGTCACACTATTATTTTCACAAGTTTTTATAAGGCTAAATAGGTTTTGTTTGAAAATGTGTTCATAAAATGAAGGGGGGGAAAAAGCAGCGTGCTTGCAAAAGTGCACATGCAACCCCCTAAATATAGGTGTGCAAATTGGATTATTGTAGCCCTAAGTGCTGTTTGTATGTGCAATTAACAGATTTGTATATGCAAAGCAGGCTTTTGAAAATGAGCCTCCTTAAGTGAAAGTGTGTGATCATATTGGCAATATACGACTAAGCTGATATAATTTAAAAGGGAGATTCTTTGTAAAAGTAGCACTTATTGAAGTTAGGGGTACTTACAGCATCTAAAACAGAGGTCTATTGGCTCCACTCAGTGTCTAGACTAACATGTTGCCTTTGTTCTGGAACAAATCCCCATGCATCCAAAGAAAAATACACTCCCTAAATATAGACTGTTGCAAGAATAGCCACATACAGTGTGTTTAGGGAATCTGAAAGTGTGTGGTTAGTGAGGCTTAAAATAACATAGTCAAGACATCATAAAATTACTACAGCACTGAATAGGGGCGAGAGGACCAAGTAACCTTATCCAAAAAGGGGTCCAATACTAATGTGACTGGCTCAAATGTAATGATTTCATGCTGTACACTTGCATATCATCACTGGTAATATGTGAGTGAAAATGAAATTCCCTTTTGGTAGCTTGTTTCTTAATGGACTGTAACGTAAGTGAGCATGTGGGTGACTGCATATCTGTAATGACTAGGGTTGCCAACTTTCTAATCGCACAAAACCAAACACCCTGGCCCCGCCCCTGCTCCGCCCCTTCTCTGAGGCCCCACCCCCACTCCATCCCCCCTCTGTCGCGCCCTCTCCCCCACCCTCACTCACTTTCACTGGGCTGGGGCAGGGGGTTGGAGTGCGGGATGGGGTGAGGGCTCCAGCTGGGGGTGCCGGCTCTGGGGTGGGGCCAGAAATGAGGGGTTCAGAGTCCAGGAGGGGGCTGGGGTAGGGGGTTGAGGTGTGGGAGGGGGTGAGGGCTTCGGCTGGGGTTGTGGGCTCTGGGGTGGGGCCGGGGATGAGGGGTTTGGGGTGCAGGAGGGGGCTCCAGACTGGAGCTGAGTGGTTTGGAGTGCAGGAGCAGGCTCAGGGCTGGGATTGGGACACGGGCTCCAGAAGGGAGTTTGGGTGCAGGAGGGGGCTCAGGCTGGGGCAGGAATTTGGGGTGCGGGAGGTGGTGTGGGCTCCAGAAGGGGGTTCTGACCTAGGAATTTGGGGTGCGGGAGGGGGTTCAGGGTGCAAGCTCCAGCGGAGAGGCACTTACCTCAGGTGGCTCCCGGTCGGCAGCGCAGTGGGGCTAAGACAGGCTCCTCGCCTGCCCTGGTTCTGCATGGATCCCGGAACTGGCTGGCATATCCAGCTCCTAGGTGGCGGGGGGGACGGGGGGAGGCGGCTCTGTGCGGGCGCACTGCCCACGCACACAGGCACTGTCCCTGCAATTCCCATTGGCCTCGGTTCCTGGACATGCCGGCTGCTTCCAGGAGCCGCGGGGAGCCAGGGCAGGCAGAGAGCCTACTGTAGGCCTGCTGCACCGCCGATCGGACTTTTAACGGCCCAGTCAGCAATGCTGACCAGAGACGCTAGGGTCCCTTTTCGACCAGGGCGTTCCGGTATGCCTGGAAACTCTAGTAATGATTCATAAACACCCAGGGTGAAACCCTGTCCCCACTGAAGTCAGTGGTAAAACTCCCATTGACTTCAGTGTTGCCAGGATTTCATCCCTACAGTTTATCAGTGATGCACCGAAAGAAATGTGAAGCTCTGCAGTGCTGTATTCTCTTGGCCTCACCAGTCTGTAGACCAGCTGTCTTTTATTACTGAGGTGTTGTTCCATAAGCTTCAACAAAAACTAAGTACAGCAGTAGGGTGGGAGCGGAATCATATCATTGTCCTCAATATGCAATTTGCTGCTGCTCTGTGCAGTAATACTGTGCTGCGTTTATTTTAAACGTACATGAAGATCTACTGTCGTCAGTCAAGCATATGCCAATCACAGCTAGCAAGTTCAGGTCATCATAGAGATCTTGTTGGTTCAAGTTTCGTCTTCCAGTTTATCAGTGGAAAGATTTTCCTCCCTTTCTTTTTCTGGGGGAAAAAATAGCCAACCAAATCTGTATTTAATAGAAAATATTTTGAAAAGTATAGCTTGCAGAAGCCACTTTTTCCAAATGAAGGGATGTATGTTTATTAAAAATTCTTAATATATTGCATAAGTTCTGCCACAACAGAAAGGCAGAGTTGCTCTTTGGAGGTATATATTTTCATTGAGTTGCATGTGGGGTGGCAGTGATAGTGGAGAAAAAGTTTTGGGCAAGTAACCAGAACAGTTTAAATATACGATGGCTTTAAGTAGCTCATTACTTCAGCCCTACCAAAAATGTAGGGATTTTCTGGTGAAACATGATCTAAGAATGTCAGCAGTTAGAACTTTCTTTATTGTAACTGAAAATGTAGGCTTAGCTCTTAATGAGATTTTATGATAGCATCTGCAAACATGCTTTTTAAAAAAAAAAAAATCCCAAACCCAAAATGTGTACCGTAGAAAGCGAGAAATACAATAAAATGATGGATTGCTAAATGGCTTTACTTGTGATCTTAGAAAATACTATAAAAGAGAGAATTTGTTGTTGGTGATGAGCACTAGTGGAAAGCAGTAATGCCTTTATAAGTCACTTTCAATATTTCACAGTTCTTTTAAATTATCTAACAATATAGATAAGCTGATAAATGTTAGTTACTGCCTGAATGTGAAAAAGACTTGAGGTTTTGCAATTTTTAAATAATTTTCACATTAGCAAACATGATAGCTATGAAAACCATTCCATTATCAAATCCTCTCTCTCCTAGCTTGTAACTTTCTGGAAAATTTCTCTGTGTAGAAAGTTTAGGCAAAATCTACGCAGCCTTTTTCAAGTTCTTTCTGAAAGGAAGTAGAAACTAAATCTGAAAAATGATGAGCAATACCAATGTCGGAAGTAACGGCATTAGATTAAAAATGTCTGTGTAATTCTGCTGAGAATTTAGTACTGTTCTGCTGAATCTTTCCCTCAGCCTATTACAGCACAACTATTGCTGACTTCAGTTCACGGGTTAACATTATTTAATCTTGAATACATCTGTGCAGAGATGTTTAAAATATCATAGATCTACTGCTAAAATTGAAAACACAGATTATACAGCACTTTCAAAATATTTGTAGGAAAACAAGCTTCCACATTTTTCATATTATGTTAAAGTCCATCTGAGAATGTCTGATTCAGAGCTATGCTATAAAATATGTCTTTTCTTTTTCACTTGGCATGTGGCTGTTACATTTTTGTATAGGAAGGTCAAAATCATATGATAGGAAGAGACTTGGTTACCAAAGTTTAGTACTCTTGTAGGTCATAATCCTAATACCGTTAAAAGTAGATCTGTCTTTCTAAGTGACCAGATTAGTTCAAAGAGGTGTAAACATAGTGCCTGATAGAAAAATGAACTTTAGGTTTTCCTGGTCCAGGAGAACTAGTGTGAACAGCTTAAATAGAATTAAACACCCTAGTCCTTTACAAAATTCATTAACATGACTTTTCTTCTCACGATGGAGAGGCAGATCACCCAAATCTGTGTATTAGGAAATGCATTTGATTCGTGCCTGATTGTGTAATTTGTGCCAGTCTGACTGGTGTATGTGTATAGACATTCATTCACATAACCCAAATATGTTACAAGTTGTGCTGGTCTGAGCAGCCCATAAATTAAAAACGTATCCTGCCCCAGCTTGCTAGGCCATGCAGTGTGTGCAGAGGCCCTGCAGGTGAATTGTGTGCCAACTGCGTTTGAGAAAAACTGAGCTGTAGCCAATGAACTACACCGATCACTGGACAAAAACTCTGCAGAGGAGAGCACAATGGGCTGAAGCAACTACTAAAACACTCAATGGCTATGTATAAGTGTCCTGTTGCATGAAATGGGGACTTCTTCGCTTCTAGCCACCTGCATAATTACCCCCATCAAACCTCTTTGCTTGGGCATTGCACAGGTTACAAGGACCTTAAGATGGGAATCTTATAAAAGTGAGGGAAGTGATCAAAGTGATTCCATGTACTGGGATTTCTTTTATTATTTTTTGGCCTTCTCAAGAAATATATTTGAGTATTATTATAATCTGTGCATGGGATCTTGAATATCCAGATCTATGACTGAGGAGGCTACCCTTTAAATATTAGCATCTTGACTGGTCAACAAGTTGTCATTTAAAATACACAGATTACTATTAATTTATTGTTGTGTCAGCTTCAGCCTCTCTCTTTCTGAGGATTTTGGTCTTAACAATAACGTACGTTAAATCACAAATGTTCCACAGGACAATTTCATCTTCAGTAGACACTGAACATGTAATACCAGAGGAGGAGCAATAGAAAGTCCTGCATTCACAGACCATAAGCCCTGGTACCACCATGCCAATATGATTGCTTTATAGGTTACTGCTAGTAGTTGCCATTATTATAACTATTTAATAAAGGGCTATCAAACTTAATGTATAAAGTAACAGAAATATAAAAGATCTCTAACCATTCTTCCTTTGTCCTTCTCTTTGCTCTCCCATCTATTTATGTTTTTTGCACCCTTAAATTTTTTTCCCTTACCTCTATTTTTACGTCGTCCTTTCTTTCCATGATTCTGCACTGCACCATGTGTGATGTCTGGACACTGATTCTATGCATTGTATCAGTCTCTGTGTGATGGAATATAACCACAAATACAGTTTAAAAACACTTGGACCAGATAAAAAAAATGTAGCCACAACTTTTTCTTGGGCTCAACACTTGGAGTCGTGCATGCGGCACTTGGATTCCATCAGGAGAGCTAGAAACTCAAGCCGTTCTCATTTTGTTTAATATCTTGTTCTAATAAAATCCTCATTAGAGAGCTTAAATGACTCATAGAGCAATCTGTATTTTATACACTAGATGAACTGTGTAGGGTTAGGTAGATTTGAGATAAACTAAAATTCTTGCTCTTTAAAGAGGGTGTGTATTTTAACTGGGGTGGGTTAATACTCTAGGGAGCCCACTGTAGAAGGCCATGTCAATCATGTTTTAAAAAACATCCATCACACTGATCTAATCTGATCCTTAATTCCAAGATCACTGGCAAAAGAGAGTGGGTCCATATTTCTTACTTAAGTCCATGGCTGGGGTATTAGGGAGAATAATAAAGGAGTGTTGGGAAAACAGCACACCAGTGGAAAGATTGGGTACCATTCAAATTCACAGTTTTTATATCTAGGCTCCATTAGTTAGGATAAATTTTGTTGTGATTTTTCCTTTCTTCAATCTGTGGCAATGACTGATCATTCCTTATCAGCCGCCTAACCCTCTAATGGCTGGCACTACAATAGAACCTCAGAGTTACGAACTCCAGAGTTACAAACTGGCTGGTCAACCCCACACCTCACTTGGAACTGGAAGTATGCGAACAGGCAGCAGCAGAGCCGGGAAAAAAGAAAGCAATACAGTGCTGTGTTAAATGTATACTACTAAAAAAAGCAAAGGGAAAGTATTTGACAAGGTACGGGAACTGTTTCTATGCTTGTTTCATTTAAATTTTATGGTGGTTAAAAAGCCGCATTTTTCTTGGGCATAGTAAAGTTTCAAAGCTGTGTTAAGTCAATGTTCAGTTGTAAACTTTTGAAAGAACAACCATAACGTTTTGTTCAGCGTTATGAATATTTCAGAGTAATGAACAACCTCCATTCCTGAGGTGTTTGTAACTCTGAGGTTCTACTGTATAGAGTATGCAGACACACATAAGGGGCCAAAACAGGTTTGGACCTGGTGCTTTAACTACAGTCGGTTTACTGAATAGGAATAAACCTGGCAAAAAGGAACAAAGAAATAAAAGATGCACACTTTTTTTTACCAATAACCTTTCCTTTGAATTCAGTCTCTCAAGACTGTGTAATGCAACAAGGGCAGGCAGGAACTGATGTTGATCCAGATGTGGTGCCTCAGAATGACCTTTAAGTCTCCCACTGATGTGAGTTGCTTTCAAATATTGTAATCTCATATTACAGCTACTAGTTTCCCAGTATGCCTAGCTCTTAAAGGTGCCACACACCGAGTAATGATAATAGTGTGTTTTGTGAGTCTCCGTCTATGCCAGATTCAGAGAGGATCTGAGTCAGTTACAGCCCCAGCTATAGGGCATGTGTGTCTGCACTGGGGAGCTGTTTTTAAGGCAATGGGGAGTGCTTTTAGTGAAAGATTTCTTCTACCAGTAATGCTTTGAACTATGGCTGTTTGAAGACACACCATTACTTCTGCCTGCCCCCTTCATAGCTTTTGCTGTTGTCAGTTGCCATAGTCTATCTCTATGGCTGTCAAGGTGATAGGTCATGGCTTTGGGGTAGGGCAGTGCTATTATCTCCATTTCACAGACGAGGGAACTGAGGCACAGAGAGATAAAGTGCCTTCCTAAGGTTATACAGGATGTCTATGGCAGAGCAGGGAATTGAATCAGGTCTCCCTAGTCCCAGGCGAGTGCCCTAGTAACCACTGCTGTGGTCTCCCTGTCTAACGAACCAGCTCCTTTTGATAGCCTCACAGCGCCTGAATCATGGTTCACTCTTGGGTCATACTCCATTGATTCCCAGTTAGCAGTGGTATTTACTACAAAGAAGGACTTGAAAACAAATGGAAAAGGAGGTGGAGGCAATACTGGCCTCCTCAAATGGAGGAGAGTGCTGGTTAGCATAGAGCCGTTCAATCGATCTTTAAAGAGAAAGAGAAGAGGTCAATCTTTTTGTACCCCCCACCCCCAAACAAACCCCATTATTTTTTGTAGAGTGTCTCCGGGAAGGGGGCTGATTGATTTTTGCAAACACTTCCCATTCCTTACAAGGAGCTGCAGAAGTGTGGCTTCAGTTCCAAATGGCTCCTCCTTTGTAAATCAGTTAAATGTTGCCACATGGAGGGACGTGATAACCCTTTTTTGGGCTCGGCAAGATGATGATATGAGAGCCTGTCAAGTTTATCTCAGCACCACCGTTCTAATAAAAGGCACCAGTGCTGGCGTCTGCTTATAGATTTGATCTAAAATACTGTAATTTTATATTGGCTGGTGGTTCCCCTCTTTTCTGGTACTTGTGTGGATTACATTTACTTTTCCTGACCAGTTACTGTTTAATAAACTGAAATTAAGGCAGCAGTTTCAAGAAATAAATTATTGGCAATGTTTTTTTTCTCTCCTTCCGACCCTCCCTTTCCCTGTTATTTTGCATTACACTAATGGTGAATTTACTTTCCACATCTGAACACAACTGTTTAGCCAGTCAATCATGAACATAATATCTTTTAGCTTGATTGAGCATAATATGCTACGAAGAAGCCATCCGTTCATAGACTTGTAGAAGCTAGAGATGGAAAAGACCTCTACTGTATTAGGTCATCTACACCCTCCATTTCCAGCCAATGCAGGATTGTTCCATACCGTCTGTTCTGACTCCAGTACTTTGGTCAGACTAGTTTTAAATATCTCAAGTGCAGGAGCTTCCTCCCCACTTCTCCTGGGAGGCTGCTCGTGTTGTAAAAGGCTTCAAACTAGATTATGAACCTAAAGACAATTCAGGTTTAATCCTCCATCCCCTCTCAGATTTCGCGTGTCACTTGGGCATGTACAAGATCAGTATACAGCAGGGCGAACAAAGGTTGTTTAGGAAATGTTGATACCTTTAAACATGACAATTGGTGCTGCACTTGGATGGCTGAGATGAAGAGGAGGAGTAGAAGAGTGCTCATTTTTTAAAAATGAAATCCAGGAAGTTCTTGCAGTATTTTAAAAACCCTTATTTGCAACCCCCTCCTTCACTGCTCTTTGCCTACTGCATACTTGCTGTCTCTAATTAATAATATATAATGTGTTGCATCCAAAGAGCTTCTTTATTATACTGTGAATCTATCATTAGCCACGAAATTACAGATGGAATGGAAGTGTGTTTGTATCACAGTTGTTCTAATCACTACTTGCTTTGGGTTAATTCTTCCATATGTGGAACTTTTCTGGAGTAATGACTATTTGCCTGTTTATTTAGAATGCAGGACAGTTACTAGAGTAATAGAGTGGCAATGTTGCTTTAGAGCAGTGGTCTCCAACCTTTTTTATGCCCAAGGTCACTTTTTGAATTTAAGTGCAACCCAGGATCTACCCCGCCCCTTCCCCGAGGCCCTGCCCCTTCCCCAAAGCCCCGCCCCGCTCACTCCATCCCCCCTCCGCTTGCTCTCCCCCACCCTCCCTAACTTCCACCGCATGGGGTAGGACGTTGGAGTTCGGGAGGGGGTGTGGGCTCTGGGCTGGGGCCGAGGGGTTTGGAGTGTGGGAGGTGGCTCCGGGCTGAGCCTGGGGCAGAGTGTTGGGGTGAAGGAGGGGGTGCACGGTGTGGACTCTGGGAGGGAGTTTGGGTGCAGGAGGGAGCTCTGGGCTGGGGCAGAGTGTTGGGGTGCAGGAGGGGGTACGCAGTGCTGGCTCTGGGAGGGGGTCAGGGCTGGGGCAGGGGGTTGGGGTACAGGACTGGGTACAGGGTACAGGATGGGGTATGGGGTGCTGGATCTGGGAGGGGCTTGGGTGGGGCAGTGGCTTGGGGTGTAGGAGGGGGTTCGGGGTGCAGGAGGGGGCATGGGGTGTTGGCCCTGGGAGGGGCTCAGGGCTGGGGCAGGGGGTTGGGGTACAGGAGGTGGTATGGGGTGCAGGAGGGGGTACACGGTGCTGTCTCTGGGAGGTCTCAGGGCTGGGGCAGGGGCTTGGGGTGCAGGAGGGGGTTTGGGGTGAAGGAGGGGGCATGGGGTGCTGACTCCGGGAGGGGGCTCAGGGTTGGGGTGATGGCTCCCACCAGGCGGCACTTACCTCAGACGGCTCCCAGTTGTCGGCGCAGCGGGACTAGGGCAGACTCCCTGCCTGCCCCGGCCACATGCTGCTCCTGGAAGGGGCCAACGCGCCTCTGTGGCTCCTGGGGGAGGCACGTGACTCCGTGCACTGCCCTTCTCTGCAGGCACCGCCCCCGCAGCTCCCATTGGCCACAGTTCCCTGTTCCTGGCCAATGGGAGCTGCGGGGACAGTGCCTGCAAGCAGGAGCAGCGCATGGAGACCCCTGCCCTCCCTCCTGCCCCCCGGAGCTGCGGGGGCTTGCTGGCCCCTTCCAGGAGCAGCGTGGGGCTGGGGCAGGCAGGGAGCCTACCTTAGCGGCAACCCCGCTGCACCACCGGCTTTTAGTGGCCAGAGACTGCGATCCACTGGGAGAGTCTCCAGGATCGACCAGTCAATCACGATCGACTGGTTGGTGACCGCTGCTTTAGGGCTTGGTTCTGAGATGTGCTTAGCACTCTCAAGCCTCAGTGACTTCAGTGGGAGCTGGTGCTTACTCACTATTTCTCTGGCTCAGGCCCTGAATAAGCAAATATCTTAACGGTGCTTGAATGGATTCTGGACAAGAAACCTTTCCTTAACTATCAAAGGCCTTGTAAATGACGGAACAATATTTTTATCGCAGGGTTTAGAAGACAGAAAGCGTCTATGAAAACATTTAATCCCTATTGTCACGGTGAGAGGAAAAGCAGTCCAGCCACTGAATACAGATTGTTCAGTTGTGCAAGAATTAATGTACATCTCATCTGGAAAATGCATTGCTTCATGCAAGAGAAGTTATGATTTCATGAAACTCATAAATTGAATTCCAGAAAGTTGCATAGCCATTTCTCTCAGGCTTGGAAACCTACACGTTTCCTTTTTGTTTGTTGTTTGTTTTGTTTTGAAAGGGTTAAACAGTGAACAATGGAGATGCTTAAGGCTGATTGATCGTTCCACTGGTGGTAAAATGTAAATAAATGCATACACTGTTCAGATTTCTGTCATGCCAGGCCTTTCCAAACCCACAAGCTCCTTCGGAAGGGGAGAAATTTTCGTTGTTGATTCATAAGTTAGTTTTTCTTGGCGGCACATACAGTGGCTTTTGCCATCCAGATGGAGTTCTGAGACACTGTGGAAAGGGCTTATGTAACAGGATGTCTCAGAAAGGATTTTAAATTATATATATTTTAAAGTGACAGACGTACATTTTTCCATCGGCTTTCCTGCATGTTGTGATGTCAGACTAAATTGCGCTGCCTTTTCCAGCATAAACATAACTGTTTTTGTTAATTTATCTTTCAATATGTGGCTATCAGAAACTGTATGGAGCATGGCTGTGGGCAATAGCTCCTCAGAATCAGAAATATTTATTTTCACAGAGAAAGCACTGTCATTTCTGTTATAGGTGATTCCTCCTAGTTAAACATCAGGCTTTAATTTTCAACTGTGGATTGCCCCACACAGCTGTAAATTCATCAATTATTTAGTTTTCTTCCAAGGCAAAACAAAATGACACTTGAGGAACGCTGGGGATCTGTTCCTCCATAAAGATCAACTGCAGAAAATTAGCACTTATTCACCCCGATCATAAATAGATGCTGTGATATTAGTATCTGCAGCTCAGTAAGGTAAATGTAATTACAGCACTCTGGGGGATGGCCTTCTTGAAGAATGCAAGTTCTGGCAGAGAGAGTTATGGTTACTCAATAAGGTGACAATATTTCCTCTTTGCTTGCTTGCTGTTTTCACAGAATATCTGTGGATGGCTAAGGTAAGCAACACTTGAAGTCCCTTGCTATTCTTAATACTGTTAAAAACCATTTTAGAGTTGAAGACATTTTGAAGGTCTTTTTCAATCTACCATGAAAATGTTTGTCTGCTATTCAGTAAAAGTGGCTTTGGTCTAATATTGTAATTACAATTTATAATTGTGTAGATATAGTATATTAGTATACTATATTAGTATACTTGGATGCAGGTTTCAGGTAAAAATATATATTTGACAAAAGGAAACGAAATGTGAATCTTTTGTCCATTTAGAGGCAACTTCCGTTGTGTGCCATGGACTAGATGACCTCCCGAGGTCCCTTCCAACCCTGAGATTCTATGATTCTGTGATTCTTGGAGCTGCAAGACACATATCAGAGCCTGTTTGTGCAGGATGCTGCAAAGGGAAGGGTAGATCTACATGGTAGAAGGGAGGGAATTTTTGTGTTTTGTAGGGGATTGAGCTCTGTGAGCTCTAGGGCAAGTGAATGGCTATTTAATTTTATTTTGGTTATTGTAACTTTTGTTCGGGGCACCTCAAGCCTTGGATAGATGCTCCTTTTAATTTCTCTGTAAATCAAAATAAATCAATATATTAAAAAAAATGTAACCTATGTTACTAATGAAACCTGGATTCATTGGAAATGTTTTTAGAAACATTCCAACATATTGGGAGTTAGTAGGTAGCTTGCCTTTGTTTTATGTTAGCTTTTTTTTTTTAAATGTGGATGCTGGCTCTTTTAATGTGTTAATATGTGTCTGTGCAAGAGTCCAGCGGGAAATGGGCACCAGCATTTGAGTTCAGTGGCTTTGATTTGTGGTGTTTTGTAGCATAATATACCACTGACAGAGCATTCTAGTCCGGAACTTAAACTCTGGACTAGGTGCACCTCGCATTTCATCATTTTACAGGGGGCAGGGAGAGGATTCCCTCCTTGGGTTTCATTGCCTCCCCCCAGGCTTTCCACTTTTGCTTGTCTAGCTATGGGCCCACTTTAAGTCAAAGTATATAGTTTTAATTCAAAATACCATCAGCAGTTGTCTGGAGGGGGCAAGATTTCTGGCAATTAACTGTAAAGGATGAACAATCTGATGCCCTCATCCTGCAATTTGTTATGCACAGGCAGCAGTTGCATTCGCCTGGAGCAGAGGTCTCAAACACGCAGCCTGCGGGCCGCATGCGGCCCGCGGAGCTCTTCCCTGCGGCCCGCTGGGCTCTCCGTGCCCCCCCCCCCATTTTTTATTTTTTTATTTTAGCCCCAGGGAGTTCCCGCCGCCAGAACAGCTGTCTGGTGGCTTCGCGGTTTCTGGGACGGAGGGGGAGGAGCAGGAAGCGCGCACACAGGGGAGAGGGAGGAGAAGAGGCGGAGCTCCCCCCCTCCTCCCCTGTGTGCACGCTTCCCGCTCCTCCGCCCTCCCTCCCTCCTAGAAACCGTGAAGCCGGCAGACAGCTGTTCTGGCGGCGGAACTTCAGAACGTAACTCGGGGAGGGGCAGGGGGGGTGCGGGGAGTCCGGCGGGCCGCAGGGAAAGGGTGGAGTGGGGGGGCGCACACAGGGGAGGAGGCGGAGAAGGGGTGGGGCCTAATGGAAGGGGTGGAGTGGGGCGGGGCCGGAGGCAGCGAGGGGGCGGGGTCAGTGATGCGGCCCTTGGGCCAATGCATTAGTCCTCATGCGGCCCTCGTGGTAATTTGAGTTTGAGACCCCTGGCCTGGAGCCTCGTTGACTTCAGTGGACCTCCATGAGGGTGCAGCTTGTCTGTCCTCACATAGCAAATTGCAGACTCCAAGCCTTTTAGATGGCAGAAGAATATGTTCTGATTGAAGCAGTGAAAAATACATATGCTCATTTCATCTAATGTGTGTAGATATTTATTTCCGGAAAAGTTGATTTTTAAAATTCTTTCTTGATTTGATGGAATAGTTTGGCTTTTATTATACTGTAGCTTCAGTGCAGCTTCTTGTGTGATCTTCCAAACTGTTAGAGCTCTATTTACATAAAATGTTCATCAGCAAATTGTCTGAACTGTCTAACAATTTTCACAAATAGTTGTTAAAACCTGACAGACTATAGTTTAACATTTCATCTGGTTGTCTTTAATGTTGGTAGATTAAACCATTCCCTGTTGATCCCCAAGAAGTGTTCCAACCAGACAGACATTGAGTTAGAGATCTGGTTTTTTTGGGGGAGTTGGGGCAAGGGAAGATGGTTTCGAGTTGGTTATGTTGAAATGGCTACAATATGTTTTATCCTTATTTATTAGAAACTAGCATTTTCATTGTAAAGAGATGGCAGTGAAGGATAGGATGCAATGTCAACCCATCACATTGCTGAATTTAGGGACTTCTCACAGAGTAAGAAACAGATGGTATAAGGACAGTTACAGCTGCATTACTGGATTTGGGGGAACAATGAAATAAACTAACAGTTGTATGTTCAAAGTTTTATTTGAAATAGACTAATTTTTCTGTCTTTGTAGCTTAAGGGACATAGTTTCATTTTCCATTCCAAACATTTTGTAAAACAAATACAAATATAATGTTTAGGTTTCAAGTCCTTAAAGGCTAACATGCAAATCTGTGTAACTTCTGCACATGCAGTAGACCCATTACCATAGTATCTGGATGCCAGCAAAATTATGCAAAGCAATATACTCTCAGAAGGACCATAATCTCCACCTTTCCTCCACTTAGTCCCCAATTCAGCAAAATACTTAATCATGTGCTTTGCTTTAAGTCAGTTGACTTACTCAGGTGCTTAAAGTGAAGCACATGATTAAGTGCTTTGTTGAATTGGGGCCTTAATGCTATTTGTGTGGGAGGGGTTTCTTTTTCTTTTAATGTTGGTTGATTTCTCTCGTTTTTCTCAACCGAAATGGTTCCTGGGTCACTCTGCAATATTTATTGTGGGGAGGATTGTGCAAAGTGATGGACACTGCATTTTGCATGAAGTGACCTGAGGACAGGTTATTTGTGTTCTCTAGTGGGATCATTTAGGGGTCTCGGCAGAGGAAGCATTGCTCTGCCAACTGAGAGTTTCCCTTTAAATCACATTTTTGATGCACAGCGGCAATGTAATTCTCCAAATATTTCCTTTTAGAGCTGGTAACCTCCAGTTAGAAAATGTAAAGCCACATGTCTGAAGGGAGCATTTCAAATATTTGATTTCATATGCCAAGATTTTTTGTTTTTGGTGTCAGCAACAAAAGGGTTCATAAACCTAGCTGTAGGCATGTGATGGCATAGGACTTCCAGTTTTTGAGACTATATTTTTAAATGAGCCCTGTATACAATTTTTATTGTATTGCACAAATGTTGCACCATGTAATAGTCTTTGAATAGTAAGCATGCCTCTTTGTTTGATAGCCTGGGTGTGATGCTTTTAAAAAAGAACCATGGAAATAAAATGGAAAACAAGACTTTTTACTCAGTAGCTGAGTCGTTTCCCCCCTTTTAAAAAGGCCCATCTTTCCCCCTTTCTCTCTTTTTGGATGTGGGTTAGCTAGGGAATGAGAACAGTATTCTGGGACGTGATCACCTGATGCCATAATTGACATTTCCAACATATGCTGTTGGAAACATTGCCAAATTTAGGCAGTTCTGCCACCTGGCCAAATACAGCAGGCTAGCTTTTCTATGAATGTGCACATTTTTACTCCCTCCTCCTTCCTCCCCTCTTCCCCCCCAAACTCGAACATTTTGGGGTTATTTAAGAGAGATACGTTGGCCTCCATGCTGTGCATATGAAATACGGAATTTGCAAAAACTAAAAATCTCAAACAAGCAAACAATGACTCCTCTAAAATTATTTCTGTATGGTCTAGTGCATGACCACAGTTACGCTTGGAAGAACTGAAACCTAAAGGCACGAAACCAACTTCGGTGGTGTTTACTTTTCAGATATTGAGTATTATTCAGAATGTAGTTGTCACATGCTATTATTAGTGCCAGGGTTAGACTCGCTGGGGCTCAGAGCACAAACCAAGGAGGGAGCCTGCAGACCAAGGCTGAAGCCCGAGCCTCAAGCTGCCTGCCGTCACTGCTCGCCCCTCCAAACGTTCCTCTGCATCTCCCTAGGGGGATGCGCCCCACAGTTTGAAAACCTTTGCTTTAGTGTGATTTATTTCTGCTTGTAGAGATTAAATTACTGTAAGACTTGCATTACATTTACCCAAAGTGACTCTGTAGATAGGGTGTAACTTAGCTTTGCTGGGCTCCCTGTGGCATGGGGTAATTGCCCTGCTTGCTGCCCCAACACCAGCCCGGCTATTAGTTTAGTAGAAATTGCTCCAAATTTGACACCTTCTATTAAAAAGAAAAAAGAGTTTTGTCAGCCTAAGTCCCAAATAATCACCCCACTTCACTCTTCCATGCCTAAAATGTTTGACTTAGAGTTTTCATCGAATTTTGGTCAATGTTTTGTTTTTAAAGAATGAAAACAAATTGTGCATCTTTTAAATTTCTAGTTTGACAGTCTACTTTTCCTTCAGAAGTTTGAAAACCATGTTGGAATTATAAAAAGAAAAGAACATTTGACCTTTATTTATAGATTAAAATATATATTTATTTAAATTTATGAAAAGACTCCTATCTAGTGGTCATGGGGTATGTGTATTTATTATATGTAAAAAAAAATAAAATCCTATGGTAACTAGGATCAGTGGGCAGTAAATATAGAATTCTCTCAGATACCTGAATATAATACAAATATAAATATTCTTATCTTTAATTTTCTAAACAATCCTATATTCATAGAGCAAAGGCGGCATTCTTAATTGTCAGTATTTATAAATAAGCAGCAAAGGTTTATCAAGAATCCTTCTGATTTTATGATTAGGAAATTAAGCTGTTGGTATCAAGTTTTGTGTTTTAGGGGATGAAATATTGCATTTCTTCTTTTGATATTGTAATTGCATTCTCCTCCTACATTTGTTCTTAAATATGTTCCTTTCTTTATAATTTAATGCTTGCCATGGATTGCTTCCTTTGCTGAATGAATTCTGACTTTTAAAGAAACAAGAGGGCTATTCTTGTGTATGTACTTAAACAAACAAACAAAAGACTGCAGTAACAATGAGGAGTCCTTGTGGCACCTTAGAGACTAACAAATTTATTTGGGCATAATCTTTCATGGGCCAGAACCCACTTCATCAGATGCATGGAGTGGAAAATACAGTAGCAGGTACATTTATACATAGTACATGAAAAGATGGGAGTCGCCTTACCAGGTTGGGGATCAGTCTAAAGAGACAATTCAATTAACAGTAGAATACCAAGGGAGGAAAAATCACTTTTGTAGTGGTAATGAGGGTGGCCCATTTCAAACAGTTGACAAGAAGGTGTGAGTAACAGTAGGGGGAAATTAGTATGGTAAAATTAGGTTTTGTAATGACCCAACCACTCCCAGTCTTTATTCAGGCCTAATTTGATGGTGTCCAGTTTGCAAATTAATTCCAGTTCTGCAGTTTCACATTGGAGTCTGTTTTTGAAGTTTTTGTTGTTGAAGAATTGCCACTTTTAAGTCTGTTATTGAGTGACCAGGGAGGTTGAAGTGTTCTCCTATTGGTTTTTGAATGTTGTAATCCGCGATGTCAGATTTGTGTCCATTTATTCTTTTGCGTAGAGATAGTCCGATTTGGCCAATGTACATAGCAGAGGGGCATTGCTGGCACATGACTATCCACTTTTCTAAATACACTGCACATCAGGTTTCTCTAGAACTTGAAAGTACGTGTTGCTTTTACATGCAGACGGTGAACAGAACTTTTTTTTTCTGATGTTCATTGCATAGATATTGTCAGGCCATCTATAAAATCTTTCAAAATATTTTTTTTCTGACCTACACAAACATGGTAAAGAAGAAACCTTCTAGTTTTGGAAATATGTTGAATCCTGTTTCATTTGAATCATATTTTTACTTTTCCGTAAATGTTTCCCAAATTAGAATTCAAATTGAATCCCAAATTAGAATTCAAAAACAAACTTGTACTCCAATCCAGGGTTTCCCCTCAAAGAGTTATTAAGAAACTCTTGTTTAGTTTCAGATTTTTTATTTTATTTCCCTGGACAATTTATTTTCTTTCCTGTCTTTTGTTTAGTGTGATGGGACCATTTGTTACATAACTTATTGCAAAAAATTGAAGACTGGAGGCAAACCAAATGGCTTTCTCTTTGTGTATTTCCAAGAACCCAGAAGTGCTCTATGAATCCTTTGTGCAGCTCCCATGCTGCTCCTGCTGTTATCTGGGCCATAGAAATTGCTCAAGCTCTTAGCTCAGTTTTTTATTAACTTGTATTTTGAGTCTCACGTGTATTTTTTTTTAGATAACTTTGCTTAGGAAGCGAGATTCCCAAAGAAAGCAAACATTGGACCCTGAATGTTTAAAGACAAGCACATCCTTTGTTTAGAAAATTACCATTGACGATTCACAGCTCTAAAGGAAAGGATCTTCTGAAAATACATTCATCTGTCATTAGATGGGCTATATTCTTTACTCTCACTAATGCCTGTATAAGGGCATCTAGCTCCCAAAATCCTGTTATTGCCTCTTTTCCCAAACTGGTGAATTGTAACTATTTTTCTGTGCTTTTCATCAAAATGGTTACATGGTTCCTGCATTTATTCAGAGATGGATTCGGTTGGAATCTGTACTCTTTAGACGCCAGAATGATTATTGTACTGTCCGACTATTCTCCATGCTGCCGTTGTCTGTAGCTGTTCTGATAGAAGCAATTCCCTTATTTACTGAGTGATCCCCATGCTTTTCTAGTGTGGACTTTCCCAAGTTAGGAATCTCATTCGCAATATCTTATTTTATTCCTTCTCTGCCATTCTCTTTTGAGGGTTGGCATCATCAGAGTTGGAGTTTGTATCTACTTGAGGCCCTTGGCTAAATGCTGGTCCAGAATGTAGTCGGTTACTGCTCGAGAACAGAACAGAAGATAGTATTGTAGTTTTCTCATGTTATTAATGCTCAAATTGCCATTATATGCACATGAGTCCCAGGTACACCGTGTTCCTAATTTTGTTATACTGAACCTTTTTGTTGGGATGAATTTGTCCACTTCTAAAGGATTCCACTGTACTTCTATTTACCATTTAGCTGAATGGTAAAACCTGTTCTTCTTTGATTCCAATTAGGTGTGTGTGCGCTGCATGCACGGTCATCGGAAAGTTTCCCCCCTAGCAACACCTGTCCGGTTGGCTGTGGAGAGCCCTGGATTCGTGCCTCCATGGAGGTGAATATAGGTCCCTGCCACCTAGTCAGTTTGTATTTTTAGTTGTTTGTTTGTTGTTAGAATTAGTTTTAGTTGAGTTGGGGTGTTCCCCCCACCCCAAACCCTTTCTTCCCCCCATGGGCTTCAGGGCATGCCTAGGTCCCAAGGGTTTAAGCCCTGCGGAACCTGCCACAAGCCCATGCCAACGAGCGATCCCCGCAACTCTTGCTGTAGGTGTCTGGGGGAGGTGCATCAAACAGAGTGGTGCAAAATCTGTAAATTGTTCTGCCCAAGGACGAAAAAGGAGCGAGACTTCCAGCTCAAGCAGATCCTGATGGAAGCAGCTGGAGCAGTGGAGGAGGTGCCTTGGGAGCTTAGGGGCAAGGGATTCTACTCCCGTTATTTCCTAATCCCCAAAGCCAAGGAGGGTCTCAGACCCATTCTAGACCTGGGAGGCCTCAATAGATTAATGAAAAAGTTGAGGGTCCGCATGGTCTCCCTAAGTGCAATGATCCCCTGTCTGGATTAAGGAGACTGGTACGCCGCCCTCGACCTCAAGGACACATACTTCCACATATCCATACTCCCTGTCCACAGACGATTCCTCAGGTTTGTGGTCAGCCACAACCGCTACCAATTTATGGTCCTACCCTTTGGCTTGTCAACAGCCCCACAAATGTTTACCAAGCGCATGTCAGTCTTGGCAGCCTCCCGACTGTCGGAGGCAGGTGCAGGTATACCCATACCTCGACAACTGGCTGCTCAGGGGGCATTCCAGGGACCAGTTAGAGACTCAGGTCCACTTTGTCAGACTACCTTCGACAAGTTGGGTCTCCTCCTCAATGAGAACAAGTCAACCCTATTACCAATGCAAAGAATAGAATTTATCAGGGCAGTGTTGGACTCGAGCCGGGCCAGGACATCTCTGCCAGAGGCTTGTTTCCAAGCGATGACGGACATCGTACAAGGCCTCAGACAGTACCCTACCACCACAGCAAGGGATTGCCTGAGGCTCCTTGGCCACATGACGGCATGCACATACGTAGTACAGCACGCCAGGCTGCAGCTCAGACCTCTCCAAGCTTGGCTTGCATTGGCTTACCGTCCGGGGCACGACAGCCTGGACATAGTGATCACCCTTCCGGTGCAGGTCTCTCCGCTGATGGCTCAACCCCCAGGAGGTGTGCGAGGAAGTCCCCTTCAACAGACCCCTCTCTGTCTCTGGTAATGGACTCATCAGCGCTGGGATGGGGTGCGCACCTGGGAGACATTCAGATGCAGGGCCTCTGGTCTCAGGACAAGCTCTCACTCCGTATCGACATCAAGGAATTGAGAGTAGTCTGACTAGCGTGCCAAATCTTCCAAGCCCATTTGCAAGGGCAGTGCATGGCAGTTATGATGGACAACACAACTGGGATGTTTTACATAAGCGAGCAGGGTGGAGTCCGTTCCTCTCCCCTGTGTCAGGAAGCCCTCAAGCTGTGGGAGTTCTGCATAGCCCACTCCATTTGCCTGGAAGCGTCCTACATCCCAGGTTCCCAAAATGGGCGGGTGGACTGCCTCAGCAGATCCTTCCACAACCACGAATGGTCCATCCATCCGGATGTAATTCACAGCATTTTCCAGAGGTGGGGAGTTCCCCAGGTCGACCTGTTTGCCACATGAGGCAACAGAAAGGGCACGCAATTCTGCTCCTTCCAGAATCACAGCCTGGGCTCGCTTGTGGACGCATTTCTCCTCCCCTGGATGGAACATCTGCTGTACGCGTTCCCGCTTGTACATAAAGTCCTGCTCAAGATCTGCAGAGACAGGGCGGTCATAACGGTGGCGCCGGCATGGCCTCACCAACACTGACACAGCACGCTCCTGGAGCTCAGTGGACACCCCAATCGCCTGACCCAGGTCCCAGACCTGATCACCCAAGACCATGGTCGCCTTCATCACCCCGTCCTCCCATCCCTTCATCTCACAGCCTGGAAGCTTCATGGCTAAACCCCATGGAACTCATGTGCTCCGAGCCTGTTAGGGAGATCTTGCTTGATAGCAGGAAGTCCTCCACCAGGGCCACCTACCTGGCCAAGTGGAAAAGATTTGCAATCTGGTGCACTCAGGGCCGCACACCTCCCAATGCAGGTGCCCATACCGCTCATCCTGGACTACCTACTGTACTTGAAACAGCAAAGTCTGGTTGCATCATCCATCAAGGTGCACTTGGCAGCCATTTCTGCCTTCCACCCGGGAGCAGCTGGGCATTCCATCTTTGCCAACCCTATGGTTGGGCGTTTCCTGAAAGATCTGGAAAGGCTGTACCTGTGGGTTAGACAACCGGTCCCAGCGTGGTACCTCAACCTGGTCCTTTCCAGACTAATGGGACCCCCATTTGAACCCCTGGCGACTTGCTTCTATACCTATCAGGGAAGGTGGCCTTCCTAGTCACCCATATGACTGTCTGTCCATACCATTTGTAGGGCTTCCATCACCGTATTATTTAGATAGGAATTGCATGATCTAACTGCACACATGTGCATTCATGTTTCTGAAAATCTGAGCCCAAAATCTGTTCTCTCTCCCTGGTTTAAAATCTGCTTCTTGCCTCCTCACGCCTGTTTAGCTTATGAGTGCAGTGGTTTACAAAATTCTATCTCATCTGTGAGCTATTTCACTCTAAACAGGCATCCTCATCTTTTTCCAGTGTTTCAGTAGTACCACCTGTTACACTGGTGATATGGTGAAATGTATCCATTATCTGTTTGTAACAGAGAGAGGCCTCCTTTCCCTATTCTTCCTCAACATGGCAAATTCTGAGGCATCCTTAATGTACAGCCCCAGTACCCAACATCTGGTCCCATATGCTCTCAGCATGCAAGCACTGACTCCCCTAACATGAGCAACATGCTGCAGCTCTGATCATCATGTCTCCAACAGCTTATATTGTTTGATTCCTGCTTGTATAAAGTGACAGTTAGCCAGAGATGTCCCATGAATTACTTTGTAAAACTTAAACCTTGCCCTGCTGTATTATACTGCCAATTCCAAATACAGCAGTGTATATCCTTCCCCTCAACCCCAGAATCCACCTGCAATTTTACCTCTACTGGAGGCAGTGTGCGACCTGAAGAAGTGTTTAAATGTATTTATTAATGAAATTTGAACATACAGAAGAGGAATATATGTAAATCCAGGGTTAAAAGAGTGATTGCCACAGTATAGTATGTGACAATATATCTTATCTGGAAAGCTTTGGCACATAGTGACAGCTAAGATGTACTCAGAGCTAAAACACAATTGCTTTTACTGGATGTTATTGAAAAAAAATTATAAACCTATTTCTGTGTATACAGTGTATTAGTTTGCAGGGCAATAGATGACACTCAGAAAAATGTGGTCTCAATATTTACAATACAGAATGTGCTTTCATTTTGCTGACACCTATGGAAAGGAAAATATTATACAGCAACGGATAGTTTCAGTCAATTTTCTGCCTCCTTTCTGAGGCAAAATGTAGTAGTTGTAAAACAATCTCGAAAAAGCGTATTTGCTTGCTGTCAATAGCCAGTGAGAACTTTTGGGGCTTGCGGTGCTTCTGTAATGGGCTCTTTGATGCCAATTCTTTCCTGACTTTAGTTAGTTTGCCTTTGTTCATTTTCTGGTTGCATTTTAAACCAGTATGCAGCTAATTTAGACCATCAATAAACAGAACCAGTGTTAAAAAAATGGTGATGGCCTAATGCATAGAATAAACAAAATAGATTATATATAAAAGGTGGTAAGATATGCATATTAATAAGTGAAATTATACAAGAACTTCCATTTATTTAAACATTAAAAGAAAGCAGCAAACGTTATAATATTTACAGTCTTGTGAATCTAGAATTTTTGCCCTTTCAGCCCCGATCTAGCAAAGCACTTACACACAGGTTTAACTTTAACCACGCGAGCAGTCACCATGATTTCAATGGGACTACACAAAAACTTGAAGTTAAGCATATGTTTAAGTACTTCATAGGATCAGGGTCTTAATGGAAGGCTTGATGGTAAAACTAGCTGGTTGTTGAGAAGAGAGACAATTTGTATCAAGAGAGGGGGCATAGGAAACAACTTTATATTAAAAATCAGAAATTTAGACTCAAAATAATGTTTTACATATTGAGCCTATTAGATTGGGATATTCAGTTAAATATGTTATTAGCAATCTTTCACTTAGCAAAGCCCTATGAACAGGCTGACAAAATAAAAAGCATGAAGGAAGCCTAAAGAGAGCTTTTATTGGTTTAACAAAATCGGTTGTCTTTCCATTGTAGGAATTTAGGGTGACCTCATAGTCAGCTGAGATGAATTGGAAACTCAGTCCTGTGTTGCTGGGCATATTGATTGGTTTAGTTGAGAAGCATCCAACTCAATTTTCGATCAGAAATTGGACTAAGTAGTAGTTGTGGGTTTTGTAACATGACTCTTTCATCATTAAGGTAGTTAGATGGGATTTAATTGCAATATTGCCAAACCCAAAAGTATAATCATGACTCAGCCCCTCAAAATCATGACATTTTAAAGAATAATATACATTTTTTTTGCCTTATAGTTTTTGAAACTTTAGGGTTTATTCTTTCAAGCTTTTTCTCTTCAACCGTGAGGGCTAGAAACTTCTTTTTTTTTTTTTTTTTAAATGAAAGATGAGATTACCATATAATCAGATGACTTCAGGCAACTGGGGCTTTAAGGAAAACACCAAATATTGCAAGACTTGCAATAAAATCATGAGAATTGGCAATGCTGTATTGGGAACTCGTGAAAATGCTGATAATGCCTTATGTATTTCTTTCCCATTATTTTTAACCATACTGTCCTGGAAGCAGAAACCATTTCTCTTACAGTTGAAACACAACCCTATGTTTGGTGCTTGCTTCTTCTGTTTCTCTTGAAACTAGGCCCATGTTTGCTGCAAAGCTTGCGAACCTGGACTGAGTTTGCAACAAAACCAAACCAATGAGCTTCACTGGAAAATCTTCATGCAGCTTAACTCACAGGATCCTTTTATTTTTACACAGTGGATGGGGAAACCAAAATAATCTGTTGAAACGGCTATATTAGGAAAGTGTAGAAAAGCTTCCTTAGAATGACCTGACTTGATAGCACTAGGAATACCTTCTAAAGGTCACTTCCTTCATCTTGCAATTTACAGTTAGGCGATTTTGAAGAATCAGCAGACATGCTCTAGAACAGTGGTTTTCAAACTTTTTTCCTCGTGACCCAGTTGAAGAAAATTATTGATGCCCGTGACCCAACATAATTATATCTTTTGAATAAACTTTTCATAAAATCATAATATTGCAATACGTTCCAGCTTAACCCACTTTACATAACTAACACTAGACACTAGCTTTAGTAAGCCTATGGTAAGGAGTGTGGGAGGTGGCCCAGGGTAGGGCAGAGGGTAGGTTGGAGGGGGGTGAGGGCTCTGTCTGGGGGTGAGGCCTGCAGGGTGGGGCTGGGGATGAGAGGTTCAGGATGCAGGAGGGGGCTCAGGGCTGGGGCAGAGGGTTGGGATGCAGGGGGGTGAGGGCTCTGGCTCGGGGTGCGGGCTCTGGGGTGGAGCCAGGGAGGAGGAGTTTGGGGTGCAGCCAGGCTGCCCCAGGGCTGGGGCCAGAGGATTCCCCCCCCCCCCCAGCCCTCTCCCTGCCCGCAGCAGCTAGCTGCGGGGGAGGGGCCTCTCTCTCCTCCTGCCGGCAGGGAGCACGGAGCTCCGGGGAAAGGGTCCTTTTCTCCCAGCCAGCAGCAGCAAGCTCTGGGGCCAGGGGAGAGGCCTGCAGCAGCCCTGCAAGCCCCAACTTGCTCCCCTTCCCAGTTCCCGCCCACCCCTTACCTCTGTTCTCTCCAGGTCACTGCTGCACGGCCCTTTAGAGTTGGTGCACAGCAACGGTCGTTATAATTTGAATCAGCAAGGTGACCCAGTGCCCGACATTCCGCGACCCGTACTTTGAAAAACACTGCTCTCGAAGGCTTTTAAAAAAACCCAAAACACTTTAGCTTCTATATCAATCCTGTTAGAGAATTAGTCCTGGCATCTAGTCACCATTAGTTTTCTAGAAATTGTGACTGTAGGGGAGGTTTAAATCTAGTTTTGTCCACATCTGGCCAAGGAGCAACTCATCTATCGAATTTTCAGTACTGTGCATCTCAAACTTGATGGTGCCATTTCCACAAAGGCACATGCAAAATGGGAAATTGCATATAATGGTGGCCAGTTAAATACACAACTGATCATTTGCACACATTCAGTTACGTGATTTGTGTGTGGTAATTTGTGTGATGGTTGCTGTCATTGCACACAACTTCAGTTTTGATCATCTCTGCCATCAAGAATCTGATTTTCCTTGAGGTGACTTTGGGCACTTGTCGACAGATGCTATTTCATACACTGCCTTAATTTCCTTGAACGTGTAAGAATCCTTGCAGCCCCATGTAGATAAGTGCATCTCACACAGAATATGGATTTATAGTGTGTCCTATCCTTTTGTGTTTTTTCCCCCTCTTTCTAGGTCACCTTTTCTATAAATTTGGAATTACAGAGTCCGACTGGTACCGGATCAAGCAGAGCATAGACTCCAAATGCCGGACAGCTTGGCGGCGAAAACAGCGAGGCCAGAGTCTTGCAGTGAAAAGTTTTTCCAGGCGAACGCCTTCCTCTTCCTCTTATAGTGGCTCAGGTAAAAGAAACATTGGAGACATGATAGGTTTCAGTGTAGTAGCCGTGTTAGTCTGTGTCAGCAAAACGAAAATAAGAAAGAAAAACTTGTAGCACCTTAGAGACTAACAAATTTATTTCAGCATAAGCTTTCGTGGGTTAGTACCCACTTCATCGGATGCATGGAATGAAACATACAGTAGACAGATATTTATACAGTCAGAGAAACATGATTAGGTGGAGGTGCATAGACCAACCTTAAGAGGCTAATTAGTTGAGAGGAACCATAACAGCAGGGGAAGAAAAACCTTTGAAGTGATAAACAAGATGGTCACACAGGTGTGAATGAGGATCGTTAACTTAAGGGAAATAGATTCAATTAACGTAATGGCCGAGCCACTCCAAGTCCTTATTTAATCCTGAGGTAATGCAACCTAGTTTGCATATCAATTCGAGTTCAACAGTTTCTCTTTGAAGTCTGTTTTTGGACATTTACCCTAAACATTTCATTTGTCTTTCAAAATACTTGAAAATAAAATTAGCTTCTATTAATCTACATTTACAACAGGATCATATGTAGACACTACAAATTTCAGTATCTTTATGTAGCAATAATGTACTATCTATACTTGAATATAAACTGAGAAAGAGATAATGAAATTTCAAGTGATCATTTTGGAATAAGTCTGTGGCTTTTCTTGCAAGTAGAGTTTAATGTTGATGAGTGTGTGTGTGTGTGTGTGTGTGTGTGTGTGTGTGTGTTTGTTTTGTTTTTCCTGGCATGAGATGGAGGAAGGGAAGCCATCCACCAAACCATCAATAAATATGTTCGTGTTTCAAAATGAAAATTGTAACTGATTTCAGTAGGTAAGAAACATAATAGTTTCAGTGGGTTATATACTTATGTCTCAACTCCTTCCTGCAATAATATTCTGGTTTGATTGCCCCTTCTCCAACCCCAAACAAAAATTTTGTCTGTTTAAATACAAAATCCTCATATACTAATAATTTATGTGCAAGTTCATGCCATTATGTAGTATACCCACTACGTGGTAACCAGATTGTTACGCTTTTTCAGTAGAGGGGCTGTATATTTATCTGTGATTAAGATTCATAATAAGAATAAAAGAAAAATGAATTTTGTAAAAAAAAGTCTTTTTCACAGTATGTTGATACAGTTTATTAGGACATGTTTAATTTTGTTCACAAAATATTTACCAGCCATCCTTAAAAATCTAGTAGGCAGTTCTCTGTTTCCGCATAGATATAGTCATGAACAATAATACAATAAAATTGACCTAGGAAATATTCTCATGGGGCATTTTTGGCTCATGCTTATATTAAAAGCAGTCTTGTGGGGTGTTTGTACATCATATATTAAAAGCAGCATTTTGGAGGTGAGCCCAAAGAAGAGGAAGTAAGTTTACTTGCCTCCATGAAGTTTTTGGTTGCATGTTAACACTAACCGCTGTATCTTATGCAAAGAATGTCAAAATCTGCTTTCAATGGACAATTTTATATACTGAAACTTGAAATAATTTCCAGAATTCTCAGATTAAAACAACTAATCAGCATAATGATTACCATAAACTATATTTATTGATAGGATTTTATTTTGAGGCTCTCTTAGAAATCTGTTTTCTTTATATAAAATGCAATAGTTGTGGACTTTAGAGCCACATTAACATGTATATATTGACTGGTGTCGGAGTTCATTATGGAAAGCTATTAATCATTAATCTGCTGGGTGAAAAAAGGACCGACCGTGAGATATAAAGCCCACAGATGCAGGTTAAGGGCATTTTGTCCTCCAAGGGCCGCTATATTAACTCAAGAGGCAGTAGTCTCCTATCTAAACAAAAACTGCGCACACACACACACACACTCTCTCTCTTATAGCCTTTAAAGATTTTTTTTATCCTGAATGTGATAAAGTTCTACTGAAACATCTGCAAATTTAGCTTTCAGGGCAATGAGCAGGGCCGGCTCCAGGCACCAGCCAACCAAGCGCGTGCTTGGGGCGGCCCCTGGAGGGGGGCGCCCGCTGAGGTTTTTGTTTTTTTTGTTTTTGTTTTTTTCTTAAAAACACTCTTCCCAGCTGGGGCAGGGGAGCCGCGGGCCAGCCGTGCTCCCAGGCGGCGCTCCAGCCGGGGCAGCGGGGAGCGGCATCGGCCGGGGCGCACTGGGGAAGCTGCCCTCCCCGCCGGCGCCCCGGCCGGGGCAGCGAGGAAGAAGCGCTCCTCGCCGGCGCCCCGGCCAGGGCAGCGGGGCCGGGGAATACACGCTCCCCGCCGGCCCCCTGGCCCAGGCAGCGGGGAAGCCGCCCTCCCCGCCAGCGCTCCAGCCGGGGGAGCGGCATCGCCCCGGCTGGGGCGCACTGGGGAAGCCGCCCTCCCTGCCGGCGCCCCAGCCGGGGCAGCGAGGAAGACGCGCTCCCTGCCGGCACCCCAGCCGGGGCAGCGGGGAGCGGCATCGCCCCGGCTAGGGGACCGGGGCCGCGGCACCCTGGGGAAGCCGCCCTCCCCGCCGGCGCCCTAGCCGGGGCAGCGAGGAAGATGCGCTCCCAGGCGGCGCTCCAGCCAGTGCAGCGGGGAGCGGCATCGCCCCAGCTGGGGGACCCGGGCCGTGGCGCACTGGGGAAGCCGCCCTCCCCGCCGGCGCCCCGGCCGGGGCAGTGAGGAAGACGCGCTCCCCGCCGGCTCCCCGGCCTGGGCAGCGGGGAAGGCGCCCTCCCCGCCGGCCCCCCCAGTCGGGGCAGCAGCGGGGAACGGCATTGCCCTGGCCGGGGGACCGGGGCCGCGGGGAAGCCGTCCTCCCAGCCGGCGCCCCGGCCGGGGCTGCAGCGGAGATGCCGCGCTCCCCGCCGGTGCCCAGCAGCTGGGGAGTGCGGCATCGCCCCGGCCAGGGCAGCGGGAATGCCGCCCTCTCCACCGGCACCCTGGCGGGGCAGCTGGGAGCGCGGCATAGCCCCGGCCGGGGGAGCGGGGCCGTGGGTATGGGCATGCCGCACTCCCTGCCGGCGCCGGGGCCAGGGGAGTGGGACCACGGGAATGCCGCCCTCCCCGCCAGCGCTCCGGCCGGGGAGCGGGGAGCACGGCATCGCCCCGGCCGGCAGCCGGGCGGCGGGCATGCTGCGCTCCCCGCCGGCGCCCCCGCTGGGGGAGCGGGACCGTGGGCATGCTGCCCTCCCCGCCGGCGCCGGGCCTTAGAGGGGCGGCTGGTGGCTTTTTTGCCTGAGGCGGCAAAAAAGCCAGAGCCGCCCCTGGCAATGAGACTCTCTTTGCCAGTGGTGGGACATAGACAGTAATAGTAGCCTCCATCTTTGATAAATGTGGATGAAATGTTCCACGGGTTTCACGGTTTCTCTGTGTTACATTTTCGTCAGAACATGGTTGGTCCCATTTCCTGGGAGTGTTTGAGGTCCTGCGTTAATCCACCAGGTACCTTTACATCCAGGAACTATGAAAACACTTAACAAAAAGCAGCAAACTCTAGTCAGGCTCTGCTGCTGCTCTGAAAACATTTCTGGCATCCCAAGAACAGGTGGGAACAGTAGTATTTCACCTGAAGCTTCTTCAGCAGCGATTTGAAAAGAGTGGAAGAGGTATAAAGAGAGCAGGAAGGAAGGGATAAGAGGCAGGATGAGAGTATAGGGGAAAGCAAGAGGGGAAAGATTAAAAAACAATATTGATTCATGCAGTGTTAGGAGGGGGGAAAAAGATAACTTTTGGATGACAGAGTTGTAATTCCATCTCAGTGTTCAGGTAAATACATGAACCACTTAACTTTCCTTTTGTGGTTTGACATCCCTGGAACCCCTCGGTTGAGTTACAGGCCCATAATTCATAGGCATCTGTTACTTATTATATACACTGTATAATGGATGTGGCAAAATTCCCACTGCCAGCTAGTAGGGAAAATAAGTCATATTTTACAGCTCTGAAGTAATCTAAGGTCTGTATTTCACAGTTATGACAACATAGCTGTCAAATACGGCTTTTTAAAGTGTTACATATGAACCCAGACAACTTTTTATGGTAGCATTTGCTTCAGGGAGCAATTTAAGGTGAGCCTTGAATGGTCTGAAATTCAGCTACTTGAGAAACTCTCTCTTTCCCTATTGTTTGTCCAGTCTGTTAAGATAAGCTTGAGTGTTCCTTTAGTCAAGTCTTAGGATACAACACTATGAGATAGATTGCAGGGTCTTCTCAATACATGTCCTTCCCTCACCTATGGAACTCTCTTATCCTGCTTGTTTGCTGGAGTTGATATATTACTGCTGTCGCGTCATAGTAAGGTGCATCCCATGCCTCTCTGTTGGTTTGATCACTACCTGGTGGTTAGATTTCAGGGACTGTATAGCTGTCCCCTTGGCTTCATGGCAGAACAGAGCTTTTCGGATGGATGTAAATGAGGTGAAAGAGGTGGCTTGGTTGAATAGGTTTAAGGAGCTTGTCTCATGCAGAGGTGGCAGCACATAGGAAGGCATACAGTATAGTAAAATCATATATAAAACACTACCATTATGGTATTTAACAGTGACATTATTCTACTGCAGAAATCATAGTTGAACAGAAGCATGGATGTCCAGTAGGGGGATGTTATTCTTGACTATATTTTCCCTTTAATATGCGTTTAGAGTCCAAGATACTTTTATCTTCCAGCCACAAATCAGTTTCCCATGATGCATACAGAAGACAAGAATGTTCGAGGTACATATGATGGCCTTGTTCACTTTCTGTGACCAATTTTGTTATGGAAAACACATTTTTTTAATAACTGTTTGTTTTGTAGATCCGATTCAGCTCTGAAATACAGCTAACCGCCACCCACCCCAAACTTGGTAGTACTCCAGTCCACAGTGCAGGATAGCAGTTTAAATCAAATGCATAATTCAACCAATAAATAAAAATAATATTCCAGCCATGTTTTTCTTGATGTGGACTGGAATGTTGTAGAGTCTGATCTGAGCTGTCAAGGTTAGCTGTTCATACAGTTCCAAATATTTTTAACATTTTAAACCTGAAAAGCTTATCTCTGTTATTAATGATAACTAGCAAGCCAGCTGTATAAAAAGTCTTTTAACTAGTGGATTTCTGGAAAGGAAGAACTGAACCTAAAGAATCTCAGTGAATAACACGTGTTTTAAAAACAAATAGTTTTTAACTGAGAATATCACTGATGTATTTCTTTGCACAATACAAGGCATGTGTTGACGATTGATTTGGGTGCACTTCTACCACAGCACATTTTAAAATTAGTTTTAGAATTTTACATATCCTTTTGGCATCTTTTTGTAATTGTCACACTTGTGTTAAAGTTTCTGATAATTTTGAAGATCAGCACATTTCCCTGTAGATCAGATCAGTCAACCTGTGGAACTCTTTGCCAGAGGATGTTGTAAAGGTCAAGACTATAACAGGGTTAAAAAAAGAACTAGATATGTTCATGGAGGATAGGTCCATCAATGGCTATTAGCCAGGATGAGCAGGGATGGTGTCTCTAGCCTCTGTTTGCCAGAAGCTGGGAATGGGTGACAGAGGATGGATCACTTGATGACTGCCTGTTCCGTTCATTCCCTCTGGGGCACCTGGCATTAGCCACTGTCAGAAGACCGGATACTGGGCTAGATGGACCTTTGGTCTGACCCAGTATGGCCGTTCTTATGTTCTGAAACAAGCAAAATGAATGAGTTTGGTAAAATGTAGCCAGTTTGAAAGCCACTATCAATTTATTAAGGGCTAGACTTTTGATCCTAGCCCCAAGTGTGGGGTTGTGTGTAACTGTGCTGCCCTAGGAGAAACTCTCGGGCAGAACTGTGACTCCCTCATTGTTCCCATGAGCTTCCAGTCTACTTTGGTTCCACCCAGTCCATATTTCTCCTCCATCCCTTTTCCATTCACTTGTTTGCATGGGGGGAGGGGACTAGTAGCCCTACTCAACTTATCTTCCTCCCAGGGCCGGGAGAAGCCATCTGAGCAGGCTGTGCAGTTAGGAGGGTGAGTCTTACAACCCCTTACTCTCTGTACATCTGCCTTAGGCTGGGCTACAATGTGGCCCGAAGGCTTTAAAAGCTGAAACATCTCAAAACTGTTATCTGGGGAGAAATATTCTGCAACGTCTGAATATTTATTTTCTTTTAAAATCCACCCCTCTGTTCCCCAAGCCCCACAGAAACATAACACATCTCCATTTCAGTGTGATCACGCCAGAGCACAGCATGTACACTGCCTGCCGGAGCTGCTCCTTTTTCTCTGTGGGAGCAGCCGTCTAACAAAACACTGTGCATTTTATTCAGAGGAGAAAATAATGAACTGGGCACACAGTAGCAGCACCCTAGTGCAAGTCCCTCCAGAGCTGGGTGTAACCAACCTGGTGTCCGGGAGGAAATAAACTATACAGCAAGCTCATGTAGTACTCTAGGATGGGGAGCAATATAATGTTTACCAAATAATGAGGGACAAATTGAAACACATTTTCTAAGCTTGTAAGAAAGCATTGCAGATAATGGAGGGTGGAAAAATTGTATTGACCCTTTCACCAGGTTCAAAGTGATAAAATAACTGTTGGTTTGTAGCTCTGTTTAAATTCATTGGCTGCCATATAGTTAATTCTTCTTAATATCCCCTTGGGAAGTGTTAGCGGGGGTTCAGAAAGTATTTCTGTATTCTTTTGAAAATGTATTTTCTTTCATATTATTTCTACCAACTGATATGTGAAGTGGACACACAGTGTCAGTTTGTCTGCATTGCAGCCCAGCTGGTCTGAAAACATCATTTAGAAGCTTAAAAATATTTGTGAGGGCTTGGGGGGTGTCTGTGTGTGTGCATGAGGGTATACTATAGTCTCTGTATTAGCTGTTTTCCTGAGTTTTAGGTTAGTTTTTTTCCCCTCCTGAGTTTATTGATGAACCCGAATCTTTATTTGAAAATAGTGAATGAAAGGCACTAATGAGGAAAAAGATCTAACATAGAGCTGAATTACATATTGGTAATTAGCATGCAGTGATGTTTTTAATCACATATCTCTGAGGGCCGATTAATCTCAGAATAGCTTTCAATTATAAATCCCAGTGTTTGTGTTTCAGTCGGGGGATGCTTATTATTACTTTTTTTAAGTGCTGTAAAACAATGGCGTTCTCTTCTGTATGGAACATTTGTGTGCCCTTGTTCAAAACTGGGCAAGTACAAAGCAATAGTTTAATACTTTTCTATTTGGGATTGGTAAATATCTAACACGTCTCACCATCATTTAAAACAATGTGTTCAATTAGTCCTGGCATTTCTTTTAAGAAGCTGTTACATAATAGCTTTTGATGAAAATGCAGTCCCTAATTAATTTGTACTTTTATAATAGCCAACCGTGTGGAAGAGAGCTTAATACATGACTGGGTTAGAATGCTTAACTATATTCTTTTTGGTGGAAATGTGTGGTGGATGTTTTGAACTGCAACCATCCATGCTGATGTGGGTAGTGCTGCTGAATGGCATACTCTGAGGAGGGAGACAAGAATTATTCTGAGCGTGTAATTGTAGGGGAACTGGATGCATGGCTCAGAGGATTAGTAATGGGATCTAACATCTTTTATCTCTAGGTTGCTGGTCTATCTGTAGTTCAGGTTTGTAGTAACCAAAGCTGTTACCATCTGATAGCTGCTCAGTATATGATTTGAAATGAATTTGGTGTCAGTCTAGTTCCCAGCAGAGAGGTATAAAACTTGCCACTATTGCCCTCCTTGTTGGCAGTCCCAGCAGACTGGCTAAGGACGGGGGTAGCCCTGAAGACTGAACTGTCGGTGGGAATGTGGAGAAGCTTGCATGGTCACTGCCCTGCAGCATGTCGTATTATGTGACCCAGTAGATTAAATGACTTCAGTCTCCAGAGATTCTGAGCTGGTATTTTTCACCATTACTGTAGTGTATTCACTTCATTTTATAAAATGTGATTTCCCAAACCTGTCTGGCTGTAACCTGGGTTCCTTTTTAGTGGTCTGAAGAGCCCATTATGAGAATTGAATTGTTACATGCTTCCTAGTCAAAATGATCGGGATACATTCACATTTAAGGAGGTTGCACATGCTTGAGTTGCATGGGGCATGTCTACACTTACCTCTGGAGCGATCAATCCCGTGGGGGTCGATTTATCACGTCTAGTGAAGATGCGATAAATCGACTCCCGAGTTGCTCTCCTGTGGACTCCGGTACTCCACCGGAGCAAGAAGCGTAGGTGGAGTCAACGGGGGAGTGGCAGCAGTCAACCTACCACAATGAAGGCACCGCGGTAAGTAGCTCTAAGTACATCAACTTCAGCTATGCTATTTTCGTAGCTGAAGTTGCGTAACTTAGACCGACTTAACTTGCCCTCCCCTCCCAGTGTAGACCAGGCCTCAGATGCTTGTGCTGACTATCATTAGACATGTTAAGCTTTATGAGTGAAATGTTCAAACTGAAATCTTTCTCTGCTTTTGCAGTACGAACAAGTTCATATGACGTGACTAGCTTTATATCATATTTCTTAAAAATAACAAATTTCCTCGTCTTTTCAGTATATCACGATTAGAAGTTAACTGTGCTGACCCCTGGTTTGTGATTCCTAGGATAGCATGAGATGAATACTACAGTTCTTAATGAGGCATTGTCAATGGGAGTTTTGCCCGAGTAACTATTGCATCAGGATACTGAAATCTTAAAAGTTCAAAAGTAACAAATCTCTAGACTAAATATGTCTAATGAAGCCGTGAGAAAAAAAAGAACGTATGCCTTTTCACTGCTATTTTCCTCCCCTCCCCCCCAAGATATTCATTAAGATTGTTCTACGTTTAATTAGCTGTGCAAGTTTACAGCAGCCGCAGGATTTATGGGCTGTGTAAAGTAATTGGAGTAGATTGTTGGGCTCAGGGAGAAGTTGTATTCCCATATTTCATCTGGCACTTCAGTTTGAAAATGCCACCCTTTGTTGTGCTTGTGGTATTAATTGCAGTGGTCTGTCCTGCTCTTTTCCAAGCCAGGCTTTTAGTTCTCAACGTGTGTGTTTTTGTTTCTTGTTTTTTCTGACAAGAGCCATACACATGGCTGCCAGAATAGGTTAAGTAGATATCCTTTTAAAAAACATGCATAGTTTTGTTTTATTTTATTTTTTTTGGGCGGGGGGGAGAGGGAGCAGAGGGAGGAGTGAATTGTGTCCATTTTTATTTCTGTAAATTGTCCAGTAGAGGGTGATGTAAGGTGACGTACTTGTACCTTTCTTTGATTTTAATCTGTTTTTCTTATTCCTCTTTTTCGAAGGGCTGATCTACACTAGGGGGTGGGGGGATCGATCTAAGATATGCAACTTCAGCTACGTGAATAACGTAGCTGAAGTCGAATATCTTAGATCGATTTCAAAAGGTACTTACCCCGGTCCACACGGCAGCAGGCAGGCTCCCCCGTCGACAGCGCTTCCTCCGCTCGCGGAGCTGGAGTTCCGGTGTCGACGGGGAGCGGCTCTGGGATCGATTTATCGTGTCTAGACGAGACGTGATAAATCGATCCCAGAACATCGATAGTTACCTGCCGAATCGGGTGGGTAGTGTAGACGTAGCCTAAGAAAAGATTTCAGGCCACCCAAAACCGCCTTCCCATTTGTTAGTAGAGCATTGACAGTGTTATGTAATCACTGTGAGGTGAAAGAGCGCTCTGGATAATAATATGCAAATAAGCAGAGCAAGCAAAAAACCACTTTTCTCCAGAATCCAAACCTCCATCCCTTCTTGCCAAAGCAAGGGGGCAGATCCTCAACTTGTGTAAATTGTCATAGCTCCATTGACATCAATGGAGTTGTAACAGGTTATTCCAGCTGAGGCTTTGCCGCCAGAGTCTTTGAAGAGAAGTAGAGGTACACTTACGATTTTTAGCTCCTATTTAAAATCAAATCGGGGTGTGAACACAAATATCTACCAGTCGATTTTAGGAGACTACTTTAGAAATAAAGATTCAGAAATCCACAAGGAGATTTCAATAGAGATTAATTCAAAGAATGAATGAAGCAAAATAACAGTTGAAAAAGTCATACGGAAAATGCCAGAAGTTTTTCCTTGGGCATAAGGAATGTTCAAATGGATCTTAGTTGAAAGTTAAATACACACATGCTTGAAACAGTTGTGAATTACATTTGTCAGACAAATCCCATCTTGCTTTCACAACTCCTGAAGAGGATGAACTTTGAAAAATATGCCACAGAAACAAGTGTTTTAGTGGGGTGACTTTGTCGCGTGTTGAGGATTAGCCCAAAAAGATAAAGACGTTTCTTAGAGAGATTTACTTTTTTTTTGGCTCACGAGAACATACAGTAAACACAGATTTTAATGGGTCTAATTTTCAGTTCATAAAAAAGGAACCAGTCATTTATAACATTTTCCATTTCATAACCCTCCATTTGTGAAAAGGTAAAAGCAGAATCTTTCGTTCGAAGGATAACTGCTAGGGTGACCAGACAGCAAATGTGAAAAATCGGGACAGAGGGTGGGGGTAATAGACGCCTATATAAGAAAAAGACCCCAAAATCGGGACTGTCCCCATAAAATCGGGACATCTGGTCACCCTAATAACTGCGTCGCTATTGCATCTGATCCATCTGAAAAGAAAGATGCTGTGAAAATACCACATTGCTTCCATAACAGCAGCACTAACTCAACTGTTCACATGATGTCCAAGCAAGTTCTCTATTCTAAAAAACGTGGTGGAAAATTTCAACATGAGAGTTCAGCTGTACAATTTCTCAGAGCCAGGGATTCTCTGTTATATCAAAGTTGTAAATGTGAGGCCAGATAGTTTACATTATAGTGATTTATAACTGTTGACATATCCTCCATTCAAGCTGTGTGCTATTCATGTTTGTGTTTGTTTTTTATGGGGAATGTTTAAAAATGGATAAATATTACTTTTGCCTGGTCAGAGCTTTAGAGGGGGAAAAACAATTATACATAAAGGATGTTTTGTTTTTAGACACTGCTGAGTTCTCTTTTCCTTTCTTCCTTTTTTGTTACTAACTCTGGCCATTGCAATGAAGCCAAAGATTGGAGTCTATTTATAAGCAAGTTTGCTTCTTGAGAGATGTACAGTTCTGAATGCATTTGACCGCATTCCTCCCACTTCAGATTGAGTTTGGTATATGCAAGTTCTTACCAGCCCTGTTTAAGCTTGTTGATGTAAAAAAAGTTTTTAACATCTGTAAAGTAACAGCTGGACTACAGCAAATACAGGTCTCTTTGTATTATTCAGTTACAAACAATTTTCAATATTTCTTTAATGAGCTGCAGGCCTCGCCAACTCATGGATACTCTTGAGTTACAGGCTATTCCTGGTAGGGAAATAAGCACATATTTATAATGGGGGTTGAAGATTTTCTCTGAAATATTGTATTGCACTGATATAATTGTCAGTTTCAAGCTATAGGAAAGGCACTTTTAAAATGTTGTTGAAGTTATAGGTGAAACATATTTCTTACGCCATCATTCAGTTCCATCTTGAGTCCAAGAGTTACTGGGTGGAAAAAAGTGAGAATCTAGGATTATGTTTGGACACAAGCATTGACCAGCGTTTGAGTCGTGCAGTGGAGTTTGAAAAACATGCTGAAAGCAAGAAGTCACAGCTGGATGTAGTAGAGGTGGCGTGTAAGGAGCAAGGTGAAAAACAGAATTGGCATTCCTTATAATCTAATAGCCTAGTATGTGGGAATAAATTGATGCTTAATAAAACAGAAATGATGGCAAATCAGTTACATGAAAACAACATGAAAATTCATGGCACGCAGACAGGGAAAGGTAAAAGGTGTTTGTTTTTCTGGAAGAATCATTTACACAATTAATTTAACTGAATAACAATCCAGTCCTCGAGTCCCTCCGGTAGTGGCTCAACTGCAAGCAGTATGTGTGGGAATACCCTTCTCCAGGCCTCATCCCTCGCTGTCTCTAGTCACAGGTGCGTCAGCGATGGGATGGGATGCACACCTAGGAAGACTCGGGACCCAAGGTGTCTGGTCCCAGGCAGTGAGCTGTATGTGGTTCGCCTGGCTTGCCAGATGTTTCAAACCCATCTACAAGGGAGGTGTGTGTCAGTATTGACGGACAATACCACAGCGATGTTCTATATAAACAGACAGAGTGGTGCTCCCTCCTCTCCTGTGTTAGGGAGACTGTGGGACTTCTGCACTGCCCACTCGATACATTATACGTAACAACAGAACCCATTTCCTCTGAACAGGGGTATCTGGTACTGGACCTCAGAGTAAATCATATGTTGGGCCTGATCAGTGACATCAAGTATGAAGTTTCTGGTCCTTATAACTAGTACAGGGAGATTTTGTTTTTCCTTCAGTGTGGGTCCATTAGGCCCAGGCCAAATATTTGGTCCTGACTCCCGTGAAAAAACTTGTATGACAAGATATAGAAATCACATACCCGTGAAACTTCATGAAAATTGTGAGGGAGTATTTAAGCACTGACTTTCTGTAAATTAGGATAATAGTCAACCATATGGCACACTGACCCAGCCTCCATCAATAGCAGGAATAGAACCAAAATTAGAGCATAATATGTAACAGTTATACATTAGTTATTTTTCTCTTTTTGGTAGATTTACTTGGCTGCTTTATTCATACTTTCTCTTGACAGCCTTTTATGTAATTAAATGTAAAAGTAATTTAAAGCTACTTATTTGGAGGACAAAAACAAGTAAACTTTCCACCAAATAACTAGATTCTAGCTTAGCCATATTGAGTTGGTTTTCAGTTTCCAGACTCAGGTTTAAAAGCACAAATTTGTTGTCTTGCACTCGTCTGTTCATAAAACAATGACTGTGAGGACAGATACTCATTAAACAAACTATTTTTTCAGAGCATTGCAGCTAAAATATTAGCACACTAAGATAAAGCACGCTCTAGTAAAAGTAACTGCACCTCACATTAAGCAGGGCGGGGATGACGACTGTTTACAATACTCTGGCAATGTAAGGAAACCTCTTGAAGTGGATGTAAATGTAATTTTACACCCACTTTAACATCCCTTTGCTCACCTCTGGCAGTTAAGGGGTAGAGAGAGACAGAGTGATCTTGCAGTGGGGATGCTGACCCAGGAGATCAGAGGAGAGGGGAAGTTATATAAGTAAATGCCGGGCAGGAGAAGCCCTCTTTTATCTGGATCAGGTGGAGCAGCACCCACCCACCCTGCCACCCATGCAAGTGGTGAAATATCAGGTTTGGTCAGGATCCACTGTCAGCATTGCGCTAGTTGCTCCTTTCTTGGGGGAGCTGGGGAGGAATTTTCCCCTCACCTCCAGATTGGTGAGGGAAAGTGTGTGTGTGGTGGTGGGGGAAGGGGTTGCCTTCCCCCACAGCTGGTCCAGGGAGGGGGCTTAGTTGGGGCGAACATGGCTCAGGAATTAAGCTATGATATTGCAACTCATTATGTTGATTTGGGATGGATGTGCAGTGCAGGTGCTCCTCAGGGAAGGGATACAGTAATCTGATAAATGGAGTGGTAAAGGATTTAAAGGAGTTATTAGTTAAAGGAGGAGAAACAGGATGATTCAGGGCTCCTATGACTAACCACTCCCCCACTTCTTTATAGCCCACCGTAACACTCATTTGAGGATTGGGGGAGGGTAAGGTCCCAGCAGCAGGTGGGTTGGGGACCAGGATGGGAAAGGGGGAGGGTTGATGGAAGCACCCCCTGTTGTATGTTGAGATGATCATGGAATTATCTGAACTATACACTTTTATTTGCTGGGTACTCCCAGATAATTAATAAAGTTGCAGCCTAATTAAACTACATCCAGTGTCTCCTGCCCTTCCCAAATAGCTGGACAGTGAGCACCATTGTACTAAAGGTCATTTAGTGTTTCTAAAATAAACCTTCACAAACATTAAAGTGGAAGTTTTCTATTGTAGAATAGGGTTCCTTTGTTTTGTGTTTCAATAACTAACCCCCACCCCCAACTCTGTCCTTGACAATGAAAATATGTAGATCATTAGTCATCTGCTGTGAGGACTAGGCTCATCTAGTCTTTATTTAAATAATAAATAAAATGTTAAGTTATTAATTTAAGAAACGTGTCCACTGTACAAGTGCAGTAACATTTCATGTCTTTAATATTTTCATTATGGTTTCCTGTACCAATACAGATTCATAGTCTGTCTTTATGGAATGTTGCTGTGTCTGGCAAGGCGCACCCCATTACATTACTGTGATGGTCCACGCCTCTAGGGTCAGGGCAGCACGGCCTAGGGGCCGGAACAGTAGCGCAGCAACTCGCCACTGACTCAGCGGGGAGAGTCCGGCCAAAACACGATGAGTTTCTCCGGGGTGGGAGGTACCATTCGGCCGCCCTCCCTGGGTCACTCCCTACCAGAGTCGGTGTTGGGGTATCCCATGAGGTGTAGGGTCCTCCGTGGTCAGCAGGGCCGGTCGTCGTCGCGGACTTCTCCACTCGTGGGGATCCAGGCAGGCCGTGAAAGGCTTCGATTCCTGGTGTAGTCCGCGGCTGTGAGTGGCCCTCTGCAGGCGCTCCCCAAGCAGGTCCTTCCCCTGCAGTCTCCCCCGCTGAATGAGCTGGGCTCCCTCCCTTTATACACCTAGAACACTTGGAGCATGCCCAGTCCTGCCAGGGGTCGGGGGACTTCTGCTGTCAATCCCATTGGTTCAACCCTGTCTGGGCTAGTGCGGGGTAAGTGGACCCCGTCACAATTACCATATAGTGAAGAAGTCATTATTGGGAGTTCATTATTGGGAGTGGGGGGAGAATGGGGAGTGAAATCCACATTTCTAAGAATTTCCTAAATGTATATTTATATGATTTACCAAAATAGCATAGAGAAAGTGGTTACAATCTATCAAGGAAATGCATTTAAGTTTTTTCTAAATCCATATTGACATGACTAGATAAATTCCTTGTGGTTGACAATGCTGTCTATATAAATGAGATATTATGGGCTCAGTTAAACTTCAAATAATGCCCTCCAAATAATATTCCCACATAAAAGGAAGGAAATTCAGAACTGGCGCTGAATTTTAATCATCCCTCTTGTGTTGGGTATTTAAGGTTCATCCAAACAGTAGATGATCTGACATACCATGTGTGCTGCAAGAACCATGTGTAACTGAGCTTTAACTAGCTGTGTCTCAGTTTGTGGGTGCACACAAAAACCTTATCCCCATGCTCTGCCGCTCTGCTCCATTCTCTTCTTTCAGAGAAGGATTCTTGACCGTGTCAGTATCTCAGTATTGCTAACTCCAAAATCAGGCTTCAAAAAATTGTGATTAGTTAAAAATTGTGGAAATAAAAAAAACAAAAAACTTTCGGGTCTTTTTTATTTATCTTCTAGTTTTTAAATTTTAGGATACACTTTTCTCTGCAACCATGAGGGCTAGAAACGTACTTATTTTTTTAATGGAAGTTGAGATTCTCATGAAATTCTGACTCTAGCAACTGGGGCGTTAAGAAAAATACACAAGACTTGCAATAAAATCACAAAAGTTGGCAACACTTTGCCTGCTCACAAGAACAGAACAGTTTAGTCCTCCATGTTGCAATACTGAATGCATTGCAGATATGATATAATCTTCAATAGCTCCAGCCAGGCAATCCAAAGGAACAGCATGATTTGGTGTATGTATTACAGAAAGTTGCTTTCCAACCTTGAAGGAAGATGGTGTGCTGGTGAATGCTGAACAGGTGGATTGAGGATTAGAGAAGCTGAGAAAAATTAAAAATGTTGCTACTTCAATGTTCCATTCACCTTCATGACACTGCCCTCTGAGTTTCTTGTTATAGCATAACTTGCATTTATAGCAAAAATACCTGTGTAAATTTGTCATGTTTCAGAGAGTAAGCTATAACAAAAGCCATTTTATTGTACCTGAATTTGTAACCTGACCCGTAGGCTACTAATGAAACTGCAGGCGAAGCATAGGGGGAACATAAACAGTCTGCATCTGCTTACTCTCTGTTTGTTTGTTAGTTTCCTGCCTATCCATTCCTGCACGGCAACTGGCATGGAGATGAGCAAATGAAATAAGGTTGGGTTTTGTCTTTTCTTTTTCTTTCCAGAGGGTACGCAGAGCACAGTGTCAGCATCTAATGAAATCCAGCCGAACCAGCCACAGGCCCTACACTATGCACTGGCTAATGCTCAGCAGGTTCAGATCCACCAAATAGGAGAAGATGGCCAAGTCCAAGTAGTATGTACTCATTCTTCATAATCTCTTCCAGTTTAAAAAGTCCAGAATACTGAACATTGTATTTGCCGCATAGCTCAGATTCAGCTGTTTCATCAAAAAGATGATTAGCTAATCTCCCCCCCCCAGCCTCTTAATCATGTTTCAAAAAATCCCACCCTCCAATAGTAATCCATCCATTTATGATTCATGTGTCTTCCTTTTTTTGTAAACTGCATTCAAAACCCTTTTTGGACATCTGTTAGCCTAATCCTTTACATGTGTGTTCATTTAAATGTATGTATATAAGCAAAATTTGTAAATATTGACGTTAAATTATAAAAAAACATGTTTTGATAAACTTAACATGTTGACCCAAATCTACAAAAGCCAGGAAATTTAAAAGTTAAGCCTGACACTACTACAATAAGTCAAGCCATTGTACTTTTTAAATTAATGGTGTTGGTGTACGCTGAGGAAACTTTCCCTAGCTTTTGTAGTTTTATGTCACAGTCTTAATACAAGAACTATTTTGTATGTAATTAAATATTTTTAAAGGAAAAAAGCAAACGTGAGGTAAAAAAGGTATTGGAATAAGTAGTTTTGTGGACCCCTAGCTTTCAAAATTAAGACGTTATTAACTGTATTACTGTGTAGCACTTAGGAGCCCTAGTAATGGACCAGGACCCCATTGTGCTAAGTGCTGTGCAAACAGAAAACCAAAATTTGATCCCTTCCCCAGAGAGCTTACTATCTAAGTATAAAATAAGAGAAGACAAATGGAGACAGACAGAGGAGTACAAGGAAACAACGAGACAATATTGGTCAACAAGATCGGCAGTGGTAGAGGTAGAGAAGGGGGAAGCAGTGGAGGGATGCAATGAGAGGGGTGACGTGATCAAAGCAATGAGCCAGGAAAATGATCTTTGCAGCAGCATTCTGAATGGATATAGTAAAGCAAGATTGCATTTGTCAAGGTCAGAGAAAAGGATTTTACAGTAATTGAGATGTAAGGTGATGAAAGCTTGATCAAGACTTGTAACCATGTAGATGCATAGGAAAGGCCATACCGCAGAGGTGCTACGTGCAAAGGATCTTCAATACATAGACGTAGACATAGCCTGGCTATGAGGACTTCTGAGTTGAAGATGATATCCTGAGTGACAGGCAGGATGGAGGTGTTGCCTACTATAATCAAGAAAGGAAGTATCAAGGAGAGGTTGTGTAGAGGGAAGGGGAGTAGGAGATTAAGAACTCTTTTTAAGACCTATTGAGCTTGATCTGATGCTAGGCATCCATTAAAAGATATCAGAGAGACAGGCCAAGATTTTAGTTTGGAGAGAAGGTCTGGAGTGGAGAAGTAGATCTGCGAGTCATCAGCATAGAAATGGTGGTTGAATTTGTGTTTGTAGATAAGATTATCCAGACACAAGGTGTAGAGGGAGAAGAGGAGACCAAGGACCTCTGGAAACTCCCTCAGAAAGTTGAAAAAGGGATGAGACAGATCAAGGACAGGCTGAAGAAGTGGTTAGAGAGTTAGGAGGAGAACCAGGCAAAGATAGAGTCAAAGAAGCCAAAGGAGGACAAGATTTGAAGAAGAGCAGCATGGTCAATGGAGTCAAAGGCAGCTGACGGGTCAATGAGGCTGAGGATAGAGTACTGATTTTGAGCTTTGGTTAGGAAGAGGTCATTAGAGACTTGGGTGAAAGCGATTTTTGAGAAAGGGGTGGAGGCTGAATTAGAGAAGCTCTATGATAGAATTGGAGGAGAGGAACTCCAAACAGCAGATTCAAAGATTTTAGAGATGAAAGGGAAAAGGGGTGGCGTTTGAGAGGAAAATGGTGTTGAGGATGGTTTTTTTTAAGATGGCAGAGATTTAAGCATGTTTGTATTGTGAGGATAACAAGCCCGAAGAGAGTGAGAGGTTAAGAGGAGGAGTAAGGGAAGGTGGGATGCGACTGGGTATGAGAGAGAGAATGAATCCTGGAGCTATGGGTCTGGCTTTAAGAAAAACAGCAGATACCATGTGACACTTGCCATAAAATAGCAAGAGTTGGCAACAGTGTGTCAAGCAAGTCTTTCAGGCCTAAAGATTAAGGCAGAGCTGATTTTCAGAGGTACTTAAAACTCCCAACACTCACTGATTGGCAATCAGTTCATAAATACTTAGTGTGTTTGTGATTTTTACTTGTAGATGATTATATAATTCCATATTTAGTATTGCAACAGTCTGTAGCAATCGGTGTTATTTCTTTACGTAACATCAAGCAACTTTTCTGTGTTGTAGGGGAATTGCCTGGTGAAATAAAGCCGGCATAATCAGGGCCTGAAGGGAACATGCAGTGCACTCTGATTTTTCACAGGCACAAAAGTACTTAGGGACCCATTCTAGCCAACATAAATTAGAGCAGCCCAGTAGCTACTGGAATTTGTTCCCCAGGATCAGAAGGGGGAAGGAGGTATGGCTCCATGTCTGTCCTCATTTTCTCACAGGCACCAACTGGTATAAACTGGTGTTTTATGAGGCGCTGTCCTAACTTGTATAGTATCACACAATTGGCTTGATGCAATTATGAATTTTCACAGCTTTCCTTGGAGCATCATGCACAATGGATGGCAAATCCTATATTTCTCTGGAAAGGACTGTTGCCCCCAAACAGCAACATATCACAGGCTAATTGCTTTCCTTGAGGGTCTGTAGGCTAGATTTCCTATTGGAGTTAGTCTATAGGCCAAATGGTTAAACCTCTGACATTTGGCAGAGCTGTAAAGAAACTTTCAAACCCAGTGGTGTAAACCCTCTTCAGCAGTAAGCTCATAAAAGAGAAACCTCCCTTTGAGAAGCAGTGTTCTTAAAAGAACTGGGAGTCAGGGCTATTGGGATCCACTCGCAGCTCTGCCATTGACTAGCTGTGTGATCTTGGGAATTCCTTTGTATCTGAGTTTTGCCATCTATTACAATGAATATATTAATTCTTACCTACCTCCCAGGGGTTTTGTGAGGTTTAATGAATGCTTGTAAAGCATGTTTGAGATCCTTGCATGAAGAGTACTCTAGAAATGCAAATTACTATTATAAGATATGTAGACAAAAAGTCTGTAGCAGTAGATGTAAAAGGTAAGGGCATACCAAATAAAACTGAGTTTTCATCTATGGAATCAAAGTTTAAATCTAACTTGGAGTTTGGGAAACCTATTGCAATCCCCAGTCAAAATCTAAACGTTGCTGCTATAAATCTGGTCCAGTAGGTTCTGTAGAGAGGCCCAGGACGGCACCAGATGGAAATGACATTACACTTTGTTCTCTGGAAAATGATTTGTGTAGATCAGGCTTCGGGTCATTAGCAGGGCATAATGCATTTGTGGTTACATGCCCCATACAGTGTGTGTGAATTGCTGATGGCCTTCAGATTTCAGCATTGCCCATGCTTGCACATTCACACACAAACAACTATTTACACAGAAAATGCAAAAACACAAACCAACAGTGCTGGGATTGGACTGGATGCCCAGGAATTGCAAATGCAAATTTTGTTTGGGGGATAGGACTAAAAATAATTATTTCTTTTTTTGTGCTTGAATTGCTTAGGTGGCCATACTAAAATCATTGGCCTTGAAGGTTAACTGTGTATCTGCAATGGATGAGTGAGCAGGTTTTTTTTCAAGCGATCTATGGTACAAAGAAGAACAAAGTCACCTTTTTTCTTTATTCTGAAAGAATTGCCAAAACTATAAACACAGCACAATCACACCTTTTTAATTTTCAATGCTCTTCCTTGGGAACCACTGAAAGCTTGGTGTTAAGAAGGGAAAGTGATTCTTATCTCAACATGGATTGAGTCTATGCTCTAATTTTATATACAGTCCCTATTGTCAGTTTGATACTTTCAGTATGTTTTTTTTCTCCCTATAAATAGACAGCTTCCTTTCAAAGGAAATGAAACTGTTTGAAATAGAGGGATCTGTGTTTCTTTGAAATTCACATGCAATTGTTCTTGTGTTATAAAATACGAAAGGCCTTTGACGGTATTCCAAATGGATATCTTTAATCTCAGTTTCATACAGGCATATTAAAATGAAAACAAAGCCTTATAAACCCCAAAGTAGGTTATTTAGAATCCAATTTATCAGCAGGTAAATTACAGTAGCAAAAGCTTCTTTAGGCCAGTCAGTATACACAAGGAATTCTTTCACTTTTCTCCCCAAATTTTTACCAAATGGAAAACTTGTTTTCTTTCAGGAGTGGTTGTTAAGGGTCAGCAATATAAAGTATCAACTTTATTAAAACACTTTAGGGTCAGATCCTCAACAGCTGTAAAAGCCTGGCCACTATATATCCCTTTTTGTATTTAACTCAGCTGTGGCTGCATTTCATCTGTGGCAGAAGTGATCTTTATATTTTATTGATATATCTTAGGCCCTGATCCTGTAGTCTCTCTGAGTTGTTTGCAGGTTTGGTCCCATGGTTTGTGGATCAGTTAAAATTGCAAACTGCCCTGAGATCTTTTGAGGAGAAAAGCACTCTATAAATGTAATCATTATTCCCATTTGTGTCCTCTCTATCATTGGACAGTTAAATGCTTTCCCCACAAGGCGTTCTGTTCCATTTGAACTTCGTATAAAAGAATGGAGAAATATGGATACTCTTAATTTTTTAAAGCAATTTTTATACGTTTGTGAGTTTCAGTGAATTATTTCCCTCCATCCCCGAATACATAAAACTATAATGAATCTGAGATAATAGCGTCTTCCTCTAGTTTTGATTTTCTTCTGATGCTTCTTGGTGTTTTCTTTTGTTGCGGATCCCACAGGGTCACCTCCACATAGCCCAGGTGCCTCAAGGGGAGCAGGTCCAAATCACACAGGACAGCGAGGTGAGCCAAAATGCCACATGTCATCTGAGTAGATATTGGTTAGAGACTAGGGCTACGTTTCTTAAACCACTGTTCTCAGCGATGCTGAAATAAGCGAAAGAATCCAGTGAAAGTGGAACTGAATGCATGTGGTAGAGCCACACTGAAAGATGCCTCAACCTCAGCAAATGTAGCACACTCCTGCTCTGTCTATAGTTTTATTTGGCCAACCAAGGAATGCCATATGTGTTTTGTATCAGCAAATTGGGCTTATAGCTGATGTGCTTTTTAATGGGCTTCATGGGAGGCAAAGTATAGTACTTTCAGGGTACCACTATAGCTAGTACAAACTTTTGTGCTTAACAAGCGATGCAGTTCAGCAATAAAGAATTTTAGTAATGCAGCCTGCAGAATATGTCCAAAATACCTAACAATGTCTTTCACTGTGGGAGCTGCAGCATTTACTAGGGGGATTTTTGAGATTCCTGTTAGTGAAAGTATTTAGAGAATGAAGCAGCTTCTAGAAGCCTGGCAGTGACTACATGCCTCAATTACAATTCTATCCACCTCCTGGCATAAAAATAGTGCAGCAAAAAGAGAACTGATGCTCCAGAATTATGGCCCCAGCCTTGAAATTATTACGCAGGCAAAAATTCCCATTGGAGCCAATCTGTCTTATGTATTTTAGAATGCATGGAATACTGGGTATGTTCTTTCATAGAATCATAGAATATCAGGGTTGGAAGGGACCTTAGTAGGTCATCTAGTCCAACCCGCTGCTCAAAGCAGGACCAATCCCCAATTTTTGCCCCAGATCCCCAAATGGCCTCCTCAAGGATTGAACTCACAACCCTGGGTTTAGCAGGCCAATGTTCAAACCACTGAGCTATCCCTCCCCCCACATGTATGTTTGGTATGTTCGGTATGTTCTTTGGTATGTTCTGATTCAATGCACTCTGAGCTTAAAATTATTACAGTAAATAGGAGTGAGTTTTAGTGCAAAGAATTCTCCTTTCGGGGACTGGATGGGGTAAAGAGAAACAAGAATGAATTTTCAAATTCTATGGCTCTGAACCCAGCTGTAGTCAGGTGGATATTTGTTGCGAAAGAGTCTAGTGTGGGCATGAGGAATCCCTTCAGAGACTAAACTCCATTGACCTCAGTGGGAGTTGCCTGCATATAAAGACTCCAGGAACAGGCTTACATTTTAGCCATATGGTCTAAAAACATCTGGATTATAATTTATTTCAATATACACTCCTTTGAAAAAAAGTGGAATTGCAGCTAGTCCGGATGGATTGATTTAAATCAAGATGATTTAATTCACCAAGTGGAAAACCTTGATTTAAATAATTGATTTTAATCAACTTTTCCATTTGTTCTTCTCTAAAGAAAGGTGCTTTCTCATTGGTTGATATAACCATTGAAGCTTGTTGATTTACAACTAAATAGAGCCTTTCCACTAGATGTGTTACATTTTTTGCCATCTAGCAGGGAACATTATAACTATATATGTTTATTTAGGCAATTATATAGCTTAATGTTTTTGGATTTCTATTAATTGTACATTTTAGTATATTGGAAAATGGTGAATGATATATTGCTTATTTACTAGATAATTAACTTTTTGTCATGATTTGTGTCGAGCTGCATTAGGATGGTAACTGTAATTTAATTAAACACACAAAACAAAGTTTACTTTTATTAAACAAAACAGCCTTAAATGTTTTGGATACATAAACTTTCTATCAAAACATGTTTCGCTTTCCAACTCAATGATTTACTAAACAGAGGGATTGACTGTAGTCAGTAAATTAAACTGATTATTTCAGGTCAGCCTGGGAACATTTTCAAACACACCTAAGTGGAAGTGACTGGAGCTTAAATTCTCTTGAAAATGAGACAGTTGCCTAAATTACTTAGGCTGACCTATTGTGCCATTGTCCTAAAGCTTGGCTTCAAGGTTAAATGTTTTCTTCCTGATTATTTCTTCATATAGAAAAGCAGTCTTTAATTCAAAGTTTTTGATATTGGCTCATGGATTCAGCATATTTATTTTTTATTAAACTGTTTTAAGAGATTATAATATATTAAGGCCCTGACATATTTTGTACTAAATTCAGATTTTATTTTAAACGTAAAATATTTATTTTATTTTTAAAGAGAAGAACTTATTATTATTTAAATAAAAAAATCCAATTTAATTTTTTTCATTAAAAAATCGTTGATTTTTATCCAACCTGCTGGCAGTAGTAGAGAGTGTAAAAAAGATGAAAATGAAAGAACTGGGTGTGTTTTTCTCACAGATATTTGCCATTTTACCTCCTGTGCTTAAAGTGCTTTGGAGAGTTTTTTACTTGTTTTCTTTTGTTTGTTTTTGTTTCTTTTTACTTAAACATATTTTTAAAGGACCTTTTTATTAAATTAAATCGGAGTTTCTTTCTGTAATGAAGTTCCTTCCCTTTTCAATTTTCATAGCTAAAGGTCTTTTGCAAATAGTTTACAGCATTCAAAATCTTTTGTAATACGTGCCTTGTAAATTCCTATAATAGAACTCTTTGTTCACATTTTGGGTTGAGTTTTAATAAAGTGAAAGTAATGGCTGTTAGCACTAATGATAGCTTTGTAATAACAGACATTATATCCATTAGGAATGGCACATACCATATCAGCCAAAGATTAAAAAAATTACTCTACTAATTTTAGGATGACAAATGTTTTGAATTGTGCATGTTGGCAATTTTATAAAAATGAGGGAATATGAGAAGGGAAAATCTACCTCCATAAAAGCCATATAAACAGATTGCTACTTAATCATTTTACTATAACACTCTTTCCTCCCACCTCCCCCCGAAGAACTCTTTTTTTAAAATGAGAAAATCAGTAAATTAGTACAGGCATCCATTCTCTGTGGTTAAAGTGCAGGAGCATTGTATTTGAATTTTACTGCCAAAAAACATAGACCTCCTCAAATAAATACACATCTCCTTGAGAAGTGCTACTTTATTACTAATTCCCGAGTTCTGTTTCTTATTCTTATTTTACAGGGTAATCTGCAGATACATCAGGTTCACGTCGGTCAAGATGGGCAGGTAGGAATTGGTCCTTCTCAGTTGAGTTTTAGGTAGTGTTGCAGTTCAGTCTTCACAATTAAACGTTGCATATGGATTGACTTCATATTACCAAACGGTGTTTTAATGACCAAAATGTGTGCTATGTCTTCTGGCATAAACAGAAAAAAACGTTAAGCCACCAGTTAATATTTTGCCTATTTATGATGAAACAGTTTGCAATTTGACCATCATTATTTCATTACTCATGCAATAATATACTTCATCCATATAATTTCTTGTCTTTGGCTTCTTCATTGTTGTGCTAAACTAGACTGATTATCTTGTGCACAGGATGTTCTTTTTCATGCTTTTGTCATTGACTGTCAATGTGGCCATATGTGGACCACAAGCTATGCAGATATAAGAACATTTGTTGCTAAGATTTAAGCAGATACTTTTGTATTGTATGAATGTCTAGAGAGAGAGAGAGATCTTTCACATCTGGTTGTGTTCTTTTTGATAAGATAGCTTTATTAGGCACTTATGCATACATGGGCCAGGATGAAAATGAGTCCCAAGCTGCAGCAATGACTCTGCGAGATTGTTTGAATTAACATAATTTCCATATCAGGTGGAAGTGAAATGGCTAACATCTGATCACAGGACATCCTTTACCAAGTTATGTTAGGTTAAAATACCCACAGTAAAAAGTACTCATGTAAGGGAAGTTTTCTGTCCAGGCCACTTGAATGAACAACTGTTTTTGTTCATGCTGAATATTGTAATACAAACTGTGTTAAGATCTATGACCAGGGCTTGAACTTTGGCAAGACAGGCCACTTGGACTCTGAACCTCTGGGGAACTGTTGGAACTCTCGATCTTGGGCCATTCCTGGCCTTTTGTGTGGGGAAACAACCTAATCTGTTATTTAAAAAATCTCTTTAGAAAATGAATTGTATGGATTTTAATCTGAAATGTCTTCTTGTAGTACTATTGTTAGGTCACTGAAACAGGATAATATGGAAGTCACGTGTTGTAGCATTCTTTTTGGCATTTCACTACTCCCTTTATCCCCCATTGGCCCTTCTGCTTGCAACAAAATGCCAAGTAAAGTCTAATTGGAAGAAATAGTGCATATTTAACCCTGGAGCTTTTATTTCTCTGTGACACTTACAAGGTGTGCATATTATTTGCAATTTTCTGGTATTACAAACCTAGCGTTTTTTTCCTTGAAATGTTATTTCATACCACATAGGGCACAATTTATGCCATAGTAAATGTTCTGAATCTCTGCATCTGTAAATAGATCCAATACGTCAGTTAAAATAGTTTTATTATTAAAACAGTGTCAATTTACAAGCAAAAAGATTTGGATGATCACATTTTGCTAATGGTACCTATGTGGTGATGGTTAAGTGAGCCCATTAGAGTAGCATACATCCTGTGTCGCTGTTTCCCATGCTGGAATAAAAAGTTATGATGTGAATATGAGTTTTCAGGGTTGAACTATTTTTGAAAGAATTCATAATAAATGATTTCTAATAGGTGCAAACTTAGAAAGGATAAATAAGAAAAAGTTATATATATTCCAGAATTAGGGTTGTATTACAAAGAGAAGAAAAATACGGATGAATCAGTTTTGGCATAATTAACATCAGTAGTTCATGTATGCTAGGGGATTTTTCACTGTTACTGGAGTTGAACATCACTGTGTTGATAGGAACAGTTCTGTCCCTCCAGAAGTGATTGTGGCTACAGTTGGTTGGAAACCTTCTGCCTACATTTTTTCTTCCTGATTTCTTATTAGTTTTATTTGTGAACCACAAATGATAGTATTGCAGACATCATTGACCCTACTTTTCAAACTTCATTTTCACAGGATGCAAAATGAATAGTGTAGTCTTTTTATTGTTTTCTTCACGCTGCTTGTATTTGAATTCACAGAGCTAACTGCTACGCCATGTGAATCACCAGGGACTTTTGTCATAGGACAGCTTGCATGTGTATCAAAGCAAGTAGCTTCCCCTAGGCACCAGTATTCAATAACTTTTGCACTCTTGGAAACACTGCTTGCTACTTCCTGTTTTCCTGCAATCTTAGAAGTGTGAACAAGTGTGCAATGGCTGGGGTGATACTAGCTCCATTCTTAATGAAATTTATGTGCCCCTGATTTTGTGCATATTATCCATGCTTTATTATTTAGATTGTAGAAGCACCAAGGGGTCTCAGTGAGGATTGGAGCTCTCTTTTGCCAGGAAGGAACAATGGCATCTGTGGGAAAGTTCTGTGTGTAGCATTATAGATGTACACTGTGCTGTGTAATGGCTGTACCTGACATTTCCTCAGTCCTTTCCCCAAAAGTAGTATATTATCGGAAGGTTGAATATGTACAATAAAGCCCAAAATCAGACGGGAGAAGTAGTAGTGTGTGGTCTCTACTGCTGGAGTACTTCTCAGAACATTGCCTGCTGTATTCTCCCAACTGTCCATCACCATTTAGAAAAGTGAATTTATTTTCCCCTTTTTTGATTTTGAGCTTTACTGCACCTTACCAGTGGAATTGAAGGACATCAGTAATGAGGGGAGGGAATAATTTGTCGCTTTGATGGCTTTCAAGCAGGTATTGAATATTCTTGCAAACCAACGTTTTATTAGATCTCATGTTTTGCTGCCAACAATCCCATTGGAGCACTAATCCCAGGCTTCCAGATTCCACCTATCAATGTACATGTTATTAGCACAAAGATGCAGGCAGACCTTCAGTGGGCTACCACCGTTCAGATACCGTTTTGTACTACAGCTTTCCTGATCTGAATTGTCACCCTGATCCTACGGCAATTAGTCCGGGGTACAAAGAATAGGATTGTGCTAGCTCCATATTAACTAAAACAAAACGTAGTTTAAATCGACCATTAAATTTTAACTGTGAAACTTTTCCAAACTGATAGCTATATTTCAAACCTTGCAGAAGCTGGTAATACTAGCTCTTTCTGCGTAATGTTGCCAGCTGGTTTTGTTTTGTTTTTTTTAAAATTTTTTTGTTTTTGTTTTTTCCCGTTCAATTTTCTCTCCTGGTAGTTGCATTGAATTTAGATCTTGCTTTTCTGGCATGGCTGTCCATGGAACCAATGAAATCATGCCAAAAAGAACTCTCTACCTACACATGTGTTCTATTAGCTCAAAGTTTCATATTTCAGTGGAAGTTTAATAAAAATACCAAACTGCAAAAATAATTAGACTTTGTATTAACTAATAGCTTAAGTCCTCAGACCAATGGGAGTTTTTTTGTATTTGGCAGTGATTGTGGATTACCAGAAGTTTCCCCATTGTCTCTTTCTTTCCCTTGATTCCACCCCTTGACTCCCCACCGTTCACCGCATCCCCTTTTTCCTTTTGCTGAGCTTTAGGGTGTTCTTGGTCCCCAAAGGTATTGGATGTATACATGCTCCACAACATATGTGAAGATAAGTCTATGGTGTTCAGAAACCCTATCCTATGTGTAGAAGTAGGCAGAAGTGTAACACATTCAGCATTTCAGTACCCCTTTATTTCATTTTTTAGACTTTTCTTTGTACATCCCAATGCCTTACCATATATCCAATTTAGGAAGTATTTAAAATGATACCAGAGAAATGGTTTTCAGCTAGTGACTTTTAGTTTACAAACAAAACAAAAAGTTAATGCTGTTTTAAAAGTCAAAATTTGATTGAATTTATTCCTAATGAGTAGATAGTTTGCTATGTGTATAGGTTCTTCATAGAGGGATCATCCATGAGGTTAGTTTGCTTCTATATCTGAAGAGTGTGTGTGTGTTAGTGGCATCTAGAGAAGTTAGGAGAATCCAAAACAAACTGTAGAATCTGTCACAGGTTTAGTGAAGAGAAAGCTAACTACTGTAAATTGCTTTTGCAATATCTGTCTATGTAATCTATCATGTGCATGTGTAATATATAAATTGTATATGATATTAAATATATAAATATAATATTTTTCTACCACCCAAAAATATACTAGGCACCTCACAGAAACAAGTACAGGCATGGCCCCTGCCCAGAGGAGTTTACAATCTCAAATCAAAATAACATGCCAGATTTGGTTTATAAATGGAGTAGGGAGTGAAAGGACCCTAGTGACATTAACAACACATAGATACTCAGTTCAGTGAGGCATGTATACATTGTAGTGGTAGCATTTGTTTTTTTCTGCACTGTTTTGCCCACCTCAGTCACTCCGCACAGGCTTCATGACAGCAGTGAGTTTAAAGAGTGATTGACTGTGGCAAGGGAGGTGGCTTAGGAAACAGGTTTTTACAAGAACACCTCAAGCATAAGGGATGGCATGGAAGTCACAGAGCTGATTTTTGAGAGGCAGAGATGAATCAGTGTCCTTGGTAGAGCGGAGAGGGTGATGGTGGAGCAATGTGAAAGGAGTTCAGAGTTGTAGGGAGGGGCTGCCTTCTGGAGGGCAAGTTCAAGAAGAGTGTGCATATCTATATAGAATCATAGAATATCAGGGTTGGAAGGGACCTTAGGAGGTCATCTAGTCCAACCCCCTGCTCAAAGCAGGACCAATCCCCAATTTTTGCCCCAGATCCCTAAATGGCCCCCTCAAGGATTGAACTCACAACCCTGGGTTTAGCAGGCCAATGCTCAAACCACTGAGCTATCCCTCCCCCCACGTGTGTGATGTTGACCTGTGAAGTTCGGGTCTGAACATCCCCAGAACGGTGTGCAGCTCAGACCATCTGTCACACATACTGCATATAGTGTCTCAGTGTGCAATACTACACAGATGACAATATGTTAAAATGATATATAGAGATACATGACCTCACGACCAGATCTGGAACATCCCATGTGTTTCTGTGCGATCTGCTTGTTATGGTCGGATGTGAAGGACAATCTATACATCTTTGTTAGGGGGAATGGAAGTGGAAGAGAAGAAGGGGCCCCAAATGTTTAAAAGATATCTAATTTGTCTGCCAGTTGATAGATAGTATACTCCAATGGCCATTTATTTCCGATTAACTTAAACCAAAAGGTAAATATGCTTGTTTATAAAGGAAATTATTTAGAAACCCAGCTGTCTCTGAGAAAATTTTAACCTGCTCCTGTTAAGATCTACTTTCAGCGTGTCTTTTTCCCTCAGTGCTAATTTCTACGTTAGGTATCTCTCTTAACATGAAGTAATGGCACCATATAACTGATTATTATCTCATTAAGATGCAATTTAACCTGTAACTCCAAGAACAATTTTTAATAATAATACAATGTATATTGATTTTAATTCTACTTTTGCTGAATTTTAGGGTATAGAACAAGTTAAATATAACCATTAAAAATATTGGACATAACCTTTTCCTGTCTGAAAAACATGATCATAGACCAGTAAATAAAATCTTTTTTTTTTTTTTTAACTATTTTACTAGGACTATTTTGCTAGTTAGATTTTTTTTCAGGGCTATGAAAGATCATTATCACGCAAAATGTCTGATTTATATTGATTATATACAGTATATTGCAGTGAGGAACATAATATTTGCATTGTGTTTGTATGCAGCACCTCATTACCCAGGTAGCTAGCACTATATAACTTGAATAATGTGTGTGTGTGTGTGTGTGTGTGTTATTTCATAGCAAAATCAGTTACAATAAACTGTTTTAATTCTCTTTTCTGAATACTAATTTTAATTGTTCATTTTGATACTGTAGAGCAGATACTGCTAATATGTATTAATAAGGCCAGTATAAACATTTTTAATCATGCCTTGTCTTGGACAGCCGAAAAAACACATGTACACTACAGGTATTGTTTTGTTTCAGACACTGGGAATCAGGCTACTATAAGTTAGTGTTGAAATCCCTACTTCAAGTCCTTGACTATGGCATTCTGCTCTTCCTCTGTGCCTCACTTCTGAGCAGCAGAGGGCAGTGCTGTTAAGATCATTGTCAGCCGCACGTCTCCTTAGCAGAAGGTTGAGGAAAGGGGATGGTTTTTGAATTGCAGGCACAGTGCTGCTCTGATATCCCCCTTGTGAACTGTCATACCATGGGACACAGAGACATTCATATTGTGGGGTTGTTTTTTTTTGCATATGCCACCGACAGAGAGGGGAGAGTGTGTGTGTGTGTGCGCGCACGCGCGCATAGCCCTCTCCTTCCGTGCCAGCTGTGTAGTCGATTGTTGAAAAAGCTGTTTTCCGGTTTCAGCACATCTGCTTTGAATAATCTACATAGAGAAACAAACAGAATTGTTAGAACAAAAACAACAAAATGAAAAACGCAATGTTGTACAGCTGGAAATTAGAATCCGTTAGTCTGGTTTTGAAAAAAATATAACGATTCATAACTGGCAATTCTTTGAGAATTGATTGCACAGAGTTCTTGCAGATCTGATTTGTTCTTCAGAAATGAAGGTAGTGAGCAAAGCTCATTTACTTATCTGTGCTTTATACACATTTGAAACAAAAGTATTTCAAAAGTATTTAAGTATTTGTGAAAGAAAAATAAGGTTGCTTGAAGTCCTTAATTGTGATCATTTTAATTGTAAAGTGTTGTTTTTGTTTTAGTTTAGCTTGAAGACCATCCTTCATGCATGTGTGTGTGTGTATATATGTATATATTTATTGACATTAGTCCACACAGTAGAACAGCTGTTCCTCACTTTGGGCACTGCTCTTTCAGGTCCTGTTTACCATCAGCATTCACCGAACTGCTTACATTTGAAACCTTAGCCTAGGCTGGTATAGTGGGACATTATTTTGCTGCGGAGATGAAATTTGGCAGATATTATAGCAAACTAAGACTGGAAAACGAATGTAAAATTAGTTTGATATGAAGATTTTAAGAATATTTTTCCGTCTTATTTAAATGTACTGTATATTGTAAGATATAAAGAACCTCTGGAAAAAATAAGCATGGTAATGCATTAAGACCAATATAATCTTTTTTCTAAAGTAAGAAATGGGTAATAAATATCATAGAAATAATAAATTACATCTTTAAATACTGCATTTAAAAGCTGTATAAAGTTTAAATATTTAGAAAACAAAGAAAGATTTTGGAAGTCTGTTTTAATCATTTACATGGAATGATATCAATCACTCAACACACAAATATTTTTTCCACAGTTAATAAATGTTGATGAGGCAGGCAGTTAAAATTTGCACACTTGTACTCAGTTTGTAAAAGTTATGCACGTTTTCTAAATTGGCAGACAAAGCACCATGAAATAATGTTCTGCGGTATAATAACTGCTTTGGGATCATAGTCCTGGGCTCTGTATAATGCTCTTTGATAGTCAGTTGAGCAAATTCTGATTTGACATGTAAAATGTCAACTACAGGTTATTACATTTGATTACTGCAGAGCAAACTTATTTGTGCCTTAGTAGAGTGGAAAATGTATTGTATACCGTGATGGCAATCAGCAAGAAAATAAAAAGATGAGTAAAATGTGAAAAAAATAAAGGAGGGGAGCTAGTACTGAGGAGGTATTAACTAAGATAGATAGTACAGTATGCACTCAAAGTATACACATAGAAGATATCAGAGAATACTTTTGATTTTTGAATGGAAGGTATGGGATGGTATTGACTTACAGGCCAACTACACAGTATATTTTAATAGGAATCAGAATGGTTGATTCAGTACACTACTAGTGTGATTTTCAAAAGTGCCTCAGTGACTTCAGAGCACCATGTTTGACTGGGCTTCAGCTCATCTTTTGCATTACCATTGTCAGGATGCAACTGGATTCTATATTGGTTGTGTAGACAGGACCACACCGAACCATGTCTTACCATGTGTAACCGAGTTAGACAATTCTCCTGCCTCCCAGGTATCTTTGAGAGAACCTCCCAATATGTATTAATAACTAGATTACATAAAAATGTTTGAGTTCTAATTATACCTCTATAACAATTAACTGTAGTAAACATCAGAGGTGAGTTGGTAGCCAGGCCAACTTTGCCAGTGGTTACTGCAAGTCTGGGTTTCTCTGGGAAGAGACATCATTCCCAGATCGTTGCTTCTGTTTCTAGTTTCACTGTTTGAGTCTGGTAATCTGTAAAATATTTTCCTTGTTTTTCTCCTAAATCACTTAAAGAATGCAAAACTTTCAGAAATTCTTGCCAGACCGATACTTTATACTCTGATACTTTAAAGATATTTTTTTCTTTTTCACTTCAAGAAGGACAAAAGTCTTTGGTTTTTTAATTTTGGTAACAGTTCCATCCCATTAATTTGACCACTCCTAATAATTTCAGTCACTATTTTTACTGCTTATGAATGTTTTAAAGATGTTTGGGCATGTTTTGGAACACAGCAGCACCGAGACAATCACTGTTTTTTTAAAAGAAACCTAGCAATATTCATAACCTGTTTACAGAGGACACCAAAGCAATATTAGTTATAGGGTTTTTTTTCTGCTCACTATTTCTCTTCTCACTGCACTATCCCTCTCTTCTTTCTTGTTACTTTCCCTGGAATGCACTACGATGAAGGAGTTAAAGGACTCCTGGTTCATTATACCACGTAGTCAGCAAGGTTACACCCTGCAGAACTTTATCATACTGTAACATTGTTTAGCAAACCCAGACTGTCTGCACTTAATTTCTTGCAGAGAGAGTTGCTGATTTATCACCTTGTGTCCCAGAGAAGCAGGGCCAGCTCTAACTTTTTTGCCACCCCAAGCAAAAAACAAAACAAAAAACCAACCGAATGCCGCCCCCCGCAGCAAAAAAAAAAAAAAAGAGCAGGGCCCCGCTGAAACACACCCAGAACGCTGCCCCGCCGAAAGAACCCCCCCCCCCCCCCCCCCCCGAGCATGTCCCCTGCTGGTGGGCTCGGGGACCCCGGCATCGAAGCCACTCACCTCGGCATCAGCCCCACTCCTGCAAAGGGGCTGGCTCCTCCCAGTCACTCGGCTACACCTGCCTCGTCCCCCGGGCCCGAGCCCTGCCAGCGCCTCACCTTTCTCCGCGCTTGGAAGTCGCTGACTCGGTGGGGGGAAGGGGAAGCCGCCCAGGGCTGCAGCCACAGAAGCACTGCCCTGCACCTGCTGCCCAGCGGGGCAGTCTCCCCCACTGCCCCGCTCGGAACCGGACTCTGCCTCTCCCCGCCCCTGGTGCTACAGGGTTCCGGCGGTGCTTTAAAGGGCCCGGAGCCGGCTCGTGTAGTGCTTTAAAAGACACGGGGCTTCTGCCCCCGCGGGGAGCCGCGGGCCTTTTAAAGCGCCGCTGCCAGAGCCGGGCTCGGGCGTCACTTTAAAAGGCTAGGGGCTCCTGCCGCCGCGGGCTTTTTAAAGCACCGCCCGAGCCCCGGGCCTTTAAAAAAAAAAAAAGGGCTGGAGTGTCGCCCCTAGGCAAGTGCTGCCCCAAGCACATGCTTGGAGTGCTGGTGCCTAGAGCCGGCCCTGCAGAGAAGATCATCCACATCCAGTATGTTCTGATAAACCACCAAGAACATGCTTAGAGCAGGACAAGAAACACAATTGCCTGCTTCCAATCATTTGGGCCACTCCCGAAGTTGTAGTCATGAAAGCACTGATGCAATCAGGTTACTGCTTTTCACTCTGACTCTTTGCTGTTCATCAACAAATATTCCTGTTCCTCCTCCAAGAAGCTACAGGGGTGAATGGGAGCGCTTTGACGTGGCTCAGGTCCTTTTTCAGATTAGACCTATGGGATCATTATGAGCAACTGTTCCTCCACTTCCAGAGTCCTCACCTGTGAGTCCCACAAAACTCAGCCTTCTTCCCATGTTATCCAGCTTCTGTCTGAAGCTGTTGGGAGAGTTGGTGAGACAACATGGGCCAACGTGTTGGCAATATGTAGATAACACCCAGCTCTACTTCTCCTTTACTTCAAACATAGGCAGCACCATTTCCCATCTTTCTTGATGCCTATCTGTAATCAACTGGCTAAATTTGAATCTTAAGCCAGTCAAAGGTCATGCTAGTAGAAAGAAGGAAGGACTTAGAAGAATTTGTCTCCTTTACGGCATCCCCCGTTATCAAGGAGATTTTCTCACTTGTTTGTTCACAGCCTTGGCATCCTTTGGACTTTTCAGTGTGATTGGATGGCTGCATAGCCATGGCAGCAAAAAATGACCACTTCCATCTGTCATTGGCCAAAAGATGATGCTCCATCCTGTCAGACTTAGACCTAACCACAGTGATCCATGCATTTGTGATCCCTAGACTTGATAATTGCAACTTGTTATGTCTAAGAATGGAGCCATGCACCCTGGAAGCTCCAAGTGGTACAAAATACAACAGGCCCCCTTCTTAGCAGCATAGGTAGTTGTGAATATATCACCCTAATGCGTTTCTTTGCACTGGCTCCCCATTGACAAGAGAATCCAGTTCAAAGTATCTGCCCAGATAGTCAAAGCCATCCAAGAGATTGTACCTAACTTCCTGACAGATCGCCTCCTTCACCATGGAACCACGAAGGAGACAGAACATTCACAGGAGCTGAACCTATACTATGGAACTCACTCCCACAAGAGATAAGAAGAACCACAGGCCTCACTGCCCCTCAAAAATAAATGCGAAGCTCACCTCTGTAACTTGCAATATCTTATAATATGGTCTTATCTTCATTTTTATTTGTGTAGATGTGTTCAGTTCCTCTCATATTAGCCATAGAAGTTGCTACCGTAGGTAGACAGATGTACTTCTGTGAGACTGCCACAGAGAATTCCTTCAGCAGTGCCCAGCTACTAATAATAGTAACATGAGCCAGAGCAGCAGTGCATCTAGAGTTAGCAGAGAGAACAGAACGCAGCTATGTGGAGATGGCAAAAACATTCTGTGGGTATTTGAAGCTATCTGACAAGTTGCCTTCATGTAATCAGTTTATTCTTCCAAAGATCTCATCTTCTGTGATGCAATACGTTTTTTGATAATTAATGTAGTAATCCTGAGTGGTTAACCTGCCATAGAATGAATGGGGAGTTTAGCTAAATTATAGGTAGCTATTTAATCTTTTTTTGTCACTGTTTCCTGAGAAAGCTCACTGGATAGTGATGGAACAGAAGCTTGGTGGTAGAGCTGGCATTAATTTAGTTTAAATTTGTATCCTCCTCCCTCCCTTTTTATGGTGTGCATAGAACAGCCATTTGAGTGATTTATTTTATCTTTGCAGAGCTGTGTGGTGCAATAGGCTGTAACTATGACTTTTCTTATTAATGTATACAGTTGTGCCCATGTCATGCAACCGAACAAGTGTGTGAGGTTTTCATCCTTTAATACAGTGGTTTTCAAACTGTTGTCCGCGGACTCTGGGAGTCCGAAGACTATGTCTAAGGGGTCTGTGGACCCTCGGGGTCCAAAGACTATGTCAAAGGGGTCTGCAAAAGATTGTTGTTACCAGAGAACAGTGGTTTTCAACCTGTGGTCTGCAGAGACCACATGGAGCAAACCACATGGAGCAAAATCTGTCTAAGATTTCCAAAGGGGTTTGCACCTCCATTCGAAATTTCTTAGAGGTCCCACAAATGAAAAAAGGTTGAAAACCACTGCTTTAATAGGATAAAGTTTGGAAGCAGTATTTTGTATTTCTAGTACCTAATGCTATTAAACACATGGTTCCAGTTATATATCATTTTGGGAGGAAAAAGAAGAACATGGAGGGGAAAAATGGTGCTCAGATAAGTTACTTATATCAAGAACAGAACTGGCTTTTTGAAATAAACTAAGATGAATGAATGTTTTTAGTGTACTTAGGGTTAGGTTTGAAGATATTTGTATGCTTTGGATTAGCTAATATATGTGTTGTTTAATCTTTACTATAGTATTTTACAGTTCAGCATGTATTTAAAGATGCTAACTTAGCCATACAGTAGGCAAATGTACTGTATATCTGTCTTCCCTAGGGTAGGATAGTGTTCCACAGATGAGCATAATACTGCTCCAGGAGGTATAAAGCCACTTTGTTTTACAATCTGAAATGTGCATGAGATAAATTTTAACTTTAAATAAGACTGTAATTTCAGAAATAGGGGCCTGGTCTTACAAGGTGCTGAGCTAGTGTGGATTTTTAAACTAAGTCATATACATATACATATTACCAAATTTTTCATTTAAAATACATCCAATTTCTAGTACTTTAATCTACAAATGTAATTTAGGCAAATTGGAGAAAAGTGTCTTGCAGTAACTGTAAACCGAGTTGACCTAATGAGAAGATGAGAGTCCGGTGTTATAAAACCTCAGGAAAAGAAAGCATGTTGTTGGTAATAAAAATGTTGGTGTGAACAAGTTAAATCTGATTCAACTTGCATAAGTGATTTTTATCAATAGAGCCTCTTGAAAAACTCCCAGCATTCTTGTGTATTTGTCATCAACCATTTTGACTATAATTTGCCAGTAGCTGCTTAATATTAAAATTAAGGCCCTAATCCTGGAATGGGAGCTATTATTTATTTATTTATTTATTTGTATTGTGGTAGCACCTAGGGGCCCCAATCATGAATCAGGGCTCTATGGTGTATAAACTCCTGACTAAAGAGTTTACAATCTAAGCTTAAGAGCCTGGAGAGTTTACAATCTAAGTTAGATTTGTGATTCTCAATCTTTTCCATACGGTGTCAATATGTTACAACAGAAAACCATTATAATGACCCCTCCCTCCCTGCAAGACCTGTTCATGACGCCAACAGGGGTCATTACTTGCGGGCTGAGAAATCAGAAGTTAATGCATACTTGCATCCATACGATGACCTATTACATTCAGTGGTACTTTGCACACGCACAGGTGTCTATGCTAATGGATCACATAGCAGGATCATGGCCAAAGTCTGCTGTTTGTGCTAGCACATAGTTTTCTCAGTCCTGTTGTGGAATTGTGATGAGCTTTTTGCCCAGATATATCTAGTTGTCTGTGGCAAAAATCAATGCTGTTGTGGGTGCCCTGCACTTCTCAGGATGAGTTACTTAGTATTTATTTGTTAGAAATAACTATCTTCTAGAAGATATAACAAACATGAGTGGAAATATATTGAGATGTCTTGCAATCTGTACCTTGGGCAAACATTTAAAAAAGTGTCATAAAAGGAAACTAGATCCAGAAAAATTGCAAGCACTTATCCCAGTTTTCCAGGTACTAGCCAGTGGTTGGAAAATTTGCTCTGTTCTCATACAACAAGTATTCTCTCTCTGCTTCAAATCCTTCCTTTGAAATCTACTCGTTGAGCAATTTTTCTCTTCTTTTTCCAATGATCCATAATCAACATACTTCAACTGTGCTGTCCACTGTCTTGTCTTGTGGGGTTTTTGTGTGTGTGTCTTTTCTAATTTAGGGCACAATCCTGCAAATCCTTTGTTTAGATGAGTAGCTCCACTGAAGGCAAAACAAGAAGAAAATCTTAAAGTTATCATATGGAGCAAAATCTGTAACAATAATATCATTATGGAGTTGTTTTGTCACTTACCCATATTTTAAAGAAAATAGTTTCAAATTAAGAGGAAAGGATTTGAATTTGGCCACACTTTCATGCTTCATGTAAGAGTCAGGCAGGTAAAGATTTGTTTTGGGAGCAAACAGTATATTCCAGGGGATAGTTGGCTACATTCATATAATATAATGTCTGTATTTTAAACTTTAAGTTTAAACTTTAACTCCTAACACTTCCCATCAATTTTAGACATTATGTCACACGACTATTTTTGTCCTCCATTCAGAGTTCTCTCCGTTCCCATTACTATATCAATCTTAATGGCCTAAAACAACCTATAATATTACTTTTTTCACTCCACAAACCTGTTTGTTTGTTTGGCATGCTGATTCAAGGCATTGACAGAACAGCAGTGAGATGTAAAATGCACAGAGATACATTAAAATCAAGTAACATAAAACATATTAGGAAATATTTGTGTGTGTGTGCAAATTATTTGTTTCCATTTGTAAAATGTCCTGGGAAGTGGACAGATTTTGTAAAGGTGATTTGCTGCTAATGTTCTGCAGGTGCTTTGTTTTCGTGCACTTCCTGAGTGACAGAATCCATAAAGTGGTCTCTTGTGATTGTAGAGCAAGACTGCATAATGAGTCTTTTGGAAAAGGATAACGTTTTTATCATCGTTTTGACTTTCTCCTAAGAGGATGGGTTGTTCCATTGAAATTCCATTCAAGCAGCCAGGAGTATTTACAGTGTGTTAAATAATATGTTCTCTACTTGGAGTATATTATGTTCTTTATTCACCCAAATCTTGTTTTAATATTGCTGTAAACTTAACAAGGAGAGATGAGATAAGAAATGATAATCTTTTACATGTAGGCAAAATAATTTTCTTTACCTTCAAAGAAGACATATATGCCTAGGCTGTCTTGGTAATAAAAATCCCTTGCTTGTAGAATAGCAGCGATCACAAAGCTCTCATTCTGTGCTAATCTATGGAAATAATTCCTTTTCTATTTATTTTTTAAATGCTCTTCATTTATGCATTTCTCATTATCTGATATGACTATGTCTTTATGCTACAGCATTACCCTTAGCAAAACACTGTCCCACTTGATATGTTCCAAAACTTCAATAGTTTTAAATAGTTTTGGTTCCATGACCTTGTTGAATGATCACACACTCATATTATAGACCCCAATTCAAGAGAGGGCGTTAAAGGAGTTAAATTGGGATGGCAAGACCCATGGTCAGTGGAAGCGGAATACATCACAGTGCTGACACTCTTGGCTGGGTACCAGCCACTCATTTTCTGCTGGATAATCATGATGATGCCTTGGCTCTTTCTTTTGGAGAATCTAGTTGTTTTGTCCTGGTGGAAAGCACTAAGTGTATATATTTCAGAGAGACACTGTGAGAATGTTGTCAGGCTACTAAACAGCATCTGTTGAGCTGAGGTGTTTAAAGAATACTAACCTTTTCACGTAGTCTATATTAAGCCCAACAGTAAATCTTGATGACTGATGAAAATCAAATCCATCTCTGGTCCACCATAAGGGCTGACTATGTCATTTTGTGCAGTGAGAATTTTGTGACATTTCAGCCAGATGTCTTCATATCAAAACCAGAAATCTTCTGCAATTCATTTAAGTGTGTTAAAACTAAAATGCAATTCTTTTTGTCTCCATCTCCCCTAAGACAATTGTTTTCTTGGGGTTTAGATTACATAGGATACAGGAAATATGCTTTTAAAATTTAAAATATAATGTAATATTCTGCAAATGAAGAACACACTTGTCTTTTAGGAAAGTACTAGGCGATTTGCACTGAGTTTTGAATCCCTTGCCAAATGAGTGTTTAAGATATAGTAAGATATGATTAATTGATTGACTTTCTATCTCTATTGTTCATCTGTCTAATCCTTTTTATAGCTTCTATTTTTTCAAGCTAGCCACACTGGACAAAGTACTTATAATATTTTAAATCAGCTGAGAGAACATGCAGTAATTAGGGGAATAAGGTTCACACAGCAGGGCGGATCATTTTGTGTTTAATGTTATTTTAGAGTTGGAGAGAGAGAGAGAGAAATCCATACAGTTTGCAGTAGGGACTTTTAATGCTTTGTTTAGAGCTGTCCCAAGGGACTGACATTCTAGGACTATTAAATGACCAGTAGATGAGTTATTTTAGACACTGAAATCCTACAGGAACAACACAGAATGTTCTCAGTTCTGATCTCAAACAATATTTTTATTAGATTTTCAAAATCGGTGTCTCTCTTACTCTAAATAAAATTTAGTAAGTGTATTTGGAAAAGTAGTCACTCTGGATTGCTCAGGCTCCAAGCCATTCTTTTCTAAGAATTTGTATTTTCTGTACAAAATTCTCAGTGTTAAATTGGAAGAAGCATTTAACTTAAACTTATTTTATTTTCTCCAGCCTCCAGGTACTATTAGTAAATGATCAGTTCTTGACTGGAAGCTAACAGTTCATAATTTGTATGTCTTGAAGCACAGATCAGTTTTACTCACAAGGATTCTTTTTTTTCTTTGCTGCATAGGCTCAGCTCAAAAGAGTCCGGAGTTCTTAATGATCAAGTTTTATAATCACTTTGTTATTTACATCTGTTTTCCTCTGAAACATCTCATTCTGTGCGTCTGTTGCTAAATATTTGTGTTAAAAAGAACAAATGCTACAGAGCACAACAGAATGATTAAGTTATTTATCCAGTTGGTGTGATGTTTCAGTTAACTGTTTTGATATAGGGCTCTAGTAAAGACAGTGAAAAAGGGATACTGCAATTCCAAAATACTAAAACAAAAGGTCCACTGTCTTCAAATCCAGTCCATCTGTCCTAGCTTGTATAGTGCCTTCCAAGACTCCTGGGACTTTGCTTCTCCCACTGAATTGGTACTGCAGTGTTGTTTGCCAAAAATAGGTTGGTTCATTAGGTTATCTGGCAAAAATGTTGAAGACGCCACAATTTGGTGTAATGCAATACATTTAGACCTTGGTAATATTTTACTGCTACCAGCAAGTAAATATAACTAGTCTTATGAAACTTGAAGCGAGAAGAATACCAGCCAGTAAGTATTTTTAAACTCCAGAACTGCATATTTTTGTTAGGAATGAGACAAGTATTACGTTTCACTTTTATTAAAGTGGGGGAAGAGTGGTACAGCTCAGGGATATGAAAACATTATTGCTCTCTGTATGCTGTAAGTGTGAACAAATGAAATGCCGTAAGGGTGGGGAGGGGAATCAACCTAGAGAAATCAGTGAAATTTCAGACACATGTAGCACAAAATGAAGTCACAAAGGCTGAACCAAAAGGCAATGCTTTAAAGTGAAGTGAATAAGGCTCACATAAAAATGACATAATAACTCTCCATTGAAGTTTTGCCATTGACTTCAGTGGGGTCACATTTTGCCTCATAATGAATTTGTTTTATATTATCTCAATGTGCAGTGAGGATCTTGTCCGACTACTATACTGGCTTTTCTAGACCTAATGTTTATGCTAGTACACACACCATAGTATTTGAAAATCAGGGGAAGCCTTAGGCTTAGACTGAGTAGGTGACTGGTTAGGGCACCATGTGTAAAGATAATAGCAATAAAATAAAAGCCAACCTGGTCTTCCCCTCTCTCCTCCATTCAGATATAAAGACTGGTCACCTATAAATTGCAGTTGTAACCCATAATCCTTTGTATTGACAGCCATAATGCAAAGGACTGTGAGGTGCCCACCACACACGATCGGTCAGAAGTCCTATTAGACTGGATGAGGAAATGATGTGACTGGGGGAATATATGAGTTGCTGAAATGAAGGAAGGGCGGACTTGAGCAAGAGAGTAGGGCCTCAAATCCCAGTTTTGCCTATGGACTCATCACACCTGAGGCTCCAGTGAAAACGAAGCCTCTGTCCTGAAGTCCTCCCCCCCAGCACATGCACCCCCCTACCTTGTGTGTGTATCTCTGTCTCACTCAAACCCCTATGCACCTATCTGTTTCATTCACTCATTGTGAGCTCTCTAGGGCAGGTACTGTATTCTTTATTACTTGTTTGTGTAGCACCTCACAGTGGGGCCCTGATCCTTGACTGGGGCCCCCTAAGTACTGCTATAATACAAATAATAAATAATTTTACCATCAACACTAAATGTTCTATTGTTGCTAAAGACGTGATAGAAACACATCTCTTTGGAATCTGAAATACAGAGTAACCAAAGAATGACCTCTTTGGAAATAAACAAAGCATGATTAACACTTGAACAATAGGGATGGGATTTTCTAAAGCACTAGTGTTTCCCTAACTCTGCTTCCAGTGAAGTCAGTTGGAGTTTTACCATTTACTTAGTTGGGGGCACAGTTAGTTCAACACTGAACTTGTTTGAAAATCTCACCCTCAAGTCTCACCAGGAAGAGATGCACTGTGAATTGAAACCACATCTTAGACTGTTGCCCCATCTTAAGGACAGAATATGCTTAAAGGGTACAACGCAAAGGAATACATGGCCCTTCTGTGGGAGAAATTAATTGAGATTAATCATCACCGAAGAACAAAATAGAATAGCATAAGCTGCTCTTTTTATGTCTAAATCGAATGCTTTTAAGTATACATGTAATAGCATGGTTAATCATGGTTTGGGTCTAGCTGCACCTTTGACCCCTTCCTTCTTAAAGTGTTGTTTAATTTTAACATTGTCACAGTTTCAGGGTTAACTGCACCTGTAGTCTTCCTCTGTGATCCCTTGAGGGCACGCACTCAAGGTTTCAGGCTCCCAGCCATATCCTCTCTTGGGCGCAGACCCGTATCTATCTATCTCCCTCTTCACCGGGGGTTTTAAGGCTGCATGGCCCTCTGACATACACTGTGACAACCCCAGCAAGCCAGTCAGCCTAAAGGCCAGCCCTGTGCATTGCTTTCTCTTCAAGAACAATGACACTATTTTTACCAGTGACCACACAGCTTTTCCAAAGCAAAGGACATGTATTCTTAAGGCAAAAGCATTATGGCGAAAACACAAAAAACAATCAACAGGTTTAAACCCACACTAAACATACCAGAAATCACCCATCAGTCTTATAGGACCCTAATAGGCTAAAGTCTTTTGAAACTTTCAGCACAGACTGGGGCCCCCCCCTATGACCCAAGCCCTGTCTCTTTGTTGAATCAAAAGGAAGGCCTTGAGTCAGTGCAAGCGTATCCTTTTATACTGAAAGCCCTTTCTTTGTTTCTTAGTCTCTGAAAAACTCAGCCTGACATAGTATATGCAATCTACCTTAAGGGCTGGTACTTCTGTGGAGCTGTTTACAATCTCAAGAACTGTAGTAATCACACCCCACTGTTTTTTGGTTCCTGGAGTAGCTGTGCTAACCCTTGCCCAATGGAGTTGCATACAATCCCCGACCCACAATGATCCATAAAACATTCATAAATGTAATAATATGGTCCCCAAAAATACAACATGGGGTTGCAATGTCTGTCACACACACAGCATAACAAGAGAAAAGGGTTTTAAAACAACAAAAGCATTACACACACACACACACGTGTCTTACCAGGAGTCTTTTTGTCTTCCAACTAGGAAGGTTGTCTTCCATAATAGGTCTAACTTCCTACAGACACCCCAACCTCTTGGAGGTCTGCGGTGTTCAGTCTATTCCCAAGACTCACAAAACTTGTCTCCTTTAGGGAGCATGTGTGTCTATAAATGATCCTCAGTCTTTTGATCCCCACCTTCAGGAGATTGATGGTGGTGGTAATTCAGCCATGGGAAAAGCCTGGCTGGTGGGAGTGGGGAGGAGTGGAGGTAGCATATCACACTTAATAGTTCTGGGATTTTGTGGCGGCGCTATTATCTGCCTTCTTGGGTAGTTTCCTGACCACCTAGTTGTGGAATGAACCCACTATATGCATGCAGTGAACATCTTTACAATACTCCAACAAACATACAGAATTCCTAGGTTATTACAGGCAACTCCAAATCTATTACATACCAAAGTTTGTGCTGGGGCTGTGGGTCTTGAACTGTGGATCACAGTATTCTTAGGAGCCAGTATGGTCCAACTAGCCACCCAGTGACATGTGAACAATCACCCGAACTAGAAGTTTAACTTTGGTAGAGAACTCCAGTCCTGGGATCTGATTGGCAAAACTGCAGGGGTCCTGTTTGGTTCCCTGCTTCTATTTAAACCAAGCAGAGGAACAGGAGATCATCTGTGAAGCTGGGTTTTCCCTGTTTAGGATGGTCTCTCCTGCCCTTTTTGCTGCCTGACTCTGACCTCCTGGTATACTGCCTGGTCTGCTTCTGATACCTGCCTCTTGGTCTGCCCACTGGCTTGTCTCAGACTCTGATCTTCTGGTAAACTAACCCAACTGGCCTCCTGACACCTGCCTCTCTGTTTGTCGTGTGGCTTGCCTTCGATTCCAATCTCCTGCTATCCAGACCTGGCCCCACACCTCTTGGCTCCTGACTCCTGTACCAACCACAAGGTCAGACCGCCTGTGTCCTGGTCATGACAGTCTGCAACCTCTTCACACTAAATATGTACTGAAGATATTTATATGGATAACCATTTTAAACATAGCATGTTTTCTCCATTATTATGGCAAAGGAGTGAAATGTCAGCTCAGTGCCACTAGTAGCCATGGTTGGATGTTGCTAGATGGAGTAATTGTCATTTGTTCTTTCACTCCGCAATCCAGCAAAGCTTTGTTTTTCAACTGTAATGAAGTCAGAGGAGTAAAAGAATTCCTAGAATGTCACAGAAAAGCTGACCAAATGGGCTATACTGCTTCCTGTTGATATTGTTACTAGTAGTAGTATTAACACATTAATATGTTTCCCATTTCTTGGAGCACTTTCAGTTTGCTATGACGTTAGTTATCCTTTTCTAAAGTAAACGTTCTGTTCGCTTGGGAAATGTTGATGGTTTCTGTGCAGAGTTTGGAAGCAAACATATTCTGAAGTGATGTAAGGACATTTTGCTTTAATGCAGTTTAATAACTAATAACCCCTGTTCCATTAAATGCTTAAATCTTCTAGATTCATAATCATACTAAGGCAAATTGGTTTTGTTTTGTTAATTTTATAGTTTTCCTTTGTCAACCATTTCTCCTTTGTTAAATATAAAGCAGAAGAACCTTCCTTGCAGTATCTTAGGGCATGTCTTCACTACCCGCCGGATCGCCAGGTAGCAATCGATTTATCGGGGATTGATTTATCGTGTCTCGTCTAGACGTGATAAATCGATCCCCAAACGTGCTCCCCGTCGACTCCGGAAATCCACCTCGGTGACAGGCAGAAATGGAGTCGACAGGGGAACAGCAGCGATTGACTCGCTGCTGTCCTCACGGCCAGGTAAGTCGATCTACAATACGCCGACTTCAGCTACGCTATTCACGTAGCTGAAGTTGCGTATTGTAGGTCGACCCCCCCTTCTAGTGTAGACCAAGGCTTACTGTCTGTAAAAAAAAAAAAAACCAAAAAAAACCCCCAACAACCTATAGATAACAAAATTAGGCTACATCTACACTGTCCCGCAGTTCAGACTGCAGGGTTGAACAGCAATCTGCACCAACGTGCTGCTCTGTACCTTCCTCATATGGACACTATGGGCACCAATTCGCGTTAACATAGTGCTGTTTGGAGAGAACTATGTTAACACAAGCTACTAACCTTTTTGTTCGGGCTCATAGTGTCCACACAGAGGGCTTGCAGTGCAGCACTTGGGTGCAGATTGCTATTCATACCCTCTAGTCCAAACTGCAGGGCAGCATCAGTGGTGCTGGAACCGTTCTTATAGTGAGGGGTGCTGAAGGCAGAAACCATGTATTTGGGTTGTTACTACTTCAAGCCAGGGGGTGCGGCAGTACCCCCAGCACCTCTACTTCCAGCAATTATGGGCAGCATAGACAAGCCCCTAGTCTTGAATCCCTGTGTGAAGGGACAGCACAAACTTTGGGTGAAGCACATTTTGACTTACCTTGGTTCTCTTTGTTGCCCCTCGCACCCGCAAATTGTTTGCAAATTCCAGAAAAATCTTTATATTTTCTCCATTCAGTGTTCTTTTAATAAAAAAATAATAATCAGCAACCATGTAATAACAAACTACTATGTACATGCAACAGATGAAAGTACGTTTGAGAAAGAAAATAGATCACTGTTTAAAGCATGCCAGGGTTTGGAAATTTTAAAAATTATTAGAAAAAACCTTGAATATTTTTTTAACCTGATATTATGAGGTCTGATATACACCTCAGTAAAGACAATTGAGAAGGAAAGCTGAGACTCCATTCCTAATTCATTCAGCCTACTGTAATGAGATGTTGTCATATGTAAAGACACGTAACATCCATCACCCATTGTTCCGAGCCTTTGTAAAACCTAGAGCTAAGAGAGTCTGTGAGAAGTTTCAGTCGGATCAATTAATTGTCTTGCTTTCATTAATTTGAGTCAGATGCTTACATCTGTGCATAGAGAATATTTATTTTGGATTTTTTTTGCCAAAATTCATACAAATGCACATATTATCTCCAAAAGCTGAATACGTTAGCAGTGGCATTTTCTGTTAAAAGGAAATGCCTTTTTCTTTATTAAAAAGATGTTTTTCCTGCTCTGTTGTAACTAGCAGAGTTTGGTGGTGGTTTTATGGTGATATGTCCCAATTAAATAATTAGAGTGGATCAAAAAGCTATATTTTTTGCAATTTAAAAAAAAATCTCATGGAATTTCTCTTTCAACATCATAAAATCCCAAAAGGTTTCAGTCTCTCTCCACACACACAGAATTCTGACATTTTTTCCTCCTTTTTTCCCCCACTGGGAAAGGTGTAATGGGTGTGGGGGGGGATACATCCAAAAAATCAAACCCCTCTGTTTTTTTCAGTGTTTCAAAACCCAACAATTTTGACCAAAACTAACATTTTTTTGTATACTAGATATAGAGAAAGGTTGACTAGTCATTTTTCATCTAATTTTTTTCCCACAATATGTTTTTATGTAGAAATAATATTTTAAAGGAAAATTTACAGAATTGCACAATGTAAAAATGAGTAAGAGATGCCCCTTCTCTGGCTATGATTACGTGGCTCCATGTATCAGTGTGGTTTTATGGTCAATGTGACGTTACCTGCATAGTCACTGCTGGAATCTCAAAGGGAGAAAGACTCAGCAATATGAGCAATAAGGCCCTGATTCTGCAAACATACAGATGCTTCACTTTACTGTCATCAGCAGTTCCATTGACTTTAATGGGGCTACTTATGATAGTAAAGTTAAGCAAGTGGTTAAGGGTTAGCAGGATCAGGGCCTAAGTACAGTTTTAGTAATGCTGTGATATGACAGAGAGGGAAGAAGGAGAGTTGTGAATTCATAATATGCTGCTCAATGACCCTTGTAAGTTGACTACAGAGGAGCATTGGTTTCAAGGAATTTTGATAAATTCCTTTGAGCAGGTCACTTTCACAACAATACTTGTTGGATTGTAACAGCTCTGAAGAATGCCAAGTTTCAATGCATTGTATTTGAGCGATAAACTTCTGAGTGCTGATTAACCACAGTGTAGCTATGGGAACTCTCTAGTAAACCCTTTTTATATTAGATAAGCAGCACTATCAGTCTGTAGACATCTTATTTGAAGTGAAAAATATTTGCATTAACAGATATGTAAGGAAGAAATGTTGCCTCTTTTTGGAGAGCTGAATGAGTGTAATGGCTTAAACCAAAAGATAGGGGGTGAGAGAAACACTATCCAAATGTGTCTCAGCTAAGATGTTGATCAATACTACTGCGGATTGGTGGTGCTATAGGAAATGCAGTGGTTGCAAAATACAAATCAGCTTAAAATCATTTAATTAGAACTATAGATGCTATGAATAGTTTGCAAGCTAAAGGAACATTTTCAAGGCAGTAGTTTGGAAGTCCTGTCTTTCTACAGTTTCTCAGAAAGAGGTTACATAGATAAAGAAAGTCTTCTGGTGAGCAAAAAGCTTTGCAAGCTAATAACCTTGCCATGTAGCTTCTTTCTTTCTTTCTTTCTTTCTTTCTTTCTTTCTTTCTTTCTTTCTTTCTACAGCAGAGTGGCAATTTGAAGAGATCTGAAAAATTTGCACTCCTCAGCTTCATTTGAAGACATTGGCTGTGATATTATTTTTGCAAACCGTAAACCATGGTTCCTAAATGATGTTATGAAACCATCATCCTCCCAAGAGTGAATGTATCATGGCTAAGACCTGCCCTTATTGCTGATCAAAGAAAAAATGTTGTTTCTCCATTCAGAAAATATATAGGAAACATGTAATGCTTAAAAATAAAGAAATACTTAACACAAGTAATACTTTATTTTTTGTCTGGAATTTAGAGCATGGCAGTATTTTTGTCTCCAGGATCTAAGAACCTCTGTTAAATTTAATGTGATTTCATCATCTGATTCCCTTACACTCCTTTATAAATCCCAGCTTCAAACCTTACTGACTTACAAAAACAAATTTTCATCCCTGTTATTCCAGTGTGTGCAGGAGCAGAGATGCTGGCACTATGCCATAATACAGTCCCAAATCATAATTTCATGCAAAAATTGTGACATTTAAGAGACCTGCAAGTAATATTAAAGATCAGAAAATGCAATGTAGTGTCAAGTTTTTCTGTGTTTTCATTTCCTGTTTATTGTTTAGTTGATTTCAGTACTCATGTCATCTTGATTTGATTGCCTGTTTCTGACTGTTTTTCTCATCACTATAATCAGTTTGTAGTCTTTAAAAAATGAAACAGTTTTGTGCCATACATTTAGACTCCCCCTTCCTTTGTAATAAAATGAGGACTTAAAAACTTTGCATTTTATGAGGATATAAACATGTCAGGATTCTACTCTCTCAAATTAATCAACCCATAGCATATTCTTGCATAAGAAAGCCACATTTTTATTACACTGTACCATCCGTAAAGATAGCTTTAAAAACATGACTATAACTAATATCAGAAAGAGGGCACCAGTAATTAGGGTTAATATTTATGATTGTTTTATACCCAGGAAGATATAAATGCTGACTGCCAAACAAGGCAAAACCATACTAGTTCTCTTAATTTTCCTTTTGAGCTGATCTTTTAAGTTGGAAGACATAACTCTTCCAGTTGCACAGAACAAGCTACATTGTTTTGCCACCTTGCCCTTTGAATAAAACTTCTCTTTATGTCCCATTTCCCAGAAGACAATGATTATATTTGGGTCCCTGCCATTTTCATCTACTTTTATCCTTCTTGAAAGAATCTATAAAGGGGATGATAAGTGAGAATTCTTAATTTCTGTTTTGTTTGTATGTAGACCTAAAGTTCCCAGACTGTTGTTAGAGTAACTTCAGATGATCTTTATCTTGTATCTCATTATGATGGTGTTTTATATCAGTGATACATCTTTATAGGAAATTGTCTTCCTAAATCTAATACCCACCATTCACAACAATCTTTTCCAACAAATTATCTCTCTAGCAGATTTTATTCATTAAACCTGTTTAAGACACAGAACTGATCAGAACATACAGTATTTCACAACAGAGTAAACAAAGACAAGTTCGTGGTCACAAGTATCTGACATGTTCTCTCAGTGATGCTGGGAAGCATTGGATTCATGTTCTTGTTGTTACTGTGGCTTTTAATTCCTATTGCTTTCAGGCTCATTGGAGCAGTCAGTATGAGTGTGGAAGACCCCATAAATTTCTCAGCATTTAAAGTTGGAGAGTGAATCATTTCTTTCTTGGCACAACTTTAATAGAAAACAAAGATCCAACCCAATGAGAAAAATGTGTAAGACCATTTCTTCCTTTATTTGTTCTGTGTTTGAATGTTTTCTCCAAACTGTTTTTATCATGACTGCATGAGTAGTTTGAGAAACACGAGAAACTTTTAGAATTCTAACACTTGCAGAACCACAGAGTAGACTGCAAATCCCCTGCAGTGCTTCAAGAAGCATTTCATTATGAGGAGAGCTGAGCAAGAGCTGGAATTTCTGTCCTACGAGAAGTTATACATTTCTCGGGAAAAAAATCCAATCTGAAGGAAAAAGTTGGAATGCAAATTTCTTGAGGAACAGAAGTTTAAAAAATACATTTTGAGAAAAAATAAAAATATGTTTTTCAGAAATTCCAGTCTTATCTCCCTGAGGCTGCTACGGCTCCCAGTTCCTTGGCAGTCCACCTAGAAGGTTGCAGTGGAGCTGGGAAGCTGGAAGCATTTTGTCAAAATTGACATGTTCCTGTGGAAATTTTAGCTTGTGACAAATTGGCATTTTTCAACAGAAAAATGTTCCATTGGAAAATTTCCAACCAGGTGTAGTTATGAGTACTTTAAGAAACAGAATGAAGGTTCAACAAAGTTGAAGGAAAATAATTAGTATCTGGGATATACATAGTTCATGGATGCAAACTTGAAAATTAGATATTTTTTACCCAATTTCTGCAGTGCTCAGAAATACTGGATTCCAGGAGTGGGTTATGTATCCTTGTTGGAAAAACATATACAGCACTGTTCCTAGTGTATTTAACGAAAACATGGCAAAAACTAAATGCAATTTATTACTCTGAGGAGACACAAACAGCTAGTTCACATTCTCAGTCAGGCTTTGAGATATTTGATGGTCTGAAGGAAGGACCATGGGATTGGGAGTCAGAAAGGATGCATTCTAATCCCATCTGTAATTCTAATCCCAGCCATTTGGTGGCTTTGGGCAAGTCATTTCAGTTCTTGCTTCAGATTTATTGTGTGTATATAATGGGGAAATAACAGTTACCTGCCTCGGGTGTTCTGCAGTGCTTTAAATATGTAAAGTGATATGTTTATGATTAGTATTACTAATACATGACATATATTTTTAGCAAAGAAAAACTAAATTACTATTATCCAGCACTTGAGACTAGCAGTGAGATCTTTCAGCTTGAAATCAGTGCATCCCACTTCTTTCAAGAGGGTTTTTTTTTTTAAACCAATATTTATGACAAGGGCCTAAAAATTATACTCCGGTGATAAATCCTTTTTTTTTTTTTTTTTAAGATGATTGCCATCAAATGCTGGCTGACCTAAAATGTTTCTTTAATGACAGTGTCTATGATCCAGCTGGGTTCGCTGAACTATTAAATAAACAAAGACACAGAAAAATTTGGGGGAAGAAAGGCTATTTTATTTTTTTGTTGTATTACGCAACTTGTCTTTAGCGAATGACAGGACTGATTTTTAATGCCGTATCTACAAAAATGCACCCAAGTTAAGTCCCCTTATGGACTTCATAGTATTTCTGGAATTTCATCACCGTGTCATCTAGCTTCTTATCTAAATTTAGAGGTGTTTAACACATGATAAATAAGTCACACGATGCTTTATGGATGTCTTGACACATCTGAGTGAGTTAAGGATAGAGGGGAAACATTATGCCTCATTTGCATTGCTACTTCAAATTTAGTTTCTCACATCCTGATTTAACGTAGTTTTTCTGCATTTCATTTACCGGTCGTTTTAGAGGAAAAAAGGAGAAGTTCCAAGTTCCATAGACAACAGGTGGTAAATTGGGCAAGGCCAATTAGTGCATTTCGACATCATTAGTAAACTGCAAGCTTGTAGCCAAAAGCTAAACTGGCAGCAAATAATACTGCTGGCTAAGTATGCATTTTCATACCAGTGCATATTTATACCTACACTGCACAGTTTAAAAATCCTTAATACGTGTTTTCCACACCCTGCATCAGCCCTCCAACCCCCTTGATAGTCATCCAATTTGTGTGAGGGTTGGAGAATTTATTGAGGGTTAAAGCAATATCTAAGTTTTAGATCATATCATGCCGCTTTAAACAGTGTATGGTTTTAGATCAGTTTGAGCTGCTTGATTCTTAGGTTAAAATTTTCAAAAATAGGAACCTAAAGTTAAGCTCCTAAATCCACATCTATGCTCCCAAATAAATAAGCTTGATTTTTAAAAAGTGCTGAGCATGCAGCTGCACTTACTGAAATCTATTGATCCCCAGCAATTTTCAAAACAAGACCATTTATTTAGGAGACCAAATATATGTCTAGGAGCCCATTTTTTAAGGTCCTTCTTTTTGAAATCTTGGCCTAAATTGTTTTAAACGGAAAAATATTTTATCATAACACAGATTGAGTGGGGGGACAGCAATAGTGATGGCAGGGTATATTTTCAGCCATGGATGCCCTGCATCCAGGTTTACAAAGGCCGAAGAAACCTGAATGCAGGGCAACCTGGAAATTGTTGCCTGAGCTATGGATTGTGTATTAATTATATTGATTACTTAAGAATTCCCAGTTAACATTCTGAGGTTTGATAGGTTCTTGTCTCCAAATCAGGCCCAGTATTATTAGAATTACTGTTCAGTTGGAAACCCCAACTTGCACGGTTGCAACACTCACGCTTAGGAAAATCCTTCCGTATTTGTAATAGCTCCCTCCTAACAAGTAAGAAGTAAGTCTTGAGAAGGGATAAGAAGGTTCCGAGTGCGGTTGCATAGGTAAGGGAGGATATTCCAGGCAGAAGGAATTGTCTGAGTGAGAGAAGGGAGGACACACCGATGGATGGCTTGGAGTCACTGGTGGAAGATGAAGACCAAGGCTCTAATCCAAAGCTCATTGATATCAATGACTGTCTTTCCATTGATTTCAGTGGGCATTGGGTCTGGCCCTTGAGGGTTAACAAGGCAATATGAGTTGATACCATGAGCAGGAAAAAAAGAGTAAGATGATCTATGGATGTAGGAAGGACTGTAGAAGACTTTGAATATAATGAATTTGAATGTGGAAGGAGATCAGTAGCTAGTGCAGCCATTCAGAGAGGGTTGACATTCCTGGAGCAGCAGGCAAGGAAGACTTTAGCTGATGCACCTTGCATAGAATTGAGGGGTATAATGTGAAAAATTGGGAAGGCAGAGAGAGAGAGACATTGCAGTGCTAAAGATGAGATCGTTACATGATATTTAGTTTCAGCTTCTTCAGAACCAACTTATTTATGAGGACAACACTGCAAGTAGATCAAAGACCCCCATGTAGTGAAGCACTCAAGCTTCCTCCTAGCTAACTGTAACTAGCATCAAATCTGCAACATTAAGAAGGAATTTCAGCAAACAACATGGTGTTGCTCTAGCATTACTTATGTCCTCTTATTCATAAAGAGGAGCATTAAAATAGATCTGCCACCACCAGTGCAAGAGACGGTGGGCCAAATTTGGCACTGGCACAAATCCTCTTGTAAAGTTAGGGAAAAATCTGGCACAATATGAGAGACTAAGGACCAGGTAATAGACTTAGTAAATGCCCCTTTCTTTACTTCCATCTCTTTAACAACTGGCTTCAAATCCAGGGGCAGTTCCAAAAAAGAAAATTAGCATTATGGGCTCATCTTAATTTTCAGTTTCAACATAAGGCTCATTGCCACTCACTTAGATACAGTTGGTAATCTCTCAGTAAACATAGCTGCCAGTACAGAAAGAAACCCACCAACTCCCTAAACTCTGCAGGGCTTGGTAGCAGCTGGGGGGCAGAGAAACCCCATTGTTATTTTCTCTGTAGAAAATATTTTTTCAGGTCAGAGTCACACACAAATATTGTGAAAATATTTGTACAGTGAAAACAGCCAGTTGTATGGTATATTTTTAGTAGTCACTGTGTGTCAGAACAAGAAGCCATTTTCAGTGTATGTAAAGTAAATAACCAGCTGCTCTCCTGCTTTTCAATACCACCGTGCTATCAGCAGAAGAGGTTATTTCTACCATATGAAACAATTAGTGTGCCCAACAAAAGCCCTCCAGGAACTTTCTACAATCATAATAATTATGTTTGTCTTGGATCAGGATTTATTAGCTTTGAAGGATTTATTTAGATTCTCTTCTGTTTATCTTGACCAGAATGTTAAAAAATGGCCCTTCACGTATAATATACCAAGGTTGATGACTTAGTAGAACTTTTCCATGGTTCATATTTTCTGTAGCAATAAATAAAACTTAATAAGAATAAGTTATAAATATTGTGAGAATGTTTTTGTCTTTCGTTAGGTCTTTATGATTTAGACTTTAATGAGCCAGCCAAAGTTTCAGTTGGAGCTCTTCAGTCTAATGTCAAAATGATTGTTCAGAATTTTACTGCTGAAAAATAAGGCTGGCACTTGAGGATTTTGCAGTCAACAAGATTAATTCTAATCTATATCAGTGCCAAGGAAAGCATATAGTTACATAGACCAAACAAAGTTACTCAGACACCCAGATTGGGGTTATAGGGTTCAACTGCCCCAAGCCTCCTGACTTCCAGTCCCATGCTCTAGCTACTGGACCAGATAGATTTGTGGTATCACAGTCTCTTGTCTAGCGCACAATGGGTACTTTAAGAAATAGACTTTTTTTTTTTTTTTTTACTTCTCACGAATCAAGAAAAGTAACTGTCTGTACTACAGGATGAAAATAAACTCATGCAATTAGCCTCAACTCAAGAGACTCCTGACATTTTGTTTGAATCAAATCTGTATTTCATTTGTAGTCTGCTTTTCTTGTAAAATTTGGAAGCTAGTTTTCTGGACCAGAACAACATGGGTGACAGTTGTAGAAATTAAATGAATGCAATCTGCTTTTACCAGTTTGTTGTTGGAAAAATATTCTCAGAGACACTCTTATTCTGTGACCAGATGTGAAAACTGAAATGTCACCATAGATGGGATTACTCTAATCTACTGCAATTTTTTTTTAGTTTGCTGTGTAGAGCATGTTATTCTGAAACACTTCCCACAGGAATATATTACTGATGTTTAGTACGTATAATGATTAAAAATATACCACCTAAGACAGTTTTATTACTCTCACTAGCAATCAATTACACAGGCCTTGGATTAGTTTCCTACTGTTACCAGTCCAAAAGTAAAAGTGGAAATCTCCCCCTCTAACTCTATTAATGTTGGTGATTGAATAGAATTTATTGATTTAGATTTCTTGTTAAAGATGAAGACTGAGTAAGACGGCGTGTTTTAAAGTAATGGTAGAATAGATAACAGAATTGTTTATGCACTGTTTTTGTAATCCAATATATACTTTGTTCCTTGGGTGACATTTTCATTGGTTGACCTGCTTAATTTGTTGTTCCGAAAAATGCCCCATTACCAACTGTCTAGAAGGTAATTGATTTAGTGATATGAGTGTTTTACATAGGGTATTTGTGTAAAACTAAAATTAACTATTTTAATTTGGATTAATATCTTCATATGTAAAAAATGTCCAGACCTATACAGGGCAGAAATAGGGTTTTGCTGTTAGTGACTAAATGAAATACATGGCTCGAATAAAAATATTATCTAACTTTCTAGTGTTTTTTACTGATTGATATAGTCTACTTAAAGGATTTAGAGAGAGAGATTTCCTATTCCTAATGTAAAACAGATCTTTTTTAAAATGAGATGACAGATTTCTGTTTTGATTAGATTCTGCAAAAGCTTTAAGTACTAGTTTTGGATTTCACAGATCACTAAGTGAGAGGAAATAGAAGTGAAAGAATTTTCTCACTAGATACCTCGGGAGGCTCATCTTAAATTCTTTTATTGTTGCAGAGTATGAAGTTCATACTGCATATACATAGAGAAATTATATTTTCATTAAATCAACCTCACATAGTACTTTTATTTTCTTAAATGTTAAGATATTAACTATATGGTGGTAGATAGTAATTAGAAATTTATTTCTTCTGCTGTACCTGTTAAACAAAACTACTAGCGTGCAGTCTGCTTGCTAGAATTTTTAAACTTTATTTTTAAACCAATTATATATTTCTGTTTTTTGAAAAATATTACCTCTTATAGTGTCTGAGCTGGGTTCCCAACTGCAGCTGCTGTATTTCAGTGGGCAATGTTTAAGTCAGTTCAGTATAATATTAAGAATATTAACATTATTAATATGTAATTGGAATGAACACCCTGAAAATTTTAGTTAGCCTATAGAAATTTGCTGTGAGGAGGGTGCTCATTTTTCATCAGCAATGTGTAAGATAAACCCATTTTAGAGAGAGGAATTCTTCTTAGCACTCATCTATGTTGTGCCCAAAGAAAGGTAAGAGCATGGAATTTGTAAGGCTTCTTATGTACCATTCTGCCCTCTGATATTTTGTTATATCTTTTAATCTGGAGTGTATTGTCAATTTCAAAACCCTCCATTTTATTTAAAGTGATGCAAATTTATTTAATTGGCTATGAAATTTGCAATATCCTTTTTTTAAGTTTCAAAATTGGGACAAACCGCACCATTTTTTGTTTGTTGCTGTTGGAATAATCCAAGCTGGCTATGTGTATGTGTTTGTTTGTTCAATAAATACAGTGCTCAGAAACAGTACTCAGCAGTATTAGTGGATTGTTTTCAGCATTTTCATTTTATACATTTATGTCTATATAGAGATATATAATTTTCAGCTATTAAAATGAAATGTGGGCTTAAATTCCACATTCCGGTTCCCCATTTGCAGAATTCTTTCTGATGTTTGGACTCCCGTTAGCCATATTTCTTAATTAGCAATAGCAAAAAAGAAAAAAGTCAGTGGATTGTTTTGGAAACATTTTATATTAATCTCAAATATGGCTTCATTTAAAAAAATATTCTATACTCTGCCGAAGCTCTTCCCCCCTCCCCCCCCCGACCTCTAGTCTGCTTTGTACTCAGTTCACCCTGCTATGCTTAGGTGTTGCTGCAGGAGCAGCTGCTGATGCTAATGCTGATTGATATATGGTTTGAAGAGTCTTGCAGTACCTCAGCGTACCAGTGTGAGCTAAGGATGGAAAAGTATCCTTAATCAGACATTAGCTTTGCTTGGTTTAAGAAAATTAATGTTATCTAATATATAAAGAGAGGATATGCCTTAAGTTTTGACGTAATAAAGCATCAGCATTAGTAAAAAAAAAATGCTGCAAGAAGAGCTAAGATGAAAAATATCTCATGTTATTCTACACTAAATCAGAGCAATTAATGAAAGCAGTTTTTTCTAGTATTTTCTTTTGTACAGTCTACAGCAGATATGAAAGGAATGAAATAGCTTTCATTCTTATATATTCATAATATTATTAATTTTTCCAAGTATAACAAATATACCAAAATACCAGATTTGACATAGGACACAAGATAAATAAAGAGTCTTAAGATAATTAGTTGGTTGATGATTTAGTTGGTGTTGGTCCTGCTTTGAGCAGGAGGTTGGACTAGATGACCTCCTGAGGATTCTTTCAACCCTAATCCTTTCTGATTTTATAAAGGAAGGCGAGGGGAAGCGACATGTCTATCTGAAGGTCTGTGTTAATCATAAACCTCTAAAAAGTCAGCCCAAATAGCTTTGAATTTTTCTGGTATTCCTCTTCTGCAGAATGCCAGTTGTTCGTTAGCTGCAAGGTCAGCCACATTGCTGAACTGGACATCAATGCTTGGTGGGATCAACTTTTCCATTTTTGCAGGATTAATTTTTTAGCGACAAACGTTGCATGTTGGAACCACGTTGCCTTGTTACCAGGTAACTTCCAGGTATCAGGAATATATCCAAGATAAAACTTAAGGGGGAGGACTCCAACTCAGAATCCACTATAAAATTGGTCCTTTGGCCCATACGAGAAATTCTCGTTACAGGGGCACTCACAAAACATGTGAGCTAATATATCACCAAGGGAGTTACATTTTCAACAATGGACAGCCCATTGCCATTAGCCTATGTGGGGACCAGTATATTTGAAAAAGTGTCCTTTGGTGAATAAGCCATGGTCTCAGGTCTATAGTTGCTTTTTGAACATTAGATACAATTGTATTCCATTGAGTTGGAGATTGTTGTGTATCCAAATCTCTCTTCCAAGCAACTCTCAAATTATCAATCTTTAGCAGAGTTTTTTGGGTCATAAAACCGTAAAAGGATACTGCTGGCTGAGTAAATACTGCTGGCTGAGTGGTAGATAATAACAGTGAAGAGCTGAAGGGTCAAGGATGGAAAGTTTGCCACCCAGCTACATGGTGACCTAGCCTATTATAGGGTAGGCATGACGATGCAGATGCCCAGCCTTCCATGTCCATATCTAACTTCCTCACCCTAATAATGTTGGGGTGCCGTTATCCTATATTTAGCACATTAATGTCTTTTACCTCATTACCATATATGTCAACTATTGCTAAAGTAAGTTTGTGGTTAAACATCTGCCAATGATTTTATCCTAAAATATCCAAGTCTCCTATCAGTTCAGTATTCCTGCAGTTGCCTGGCATCATTATGTACCAACTCCCCTCTTAAACAAGCTATTCCCAGTTCCCCAAAGTGTAGGGTAACTGTCAGGCCATTTTACCTATGCTAAGGGTCACAGGCCTGCTTCACTTATGCTACCTGCTTAAGACAGTGTCTTACATGATAGAAGCTGTAGGTTCCTTGTTTTACTGGTAAGTAAAATAAAAGGCTAAGCTAGCTCTATAGGCTATGGGGAGAATAATCTTAATGCAACAGACAAGCACACTCTGTCACTTCTCTTCTAATAAAAACGTTCCTTTCAAGTAAAAATGTTCCTGCATTGTATGCCAAAGCAAAAACAGAAATCTTGGAGAGCCTAGGTAGCTCAGGGAATTAATCCCTTACGGGAAACCCTTCCCTACCAGAATTAGTGGAAAATATAATTTAAGCCATAAGTGAAATGGGTTTGATATTGACTAGTTCCAAGAAGCATCCTATTAAAGTCACAAAAACAACTGTACATCAAGCGCAGGTCTGGCAAAGGGAAATGTGGCCAAAAGAGGCCCATGACAGAATGCGTTAGATAAATATCCACTTTCAACAATTGATCTCTGCCGGGTATTGTGCTTTGCCTGGCTTATGTTGTCTCTGAATAGGAAATGTGCATTTTTTCCATTCAGTTTTCACTGTTAAATCATATCCCTCCAAATTACAAAATCATAAAGCTTAGAATTTACCAATATTAACTACTCCTTACAATGTCTCCGTGGGATAGGTGAGGGTTAGCTCTAATTTACAGATTGTGATGCCGAGGCAGGAAAATTCAGCAATTTGCCCCAAGTCACAATGAGAGTCAGAATTATAAAAGAGAATTTCCTGGCTGTTAGTTCTGTGCGCAGACCACTAGACCACACCTTTCTCTAAACATAATGAACTTTAACAGTAAAGCACAGCTGTCAAAGTAGGTGTAGGATTCAGCAGTACGTAGCCACTACTGTTTTTTTCCATGTGACTTGCTATAAAAAGTTAGATTTAGGAATTTTCTATGGCCTGGCACATTGAAATCATAGTAGTTTGTTCCAATGTATATGCACCATGATCTATTTTTAGTGATACCCATCTTTCTTTTGATTTTTTTAGTACGGTGATTTCTAGTTCTTGCTAGCTAAAAGTGTTCCAAGCTAGACACAGAGCCCAAGATATTCCTGGAAAATAATTCTCAGCCGGGAAGGCTGTTAGCTTTCTTGGAGAAAAGGAAAAACCTGAACATTTAATGACCCTAATTACTAATTAATTTTTAGTAGTTCCTGAAACTGTTGAAAATGTGTAGACATGGCTTGACGGATATGTTAAAATATTCACTACATGAAGCTTTTAGGTAGCATGAGGTTTTTAGGTTTGTTCTGGCAACATTTCGAAAGGGTTTGTAATCTGATAAATGGAAAACGTGAGCAGTGTTTGCAAAATGTACTTATATCTTACATTAGTACTTGCACTTCAGTGCTCTTGGCTTTCCCTTTGCTTTACACTTGAAAGGATATATTATCCTTCTGGTACTAATAAAATAATAGAAGGCTTGAGAGCCTGGTGGTTAATATTATATTACCACATCTTGACATACATGTAGGTATTTGTGTACTCCTCTCTCACTGTGATTGATAGAGCAGTGGATTGCTTATTTGTGGTTTAGTGACTCTATGGTACAATGCCAAACTCAGCAGTCGTTATGCATTGAGTAGGTATCGTTAAGACTGTAAGCCTTTATATTACCACTAATTAGCCTCCAAGGTATTGTTGGAGAAAGGGGGAAACTGGCCTAGACATATACAGTAGTAGTTATTGTTAACTATCCAATGATTTAATTGCATTTGGTTGAACATACTGTTCAGGGTCTGTGGAAAGTCCATTAGCTTAACATGATAGAGAGTTTTTCCAGTCCAAACATTTTTTAAAAAATACTATGGCGTTGAGCCAACATCTGCCTAAATAAAGAGAGATACAAATGAGAGAATGGCAGCATTCCTCAGCAAGGTCTTTGTCTGAGAAAAGGCTTCCTGGATCTGAACACCTCTCCAGAATCTCACAGGAATTCTCAGCCACTCCATTTGTTTGTAGATTCATAGATATTGGAGATGGAAGAGACATATTAGGCATGTAGTCAACTTCCCGCTGGTATAGAATTTGTTCTCTTCAATGTATTCTCAAGAGCATCATACAGTCCATTTTTCATAAGATGGAGGGTACGTTTTCTCCCTCCAATTATGGTTGCAGTTTTGGCACTAGTTTCTACATTTCAAGAACAGTTGCCTCCTGGAGTGAGAGGAAAACCCGGAGAGACCTGTTTGGATGGAGTAGAATACAGTACTAATAGAGCTATAGCCAGGACTGGCTGGCCTCCAAGACTGAAAGTGTAAAATGGACTAAGGGGCTAATATTACAAAGGCACTATTAATACCAATAAGTCACTTTTAGGGAGCTCTGAGAGGGGAACAAAATGAAACTAGAGAGCTGCAGATAATGGGCAGGAAGGTGTGTTACACAACATATTATGTATCCTGATAAAGCAGGACATATAACAACATCTGAGAAAAAATGTTGTGTCTGGGCATTGATTAAAATCATCTTCAAGATGGTCTCCCGTTGGGACAGTTTTATTACAAAAAGGAACTCTGTGTGAGTAATTATTGTGAAATCTGGCACCCATTTGCAGACTTGGAAGAATGACCAGTAAACAAGGGCAAATGTGAGATTCTTTGTATTTTATGAAGACTGGTGATTCTTCTAAGCACTGAAGCTGGACCCAATGGAGCCTACAACAAAAATTGTGTTTAAAATAGCTGCTGATAATCACAAAGATCAAACAACCTGGATGCCTATTACATAAGCCTTTAGCATTTGTATTTAAAATCTCAATTGATTAATCTGTACAAAAATGTTTGAAATTGTGTCTTTGGGAACTGAGAATTAATACAGGACTGTTTGTCTGAGAACTGAGAGCTTTTTATGAATGCCTACTGGAGAGAGATCCATATCACTCTGTGTGTGTTTATGTTTGCATAAAAGCAAGACTGGCTAATGAAGAGAGACAAAACAGGAGGTCATGTACATCAGGAAACAATTGATAGAGCCCTATGTGATACAAAATTTGTATCCGATCCGCAATCCGCAAAAATGATCTGCAAATATCAAGTGGATATCCGCATATTTTCAGGGACCGAATGATTGACCTTTCTAAGGGCCAGTTCTGGACCCATATTCACACTGAGTAGTATGTTAAGCTATTCAATGAACAAGTTTATTCAGTGCTAGTAAGGGCGGCAGAACCTATGAAGTAAATATTCAGTAAAGGTTTACTGATTTTGGAACATGTGATAGATACTACAGCTGTGAAAGAGGTTACAAATTAATTTACCGAGAGCAGCACAAACTCCAAAGCCTGATGTTATAGTTTTCTTTTAATTGACCTGTATTTTCAGCTAAACTGGTCACATTCCTTAGTAAAGTTCTGTGAATATCAGTTAGTACTTCGTTCTCCGGCCCGGCGTGGTGGCGCGCGCCTGTAATCCTAGCTGCTGGGAGGCTGCGGTTGGCGGATCGCTCAGGAGTTCTAGGCTGCTGTGCGCTATGTCGATCGGGTGTCTGGTGCTACTGACAGCTTGGCCAGCAGGTAGTTGGAGGACTGGCTAGAACAACGCGTCTGATGTGTTGTGATCAGCGCTCTCTCCGTGAGGGCTGATGGACCGATCAGTGACAGTGACTTCATTCTCTTCACTCTATCGTAACACGCCCTGTTGTTTCAGGATTGGGCTCATTTCTGTTCCCATCAAAGCCAATGGAAATTTTGCTATTGACTTTAATGGACATCAGACTTGAAATCTTACACCCCATCTACAGATGCTCATTTGTGTGTTTAGGATTTTTTTCTCTTTTTTGTATGCTCAGTAGTTTGCAGTTGAGACTATTGTTCAGGTTACTATATGCCACTTTGTGATATAGAAATCCAATGCAATACATTCCTATATTTTTCTTCGTTGGAAATCTTGTATTGTAATTGTTCTACTTAAATTAAATCAATATAAATCTTATTAAAAAATTCCCAGTCAGCTCTTCTTAAAGGTGTTTTCCCATATTTTCCTCTTTATCTGCAGTTAACAAAGTTCTGCAGTCCTAACACTCATAGTCACATCCTTTCCTTTCCTTTCCTTTCTCCATTAGTTAAAAAGTTTTAACATTCCCAAATATTATGTGAAAATTCTCATGCAGTCCTTTACATTTCCTCTCAGGATTCTGAGTCCAGGAATGAAATATGTGTGAAGTGCCCTCCGGCTTCTGGGAGGAGGTAGAAATTGGTTCAAATTGGCAAAAGGTGAATGTCTGAGAACATGAGATTTTTTTTAAAGTAACATTTAGAGAAATTAAAAGCATATTGAACTAGTTTACCTAATTGGCCAAGTTAGTGAAATTATATATATATATTGTGAGAGTCCGATTCTGTCCTGCTATTGGCAAATCTGTACTAATTCAGCTACAGAATGAGTTGTAATGTCAAACATGTAAGACCACTAATTATGCAAAAGATAAAACCTTTTATTCTTATGTAATGTTCTACATATAGAATGCCACAAAGCACTAAAAAAAGGATGTTGGCTAGAGCAAATAGTTTATGAATCTGGATATGGCAACTCTCAGAGACAGCACAGGAGAAATAACATATGAAGATAGAATAGAGTTAGATAGAACTGAGATTTACAAGGATCAAGAGAAGTATTTTTACTGGCTAGTTGCTGTGAGGGGAGCAGTAGTAAGAGAAACAAAAAGTGATTGAGAGTTAGAGTGAAACGTTTTAAATCAAGCAAAGATTATACATATACAATTGATCTTTTTATTTTATTGGTATGAACTCATTTACATCAAGGCAAATGCTACCCCTCTTTCCAAAAAACTCTTACTACTGTAGCCTTTTAAAATATTGCCGTATAAACAAAGATTCTGGGTATACACCAACACAGTGTACAATACTCAGTGCATACAACATATGTAGTGAAGAGTATCTTTAAATATTTAGAAAAACGAATGTGTTGCATATGTGGCTGTATGTCAGCTTTTCTGCATCCTGTCTCCTGGGGTTTTACATTGATTGTTTTTTTTTATTATTATTTATACCTCATTCATTTTACAACTGTAATTTTAGTCGGTGTACCAGAAAAGCCAGTGTTCGGCCAAATACAGAATTTGCTTTCAGTGACAGAACTCAGTTCTTAAGTAACTTTGTAAAATGTTTTTGTCAGCTTTAAGTCATGAATAATCCTTGCGAGCTAGTATGAGAAATGTCATACTGCCAATTTTAAAATAAAAGCGTTCTTTTTTTTTGTTTGACCGGCTTTGCTTTAAAAACCATTAACAAGTGTGCTGCAGTTGTGCAAAAGTTGCCGCCTCAGCCTCACTGTTCAGCAGTTATTGTAACCTCCATCTTTTACATTTTAACAGGCTGGGAGAGAAGACAATGAAAATAAATATGTGGGCTTGTTCTGGGGCCATAATGTCACACCAGTTTATGCACAGTATGAATGGATATGGCAGTTGCCTTTGAAAACATTATGCAAGAGCATTGAAACATGCGACCCTCCTTAAAAGCCAGTGTATCACCACAACACTAGTAAAGTGATAATAATCAGCCACGTTTGTGTGCAACTGGCCTACGTCGGCCTGTGCATGGCACTAAACTTTAAGTTATAATGTGAATAATGCCTAAAACTTATCCTAAACATAACATTAAAAATAATAACCTCCCCCTCAAAGACATACACAAAACCAAACAAATCCACTCCCCAGTACACCAGACCTACTCTGGCTATTCCTCAAGTTTGGGGTATATAGACAATGTTTTTAAGAGGTATCAGTTAACAATAAAAAATCATTGGTGTGCTTTGTGAGAGAGAAAGGAATTTGTCAGCCTCCACCTGAAGGGTTTTTACGCTCTCCTACCACGTGGTGCTTAGGGGTTCTGCCTTCGCGCGTTGTCAGTAGCAGTGGTGCGGTGGAGCCGGAACCGCATTCCAGCTCCCCTACACCACTGTCACCCCCTGCAGTGCGAGGGCGGTGCAGGATTACAGAGCCGGACTGGTGACGAGATACTGCGGTTTAGGACTGCACCACTGCTTGGTAAGTAATCAAGCTTTTGCTGTGGCAGCCCCGACAGTGTGGCACTTGGTCCCTCATTTAATCACTTCCAATGCCTGAACTTATTTTTTTCAGAGGTGGTTATTAATTTACTGCCACTGTTGGTGTTGTACTGGGTTTTGTTGTTGTTTGTCTGCTTACCCAACTTGTTTGTCATTTTCTCAGGGTTGGGATGTTCTTTTTATTTGTTTTATGACTGCTGTTCAACACTCTCAGTGCTTTTGAGTGGGGTGCGTTATAAGTACAATGTATTATTATTATTATTATTGTAAGCCTATTTTAGACTGCAGCATTAATTATGGAGTGACTATCAGGTGCCTCCATAATAATTGCATCTCTTACAGAACACTTTTCATCTTCCAAGCCCGTCACACACACTAACTCTCTTAACATCCTGCAAGGCAGTATTATTAACCTCATTTTGCACACTAGGAAATGGAAGCAGTGACTTGCCCAAGGTCACCAGAGGCAGTGGGAGTGCTGGGGTTAGGACATGGGAGTTCTTGGCTCCCTGTCCGTGCGCTCAAGCAATGGCTTTATACCTCTGAACGTCTGGGTAGCTTATCTTCTGCTTCATGTCGTCAATTGGTGTAAATTGTCATAGCTCCATTGGAAATCATAAAAACGTAGGGCTGGAAGGGACCTCAACAGGTGATCGAGTGCATTCTCCCATGCTAAGGCAGGATTACGTATGCATAGGCTGGTGGTTCTCAACTGTGGTCCACCACTTCTTCAGGGAAAGCCCCTGGCACGCCAGGCCAGTTTGTTGACCTGCCACGTCCGCAGGTTCGGCCGGTCGCGGCTCCCACTGACCGCAGTTCGCCGCTCCAGGCCAATGGGGGCTGCGGGACACAGCGGACAGCACATCCCTCGGCCCGCGCCACATCCCGCAGCCCCCATTGGCCTGGAGTGGCAAAACGCGGCCAGTGGGAGCCACGACCAGCTGAACCTGTGGACGCGGCAGGTCAACAAACTGGCCTGGCGCGCCAGGGGCTTTCCTAGAAGAAGCCGTCGACCACAGTTGAGAACCACCGGCATAGGCCATTCCTGACACATCTTTGTCTGTGGAGGCTTGACAGTTTGCACCGCTGAGGATCTGCTCCCATGTGTTTTCCTTACACTTTCTTAAAATAGTATGAGCTTCCAAGATTGATTGTGCAATGTACAAGAGACTTCTCCTTTAGTTTTGGGATAACCATCATAGTTTTCAATTTGCCAAAAGATCCCATTGTAAATCAGGAAAGCAGGGCTTCAAGGGAGGCATTCTTCCCCAGGAAAGGAATAAGACAGTGCTCTTTCTTAAAATTCTCCTTACTCATTCAGTATCATTTCTACAGACTGCGCTGTGAATCATGAAGAATCCAATTTAATCTGTGGTATTAATAATGTACCTATCGCTGTGGTATCTAGACTTTGATTTAAGCTTTTGAAGGAAGCTCTGCTCCTGGACTCGACTCCATTCTCTCTTGGTCAGAGAGCATTTACTACTGAAAATCTCTTCACCTGGCCCTCCTTGCTCAGGACTAGTACTGGAAAAACTAGCCTCTTCCTCTTGTTGAGTAGGCACCCTCCATTTAAACACCCCAAATATACATACTTTGCCTTGCTAAAGAGACTCCTGAATGGACCAGCTCTACATAATTGAGGCTGCATTAGAAAGCCCTTTAAATACTTGCAAGCTATTCATCAGGTCAGGTTTTAGGCGACTTGGAACTATGTTTGACATGATGATCTGTACTGTGGCAAAAGCACTTTCCTCTGTATCCAAATGTGTTATGATTACAGATGGTCATAAGAGCATATAGGGGGAAAGTATAATTCAGTAGTTTGTGTTATTTGCTGTTGGGATTGAGGACCTGTACTTTTCTGTGCAATTCTTTCAGTATGCCATGTTTGCCTTTGGTTTGCTGAATGGTTATGTTTCGGACCACTCCATTATAATTCATTATTTTCAAAATGCAAGAAGAATAAAGAAGCTTTTAAATGAATGGGGAATTTTAAATTACTTGTTTATGCCAAATTTTACATTTATTTTAGGGTTTTTTTTAACAGAGCTTGGTAAATGATATAATACACAATTATCTAAAATACAGTAGTTAGTTCATTATGGCTTGGATTTTCAAAAGCTTAAGGGATTTAGGGACCCAAATCCCACTGAAATGTGTTAGCCGGGCGTTTAAAAATGAGCCTATTTGTTTTCAGGACATCTATGGTGATGGATCTACTTATGGATTATTATTTCTGAGTTTCTTTAGGATTACATTCACTATTTACTACAATATTTCTACTGAAATAGATTTCATTTTACATATCCTCAAAAATCATACTTTCAACGTGACTGTAATTTCAGTGATATTTATTCCATGCATCATCCTTGCTTTACTGTTGTAACATTTTTTTGTCTTTAGGATGTATTTTATTACACACACATATATATGCACCCTCTGTATTAGGAAGTGCCAGTATTATGGTTGCTCATGCAATTCTTTTATGTGCATCAGCAACAACCTCCCCCACCTTAGTGTTAAGGATTCTAGAAACGTTGTTTTTTTTAAGACACTTTTGCACCCCCAGTATTTGCTGCAGCCCTTTGTTTGGCTAGAGAGGATGCTGCAAGCTACTGAAATAGCTTTTCTTTGTCCCGGGGAGTTGGTTCAACTTTTGCTAAAATTTAGTGTTAAAAATAGCCATTTCCTTTCTCTCATTTGCATACATCAGGAAAATGTTGGTAGCCATGCCAAATAATAACATATTGCTGCCAAAGCATCCGCAGCCACTCTACTGGGAACACCTTGGAGCAGCCACAATGGGGAATTGTTACTGTTGCATGTTCTTAAGAAGGAAATTGCATATAAAAATTATGTTAAAAGAACATTATTTAGGTTCAAGCTCTGGAAAGTTAGGAAATGCCAGATTTGTGGTTGCCTGGGTAATCTTAATTTTGCCTCCTTGTGTTTCTGCGTTATAATACAATATTTAATTACATGATCACATACAATTTTTGCCACAGGACCCCTGTTCCATTACGTCCCTAGGATGAACACACAATGGGCAAAATTAAAGTTGCACAGGCAGCAGTAAATCTAGCACTTGTAACTTTCAAGTGCTTGACTTCGCAACATAAATAACATTATTTTATGTATTTTAATATAATTGTATTATACTGGACTGTAATAGCATCATGGTGGCTCAACTTGTTTTTGTTAGCAGAGTTCTATGAGAAACAGAAGAGCTTTGCTGAAATATATTATACCCACATACACTCAGTATATTATGTCAGACTGCTCTCATTTGCTTTATAGCTATAGGTGCCGACGCCATGGGTGCTCAGGGGCTCAAGCAGCAACCGAAAAAATAGGGTGTGCTCATTAATCTTTTGTGGGCCCTTGTGCCCAGATCATGGCACTGCTCTGCCCTAAAGCCCCACCCCAAAGCCCCGCCTCCACTCAGTCTCTTCCGTTCCAGGCCCTGACTGCCCCTCACATGGGAGGGGAGAGTGGAGAGGAGCTCCCACTGGCAAAAACAAAAGTCAGTGCTTGTGTTTATATTCCTTGTTTCTTGTGCTCAGTTACTCATCCAGTTTCTTTACTTTATTCCAGTAATGCTAACCAAGAGTCAGCAGTAATAGCCCAAAGCCAGCAATGTGTGTCTTTTGATATTGGCTTTTAATCTTCATAATTGAACTAGAAATATTTGTCTCTCATTAGGTGGCTGCAGAAATGTTCTATTCATCTAGTAGTTGCCTAGAGCTGGAATATGAGACAGAGAAAATGAACTTCAAGTGTCATTTGTTTTCAGATAAAATAAATACTTGCTTTCAAAATGTTTTGATTAAAAAATATCAGCGGCAACTTTGAAATATCTTCTCTCTCTTTTTTTTGCTTTACTCTTTTTCACATAATTAATTTACAAGCTAATGAAGAAGGTTATGAACACAAGAAAGCTATGTACTCCGGGCCATAAATTACAAGGTCTGTAAAAGTAGTTAGCAGTGTTTGGTTAGATATAGATGAGATAAAATTTTATTCTGGCGTGGGGGAAGAGTGCGAGAACTGAAACCCACCTGGAGTTCAGTGTTTGGGTTCAGAAGGGTCTGGATCAAATCTGTCCAAATTGCCATCTTTGCTAGATCCAGGCAGAACAGAGTAAGTTGCTCCTTAGTATCGGTCAGCAGTCTCCAGCTGGAGGATGTAGCTTGGCCAGATATTTCATCAGTTCCTCTTTCAAGGTGTTTTGCTTTTTTGCTAACCCATACAGCTAAAAATGCTCCACCTTTCACAGTCATTAAGAATACCTACTGGCAATTCCATTTGAATAGCTTGTTGAGGCCTGTAATACAGGAGGCTACAATGAGATCATATTTGTTTATTAAAAACTCCTCTTTTATTACAAGAAAATGTGATTTGACCTTTCTCCTGACTCATGCCTTTAAGCAATCTTTGGAAACAAGTTCAATCAGTCTCTCTCTCTCAAAATATTTTGCTACGGGCCTCATATTCATATGTAATTTTGATGATTTTTTGCTATAACATTTTTAAAGCACTAACAGAATTCTTCACTTTGACAGAAGTATGCTAAACATTTAAGGAATAATAATAATACATATTACTTATGCATCTTTTTAAAACACACCCGTCTCAGACCGTAGGCACATGAGCAACCAATGTTAAATTGAAACATTTCAGATTGGACTTTGATATAATAAACTCTTCCCAACCCACTGCAAAGTATATTTCAGCTTACTCCTTCCCTCCCTAACTCAGTCCCTTCGCATATGCAGCATGACCCCAAAATCATAAAACTCGATCAATGTTAGACCAGGTTCCATAGTCTTGGACCCTTTGTTGAGAACATTGAACTGTCAGTCAGCTCCTGTTTAACAAGCTACTCTACAGACGTTAACTTATTAGCCAGATGGATCAGAATACAGATTTTTTCAAATGAATATTTATTAACAATTGTCGTTTGCAGTGTTGTTGTAGCCATGTTTGTCCCAGGATATTAGAGAAACAAGGTGGGTGAGGTAATACCTTTTATTGGCACCAATGTCTGTTGGTGAAAGACAAGTTTTTGAGCTACACTGAGCTCTTCTTTGATTCAGAACTCTGTATAGCTCAGAAGTGTGTCTCTCACCAACAGAAGTTGGTCCAATAAAAGATTTTACCTCAACCACCTTTGTCTCTCTATTAACAAGGCCGCCTAAAACAACAAAACAAACCCTCATGGTTTAAGTGAAAACTCAAAAAAACTCTTGATTTTAAACTCTTGTTTTTAATAAAAATGAAAAATCTATAACAAAAAGGTCTGAGCAAAGGAGCTAAAAGCAGAATTCTTCAAGTCGACCAGTTAGGAGGATCAGTTCAGTCTTAGCCCTGTCTCTTTTTACAAAATCACGCATGAGATTCTCTTAAGTTCTGTTACTTATAGTTAACCAACAGAATCTATAACCCGTTAAAGAATTAAAGCCTTTCCGAAGCAGTTCACTTCGTTACAACTGAGTGAATAACAGGTCTGCAATGTGTAGCAGATTAGAATTTTATTAAGATTAATTTCTTTGCCTTTGTATTTTGGTTGTCCATGATGGGTTTTATCTAATGAAATAAAACCATCCTCATAGTCATTTCCTTTTTAAATTCCGTGAGCCACGCCTTGGCTATTAAACTGTTTTGGCTTCTCCAGTGTTAGATGCTTATTTGGTAAAGCAACATTGTCAGAGCTAAACAACCTAAAATTTAATTATAATGCATTAAAAAAACCACACTTTTTTTCATTTTGTAACTCTTCTCCATCATAATCCTGTATGTTAGCTCTGCCAAATGAGAATTGCAGCAGTCCCATTTTATTCTACTGGGTAATTCACTAGCCACAAATGTAGAGGGCTAAGTGGTGGTAATCCCGTATCCACTTCATTCTGCCCCTTGTAAGAAGCCCCGGTGTGGTGGCGCGTGCCTGTAATCCCAGCTGCTTGGGAGGCTGCGGTTGGTGGCTCGCTCAGGAGTTCTAGGCTGCTGTGCGCTATGTCAATCGGGCGTCCGGTGCTACTGACAGCCTGGCCAGCGGGTAGTTGGAAGACTGGCTAGAGCAACACGTCTGACGTGTTGTGATCGGCGCTTTCTCTGTGAAGGCTGATAGACCGATCAGTGACAGTGTGTAAGAAGCCAGGGTAGTGAAACACACAAACATCCTGCTCTACAAATTCTTTACAGATCTGGATTCTTGTCAGTTGTAATCATCTACCAGCTCACAAGCACATAGCCAGAAAGAACAAATGGACAGTAGTCTCAACAAATGGGACTCCTAGAAGTTTGTGGATGAGTTGCCAGCCTTGAATCTGGGTTAACACTATTGGCAACCCTGTCTTTGGGAGGGGCTGATAATGGGAAGAATTACCAGGAGAGCAGTTTACAACAGGAAAGGTCAAATGTAACAATCCAAGTGTAACTCTATTGCAATCAGTGAAGTTAAACCAGAGGTGGGCAAACTACGGCCCGGGGGCCGCATCCGGCCCTTCAGATGTTTTAATCTGGTCCTCAAGATCCCGCCAGGGAGCAGGGTCCGGGGCTTGCCCTGCTCCAGCTGGGGAGCAGGGACAGGGGTTGGCCCTGCTCCACGCATGCTGTGGCTCTGCACGGCTCCCGGAAGCAGGGACATATTCCCCCTCCGGCTCCTATGCGTAGGGGCAGCCAGGGGGCTTCGCACGCAGCCTCCTGCCCCAAGTGCAGACCCCGCAACTCCCATTGGCCGGGAACCATGGCCAATAAGAGCTGCAGGCGTGGCGCCTGGCCATGCCTCTGCACAGGAGCTGGAAGGGGGACATGCTCCTCATCCCCAGCTGGAGCCCTCACCCCCTCCCACACCCCAACCCCAAATTTCATGAGCATTCATGGCCCGCCATACAATTTCCATACCTAGATGTGGCCCTCAGGCCTAAAAGTTTGCCCACCGGTGAGTTAAACCATAAATGACTTTGTCTTAAAAGCTCAGATACTGGAGCGGGGCATACAGCTGAAGAGGGAGCTGTGTGCTCGGGGAGGAGAAGGGGAGGTGTGCATGCACATACAAAGGGCTGACATAAGACTTGATACACTGGATCTATGCCACCAGAGGATCCTCTTACACTGCTGGCTTTTTTGAAGCTCCTTGAAGGCCAAAATCTGATCATGCTTCAATACAAAGCAGTCATGGCCACAGGAGGATCTGGGCCAAAACTTTCAGTGCATGGGAAATGTTGGGTCTGTCAAACTCATGATTGTCTCTTCAGTCACACATAATTCAGCAGCATGATTTGTATCCTTAACATACAGACTGATTACTCTCTCACCCTATGATTTGGAAGGTCAGGTTAATTGCTTTGTTTTCTTTGGATGGAAAGCTTGTGCTGTTATCGACCTACGAATAAACAAAAATTCATTTTCAGACATGAGCCCAAATACTCTTTCTCCCTTCTTCAGTTAATAAGCTTGTATTTGAAGCTGAAGTCTAACGGCAAACCATAGTCAAAATGAGGGAAATATTCTTCACTTTCTCTGTAATGTAGATGCAGTATTACAATTTTCATACATTTATCCAAAGAACTCATATGGAAGACTTTGTAATCCAACCATGCTTATATTGTACAGAAACGTGTTGATGAAGCTGTTAAAACTCAGTGTGGGGATAGAAAGAAGGTTTTGCTGCTTCTATACATCAGTTGTTCTAGCCACATCAGCAATTTCAAGTATGGAACTAAATGTAGCGTCTGGGACTCTAGCTACCTTTAAACTTTTCTCAATTAAGAAAATATTGAGAACTCACTTTTATCCTTTTGATTATATGGTTTCAATGGAGCTGGCAGAGGAAATGCAGTGTGCAATTCAAACTGCTCTTAAACTGTCTTACAGTCTAGTATTTTATCAACGTCATGCCCGTGAACTCTCAAATATTTACCATAAAATAAATTGAATCCATTGTATATTAAACGTATCTTTATGTACAGTAATAAAATTGTTTACAGTGTGTATTGCTTAACTGCAATAACATCATTGCTTGGCAGGAGGGTTTCTGATTGAATTTTTTCTTCGGGGTTACAGATCTACCGCAGTTTTTCTGTAGAGTAGCCTTTCAGAATCAAACACTCGGATTTCTTTTAATTTTTCCCACTTACATGTCTGTTCTGAAGTCTGTGATGGATCATCTCTTCCTTCATTAGATGCTTATTTGAATGGTATTCTTTGCAAAAGCTAAATGTACATGTGACTGTTTGAGTATGTGAGAGAGAGACCCCCTTATGTACATGGGCACATTTTCAGATTCGTGCAGTTACTGAAGTTGTGGGCACAACCTGTACTTTAATGTGTACCACAAGGTACTTTAATAGAATTCCATTTAGTAGTTTGAGATATCCAAGCGTATGAAAACTGCTTTCCCCTCATCAGTTAAGAAATTACAGACAAGCACACAACTAAAAATCTACTTGTTTTTGAAATCTCATACTTGCCTTGGATTTAGTCCTCATTGAAGACAAATAAATGCCTTTTACCTGTCTGAAGAATTTTTACTTAGCAGTAACAAAGTTGATAAGCGTATCAAAACATAGCTCTGCTCATTGAAGGCATAAAGCTCCAGATGTGGGCACGCATAAGCTTCCTTTGTAATCTACATGGAATGGTGTGCAAGCAGAGGGAGAGTATGTCTCTGGTCTGGTTTATGTTTTGTTCTGTTGCTCAGTAGAGATCCTGAAAACTCCTATGGGAGCTGTGTCATGTAGCCATTCTGCTGTTTCCTTATACAATGCCTTGATAGCTTAGAAATCCATTTTGAATGTCAGATACTGTACTCGTGTTTTACATAGTGAAACCCCACTGATTTGTAATGGTTCAAGGAAGTGCATCCATGTGTATGGAACTTGGATCTACATTCAAAAGGATTCTTTGTAAATAAAGCTTGTAATGGGTATAGAACAGGCCTGCGTGGGCCCCTGCAAGGAACACAGTAAATGTCATAGTAGGCCAGTTCAATTATGTGAACAAAATGACAATATACTTTTACAGCAGTGGTAATTAGCACTGTGGCAAATTTTGAACCCAGTACAGAAATATCAAATGTCATCAAAGGTTCATCCCATAGTATTTGCCTTGTTGTAAACATTACTTAAGGCTAACTTTTTCCATTGCTAGAGAAAAGAGTTGGGTTGCCGCTTGATATTTCAGACCATGGTAATATTTTCTAATTTACAACATTCAGCAAAAGACCTAGCACAAACCCATGACAAATCATCTAGTATGTCGCTAGTCAGAATAATTTTCATACGTGTATTCAAAATGTGTGTAGGGTTTTGGGAGCAGGGGATGATTGAAGTCTTCTGAATGTTTCATTTGTAGCTTTGAGAGTATATTGAAAAGGGACAAGTAAGGGTTTAATATAAATACCTCAAGATGAATTTGCCATCTGATTCTGGCATGCCCCCAATAGGTCGGCCCCAAGAAGCAAACCTTTGCATTGCTTAGTGGTTGAACCATCCTATGATCCTCAAATCTTTTCTCACACACTACACGGGGACACCAGTTCTGTTATATCTGGCAGATTCCATACTCATGGAGGGTGGGGCGAGATTTGCGCTCTAGGAAGTCCTTTCCAGTTGTCTGTCTGCACACTCAAGCAGGGAAACCCTACATAGTTGTGCTCAGGAGGTTGCAAAGTTAAGGGCTAGGAATTTCCTTAAAACAAACACTTTTTGTAGAAAATTCTATCTAAAGGTATGTGTACACTTGGAGCTGGGAGTGTGATTCCCAGCTCATGCAGACGTATTTGCGCTAGCTCTCTTCAAGCTAGCATGCTAGAAATAGTAGTACAGCAGAGGTAGCCTGGGCAGCAGCGAATGGTGGTGCAGACTTTTGGTGCCAGGCACAAACCCACCTGAACCCCATGGGCATGGCTAGCCTGTGCTGCCACTTGCCGTTACTGTGGCTACACTACTATTTTTAGCATGCTAGCTGGATTACAGATAGCACAAATATGTCTACACAAATTGGGAATCACACCCTTAGCTCCAAGTGTAGATGTAACATAAGTCTCTCACACATCTGGGAAAGTTTCCTGTTCACCATGGGTAAGTATGTCCGTCAAGGACTGCTTGCTGCTGTTGACTTTTAAAGTCCAGTTATTAGCTTGCTATATATACACACAACATTAGCTACAGATACCATGAGATGTTCAACGGTTTTCACTCCTATAGTGTTTTAGAGTTATTCCTCAATGTGTTATCGTAGCATTTGAAAATATATAGGGGATTGCTGAAGGTTTTTGCTCTGGGTATGAAAGGAAGGAGGAGGCATTTTTAAGTTAATCTTTCCCAAAGCCATTCTGCTACTTATCTCCTGCCTGTGTTATTGCGTACTCTGTGTGTTGCTATTCTACATTGAGTGTGTGATCTAGTTTCTAAGTCAGACCCAAGGGATTGATATCATTACCACTCTATGAAAATTGGTATGTGACAGCTGATTTCAAAAGGTCATGTGTGCTGAGCACTCTTCTCTCAGCATGTGCTTGGAATTTTCAAAATATTTTCGAATTGTTGTGGCTTTTGTTACATCCAGGTCATACAAGTAATGAAAATAAAAACTGGATCTAGTAGAGCTCACGAGTTACGTAAACTCATATAAAGTGAAGTTCAGAGTCCTTGCATTTTGGTGGCTGTCACAGTTACAACAAGATGTAACCAATTAATTTTTTTCAGGAAGACTTTGGTACATAGGGATAAGATTTGATCCTGGAAATGCTGTCTTATTTGGAAGGAAAGGATAATGTGTCAAAATCAGACTGTCCCGGTCCACATCAGACTGCAAATTTAGGGCTAAAATCTGCCACTGTTATTCACAGAGAGTAATAATTCACTCCTCCAATAGGCCAAATGATTTCAGTGGAGTAGCTTATGGGAGAGCATGGTACTTAATGTCAAGTAAAGGTGGAAGAATCTAGCCCTTCATATTTATTTATTGATTGATTAAGCCCAAAATTGTGTTGTGGTTTTCTACACAGATGTAGCATGGTCTGAGTTGTATATGAAGGAAAAATGCTTTCTGTTACCACATGCTATATGGAATCTTTATATTAATAGCATCTTGGCATTTTATGTTCCCAAGGCAGTCCCAGAAACCATCTGAGAGCTGCAAATCTGCTTCATAAATACTGTAATTTGTATGAGGACCAGATTTTATCAAGTCCAAATGTTTTTATTTCCAAAATGTTGAATCTATTTTAAATCTTTATACAAATGTGTAGGAATAGCCAGCCATACAAGGCCAAATTCAGAGGTGAAGAGTGTACTGTAAGTTACTATGTGGGTACTATGTCAATTTTAAATTGAAGTTATTTACACATCAAGGAAGAAAACGTAAGTTACACCAATTTAGTCTTCCTTAGACTTACCTCATATCACTTTACATATCACCTCTGAATTTGGCCGTAGGATAATTTCTATATATAGACATATGTTACACTTACAGATAACATTATCAGGTTCCTGCCTTTATCATTTTGAAGGCTACATGTTGTGAATCACTCACTTCTGCCAATCAGATGTGAGATTGTGTGTATATGCAAGAGAAGTCTATAGATTCAGTTTTATAAGTCCAATACCTGCTATTTAGTTCACAGTTTCTCTGTATATGCTTCAATATGCTTAGATTCCTAAGAATTAAACTTTTATCAGACATTTGTTCTTCCCACCGTCTGAATGGAAAAAGGTTTCATGCTGGCAGGACAAAAGATTGTCTAACAGCCTGGGGAAGGTTACTACAACACACTTTTTTTTTCAGTCATGAGAAAAACACTCTTTAAATATGTGTGTTATAAAAAGCTTGTGTTTTGATTGTAATAGTAAAACAAATTAAACATTTTAAAAGCAAGCTGTTTATGCTGCTCTTGTGAGTTTCAGTTCTGGTCTCGGATTGTGTGGCCACACTCATGCATGAGGTATAGCTTTGAGCGCGATTTTTTTTCAATTCCTTCTCATTGATATGACCTTTCTGTATGTGGGTAAAATCCTGGTCAGGTTCAACTTAATACATACAAGTATTCCTGAACGAAAAAAGTGCTTATTGCGTTTAATTTTAGGTTATACACTAGTTTTACATTATCCCAGCTGGGTATTAAACTGTGTTACAGAACTGGCAGTATGTTGGGGAAAACCAGATGTGTACTCTAAGAAAACAATAGTTTCAGGTCCAGAGCTTTCATAGAAGTCTGCTTCAAATTCACACCCCATGTTGATCTCCTTTTCCCTGAAAGAAATTGAGTTTTATTCAAAAATGTGGGTGGTGGTTGTTTTTTTAAAGTCCAAACGATGATTGGAAAGTTTAACACGCATGCAAATGTTATCTGGATATCGCTTCAGAAAGAAAAGAACTTTGGTTGGCCCAGTGGCTCAGCTGGTAGTGAAATATCTTGCTCTATGGGAAACCCTGTTTTAAGTTCAACCACAGGCCAGCAATGGCGTGAAGCTCTCAGATCAACAGGAAAGAGAAGAGGAACTGTGCAGATTGCATTACTGATGGACATTTCCTATCGACAGGCCACAGAGTAGCCATCAAGCTTGGCTTCCACTGCAGAGGAAAATAAATATAAAAGGTACATGAGCAAATGGCAGCCCCATTCAAACTGTGTCATATGCTTGAGGAATAAGTGTGTCCTTGATAATAGGCACATGGTTGGAGTCAAATCTGATGAACAAGGGAGAATCAATTCTCACCTACCTAGGCCAGCTGTCCTCTACCCCATAAACAAACAGAGAGAAGAATTGTAAATTGTGAGAGTGTTTCCTAAATATGTTTACAATGAATTGAAGTAGTTTTCTAAGACATGCTGGAGGCGAAGTGCGTAAACAATTTATTTCTGCTCTTTTGTATTTACACCGTATGTACAGCTAGGTTTCAGTTATCAGTAATGTTACAAATGCCTTACCATAAATTTTAGAACTTCATGGTATAGGCTTATATTGCAGGCAAGCCACAAAACAAACCTGAAAACTCCACCTCAACAAAGATTTCTCTTATTTTCTCATTGTGAAATGTAACTGGGTCTCAACACAGATTTTTAATGGTCTGTATAATTCTTTCGTGTAAGATTATGGCTCCAAGTCAAGGAAACTTGATTTAAAAAAAATAAATGAAAACATCCATTCAATAACCAAGCCCTTCATTTTCACAATTGGGTAAATATCATCTGTGTAACTGTAACATTTAGAACTTGACATATTCAAACAACTTGACAGTCTGTTAGGATTCATTCTGATTTTATTACTCTAAATAAGAAAGCGCATGTTTGCATCATTACAAAGGCTGGTGTGAAAGAAGCATCAATTCACAGACTTCTCTAGGGTATAATAAACATTTGTCCCGCTATTGCAGTGTTTAAAGGGAAAGTAAATGTGAAATAAAATTACTGAGCAAGGTTCTCCCCATGATGGAGAAATTGAATGGAAGCGGTAAGGTCCCACCTGAAGAGCAGTGTGTGTGTGTGTGTGTGTGTGCATTCCGCGTCTGCTCAGTGAAGTCTGAGTGGAGTTCAGAGGTTCTAATAAACAGAGAGCAGTGATTCACACTAGTCTTAAGGCACCATTAAATCCCTTGAGGTGGAGGGTGCGGAGAAAAGCTTCTATAGAAATTACCATTGATACAAGCGGGAACATCCAACTTAAAAAAAAATCAGTGTTTCAAAATGCTGTATTTAAATTATTTTTTATGTTCTGAATTTTAAAAAGGTCATTTTATTGTAGTGAAATATATATGGTTGGTTTATTGTAATGAAATACTATTTTCAAATACACATATTTTATATACACATATATACATAACATTTATGCATTTGCAATATAATTTTAGGTGTTTTGCCACCATTGCAAAGTGAGTACATTTTCATTGAGCTGTTTACAGTGATACCTTTGTCTTTTTCTTGAGTAGTTACAGATAATTTAGGACCCATCAATGAGTGTAAATACAGTAGTTAAATTGGATTACATAGGATTTATTAGCATCAATTTACGATAGGGCAGTAATCAAGATTAGAGCCAGAGTTAAGTATATAAAGTGTGTCTTCTATGGAACCTTTGTTTTGTCCTATTAGTATTGAAAACAGGCTTAACCTCCCACTCCTATTTCTGAATTATTATAGTCTGCTCTATACGTGTTTTGCGAAATCTAGGTATTTTTGCCAGATATTCTTCATTCCATAGGCCATTTGATAAGTGTTTATTTCTGGATTACATTCTGCTACCCTGTACACAGGATCTTAGATTTGTGTTTCCCTTTTTCTCTGAGGATAGACTCAGAACTGTAGCTTTTCTGCTTGCACAAACTTACATTTGTTTTCAACTTTCTGAGTGCTTTGACGGTCCAAGAATTTGGGGGAAGGGATAGCTCAGTGGTTTGAGCATTGGCCTGCTAAACCCAGGGTTGTGAGTTCAATTGTTGAGGGGGCCATTTAGGGATCTGGGGCAAAAATCTGTCAGGGGACAGTACTTGGTCCTGCTAGTGTAGGCAGGGGACTGGACTGAATGACCTTTCAAGGTCCTTCCAGTTCTATGAGATAGGCATATCTCCATATATATTTTAAAAAATTTAAGGGCCTCCTGTTTCTGTATAAACTGAGACAGATTGGGTCTTTGTGTCTGAGAGAATTGAGTCTTGGTCACCCTTAAATCCATTTTACTAAGGCCATAACCATGTCTTGGGTGAAATGATTCAACCATAACAAATGCTTCTCTGGATGGTTACATGGAATCCTTCTCCTTTGAGTTTATAGGGTAGAAGTTGGGGTCTTCTAGAATGTGACCTTGGCCACAAGAATCTCAGTACCATATTTTAGGATGTTTTGTTAGGCTTGGCTGTTTTTGTAGTCAGGTACCCATTCAAGTTTTAACTAATGCAATTTAATTTAGAATGCAGTAATCTGAATTGTTAGATTTAATGAGCAGAAAGTATCATTTTTTAATTTGTAAATAGTTCATGAAATTCAGATCCACCACGCTGAAATCTGCCAAGCATCATCTCTGGCTGGCATGTTAGATTAGCTGCAACTGTCTGTTATACTTGAAAAGCAAAAAGAAAAACAAGCGAGACAGACAGACAAGATATATTTTTCCAGTGTTAAAATTCTGGATTCCAGTTCATGTATCAGTTTAATTGTCAGCCATGAAATTGTGCAAGAACCTCTATTTAGGCTGAATCTTCACTGGGCAGAAACAAAAAACCCATAATCTTCAATTCAATCTACTAACTCATGTAAAAACTACTACCTTGTTTTCCCCATGATTTTACCTCGATTTAGCTAATTCAGGTTAACACACCTTTTTTTTCCGAGTGAAGACTCAGCTGGCCTTGAACCAAAAACTTGATTTCTAGGCACCGTGGAATAATTCCACTTTCTTCACCCATCGCTGCAAAGCATGTATGATTGGTGTAAAGGGAATAGTATTGGCTACCTTTCAAACAACCCTAATTAAGATAACTTGGGTAGTTTTCAAAAGTACTAAACTATTGTAATGGTTCTTCTAACTGCCAAGTACTTTCTTATGACTTTCTCACACATTAAATAAGATCTCCTGGTACTGAGAGTTCATGTTCTGCTGGAGTTAAATTTGTGCCGAGGTATTTCTTTCCATGCTTTTTGTGAAGAAGCCATCAGATGCTTTTGTTTCTGTTTAAAATATAAATTGTGCCGAGTTCATCATTTCTTATTTAAAATACAGAAGGCAGTATATTTATTTTCTCTTCCTTTGAACTTACCAGAAACACAGTACAACAGCTGTCCTGTGCTTCTGTGTACAGGAGGTTTATGCCACTGTCACATGTAGTTTTCTCCACAGTTCTCCCAATTTATTATGAGCCTTCAGTGTGCTGCAGAAACAATGTTTTGTTACCCTGACAACAAAAGCCCAACTTTTGGATGTTATTTTGCTTGTGTTTTTTTAGATGCTGTCAGTTATGATGTAAATTAAACATTTAAAGAGTTTACCTTTCTCGCCACGCCCCCATTTTTCTGCTTTTTTGTTCTGGAATCAAAATTAAATCACGGTTTTGAGTGTAGATAGATTGTTTTAGATTTTTAAAAGCCAAATATTATACTTATGTGATACTGGTAGATATTTGGCGATGAGGGCATGCTAGTTTTAAGCAGCGCATTTGCTACAATTTTTTTTTGCTTTATTTAAAAGTTATAAACCCCATTCAATTTAGCATCAGAATTAGGATCCAAAATTCTACTGATAAGAAGTTACTTTCAAAGGAACAGAATATTGTTTCCCATTGAAATTGTCTGAAGATTTTGGCGAATGTCCACCCTTCATATTTCTCTTAAAGGGAAGTCCTTCATCTTGCATTTGAACTTCTATTTTTCAGTATAACTAATCCCATCAGGAATTTGATGACTGGAGGATGAGACCAGCAACTTGACATTTTAGAACCCTATTTACATTTATTGGGTTGGCTGGGACTTGCCATATAAAAATGTAAAGGGAAAAATCCATGACCTTGGAATATTGAGTAATCATCTCCCTCTTGGCTATATGATGTCACAACAAACTATTTCCCACCAGCTAGACACTGTGGTGACTCACTGTTTATTATTCACTGATTAACTTCTATCTGTGCTGGGTAGAGAGTATGGGTCACTCTTTTATGGCTTGCTTCTCATGCTTTTGTGTTCAGCAACAGCATCTCAGTCAGATTTCTATGAGGTGGAAGTATTTTTCTCCGATATATCCATCTCTTAAGAATACTCAGTTGTAAATTTGACTAAACCCCCAAAATACTAACGTGTAGAAAAACATTTAAGCTAAAACCCTTCTTTAGTACTTCTCAAAATAGGGAGTTATTGTAGAATCATATGTAGTGTCTGTTTCTGAAGTCCTTATTTAGGTGAGCTGTTCTGTTGATTTTACTAGGTTTACACCCATAAGTAAGTCCTTCAAGACCAGACCCTTTATCATAAAACGTTGCCGTTATGTGTATAGATTTAGATAATCTTTCCCCCTTTTTAGACTGAATTTATAGAAGGATAACACGTGCACTAACAGAACCTACATGGCATTGAACTGGAATGCTTGGGTATGGAATTTCTGGAATTTTATTGACACTTTTGCTGAAATGTGTTTGATGTGTGTAAAATTATAGATCACCTTTTAAAAAAGATAAGTTTTAAACTAATTTGAATCAGCTTCCCTCTTCCTTATGGCAATGTTCTCATCTTTTCCACAGCTACAACATCTGCATCTCTGATAGCCAAGAGAGCATAAATCCTCGGATGAACTTTGACCTTTTGTTCAGGTGGAATATGGCCTCAGGAAGAAGGATGGCCATTAGGGTTGGGTAGGGTCCTGGAGGTTTCATCACATGACAATCCTGGAGGGTTGGCAACCCTAATGGTCATGTGGATTGGGAGCCTGCACTCATCACAGACTTTGAGCAGATAATTTTCTGTGCCTATACTTCCTTCCCTGTAAAATATGAGGATGATTATACTTCCCTACCTCACAGGGGTGTTTCTGAGCCCTATTTTACTAATGTTTGTAATGCACGTTGAAATTCTCCAATGCTGTAGAGGCCTGATCCAGTGCCCATTGAAGTCAATGAGAGTCTTTCAAAAGGCATTGGTTCAGGCCTTGCATATGCAAAGTATTATGACTTTCACCAACAGTTTGGTTGGTGAAATGTCCAGTGCATCACAACATGGCATAAATGTTTCTTTGAGATATTTCCCTCACTGGGGCTGTCTAGTGAGATAAGTCCATTTCCCCCACTAGTATATCAGCAGCAGACAATAAAAAACGAGGTAAACCAGGTTCTCTAAGAATTTGTGATGAGTCAGATGCACAAATATGATTTGGTTACAAGCCTCTGACCTCAAAATAGCCTTTTTAATTAATTACAGAAAATGAGTCAAGATGAGGTAACTCTTCCTCTAGTAACAAGATAACATCCTAAAATTACAACCTCGCCTAATCACCAAGTCATTATAAATAACATTTTTGAGTCTTTGCCATCTTTATAATCTGATTTGAGCTGTGTTTGTTTTGTCTTGTGTACTGTATTGTGTCTGCTGTGCTTTTTAGGTGTACAGGTTAGATCTAGCCCCCATAACAGTCAATGGAAAGACCCCTTTTAACCAATGGGAGTTGGATCGAGGCCAACTTGGGGAAATTGTTTTGTTTTGTTTGTTGGTTTGTTTGGCAGACCTCACCTGTTGTATACATTGTTTGTGGATCTGCTGCTGCCTGTCTGTAGTATCTATCAGTCTCTGAATAATAATAAAGAAGTGCATTTGACGCAGATGTGAATGACTCATGCATAAGGTTTCTTGCAATCTCTCTGTATTTAGATCGAATGATATAAATCTTGGTTTAGACCATTATTTCATTGCAGCTAGCTTTGAATCCTTTTCAGACACGATAATAGTTCATACAATACGTTTTCATGATGCTGATTACCCTTGTTCCTCCATAGCACGCAATTCTCCTAGGAGTTATTAGTCTGTTTAGAGCTCTCAAGCCTGTAATGCTACAGTACATTTGTCATTTCCGTTGATATAGTGAAAACAGGCACTAAAACATATTTGGCTGCCACACCTTTGTTTTTATGCATTTGTTTTAGTTTAGGCATAAAGTACAAGTGGTAGGATGTGTTTTGGTACATTGGGCTGCAGGCTTTAAATGCCCATTATTAAATATTCTATCTCATATAGTTTTAAATATTTTAGAGATTGGGCCAGATCCTCCAATCTACTGATCTCCTCTGGTTCAGGCCCTCAGCGCTAGTTAGAACAGCCTGAGTCCTGTTCTAATTTATATCAGCTGACCAAAGGCAATGGTATCTGGGGATTACTGGGGCATAGGGATGTGCCCCTTTTCCTTAGATAAGCCCCAGTATCATAGGCTGGGAGAGGGGATGATACAGGTACCACTATGGTGTTATTCTGATAATGAGGAGGGAACCTTCAGATGGTTTGGAGAGCTACTGTGTGCTGCCAGACCCGCCCAAATCAGCCAGCATGGACCTGGCCCACTGATTGTAACTGAGAGTTGGTAATTTTACTTCTTGATTGCTTTGTACTGTCTCTTCTGGCCTTTTCAGGATGGATAACTATTGGAACTAGTTTTAATACAGGAAGCCATCATGGGTTACTTTCTTGTGGTATCTTTCAGTGTTGCTAACTCATTTTATCAAGAATTTTGGAATACTAGGTTATTATTCTTAAAGCTCCAGTCTCCTGGAGTCATGTTATTCCATGAGACACAGCTCTCATTTAAAAAAAAAGTAAGTTTGTAGCCTTCATAGTTGCAGAGAAAAGCTTTACACAAGTCCCCAGAGTATGCTACAAGTTCAAAAGCTAGAAATCAAATAAAAAGAACTGCACATTTACTATATTTTAAAAATCTCATGATTTGGGGGCTTGTTTTGTAATTTTTAAATGTTTGTGGTTAGCAATGCCATATGTTACATACAAGTTAGTATAGACAAAATGTCCATATTGTAGCTTGCACAGATCCTCTATTAACGTGGTGTTAGAGGGTGACAGAACAGTCTCACTGTGTTGCTAGAGGTGCTGTCTTTTGGTTGACACATAAATTGATGTCCTAGCTGTTAACAGAATGAAAGGGACAAGTTTTCAAACACAGCTTCTGAAATTGTTGCTACAGATAGTACATGCACATGCCATGTATGCCATGCAAATGGGTAATTATTAATTTAACTACACACAGATTGAAGAGTGTGCAAAATTATCATGCACAGATTAATAAATTGGTGTGTAGACAGCTGAAAGTATGACCTAAAGGTCTGGTGGCAGCGTTTGTTATAGTGGAGGTATTAATTTAAGCTTTCTGGGCAAAATCCAATTATTCTGCCTCCCACTAACTTCCTATTTGTTGTTTTAGTTGGCTGTTATTCTGTGCTTCCTGTCCAAAACAATTGTGTAGCTTTGTTGCAAACTTTAGAACAGTGTTTTTATTTTAAAGTTATGGGTTGTTATATTACGCATTTGAAAACAAAATAGAAGTGCTATATGTCCTATCCAGAAGGTACTGGTACTGCATCAGCCATTCTTCTTTTTCAAAACGCAGCTCCTCTCCACATTTATATTCTATTGTTTGAAGCAGGGGGAGGTTAAAAACTACTATGCATTTTCCAGGTGATCATGCAGAATTAACAGGTCACAAAATGTTGTTTTGCGTTGATTAGAATCAAGAAAAGAGGAAAGTAGATTGATAGATTAGATCAATCGATCTATCAATCTACAATGTGTGTATGAGAGAAAGAGATAATATGATAGAGAAATGTGTCTATGCTATTTCTATTTTATTACATTTAGGTTCTTATACCACACCCATCTCTGTGTTTCATAACTGTTCATGGAATTTTTAAATGAATTATTTTTCTTTAATTTGAATTATTTCCAAGAATATCTTCTTGTTTCTCAGAGTTATGCTAGTACTACAATAGAAAAATAAGAGCAACGAAATACTATAGTTTGTAAAAAGGCAAACATGAAAATGGATGAAACCTTACGTTTTGTGTTTAGAATATATTAATACTTTGAAGGCAGAAACATTATTGAATCAAATCCATATTTTCTTTGGAGCTCTGTGTTATAGCACAGTGTACAGTTTTATGTAAAGTAGTTATGGAAATTACCAGCTTTGCTAAAAATTGTTTTCCAAAATCTATGCTTGTTTCAAACTAGATACCAAGAATGAATGAACTCACAAAATGTTAAGAAAAAGATTTTTAGTGTTCCTCTACTGCTATCATTAGATGCTTTTACTTCTTATGGATTGATAAATGATGTAGTGAATTTGTTGGTTCATTTTTGCTGTGGGGAGCAGTAGCATTTAAATGTGGGATATCCTTTATCCCATCAGATCCTGACCATGATGCACGTTAAGAAGTACCCCCCTTCCATCTAGATAGTTCCTTGGGATCTGAATGGAGGACTGGGAGCTTTCCACTGTCCTTTCCCTTCTGAACTGCAGCTAATTCCCCATATCCCATTCCCCTTCTCACAGGGCTCCATGGAGTATTGCACTGATCTCTGCAGCTCTCCCTGGTACCATTAATGGGTATTTTATATTGGTGGCAATCGCTCTGAGTAGTACTCTTACTTCACCAACGTAGGCTGAGAACTTTACTTCTGAGATCTCCCAGCCTTGCAGCAAAAAAAGGGCTTAATAATCCATAGGCGTCTGAAACCTGGATCTCATGGAATAAGGTGTGCTACAAATATGTTAATATTCTTTTGAAGATGCATATGGTGAAAATATAGTAAGCCACAATATGCCATGGTTTATCTAACTCAAACTAACTGCATTAGCCAAAAAAATTGGCATTTTTTGGTTAAATTTGTATCATTAACCACAACAGCTGTGGTGTATGTTCTCTACGCTTCTTCAGTTGTTTGTACAGGCACAATCTTAAAGTTGACATTACAGAATAAATCTATGTTGTAATATATGCTAAAAGTAAAAGCAGATGAGATGGATGTTTTATTATTTGTTATGCAAGGAAACTATACAGATAATAAAAATGCCCTCGGAATTATTCTTCCCCCCTTTTCCCTCTTGGTAAAGTTAAAATTGGTTTTGGTTTTCATGGCATTTTGATTTGGGAATTCAAGAGTGGAACTCTCACTTAGATTATACTATACAGGTATTAGCTAATAAAGTTTTGACAGATTTAAGGTCACTTTTTACATGGATGGATTCAAGACACTTTTAGAAACACACAGCAATGGGAGTTTCTCTCTCCTTGTGTGTTGGACTTTAATATGCTCAACCTAACTTAATTTCTTATTTCATTGGCTTATGGTATGTAAACAATGAATTTGTTGCAAATTTAGGGCCGGATTCTGAAATTGAAATGAAAGAGATTGTTGGTGGAGTGAAGGTGCTACTCTTTGTGAGTAAGATTTTATGATTAATCTGGCCCTTTACTTCTATAGGATATCCTGATCTTTAAGAGAAGTGTATTGCCGCTATATAAATGTTTCCAGTTCATTTAAATCAAGTATAGTTTTCTTGTAAAATACAGACATTTCTTTTAAATTCCCTCAGTGGTTTGGGACCTGGCTTTCTGAGAAACTACTTTTCTCACCATGCAGCACCACAACAATTGAGGTCAGATGGGGTGTTCTTGCTACAAGTCCCTAGGCTTGAATGTCTTAGGCTAGCGATAGGACATTCTCAGCAAAGGGTCCTTGACTTTGGAATTCACTTCCCTGCCACTGATGCCACAGAGCCTAACTCTTCTGTTCTCCATAGCACAGGGTCTGACCCATCTCTTACTTACGTGGGGCAGTGAGGTTATTTTTTGGCAGTCTTTTGTTGACTTCAGTCAGTGTGTAATGCTTTTAGATATTGTGCATGCACTCAGAGAACTTTATCATGGGTACATTTTATAAATGTAATAAGTCTGTGTGAAGTTTGACACTTCAGAGAATAGAGAAGGTGATTAGGGTGCAATCAGTAAAGAATTAAAGGATGTTAAGAATAATTAATATCAGTCAACATGGTTTTATGGATTAGGTCTTGTCATACAAACTTAATAATTTTTTGATGAGATCACAAGAGAGAGTTAAGCAGTGACTTGATTATGGTCTACAAGTACCTATATGGGGAAGAAGTTTGACAAGAGACAACTCTAAATTAGCAGAAAAAGGCATAACGAGATCCAGAGATTGGAAGCTGAAGCTAGATCTATTCAGATTAGAAATGAAGCACAATTTTTTAACCGTGAGAGTAATTAATCATTGGAGCAATTTACCAAGGGATGTGGTGGATTCTCCATCATGTGAAGTATTTTAATTGAGACTGAATATCTTTCTAAAGGATATGCTATAGTTCAAACAGAAATTATGGACTTCATGCAGAGATTATGGGATGAGGTTCTTTGGCCAGTATCATGCAGGAAGTCAGACTAGACAATGAATGATCCTTTCTGGCCTTAAAATCTATGAATCTGTGAATCCCCTGAAAATACTTTTACCATTGGATAAAAAAAAACAATGTCAGGTTTGTACATACATGTCAGAGGATGTTGTTTCTTTCCTACAGATGCCAGTTACAGTGGCAATAGTAATTAATGCAACTTCATCTTGAAAAAAATAGAATCATAGAATCTCAGGGTTGGAAGGGACCTCAGGAGGTCAGCTAGTCCAACCCCCTGCTCAAAGCAGGACCAATCCCCAATTTTTGCCCCAGATCCCTAAGTGGCCCCCTCAAGGATTGAACTCACAAGCCTGGGTTTAGCAGGCCAATGCTCAAACCACTGAGCTATCCCTCCCCCCTAAAATAAGGAATTACTATATTTAACTCTTTTGGAGGAAGTGTCAATCTTTCATATTCTAGCTGTTTCCTAGGTCTTGGTGTTGTCATAATAATTAAAAGGCAGGCTGGCCCCAGATGTTTAGGAATATTTTAAAGAGAATGGAAGCCTTATGTTCGGAGATGTCTGTTTAAAAAATGATGATTGCCAATACATTATCTAAAGCAGGAGTTGCTCCTTCTAGCCTCTCACTTGCACCTGTGCATGTTTCTCATCATTAGTTGTTGAGAGATAAAAGCCATTTTCAATGAAATCTAATAGTTTCTCTCTGTGACGCTGCAGGTCATGTGTTCTTTATCTCAATGGAAGAGAAACCTTTAGTATTCCATTGTCATGATCTTAAAAAGCTTGGCGGGTAAATACTACTTACAGTCCTTAAAACTACTGGAGTAATTTTCCAGAGGTTTTTAACAATATAAAATTATCATCATTTAATTTGTAATACAGTGTAGAAAGAAAATCATTATATAGAGGTGATCCCTCATGCAGATTGTCAGTTCTTTTGTATTAGACAAGTTATGTGTTTTATACTAATTTAGTTCTCTGGAAAGGTGCCATACTGCCAGCTCTGGAAACTGCAGGCATTTTTTAGTATGTGTGTGTGTGTGAGTGTGTATATATACATACATACATACAGAACAGCTTTGGCTTGACCCAACATAGAGAAGACCTCCTTTGGAGGGAGAGGGTAGTTCAGTCTCCATCTCCATTCACTCCTTTTCTGCTCTGCTGATGCTGCCAAGAGGTCAGTTTTATGGGAAGTGGACTGTGAAACCGCTGAAATGATTTTGCATCAGCCACCAAACAGCCATGAGATAAGAATTTTCAGTCGCTGATGACCTGGGTTGAATTTGAACCAGCGACCTAGAGGTGAAAGGATGTAACATAGATCCCATTACCAACACCTGGAAATCTCTGCACCTTTCTATATTGGGTTTGGTTTTAATGTCATACATTATTCTATGATTGCTCTGCTTTCTCCTTTTGGCAAACTAGAACACATTTCTCCACTGAAGTGAACAAAAAATAAATTATTCTTTATGGATGGTAGAGCCTTAGAATTCCTTCCATTTGACTCACAATTGAGTTGACATACTGTGTGTACCCTTCTGGATTCCTCAATTAGTTCTGTATTGTTTGAGAACTAGATTGGACCAGACCTCTGATTTCTTGGAGAAACCGATTAATTTACAATGATAAAATAATAAGTTCATGTTGTAAAAACTACAGCTTATCAGAGTCTGGTTGCTCCACTTATATTCATCTACCTACCCAATAAATCAACTGAATAAATAACGTTTTGCTGGCACCATCTATACTGGATCTTATTAGTCTTAAGGCTCCATGAAGAAAACATTAAGACCGGAAAGAATGTGTTAAAGGGTGTAATAAATCTTATTTAAGTGAATAGATTTATCAGTTCAGCTTATTCATATTTAAAGAAACTACATGTGCTACTTTGGATGCCTTCATATTATTTTTGCTATCATTGCAGAAGGAAAGTGCATGCCCATCTCAGAAGGATAGTTAGATGTTTCTTAAATATCTGCCTCAAGATTAAATGCAGCTTTCTATGAATCATCTAAACCTATAGTTTTCTTCCTGCCTTCAGGCCCAAACTGCCCTTTTAAACAAATGTATTAATTGGAATGTGTCACTGGGGTCTTCCCTTTTTCCTGGGCACGAGTCTTTTCTTTTGCACAAAATTTGCTGAAACACTTATTTGCCAACAACCAGCATTGCAGTATTTTCAGACATGAATATTCTATAAACCACCACCCTCTCACTGATTCAAGGTCTCATTCTTTAAAGGAACAGCATCTTTAATTGCTTTCCAGCATTAGAAATATGAAGAAATGATGGAAAAAAGACATTGAATTCCTATTGTGTGGTGTTATTGAGGTTTTTATAGGTAGGCAAACTTATGTGTAAAAAAAACGCAACACTACAGAAGCAAGAATTTGACAGACATGAGGGTGAGTAACTTGTCTTTTTTGTGGAAACAGACTTTCGACTTTTCCAAAACAATTACCCTCTTTTGCAATTCGGGGCTTAGAGTGGCTTCATATACCATTGCTATCTAGAAGAATAATTTTCTGTGATAAGTATAAATCCTCTGAGAATGTGATATGTACTGTGCCAAGTTTGGAAACTATGCTGGAATGATTTCAGAAGAAAGCAGAGGAAAGGTGCATTTTAACCTCCTTTTTTTTTCTTGTCTTGCCGTTGAATTCTAAATGGGAACTATTAGTTATGGATTGAAAGCTGTTTTTAAATGGAAAGGAGGCGAGCAGAGAATATAGCTGGGTTTTATTATTATTATTGTATTATTAATGTATTTATTATTCACAATTATTTATTAATATTATTATTAGTACATGCATTTGTATGGCAACCATCACCATGTTACCTGGCTTAAAATGAAGTTAAAACTTTTTTCCGAGATTCACAGAGCTAATACCCTACACATACCCGGTGCATAGTCAACTTCTGGAACTCATTGCCAGGGGATTCTGTGAAGGCCAAAAGTATAACTGAGTTAAGAAAAAGAATTAGATAAATTCATGGAGGATAGATCCACATCAGTGGCTATTTGCCAAGTTGGTCAGGGACCCAACCCTATTCTCTGGGTGTCACTAAATCTGTGACTACCAGAATCTGGGACTGGAAGACAGGGGATGGATCACTCGATAGTTGCCCTGCTTTGTTCATTTCTTCTGAAGCATCTAGCACAGGCGACTGTCAGAAGACAGGGTTCCTGGGCTAGGTGGAGCATTGGTCTGACCCAGTAAGGCCATTCTTATGTTCTTATCCTTCAGCAGAAAGACCGACTTCAAAAGGAAAGAGATGAGAAGAATACTGAGAGAAGACTAGATAAAAAGGAGTAAGTGAGGCTGAAATTCAGGTCAATGAGAGGATAGTGGTAAAATACTGCAAAACTCTGTGTCTGTGTTCTATTTCTAAGCAGCACACCCCCATAGATTGTTGCTTCTGGGAAAAGGGATAGTGTAGTTTTTTGGTGAGGGTGGGGGATCTGTTTGTTTTGTTTTAGTTCATTTTATCTAATCTACCTGCCTATTATGTTTATCACTATGGTATCCAGATACATACAAAATTAAGTAAAACAACCATTCAGTCAATATGACTATTGTGACGGTGTTCCCCATAAAACTTTATGGGGAGATGCTTATAAATGTATATATGTAACTAGAATATGTTTTAAAACATATTCTAGTTACATATATACATTTATAAGCATCTCCCCATAAAGTTTTATGGGGAACACCGTCACAACTATATCCTATATTTTCTACCAACACTAAAAGTATGTGCTTAATTAAAAAAAATAAAAAAGTTCCCTTCTGTCATCTTTAGGGTAATTATTGGGGAAAAATGAATCTATAGAACTGGGTTTTATATTTTGTTCTGAAGTTGGTGAGATCTTTGCTCTTTCACATAGTTGGTGGGCGAGGATTCCATAGCTGCTAATCAGCTGTAAGAGACCATATTCTCCTGTGCTTGAGTCTTGTTGTAGGTAAGATCTTCTCCAGCATGGGGGCTCATGGTCACCAGGAGGGAATGGTAATCCCTGAGGCAGCCAGGGTTAGTTCATTGAGGGCCTGATGATCTGGGTCAGAGCTTTAAATATCTGTGCATGAAAGCACTGCTAGCTCAGGTGTACTCTCGCAGAAACATGTGGACCATACCCTGCCTTGGAATACCCATCTGGACTTCTAGTGAGGTGGGCCAACAAAAGGGAGAGACACTGAGGTAGGCCCACTTCCACACTGAATTCCTGCTGCTGGCTGTGGGTTTTCTGGTAGGTGCCTGCACACTGTGCTAGCTTGAATTTGACCCCTGATATTCAAAAACACTCTTAAAAAGAAGTTTGCTTAAATTAGTTCCAGGAAGAAAGAAAACTTAGGATGCGCCTAAAATATTGATAGTATATTACGGTGATGAGGTCGTTATAAAATTTATGCAGATATAGTGTATCAGTTCAGAGCCTACTAATGTCTGATTAACACTGAACATGTCTTGGCATTTAGGTTTTTTTCCATCATAAAAGCTAAACATTTATGAAGGAAGAATTAATGTGTAGATGCCCATTGGCAAGCATACATTCTGTATTAGATAAGAATTTATAAACACCATGCAATATTATTTATTTATTTTTAAGTATTTGCTAAAGTATCCTGATTGTTTGGTTTTCTTTCTTTTGCTAAAAATTACCCCCATAGCTTTTCTGTTGGGGGGAAGGGGGGAGGGAAGGGAATCATGCAGCCATTGTTTTAACTGCAAGGAAATAAATTGTGAGGAATGCAGCAAACAATTGTTCCAGCTTTGTAATCACTTGTCTTCTCAATAAAAATAACTATAGAGTGATGTCATGTAAGTAATACACTCCGGTTCCACAAAGAGCTGAAGTCCATGTCACTGTCAAGACCGAGAACATTGTAGCACTCTGAGATCTGCAATACTTTGAACATCAGGCAATATTAGATGACCAAATACTGTACTTGCTCTTTTAATAATCTCACCCAAAATTATTTGAAAACAACATTTTTATCTACTTGATTTTTTGAAGTCCCTATTTTGTGGGATTACTCTTCCTCGAATATTTAATTGAACTTTCAATGTGCCTTCAGTTAGTTTAAGCCCACTCAACATCAGACATTTCCATGCTCTTACGCCTAAAGAAAAGGAAGAGTACCATCAAGCTTCTTGTTCTGCATGTATTTAGTGTCTGAAATAATCAATTCTATTGGAAATGAAGTTTCTGTTTTCTTTAGTTTAGCCATCTTCTATTACTTGTTTTGAAGCAGTGAGAAAGGATGTCAGAGAAAAGCCCACTGGAATTGAGAAAGAAGGTTCATTTTTAGGGCAGATTGTTTGTTTAGTTTTTCAATACAGTTCCTTTGTTTTTAAGGTCAGTGACAGGTAAGAATTATAGACTTGAACTGGTAGTCCAGAGATCCTATGAACAGCCAAACAAAGACCATATTCTTATCATTTGCTAAGGTTTTCACACACAACTCCTGGTTTTCTTGTGTTGTATGATATAAAACCTTCAGTCTTTTGTCTCTCTTTTTTAGCATTTGCAACTTTGGTGTGATAATTGTACTTGTTTTATACTTGATCCAGGAATTGCTATGAAATTGAAAACACATTAAAGTAAAAATCAGACTGACTGAAGTGTCCAGGCATTAAGATAATTTACTGAACTCAAGCTACTTTAGTTGTTTGTATTAGTGAGGAGCATGATCGATCGGTTAGAGAACAAGACTGGATTTTATTCTCATCTCTGTCGCTGACTCTCAGTGTGACCCTGGACAAGTCACTTCCCCTCTCTAGACCGTGGTTTCCTCATGTGTAAAATGGGGATAATAATATCCACCTTTGTAAAAAGCACTTTGAGTGCCTTGGATTAAAAATGTTCTATAGGCCTAATTCAAAAGATGGAGAGACTCCCATTGAGTTTAGTGGACTGTGGATCAGGTCCTTTATTTGCACAGTTTTATTATTACTATATGTAGCAAGTAGAAAGTCTGAAGATAGTTTGTTTAGTATAATCCATTTTCTAATATCTTTTTAATTTCGCTATTAAGGTAGGGATATACAGTAATATAGATATATAACCTATCACCTGTGAATGAAGAATTTTCTGTGATGCCTACATGGAAATTAAATGGGTGTTTGTTTAATATATTTCATCCAGTTGAGTTTTCCTCTGAAGAAGGACTGTACTTCTCTGCTTATTTGCATTGTTTTATGAGTACAGTGTGGTGGCTTTTGTTCTGTTTGGTAGGTCCTCTTGTCATTTGATACAGAGAAAGTGTGAAGTCATTTGGAGGGGGTCAAGTATGCTGAGCTATGACTGAATTTGGATTGATCCTCTCTTTGGCTCAACAAATTGAAAATAATATACTGCACCATTAGGGCCGCAGTTCTAGGTTTTATTTCCAAGTTCTTTTTCAATAAAAAGGATGGGTCAAGTCAGGAATTTTCCATCTCCACTCTCACCCATTCATATTGTAATCTCATAAACAGGGCAGTAGTTTGAATAGAAGTTACAAGAGTTATTTTATTTTATTTAGAATATAATCCGTAAGCTTTGAAGACGTTAAGAACTTTTCCCTCACTCCCCTCTTTGAAGTTCAGTCAGCTGGTTTAATTTAGGGTTGGAATTTTTTTTTTTTCGCTTTTACTCTTTCATTTGTCCAATGGGTGCTTCACATGGTCAGTTACACCGCTTTCAGTAGTTAAGCATGATTTAATCAGATCTAAGAGAACAATTAATATAATTTGTGCAGTGGGTGGAGAACACTAAGAAATCATTGTTAACATCAGATTATTTTGTCTTTCATTCATAAATACCAGACTTGTTTTGAAGTGTTATAAACAAACAAGCTGCGGTTGGGCCTGGAATACAAATGTGTAAAAAGGAGCACAAAATAGTTTTATTTGTTTACTAGTTTTGAAAGAAAGCTGTGGTCTCACTGCCAAATGATAAAATATCCTACCGTGCCTGACATTGCGTATGTAGCGTGTTGGCACTAGAATTCCCTTTTCTAGACCACAAAATGCAGCACAATATTGCATTGTTTTGACCAAGGCTTTCTTGCACTGTGCAATTCACCTGTTAGCTATTGCAGTAATATACTTCAGGTCATTATTGGTTAAACACATTGTGCACAGTGTATTCTTTTCACCACCACAATCCTCATTATCTTTAGTGTTGTCTTTGTTACTCTTATCAATGTGGATTAACAATGAGGCTCCTAAATAAATATGCTGACAGTAAGAGGTGGGAATTGAACTTAAATCGAGTAACTCTTGTGATAAATTCAGGACAGACAGCTGCAAGGAGGGGGTAGAAAACAGTCCCAGAAGGTTAAAAGGCCCCCCTCCCTATCAATTAAGGAGGAGTGACTACAGGTCAGTCAGGTTCACCTGAGGTGAGAGTTACCAGAGATCAATTAGGATCAGCTGGGAGGGAATTACCTGAGGTTAATTAGGAGCAGCTGATTCCAACAAGGGGCTGCCTGAGACCTTTTTAAAACCCTCCCCAGTTGAGAGAGGGGAGAGAGAGAGGAGGAGTCATGCTGCCAGTAGGTTAGGAGCAACAAGACAGCGAGCCTCACCAGGTGGGGAGGCTGCATCCCCTCTCATAAGGGAGGAAAACAAGCCAAAAAGACTGATGGTGGGAAGGCATGGACTTCCCCTGTGCAGCCAATAGGGACTGTTTTACCCAAGCCTGTCTCACCAAGGCTAAAAACAGCTGAGGCTGGTGAGACTGAGAAGTAGGGTGACCAGACAGCAAGTGTGAAAAATCGGGACAGGGGGTGGGGGGGGGGGGTAATAGGAGCCTATATAAGAAAAAGACCCAGAAATCAGGACTGTCCCTATAAAATCGGGGCATCTGGTCACCCTACCGAGAAGGTGCCTTGCCACACTCTATATACTGTATAAAAAAATGAGTTCGGTAATGAGGAAAATCTGAGAAAAATGCAGTTGAATAGGAAAAAGAAAGTTTCACTAAATAAAAAAACTGTGATGGAAGATGCATGTGTATATGGGTTCCAAAAAAAATCAGTGAATGGAAATGTTACAGTATTTTGTTTTAAGTATTTAGATATTTTAATAGCCTAAGATATACACAGAAAGCCATTCAATTCATGCAGATTTACAATAAGTAGTTAACAATGCATTATTACCATCAAGGAAACAACTTCTGTTTCCTTGTTTAATACTCCAGAGTGAGACTTTGGAATTTGAATAAAAGTTGAGGTGATAGCTGCCACAGTTTCAGTGTAACTGCACCTGTATTCCTCCTCTGTGGTCCACCAAAGGTACCCCCTTCAGGTTTCCTGGTCCCAGCTGGGACCTCTCTTGGGTGAAGACATGCATCTCCCACCTTTCCCACTGGGTATTTTAAGGTTACACAGCTCCATGCCTTATATGATGATATTCCTAGCAAGCTAAACTGCCTAAAATGACCAGCCTCTGTGCTTTACTTTGTCTCCAAGAGCTATGAGTCTGAGCATTGCATTGACCATAGTTATATGTTACCACACAGCTCCTTCTAAGCAAGCACAATTATTTTATGGTAAAAGCATTACAGAGAAAACATATTAAAACAATAAAGGAACTTAAATGCATGCTAAAGAACTTACTAGAGGTCACTCCCAACTCCAGCCAAGGGCTCTAGTAGGTTTTAGTCCTTCAAAATCCACAGCTGGGTTTTCCCCGTGGTTACAAGTTAATCCATTTTAGATCCAGAACCCAGGTTGGGCAGACCAACTGTTTCTTTATACACCTCAGTCTTTGATCTTGGCCTTCTGTAACAGGTAATCAGCAGACAATGACCCTTTCCTCATGGTGTAGCTTCACAAGGCTGCATTTTTGCATAAGCAGAGTTGGGGAATTTGCATTAACCTCTCCCTAGGAATTCCCAGGGTTGTCCGAAAAGTCCATACTTGTCTGGCACATTTTCAATATAGTGTTTTGAACTCCCGGGCAGGGATGGCAATTTCCTGGGAAAAACTAGTTAAGGACCGAGTGCTGGTAAATACCATCTTAAACTGGGAATAATAAAATTATTATTAGAATATACTAATAAAAAGTATTGCAAAATATTTAGCAATTTGATAATACTTTTGCAGTAATATGAACTGTTTAATTTTAATGAAAGGAAATAAAACAAAAGAAGAGCCTCAGTCTAAAGCTATATGCTACTGAGTTGGCTACCTCAAACAGAAACTGAAACTTCTGAATCTGGGAATTTCCCTTCTTTGTTTATCAAAGAAAATTTCCTACAAGCAAAGAAGGGGAATTCTCAGATCCCAAAGTTTCAGTTTCTGTTTGAGGAAGACTGCCAAACTAACTGTCCAGTCCAGTACTCTGTCTCTGGATGTGACTGTCTGGAGTGCAACTGAACTCATGGAGTACAGTGACTCAAATCCAAATATCTCAACGTGAGCAAAGGTAGAAGACCACTTGCCCTAATTCACAGCTATTTTGAGAAAGTTCATGAAGATGGCAAAGAGAGTTTTAGATGCAGAAATTGCCAAGAAGAGTGATTGGGAAGGCAGACCATATGAGGAAACATTTTGTAAAATAGTGGGAAGAACAAAGGGACACAAGAATCACTGCCTTTGGCTAACGTATGGAAGTATTAGAATCAGAATCTGAGGATGAAGGTACTGATGATACTGCATTGCCATTGCCAACTACACCAAAAGAAAGCGAGATTCAGGTCAGCCAAAGACGAAGAGGAGGAATTATCATGGGTTTTCAACCACAAATAGATATCTTTGTAACAAAAACAACTATAGAACTGAACCAAAGAATAGACTTGAAAATTGCAGAATTTTTATGGTGATAATATTCCCTTTTCTGTTATTGAGCATACAGTTTTTCAAGCAATGATCGTCTGTCTAAGGCCAGGCTACAAAGCACCCAACCAAAAGCTGATAGCGGATGAACTGTTAGACACAGTTACTGATGGCTTGAGGGTGTAAGTACGCAATGAATTACATAGAAAAGCAGTTATATTGATACAAGGTGGCTGAAGTAACATGCACAATGACCCACTAATAGTTAACTGTGTGCAGATAGGGAAAAAACTATGGTTTATTTATCAGCTGTTGATATTGGAAGCAATAAGAAGATTGGAAAGTACTGTGCTACGCTGGCAAGAGAAGTCAAGGCATTAGCAAATAAACTGTATGGTTGTGTTCTTAAGAGCTATCTGACAAACAATTTGGAACTAGATGACGACACTTTGGTTACGTATGGATGTGTAGCACATTGGTTGAACCTACTTGGTGTTCATGAAGTGCTTTCATGAAACATGTATGTAACCCTTCTGCCAGGACAAGTTGACAGCAGCAAGGGCCAGGTTCAGTACATAGGGGTTCCCTTCTCAACAATGCAATGCAAAACCAGCTCGAGCCCCCACCCAGTAACCTGGGAAAATCTTATACACACCCCCTGGGCGCCTCAAAGAGGCAATACTTCCCCTCTCGTAAGCACAGAGCCTCAGGGTAACAGGAATCTTTAATCAGTAGGTAAACGATACCAGCCTTAAATTGGGAAAACATTGCAACTAGGCTCCATAAGCCAAACTGTGAGCAAGACCCACCACAGCCAATTGGGCCATGCCCTGTCCCTTGGGTTCTTGAGTCCAGCAGCCCAAAAGTCACCCAAAGTCCCCAAAAGTCCAAGAACCCAAAAGTCCAGTCCCAGAGTTCAAAAGTTCATCTGCAGGGTGCTACCGGCACACCCGCCTGGGCAGCAATGGGAAGGGGGGGGTAAGGGGCACCTTACGTAGCGTGAAGATGATTGCCTCACCCTCCGTGGGGCTTCACTCTGCTCCGCCAGCCGTCTCACAGGCCGCTCTGCTCTGCCAGCTGTCCCGCAAGCCGCTACAGCTGTCCCCACGAACTGCTCTGCCCCGACAACAGCGCCGCTCCACCAGCCGTCCTGCAAGCTGCTCCGACTGCAACCACGAACTGCTCCGCTCTGCCAGCAGCACCGCTCCGACTGTCCTCACGAACTGCGCCGCTCTGCCAGCAGCACCGCTCCGACTGTCCTCACGAACTGCGCCGCTCTGCCAGCAGCACCGCTCCGACTGTCCTCACGAACTGCGCCGCTCTGCCAGCAGCGCCACACCATCAGCTGTCTTGCCAACTGCTCCACCAGCCACTCAGCAATTTATCTTCAGGCTCCCCCACTACTTAACACAGTGCTCAGTGATTTCAGCTCAGTGATTTCAGCTCATAATGCTTTTAGCTCTTTAGTGATTTCAGCTTGTAGTTTAGGGGAGCCCTAGTGCTCATTTGCACTATTAGCCCAGAGTGATTTCAATTCAGCAGCCTGAAACCAGACTCTCTAGAACTCAACATTAGCTCTGATATTCCACAGTGGAGAGAGGAGGAGATGCTGCAATTGGTGTCTCAGACCCTCACAGGGGCCCTACACCACCAGGCATTAATACCTGTCCCCAGCCTCTCTCAATTCACTGGGCTTTGGAACCCATGTCCCTTGGCTGGTGAGTGCTGTTAAGTTAATGGCAAGTTCCCCTTTAACATGACAAAAGGCCAAGTACAGTTCCACTGTCCATGATTTACATAAGCAGTATAACAACGGTTTATTCTTCCTGCCCCAATAACAGAAATTCCTGCCCCAATACAGAAAACTGGGGATCCTACAGCAGCCCAACATGCCCATTTGGGTCACTATGGTTCATACCAGGCAGGGTGGGTGTGCCTATGCAAATTGGATCAGCCCCTGGCGTGCTTTGCCATGACTCCCCACCAGATGTCAGGGTGGAGCTCATCCTGACTCTGCTTACATGTAGATTTACAAAAGTGTTTCCATAATCACCATCAACCTGGAGTCTGGTTAAAAGAATGCCTAGGATCTGTAAAACCCAAATTTCTGGTGACACATGATGGAACAGTCAACAAACATGCCTGGAAATATACGTTAAAAATCATCCCCATTCTCTCAGAATTGTGAGTAATCGTGCAGCAGAACTTGAAGATAGAGTGATCAGTATAATTAATAATCAAGGGATTTTCGAAGAAGCAAAGAACTTGATCAGTCAGTTGAAACCAGTTGTTGTGGCACTCGACACACTCCAAAGGGATGCATCAACAATTGCTGCTGCATGCAAACTATGGTTGCATCTACTGATAAATGAAGATCTTGCACCACACAAAACAAACGCACAAAAGAGATTTCATGAGGCAATTACTCCTGTACACACATCAGACAATCTCCTTTATCCAAAATACACAGGAAAGAAATTGTCAGCTGAACAAGCAGAAACTGCAAGGCAGTGGTGTTGCTCATCAAAAATCCTGACTTTCTGCCATATTTACTTGCATTTAAAGTAGAAGAAGCTCCATATCCAGAATAAATGTTTTCATCCATTATCAAGGAAACGGTATCCACCTATAACATGGTTGAAAAATGCTGATATTCCATTTGGCTTCAAAGAACTGGTGGTGCAATTGCGTCAGTGTCCAGCAAGTTCAGCAAGCAAACTTCGGATACATCAATTCAAAACTGAGGAATAGGCTCATTCTATTCCACTGCATCCTAGTTAGTCTTCTGTTGCAGAATGGTGCATGGCCAAATGAACCTGGGTTGGTAGTCTTCAATTCTGCATGCTTCTGATTGCTTAATGTTTCATGCCTACAACTCTGCATTATTATACTCAATATAATATACTCAGTATAATATACTCAATGAGCGTCATGGCATGCATACCTTCCTTGAGAGAATGGCATGCATACCTTCCTTGAGAGAATACCAAGCCAAAATATATACAGACATTCCAATGTTCAGTATTATAATAATATATATTAGTATTGCACCAACTGTAGTTTTATTTTTTGTTTGTACAATCCTCAATTAATCTCTGAATCTACTGCCTTATGTAACCACAATTTGAATATGTAACTAAAACTAAGTGTAATATGGTGTGCATTTAATGAAACAGTTTTTAAAATAAAAAATGCCTTAAACTAGGACTAAGTGGTTTTCTTAGGGTGGTAAAAACTGATCTTTATCTGGTAAAACCCACATTTGGTAAATACCATGCCATCCCTGCTCCCAGGTCTTACATCTGTCCCTCCTAGAGAGGTTATATACAATCCTGGCCCACAATAATAAATACACTTAATAAAATACGGTCTTTCAAGGATATTGCTGGAAATTGCCATCTCTGTCACAATAGCATCACAGCATTTACACAACAGTGAGACTGAATCAAGGGAAAAATTGTGAAACTGGGTTATTTTCTGAAATGTTGGTGGTTAGCCATTAAAACTGTTTATCCAGATGTTTTAGAACACTACTATTTTATGGTTCTGTCTGTGAGATTTTATAACTTGGAAACAAAGGATTTATATGAGTGATTTCCTTTACTTCTGAATTCATGAAGACATTGCACAAATATAGTGCCAGAAGAGAGGAGAAAATATATATTTTTTATTTTAGCAGTTTATTATACTGACCTGTGTAAAGTGACATTTTAAAAGCCATCATTTTAGGGACAGATATGGATTGCAGCATTGCATTTTTTTCTATATGAACTGTAAAGAGCTGTCATAGTAACTCATTGGAGGCATGGTTTAATCTTAGTATAGGAAAAACTTTTCTGATTTAAATGCTTCTTGTGTATTATGGGAAGGGCAGGTATTTGTTGTTATAGTGAGTGGAATCTTTGTCCATCAAGCAGATGGCCACAGTGTTGTGATAGCCATGTTGATCCCAAGATATTAGAGACACAAGGTGGGTGAGGTAATACCTTTTGGAAGTTGGTCCAATAAATGTATTACCTCACCCACCTTTGTCTCTTTAAGCAGATGGCTGATATTTATTCTCCCATACACTTGAAAAATTTAAGAGTCTGGGATACCTAATCTCAAACAGAACTATTTGTCAGAAAATCTTAGAAGCATTACCTGTGGGATTGGTAACTGGTTAAAAGATAGGAAACAAAGGGTAGGAAAAAATGGTCAGTTTTCAGAATGGAGAGAGGCAAATAGAGGTGTCCCCCAGAGGTCTGTCCTATTCAACATATTTATAAATGATCTGGAAAAAGGGGTAAACAGTGAGGTGGCAAAATTTGCAGATGATACAAAACTACTCAAGATAGTTAAGTCCCAAGCAGACTGCAAAGAGCTACAAAAGGATCTCACAAAACTGGGTGACTGGGCAACAAAATGGCAGATGAAATTCAATGTTGATAAATGCATAGTAGTGTACATTGGAAAACATAATCTTAACTATACATATAAAATGATGGGGTCTAAATGAGCTGTTAACATTCAAGAAAGAGATCTTGGAGTCATTGTGGACAGTTCTCTGAAAGCATCCACTCAGCGTGCAGCAGCGGTCAAAAAAGCGAACAGAATGTTGGAAATCATTAGAAAGGGATAGATAATAAGACAGAAAATATCATATTGCCTCTATATAAATCCATGGTACGCCCACATCTTGAATACTGCGTGCAGATGTGGTCGCCCCATCTCAACAAAGATATATTGGAATTGGAAAAGGTTCAGAAAAAGGCAACAAAAATGATTAGGGGCATGGAACAGCTGCCGTATGAGGAGAGATTAATAAGACTAGGACTTTTCAGCTTGGAAAAGAAACGACTAAGTGAAGATATGATAGAGTTCTATAAAATCATGACTGGTGTGGAGAAAGTAAATAAGGGAGTGTAATTTACTCCTTCTCCTACCATACGAATTAGGGGTCACTAAATGAAATTAATAGGCAGCAGGTTTAAAACAAACAAAAGTATTTTTTCACACAATGCAGTCAACCTGTGGAACTCCTTGCCAGAGGCGGTTATGAAGGCCAAGACTACAACAGGGTTCAAAAAAGAACTAGTTAAGTTCATGGAGGATAGGTTCATCAATGGCTATTAGCCAGGATGGGCAGGGATGGTGTCCCTAGCCTCTGTTTGCCAGAAACTGGGAATGGGTGATGGGGGATGGATCACCTGTTCTGTTCATTACCACTGGGGTACCTGGCATTGGCCACTGTCGGAAGACAGGATACTGGGCTACATGGACCTTTGGTCTGACCCAGTATGGCTGTTCTTATGATGGACAATAAAGGCCATTGGATTAGTATAGAGCAGATGCTGACTCAGATTATAACCTTCTGAGATTCCTTCCTTGGACTGATCAGTGGAACGGCCAAATTGGAAACCATTCTGTAGTTAATAGGACTCTAGGAATTTTGTTTAAAACTAGGGAAAATTAATATGTGCTTTTCTCCCATCTTGACCTCCACTGAGGGAAACAGACACCTCTTATCCCCCCAGGTTTTCATGAATAGGAGGTGATAAAAAAGGAGATAATTCTGTGTTATAAACACCTATACCACAATCACATTTTTATCATTCTTGATGTGCTACGAAAGAAACCTTTCCTTTAATGTCTGTTCTTTCAAATTTTGGAAAGGAAAAATTGAAAAAGAAATAGGTCCCACAAGAGATGACTGAATTACAAAATTACCCAACAGAAAGGTCTAACATGAAAAGTCTGTCTCATTACGTACTCTGAGTAAATCCAATATAGAAGGACTCTCTGTTAAACAGCAAGAAGTATTTCATGTAGATATTGATATGGAGGAGTGGCAGATTGATTTTTAAAGCACAAAGCTGTGTTATTGCCAATAATCTTGTCAACATTGAGTATAAAATAACATACAGGATTATATCCCCTCCAAATTGTACACCACTAAAATGAGTACTACTAAAGCTTGCTGGAAGGAATGCAATCGCAAAGGTACTGTAGAACATACAACCTGGTACTTTTCTAAGCTTTGAATTTTTTTCATGTAATATAATTTCTATAATATAGATGTAAAAGGGATGTAGCAGTCCAGTCACCCACAGTTATTCTGGGGTTTGGCAGTCAGCGATAACATGTACAATGTCAGAAATTGTCAAGAATTGTTGCTCTTGGCTGGTCAATACTCATAAATTCAGACCGTGAAGTGCCTCCAGTACAGCATATCACATGGTTACAAAATATATGGCATGGGGAGGAAATGGATAAATTAACATATTCCTTTGAAAACAAAATCAAGCAGTCTTTTGCAGTATGGTCTCCTTTTCTTGACTGCACCTCAGCACACCCAGAATCCCCGTGAGATTCTGAAAATGACTCTTGAGGTCACTGGAGTGGGCAAACTACGGCCCGCAGGCTGGATCCAGCCCACGAGCCGTTTTAAGTTTGCTGGGTCGGGGCCGCACCACACGGCGCAGCCCTGCTCTGGCGCTCCAGCCAGGTCGCTGGGCCTGGGCCGCACCACACTTGAGGTAAGCACCACTCAGAGCCTGCACCTCTGAGCCTCTCCCCACACCCCAACCCTCTGCCCCAGCCCTGTTCCCCCTCCCGTTCTCCAAACCCCTCGATCCCAGCCCGGAGCACCCTCCTGCACCCCAAACATCTCATCCCCAGCACCACCCCAGAGCCCACATCCCCAGCCAAAACCTGCACCCCTCCCTGCACCCCAGCCCTGATCCCCCTCCCACCCTCCGAATCCCTCAGTCCCAGCCAGAGCGCCCTCCTACATCCCAAACTCCTCATCCCCCAGCCCCACCCCAGAGCCCACATCTTAACCCCAATTTTGTGAGCATTCATGGTCTGCCATACAATTTCTATTCCCCAATGTGGCTCTCGGGCCAAAAATTTGCCCACCTCTGCTCTAGGAGGTCACTTCCTTTTATCCCCTATGCTCCTCAGGGAATTTCTGGCTTACCCATTCCTCTGTGGCCATCCCCCTGGACACAACTGAGAAATCAAATTGTATAAAAACCTGTGTTAGGATAATTATTTGTTCTTTGTTCTCTCTCTGTTGTTGGTTTTTTTATGGTAAATTTTGTTTGTTTAAATCTGATGATCAGTGTGGTTTGAAAAGTTTATTGTACAAATTACAGCATATGGAAGCTAATTATTTCAGCATTTGGTATAGGTTTAAAAGAAGAGATTAATGGGGAGACATTATTGATTAGATATGCCTAAAATGTATTCTGACCTCATACTTTTCCTTATCATAAAAGTACATACTTAAACTGTTCTGTAATGAGTAAGATGGTTTCTGATTTCTCAGAGCCAACAATGAACCTAACCTAAAGCAGTCAGCATGCAGATCTATAATGATTCATTAAGCACAAACATTCATTAGAAATAATTATTAAATCTACACATTTATTATACAGTAGGAACACAGTGTAACAATATATTGTCAAAAAATTAATGTCTTTGGCTGTGAGAATGAATATCTTGGCTTTGTCTCCTTATTTATGCAGCAGCAAGAGACCATTCTTTTGTAAGAATGTTCTGTTTCGTTGACATTATCACATAACTAGGCCAACCAATTCAAGGCCTCTACAATAGCCACTACCAGAATTATAACCCCTTCATTAGTTATCACCGCTGGCCCCAATAAGGTATTACATTCAGCAGCAGAGTAATAGCTGTTAAATATTTTTGAAAATGTATATAGATGTAATACACTTCCCTAATTACTAGGCCTGTCAAGCAATTAAAAAAATGAATCACGATTAATCGCACTGTTAATAATAGAACAGCATTTATTTAAATATTTTTGGATGTTTTCTACGTTTTCAAATATATTGATTTCAATTACAACACAGAACACAAAGTGTACAGTGCTCACTTTATATTTATTTTTTATTACAAATATTTATGCTATAAAAACAAAAGAAACAGTATTTTTCAATTCACTTAACACAAGTACTGTAATACAATCTCTTTATCATGAAAGTTGAACTTACAAATGTAGAATTATGTACAAAAAATAACTGCATACAAAAATAAAACAATGTCAAACTTTTGAGCCTACATGTCCACTCAGTTCTCCTTCTTGTTCAGTCAGTCACTTAGACAAACAAGTTTGTTTACATTTGCTGGAGACAATCCTACCCACTTCTTGTTTACAGTGTCACCTGAAAGTGAGAACAGGTGTTCACATGGCACCATTGTAGCTGGCATCACAAGATATTTACATGCCAGATGCGTTAAAGATTCATATGTCCCTTCATGCTTCAACCACCCTCCCAAAGGACATGCGTCCATGCTAATGAGGGGTTGTGCTCAGTAACGATCCAAAGTAGCGCAGACCGATGCATGTTCACTTTCATTATCTGAGTCAGATGCCACCAGCAGAAGGTTGATTTTCTTTTTTGGTGGTTCAAGTTCTGGAGTTTTCACATCGGAGTGTTGCTCTTTTAAGACTTCAGTAAGCATGCTCCACATCTCGTCCCTCTCAGATTTTGGAAGGCACTTCAGATTCTTAAACCTTAGGTCAAGTGCTGTAGCTATCTTTAGAAATATCACATTGGTTCCTTTTTTGCGTTTTGTCAAATATGCAGTGAAAGTGTTTTTAAAACGAGCAACATGTGCTGGGTCATCTTCCGAGACTGCAATAACATGAAATATATGGCAGAATGTGGGTAAAAAAGAGCAGGAGACTATTCTTTCCCAAGAAGTTCAGTCACAAATTTAATTAACATATTATTTTTTTTAACGAACATCATCAGCATGGACGTATGTTCTCTGGAATGGTGGCCAAAGTATAAAGGGGCATACGAATGTTTAGCATATCTGGCACATAAATACCTCGCAATACCGGCCACAAAAGTACCACGCAAAAGCCTGTTCTCACTTTCAGGTGACATTGTAAATAAGAAGCCGGCATCATTATCTCCTGTAAATGTAAACAAATGTGTTTGTCTTAGTGACTGGCTGAACAAGAAGTAGGACTGAGTGGGCTTGTAGGCCCTAAAGTTTTACATTGTTTTGTTTTTGAGTGACGTTATGTAACAAAAAAACCCCAAAAATCTGTAAGTTGTAGTTTCACGATAAAGAGATTGCATTACGGAATTGTATGAGGTGAATTGAAAAATACTGTTTCTTTTGTTTATCATTTTTATAGTACAAATATTTGTAATAAAAATAATAATATAAAGTGAGCACTGTACACTTTGTATTCTATGTTGTAATTGAAATCAATATATTTAAAAATGTACAAAAACATCCAAAAATATTTAATAAATTTCAGTTGGTATTCTATTGTTTAACAGTGCAATTAAAACTGCGATTAATTGCAATTAATATTTTGGTGTTAATCGCTTGAGTTAACTGCGATTAATCGACAGCCCTACTAATTACCTTTTCCAATGTGATTTTAAGAATGTAAAAAAAAAGCAAATTTTGTGAAAATTAGCAGTACTGTATATCCTTGTAAGCTAGGGGCATGAGACACCTGGTCCAGTAATGAGAGCCAATCATCCCTGCAAAGCCCTTTTCCTGCCCCATATCATGGGCTTTAGGATACATCTAAGCCAAAGGTTTTTATGCAAACATAAAATCTAGCAGAGAAAGCCCCAGCTCTGGTTAATTACAACACAGCACTCTGGTCACTGGCTACTGGGCTCTAGCTCCTCCTCTCTTCTCACTGAGCAGTTTATGTAGAGCTTCTGGGTTTCTTCTGAAGGTGTCATTTGGCCGTTAGTCCCCAGTGCTGCTTTATTACCCTCCCCCCCGTACACTTATAGGAGACCTGGGCAGAGATCTTCCTCTGCCTATTGGGATTCAGGCAGGGCCTCTGATTCTACACCCTGATTCAAAGGTCACTGGAATTAATGGACAGGCTCCCATTGACTTGACTGGGCTTTGGATTAGGGCCACAGAACAGCATGATGTAAACACTAGTGTTCCATTTTGTTTCTTTCCTCGGAATGTTGGTGTAACTCCCACTAGACTAATGGGAATTGGGTGCACTCGTTACAAGGAAAATAGGTTCAGCTGTTAGTTATAGGAAGCGGTGTGTAAGTGCTACATATTATTACCTACTAGAGGAACAGCCTCATTCTATTTGTGTTAATCAAAGGTGGTTTTATTTTAATTAAAGAAATGAAACCTGGAGTATTTAGCATAATCCCTCGGGATGGTTTTGTTCTGTCACTAGTGCTGATACATTTTGAATACAGAACTGTTTTGTATTACGGAATCATAAGAGAGGTAACTGTTTCCAGGTATGTTGGCTGTTAACCCTTTCACTAAAGAATTGAAGGAATCCAGATTTTATAAAGCACAACAAAATGCTTCTGGCCTAACTGTCCTTCAGTATGAATAATACCATATTCTCTTGGAAACCCTTGCAATTTAACATAACCATTATGGATGGATAGTTTTTTGGTGGGGTTCTTTTTTGTTTGTTTTGGTCTCACATCTGTTTTGTAGTTACAGATGTTTCACAATGCCTTTGTAATTATGGTTGTTTACAGGATACTTTCTCTGTTGGTTTGTCTGCAGGTGTTACAGGGTGCTCAGTTGATAGCTGTTGCCTCTGCAGATCCTGCATCTGGGGGCGTAGATGGATCCCCACTCCAAGGGAGTGATATCCAGGTCCAATATGTCCAGCTGGCACCAGTGACAGACCACGCTGCTACTAATCAAGTATGTATTTTTTCCCATTTGAAAGTACTTAAAAAGATGCAAAGGCCTGTCAGAGTAACTATGTTTCTGTCCACAAATATTCCATTCCCTTAGGGTTTATAATACGCAATTTCTCAACTCTAAAAATGTCTCCTATAATGAGTGGCTCCATTTATAAACAGCCTTTGACTATTCCTGGCCTTATTCCTACCTCTGAGTCCTTGCTTGATTGCCCCTACAGAATAGTCATTTTAATCATCATCATTTTCCTGAATCAGTAAAAGAGGAACACCAAGCTGATAGTACAGGAGGAAGATGTTTGCCTGGAGTCATATCAGGAAAGCTTCTTTCAGCCTGAGGTTCTCAAGTCCAATCTTCTTGAAGGGTGCCTGCCCTTTCTGCCGGCAGTTCAATCATTTTGATCCACTGCCTGGATTTCCCACATCAGCTGCAGTGTTAGCAATTATAAGCAAACACTTGAGGCTCTCTCTTAAAATGGAGGCATTATCCTTCATGCCAACATGAATGTTCATGTAGCTGGCTATAGCAAACGCTTGTTTTTCTCAGGAAATATAAAGATACTTGAACTTGGCAGTGATCTCAGGCCATCTAACCAACCTGACAGTCACTCACCAAGAGTACATGCCTAATTTCTCATCCGCTCAAAGCAGTGACTGATGCTGATGGCAACAAAATGAGGCTGGTCTCAAACAGTGTCATATTTTCCAAGGTAGTCGCCTTACTCCCAAAACTGCTCAAAGGAGCCCAGAAGGAATGCAAACTGAGCTGCCAGCCATATCATGGACGATATTATGACAGCAGTGCCACTAGCTGGCTCCAGAGTTGGATTTTGTCACGATTTCTATTGTAAACCCCTATTTTGTGGGGATGTCTAACCAGGCTGCAAAATGGGCAAACAATTGCTTTATCGGCTCTCTGGAAAAGAAAACGTTGCATTTTGTAAATGATGATGTTCGCCAATATTGTGTATGTGTATTGGAGGTTACCAGTTTACCCGGCTAGTTTTGTACTGTTAAGGTTAAAAAATAGCTTCAGTTTACAAACCAAAGTCCTGATTTTTTGAGGGCCTCCTGAGTGTTGCAGAGCATCCTGGACTCAAAGTGGAGTGAATGCAAGTTGCGGTTTCTCAGCAGCTTCAAGTTGCGGGAACAAAAGAGTTTTAAATGGCCCCACTTTTACATGAATTTTGAATACAGGGGTGTAATTCTGACAGCGTATTCCGTCATGAGTGGAAAGAAACCCTTCCCAGGTGTGCTGGAAGTGTGCCTATTCAGAATGACATGCGAGAGCCCTAAGCCTTGACATGTAACCTGACGCTGGTCTATTGTGTCCAGGAGCCTTCTGGTGTTCTAATGCCACTGTAAAAAATAATAATAATAGTAATTATGCATTTTTATTTATAGATCCCCTATGCCTGAAGGCCTCTGAGTGCCTAAAATAATATAGCTAGAACTATGCCTTAACAGAGAGGGAATATATGGCCCAATAAATTATCAAACCAGTGTTAGAATAAAATATTCCTGTACATTCTCTAGCCCATAACGTACAATAAATACGGACAAAAATAGTGTGTAGACCACATGACTCTTCCAAAGCAAAGTACACTTAATCTTAGGGCAAAAGCATCACAGAGAAAATATATGAAAACAAAAAAAGGTCCCACACGCTTACTAAACATACCAGAAATTGCCCATCTGCCACACGAGGAGGCTAGTAGTACAATATCCTTTCCAACCCTTCAGCAAGGCTTTGGGTCTCCCCTTGTACAGATGATCCCATCCATTTGCACACTCAAAATGAAGGCCGGAGTCTATTTAAACTCAGCCAAACATTGTTTTTTGTCTCTTGGTCTCTGGAAAACCAAGTTTGAACTGGTATATGCAAACCACCTCAGGGCATGGTACCTCTCTGGAGTTGTTTACAGTCTTTGGTCTGGTCTACACTACAGACCTATATCAGCATAGCTACGTCACTCAGGGACGTGAAAAATCTACCCCCTGAGCAATGTAATTATACTGAGCTAACCCTCCCTGTGGACAGCGCCATGTCGGTGGGAGAGCTTCTCCTGCCAACAAAGCTACTGCCTCCCAGGGAGGTGGATTAACGAGCGTCTTCATTAAAGCACTACAGCAGCACAGGTGCACCGATGCAGCATTTTAACTGTAGAAGTGCCCTTAGCAGCTCTTCTTAGTCTGTTTTGAGTTCCTGAAGGAGCTGTGGTAACCCTCCCCCATGGAGTAGAACACAATCATACATAAATCATTCATAAATTTAAAACAGCAGTCCCCAAAGATACTGCATGGGATTGCAGTGTCTATCACAAATGTCACAGGCAATAAGCTTCTCAGTATGGGGCTCTTGCCATATTTATTTATTTAAAACCTTTAAAGTGCCATGCACACTTCTGGCTTTATCCAAGTAATAAAATACTGCTGTATCACACATTCAGAGGTGTTCGTTCATAGTAAATTGCCATTCCAGATCTGGGCCCCAGAGTGTTCCCATAAATCACTTCCCACTGAATTTGTTAGGGAGCTGTTTTTTGGTGACATTATCATCCCTCTCAGCTATTAGATCTGACAGGCAGTTGGTTGTTGAGTCCAGCAGTAAACATAGGCATCTGTCTCCCACACGATTGGCAACCACAAAAGGAGTCACTTTCTTTCAGAGACACTTTGCACTGTGTTAGGTTTTAACATTGTGGCTAACCACAGAGATTTATACCAAGTTGTAGATAAACTGAAAGGAATGTAAAACAAGAGGGGTATGGAAAGAAATGCAAAAAAGGTTAAAAATAAGTTCACGGTAAATATTTCCTAGTTTACACAGACTAAAAACTAAGGAGCTATAACTGTAAATTAGTAAAATAAACCTAATATTTGCATCACCTTAAAATGCATGGATTACTTATGAACTCATAAACAAACAACCAGTTTGGCTGCAACGTTTGAGTGATCCTGCAGCACTGGAAATGAACTGATTGGATAAAGGGGAAAATATTAAATGCGGGGCAATAAATAGGGTGTCAAAAAGTATCTTTTCCTGTAATGGCAGTGTTGCTACTCTATTGCTCTTGCACCTCATCCTGTTCCTAGACCATCCGTTGGCTCAAAGGCACAGCAACTTATATGACAATCGAGGTTCGCTTTGCTTCATGCAGAATCTCTGTCACAAACCCCTGAGGCTCTCTCTCCACCTTAGCTACTCACTTGGAGGCCTCACTAGACTGGACCAATATGTGAACAACTCACATTGTTAATGCAAACATCTTTTTTCTTTTCTTTTTCCTTTTAAGAGTAAATCAGTTGTATGAGGTTTTGGTTTGTTTTTCTTTTAATCCTGTTCATACGGGTCTATTTCCTCTCTGTAGGAATTGAAAATTCTTGGCCTCCTTTTAGAGGGAGAAAGTTAATTTCCCAGAAAACACCAGGATTATTTACAGTACTTTTATTCTTATTTGACCTTGTTTATTAGGTGTGAATTGCACTTAAATGTGCCTGTCTTGTGTTGTCTGAGAGGAGTATACAAAAGGGCCCATTGTACACGGTAAAGGTGGAATGCTACTGCGCTAAAACGTATATAAAATCCCATTTCTATTCCAGTGTAGGCCTGATCCACACACAAGTTTTGCGTTGGTGTAACTATTTTGGTTAGGGTTTTGATTTTTTTTTTTCTGAAATGGTTGTACAGATACAACCTAAAGGGCTTTTCTACACTTAAATGTTATAGCGCTCTAACTTGCTGGCTCAGGGGTGTGAAAAATCCCCCCCTAAGCGCAGCAAGTCTGAGCGCGTTAAAGCGCTAGTGTGGACAGGCTCGTGGAGTGGATTACCAGGAGCGCTGGGAGAGCTCTCTCCCAGCGCTTGCGCGCGACCACACTCGCACTTCAAAGCGCTGCCATGGGAGCGTTCCCGTGGCAGCGCTTTGAAGTTTCAAGTGTAGCCATGCTCTTAGTGTGGATGGAGTTATACCAGTAGAAAGGTGCCTTGTAACAGTACAGTGTATTCCCCTTCCTGTACGAGCATAAAGCACCTTTATATCAGTATAACTGCAGCCATACTGGAGGGAGAGCTGGGGGTGGTGTACTGCTTAAACTTTACGCTCGTGTGTGTGTGTGTGTGTGTGTGTGTGTGTGTGTGTGTAACTCATAACTTGGGTTGGCACTACATTCTCTGCCCATCTTTGGAAAAATAAACTCCTTTAATTTTGGACACATTAGGAAGATCTGGTAATTAACTGAGATTTATGTGTAGCCAAAAGGAAGATGATAAAATATTTAGCATCAAAAAGATACAGTGTTTTAATAACACTTTGCATTTTTATTAGCTTTGTTTTTCAAAACGCTATACAAACGTGTACTCAGCAGTTTTCCCTATACTTCTGTGAGCCAGGTAAGTGACATTATCCCTTTCTCCCAGGTGGGGAGGATGAGATGGTGAAGCAACTGGAATAGAAGGTCCCACAGCAAGTCAGTGGTGGGGGGGTGGGGGGGGGGGAGGGGAGATTAAAGATCTTGAGTAACTTGCTTTTAGCATCTTCTTTAATGCACTTCCGTTGAGAAGTTAATAGGAAGTAAAATATGAATTCATTTTGTGTGTGTTTCTTTCCATAGAGCACAGATTCCCTTCAATCAACTATCCAGCCAGAAATGCAGATAGAACACGGAGCAATCCAGATCCAGTAAAGCAGAAATTGTGGAAGCTTCATAGATCCAGATGACCACAGTCAGAAGCTAAGGGTTGCTGCCCACGTACAACAGGAGAAAGGATGTGACCATCAGAATAACAGACATTTTCATTTACGTCTCCTGTAAATATCACAGTTCTGTTGGTCTGTTTGTTTTTACACACCATGGCTAGATCCTCACCTGGCGTAAATCAGGGTAGCTCTGACTTCAGTAGAACTACATCACTTTACACCAGCTGAGGAGTTGGCCCTCAATATACAGGTTTATCCCTTAGGTATTTAAGGAAAAATATTCCCTCCATGAGAAAAAAAAACACCTAATCAATCAAAACCTTAAAATCAAATTAATGTTTTATACCATCATTTCTTCTGTGAATCATACCACGGAATGTTCGTAGCTCTCTTATCAAACACATTGCTGCTTTGCAGTACATGCTTTATCAATATAGAAAATCAAGAGCTCAAATATTTTTCATTGTTTAAATGGCTTTTTTATTTGCTAAGGTGTTTATAACAAAAAAAGAAAATGTTTAAAAAAAAAACCACACTGCAAGTATTAGCCTTTTGCTGGTGATTTCTGTTCAGTGTAATGAAAAATTGTATTTGCAAAAGACTAACAATTTTGTTTGTATTGTTGCTTAACTACTTTTCTAAGGAAAAAATGCTATCAAATGCTGTAATTATGCATTTCTAAAGAAACAAATAAATGTGTATTTATGAACAGTGTAGTTTCCCTCTCCCCACAGCCCCCCATTGTATATCCTTAGGTGAGAACACATTTTACGTTGGTTATTTTTATAACACTATAGCTGTGAAATGTTTATAGATATCTGCTGTCTGTAGAGGCATAGTACCAAATTCAGAGGTGAGTCTAAGTAAAGTCTACAGGGAAGATGAGGTCTAGTCTTACTTTGGTCTCACCAAATAGGCGTGATGCTGTTATTAGCCAAATCCCAGTCTATGGATTTGCAGGGGCATTCCATCATGGGAAAAATTTGGTTTGTTCCAATGTGAACCTTTCTGAGCTTCAGAGTCTGCAAATTGCGTCTTACCCAGTACATTTATGAAGCCATTTCAAACCAAACTTTATATGGGTTCCTCAGAATTCTTCTCCCTGGAGCGACTCCCAATTCCTGCCTCCAGCCCTGTGAGGAATGTTGCACTTTGAGTGACAACACTGCATGTCACCTGTACTTTCTGTAAGCAATAAGTAAGTGGGTGTGGGTTAGACCTGTTTAGACAATTTGTTGTCAATAATTTAGGCTGGGATTAAGTAAGCTGGAGTTGGTCACCTGACTCCTTTAGTCAGTCCTCTTTGAAACCCCAGCCTTATTCTGTTCATTTTTGCTCTTTTCATTAACTACATAGTTCCTGGATAGGATACTGTTCTGCTGCTGCCACATATGCTTTATGCGATATGAGGGTTTCTTTCTCAGGAGATGTTGATCTAGTTATTTATTCCAATTACTTTATCTCTGTTGAGTCAGCTGAGTACTGCCCCTTAGATTAAATCATTTTGTACGATTTGTGATTCAGTAGTTCAGTAATGATGTCTAATTTTGTAGAATTCATGATCTTGAAATTACTGATCTTTCTCTGTAAGAGACTTTCCTACACCACCCTGGGTTCCGTTACAATCATGTGGGACTCTGGACTTACTCTGCTAAAAGCTTTCAAAAAATAGAGCAGGTCCACAGTTACCTCAAAGGTGACCTCTCTGCCTGCCCCACCCCTCCAGGAGTGAAATATTGGCCCCATTGAAGTCAATGGGAGTTTTGCCACTGATTTCAACACAGCCAGGATTTCACCCCAGATATGTTCATTTAGTAAGCTAATTTAAGGGGAAGAGATATTGTTTGCAGGACCATTATTGGCTTAGAGAACAGACCTGTTTGTGTGTTTCAGCCAATGAGAAAAGTATAGTTGTTTATTTTTTTAACTGAATAAGCTAGGTTCTTATTGACAGATAATATATATCTATTAAAATGTTAGTGAATGAGAAATAGCCACAAATTCTATTTGGCTTAACTTGGGAAAACATCCCTCCTGAGCTGTAGGCCTCAACACCCAAGATTTCTTGCAAATATTGTCCCTGGTAAGTATTAAGTTTACGATAATTCACACTTTTCATTAGGATATTTGCTGAGGCACAAGTACAATACAAATTACCAGCCAGAGTCTGTCAAAACTACATTTACAACAGGTTAAAGAATGTGGCTACTTGCCAGTTTCATTTTTTAATAGTGCTTCTCAAACTGGGTGATGTTTAAATAACTTTGCCTCCAAAGGGAAGCCTAAAAATACAGTGATCCCTGCATGTTTTAGAGTAGCTGTTTAATCATAGAATCATAGAACTGAAAGGGACCTCGAGAGGTCATCTAGTCCAGTCCCCTGCACTCAAGGCAGGACTAAGTATTATCTAGACCAGGGGTCGGCAACCTTTCAGGATGGTGTGTCGAGTCTTCATTTATTCACTCTAATTTAAGGTTTTGCGTGCCAGTAATACATTTTAATGTTTTTAGAAGGTCTCTTTCTGTAAGTCTTTAATATATGACTAAACTATTGTTGTATGTAAAGTAAATAAGGTTTTAAAAATGTTTAAGAAGCTTCACTTAAAATTAAATTAAAATGCAGAGACCCCTGGACCGGTGGCCAGGACCCAGGTAGTGTGAGTGCCACTGAAAATCAGGTCATGTGCTGCCTTTGGCACCCATGCCATAGGTTGCCTACCCCTGATCTAGACCATCCCTGACAGGTGTTTGTCCAACCTGCTCTTAAAAATCCCCAATGATGGAGATTCAATCACCTCCCTAGGCAATTTATTTCAATGCTTAACCACCTTGACAGTTAGGAAGTTTTTCCTAATGTCCAACCTAAACCTCCCTTGCTGCAATTTAGGCCCATTGTTTCTTGTCCTATCCTCAGAGATTAAGAAGAACAATTTTTCTCCCTCCTCCTTGTAACAGCCTTTTATGTACTTGAAAACTGTTATCATGTCCCCTCTCAGTCTTCTCTTCTCCGGACTAAACAAACCCAATTTTTTCAATCTTCCCTCATAGGGCATGTTTTCTAGACCTTTAATCATTTTTGTTGCTCTTCTTTGGACTTTTTCCCAATTTGTCCGCATCTTTCCTGAAATGTGACGCCCAGAACTGGACACAATACTCCAGTTGAGGCCTAATCAGCACGGAGTAGAGTGGAAGAATTACTTCTCGTGTCTTGCTTACTCATGCTAATTCATGCCAGAATGATGTTTGCTTTTTTTGCAACAGCGTTACACTGTTGACTCATATTTAGCTTGTGATCCACTATGACCCCCAGATCCATTTCCGCAGTACTCCTTCCTAGGCAGTCATTTCCCATTTTGTATGTGTGCAAGTGATTGTTCCTTCCTAAGTGAAGTACTTTGCATTTGTCCTTATTCAATGTCATCCTATTTATTTCAGGCCATTTCTCCAGTTTGTCCAGATTTTTTTGAATTTTAATCCTGTCTTCCAAAGCACTTGCAACCCCTCCCAGCTTAGTATCATCCGCAAACTTTATAAGTGTACTTATCTAAATAATTATCTAAATAATTGAAGAAGATATTGAACAGAACCAGACCCAGAACCGATCCCTGTGGGACCCCACTCATTATGCCCTTCCAGCATCACTGTGAACCACTGATAACTACTCTCTGGGAACGATTTTCCAACCAATTATGCACCCACCTTACAGTAGCTCCATCTAGGTTGTATTTCCCTAGTTTGTTTATGAGAAGGTCGTGCGAGACAGTATCAAAAACCTTACTAAAGTCAAGATATACCAGATCTGCTGGTTCCCCCCTATCCACAAGTCTTGTTACCCTGTCAAAGAAAGCTATCAGGTTGGTTTGACATGATTTGTTCTTGACAAATCCATGCTGACTGTTATTTATCACCTTATTATCTTCTAGGTGTTTGCCAATTGATTGCTTAATTGTTTGCTCCGTTATCTTTCTGGGTACAAAAGTTAAGCCGACTGGTCTGTAATTCCCCAGGTTGTCCTTATTTCCCTTTTTATAGATGGGGACTAGATTTGCCCTTTTCCAGTCTTCTGGAATCTCTCCCATCTTCCATGACTTTTCAAGGACAGAGTAGGCCCATTACTCAATGAGGGGGGAAAGACAATGTTTATAACGGAGTAAGACCAGAAGAAACTGGAGTTCTAGTCTTAGTCTTGTCAGTAACTCACTTTATGACCTATGGGATAAATAATGCCTGAATAGTGTTTTATTATTTAATAATATTTCGATGTGAAGCTTTCCAGGGCAGAGACCTTGGATGACATCTTAGCCCCTTTGAAGTCAATGGATTCTTTCCGTTGACATCAAAGGGGCCAGGATTTCACCGCTTCTATTTACACGTCTAAAATTCCTACCATACTGTTGGTGCTGTATCTACAATAATAATGAAAAATGCTTTGAGATCTTTGACCATTAGAGGCCTGATTCAAAACCCAGCTAAGTCAGAGTGTGTCTGTCCATTAACTAATAAGGGCTTCTATGGTCCTCACCCAGCTAAGTATTTAAGCATGTGAGTAATTCCATTGAAGTCAATGGAATTTGTCGTTAAAGTTAAGTGAGTCCTTTTCTGGATCACAGCCTTTTCCAATTCTAATATATCTTTTCTGAGAAGGGGTAACCAGAACTGCATATAGTAGTCAAGGTGTGGGCGTACAATGGATTTATAGAAGCGACAAAGGGTCCTGTGGCACCTTATAGACTAACAGAGGTATTGGAGCATAAGCTTTCGTGGGTCAATACCCACTTCTTCGGATCACGGAAGCTTATGCTTCAATACCTCTGTTAGTCTATAAGGTGCCACAGGACCCTTTGTCGCTTCTGCAGATCCAGACTAACACGGCTACCCCTCTGAATGGATTTATAGAGTAGCATTTTGATATTTTGTCTTATTTATCCCTTTGCTAATGGGTCCTAACATTCTGTTGCTTTTTTGACGGCTTTTGCACATTGAGCAGATGTTTTCAGAGAACTATCCACAGTCACTCCAAGATCTCTTTCTTGAGTGGTAACAGCTAATTTAAAATCCATCATTTTGTATGGATAGATGTGCATTACTTTACATTTACCAATACTGAATATCATCTGCCATTTTGTTACTCGGTGTTTATAACTCTTTGCAGTCCGCTTTGGACTTGAATAATGTATCCTCTGCAAACTTTGCCACCTCACTGTTTACCCCCTTTTCCAGATCGTTTATGAATATATTGAACAGCAACACAGATCCTTGGGGAACCTCACTATTTACTTCTTTCCATTGTGAAAACTGATAATTTATTCCTAACCTTCGTTTCCCATCACTGCTTGCTTTGCTTAAGGGTCTTTGGTGAGGGACCTTGTCAAAGGCTTTCTGAAAGTTTAAAGTACACTATATCCACTGGATCACCCTTGTCCACATGCTTATTGACATCTTCAAACAATTCTGATAGGTGAGGCATGATATCCCTTTCTGAAAGCCGTGTTGACTCTTCCCCAGCACATTGTTTTCATCTATGTATCTGATAAATCTGTTTTTTACTGTAGTTTCAACTAATTAGCCTGGTATTGAAGTTAGGCTTACTAGTATGTAATAGCCAAAGTAACAGGAAAGGTGAAGTAGCTGCATGTAAACGTCTTACGATAAGTCAAGAATTTATAGATGCTATTGGTTTCTAATGGTGCACTAGCTGAAAGTTGATTCAGAACTTAAGCTCGGGGATCAGAGCAGAGAATCCTCTCCTGGTATTCTGTAAGTCCTGAAGACAAAATGAAAACATCATACAATGCTTTAAAATATAATAAGTAAAAGGAAGTTTTAGGAATCCCGGGACTGAAGTGAGATCGATCTCCACATCCTAGGACTGCATTTGCTGAGGGACCGGAGCACCTCTGAAGACCTGCAACCTTCCTCTCCCCTGGAAGTCAATGACAGTTCAGACCTCTCAGCACTGGAAGCATCAAACCACAAATGTATTAAAGTTTGATGGACTGGAGCTCAAGTTTAAACTATCTAAAAAAAAAATCTCTTTTTTTGGTTTATCACAGTGTCACTTTGTGCTGCAAAAGTGGCAGCGGTAGAATAGACAAATGGCTCACTGCGTCTGCTGTAAACCAAACGACAGCTGAATTTGTTCCTTAGGTTTGGTTTTAGGCCCATTAATCTGGTTAGAATCCCTTTAAAGTAGGGAATGGGTACCAAACCCCTGGTAAATACTTGTTTCAATCAGGGAGTACCTGAAATGCATCTCTCTGCATCCTGCTCGTTGCATTGGTGACTATCTGCTTGACAGAGCTTCTTGTGAGCTTCACATTAGGAAGTGCAATGTGGCAACTAGCATTAAAAAAAAAATCCTCGCACAATCTGATTTTAGACAATTATTTCTTTGGCAATCTGTGTGCCTCTTGCATTTTTAAATGTCAGAAATAATAATGATCATATAGTTATAGAGCTCCCTTTGTCCAAATGGATCCTAAAGCCCATTACAAGCGCTGCTGATTTAGATCAGCTATCTGCAGTCAAATTCATTTATTTGGATGAGACTGGGGATGTGAAAGTCATTCAGATACTCTGGGGTTTGGGGTAAATTGAGGCCTTTTCTTTTTTGAATGTTTTGGTACAAGCTAAGGTAAGTGATCTCTCAACTAAACACAGTTTGACAGTACGTATACAAAATGCTTGACGCCCCACAAAAGCACAACTAATTAACAATGAATAACAATACATAAGACTTAGGTACAGCGGTAAAGAATCCTGCAACAAGTTGAAATTACAGGGAGAATTTAAGTGGTTGGAATGTAATTACCCATTTACAATTTGGCCAGAACACTGGGGTTAACACCCCTATTCTTTCAAAAAGTACCCTGGGATTTTCGATAATGTTTTCTTCCACAGCAAGATATATTTGGCTAGAAACGGACAAAAAAAAATTTGCTCTCAGCTGCAGCTTTACATGGGAAATCTTGATCAAGAGCAAATATTACATCTCCTTTGTTTTTTTAAACAAGATGTATTCCAGTTGTGAACATTTTCTCATGCTTGTTTTCTATGAAAAAGAAATAAATGCTTAAAAGAAACTGGCAAAGGAAAATGATTCTCCAGTATTGTTTAAACAAATTTGGTTTTTTGAGCTTAATACATAAAAGAATAAATAAAGAAAACATGTTTAAGGTTTTGCTTATTGTTACAGATACTACAGTATCCAGTACACTGGAAAAACCCCAGAACCTCATCTAGTTTTCAGGTAAACGATGCATGTTTTTAAGTGTTTTAAGAAACTGTGCAGCAGACTGGAGTGGGCTTGAATGACTATCCACTAAATAGCCTTCGGTGGAATATTTTCTTTCAAATTTTTCATTCAATTTTTAAACACAACAAAAATTTTTAAATACTCTGGTTGTGAAACAGATCAACAAAAGCCAGGAAATTCTGAGTTAAACCTGACACCTCTGCACCATTATCCATGGTGTAAGCTAACTAAGGAGAAATTATTCACCTTCACTTTGTGGGTCACAGTCTGAACATCTATGGTATTTAATTTTGAAAACAAAATCACTGCTTACCTCCTGGCTCCCCACTTTTTAAAGCTAAGCTTCCTCTGTGAGTCCCATTTGTATTTAGGATTCATTGGCCTTTTTGCTTCCCAGATTACCCTATGCATCATAACATAGAACCTGGAATTGGAGCAGGGGACTGGAAATCAGAGGGACTTTCCCATTTGTCACTTCCAAAGGGGGGGAAAAATCTTTCCTGAATTTATGTCTAAAAATAATCTCATTTTAAACTGTGAACTAGATATAAAATTTGCTGCAGGCTTCCTGAAGAAGCGAGGCGAAGTTGTGGAGCTGGCCAGCACCAGCCCAGTGGATGTGTGCAATATGAATTTGAACCATCATTTTTTTCAACATACACATAAGCTGCCTAGATGTCTCTGTTGCCTGAAGTTAGCCATGCCTCTCCCTTTAGAACTTTGGATTCAATTTCTAGCTGAAAAATGCTGCTTTCCCCCCCTCCTTGGCTGGATATTTCTCCCTCTTTCTCAGTAATATTTCTTTTTGAATCCAGTGAAAAAATAGAACTGTTGTCACTGCATTGATCCTACCAGAGAAGTTAGGTCAACTACTTTAAATTAAAAAAAAAAAATCATAAACCCATGGGCTGCTGGTGCCAAATAGCTTTTAACAGAGAAAACAGCTGTAGGCTTTACCTTGTGCATGGAGAGCGCGCTCTCTTGCTGCTTAGCTTATTTAACAGCCAGGATAAATGTCACAGCTCGAACATGTGTGTGAGCCATTAATTATTAATATAGCCAGTTTTGTATTTTCCCATAGCCACCTACTGCAGCAAAATTAAACCTTCAGAGCATCCCTGTTGACAATGAGATGCTGGTAAACAGTACATCGCCTTGCACAGAGAAGGCGGCTTATCTCTCTATCTAGGTTCCTAGATGGCAACCAAAATCATGATCACGGGGATGGTCTTTCTTTCCCACAACCCCCATTTCCACCCTTGCACCTCCCCATCCACTCAACTGTCTTTCTACTCCTAGCTGAGGATCACTTTCTTAACAGCAACATACAATAGTCTTAATCAGAGAGCCTGGATGATCCTGGTGCAGAGCCGTATGGTTTTGTCTCCCCTGCCCATCCCCCTAACAGTTTTGAAATTGCTTGCTCTCCATCTGGTCATGAGTGTCTGACTTGCATAACTGCTGTTATTTAACAGCAATTTTATTTTTCAATAATGTCACTTTAAATATGCAAATGTCTCTATTCCAGCCACCCTAATCCTGCTCCGATTGGCTCTGAGTATTCAAGTTTCTCCCTCTCTTTTGGCAGTGACTCAGTCGAGTGAGTGTGTACAACACCTTATAAATATGAGCGGTCTTTGTGCTATAGATATGCACCTGACTAGCAAAGTTTGTTCTGGAATCTCATTTTCCCCAGGATTTGGAGCCCCTTTGAATCTTTCCTGCATTAATCAGTGTATATTGCGCCACTAGCCTTTAAGGCCAGAGAAGATAAACTGAGAGGCCAGTTACCCTGTTCCACGTCCAGGGAAGCAAATGTAGCAATAATTGGGACAGAGGAAGATGGTCCCAGTGAGCAGTTAGTGTCTGGGTCCTTTACAGATCTGATAGCAGGAGTGTCAGTAGAGTGGTTGGGACAAGGGTCCCCTCTCTCCCAGCCAGCACAGACAGGTGTTAGTAGTTATTAGAACCAGCTGGGGAAGTTCAAGAGACTGATTAATTGACCAGGTGGGTGACTCAAAAGGAAGCTCCAAGCTCAGTCAAGGAGCTGCCAGGAGGCTGTTGAGGGAAAAGATCAGCCTGGACACATGCCCAAGAAGGAGGGCTGTGTAACCCCCAGCATCCAAGGGGAGAGGTCACAGGCCCGGGGATGGCCAGGTCCCAAGAAGGAGGACTGTAAAACCATGAATGTAACAGGGGAGCTCTTGTGGGAGAGCTGAATGAATTAGACCCCAAGAGGGAGGGAATAGTGTTTTAACGGCGCTGGGTATAAAGTGAGGGGTTTGCTTTGTTTTTTTTTAACTTCAGAGGGGAATCGAGGCAGGGTGCTTGCAGGACCATGCCGGGCCACAAGGGAGCACCCTGGGACAGCACCTGTCTATGCAACGTGTAGTGATCAAGTCCCCAAACACAGGGATAAGTACAGGGTAAGACTCAGAGGCGACTTGATTTAGAGTGTAGAAGTATCTTTTCAGGGAGATAATACTGGTGCTGAAGGGCTCTTTAATCTAGCAGAGAAAGGCAGAACAAGAGTGAATGGCAGGAAGCTAAAATCAGACCAGTTCAAATTAGAAATTGGGGGGTGAAGGGAGGGAGGGATTCTTCATCTCCTGACATTTCAAACCAAGACTGAATGCCTTTCTGGAGATCTGCTGTAGCCAGACACAAATTGTGCTTTAGTCAAACACAAGTTCTTGGGCTTGATACAGGGGCAAGGGGGTGAAAAGTAATGGCCTGTGAGATACATGAGGCCAGGCTAGATGATCTAATGGTCTTTTCTGGCTTTAAACTCTGTGAGTCTATGAATTTACAGCCCTAGGGATGCTCAGCTCCACTTGTGTGCCGCTCAGACGGTTCAGCTCGGGTAGGTTTTGCAGGACGCTTACCCCTAATTTAGGAGATGGGCCTGGAACCTCATGTCTTGGGAGATGCAGCTCTAGGCTGAGCAAACATGAGATACTGTCCTGTAGGGACCTGTAATGCGGTAGTGGCCCTTTAAGGCCAGAGGCGGTAGTTACTCTGTTCCATCTGTCAAGGGAAAGCAGAGGAAGGCCTTGACTCAGTCATTTGGAGAAAGGAAGTTGGTTCCTGGGAATAGTCTGCATCTGGGAGAACACAGGTGCAGGAAAACCCAGACCACTGTTCCTTTAAGGGCCTGGGCCCAGGAGACTTGGAGAATGGGCAGGGCAGGGCTCCTCTCTCTCCCAGCTGCCCCAGACAGGGGTTGGGGGGTAATTAGACCCACCTGGGAAGGGTCAAGTGGTCAGGTGACTGGGGGGTGGGTTACTCAAAAGAAGGCTCCAAGCCCCATCAGAGAGAATGAGCTATTAAAGCCAGGGTGGGGGAGGAAATCAACCAGGATATAGCTCCAGGCCAGTGACCCCGTAAACTGGAAGGGCGAGTTATAGGCCAGGGAGGCCAGAACTTAAAGCCACCGTCCCTAGAAGGACTGTGCAAATCTCGATGTGTAAGGAGAGAAGAGTAAGCTGGGGAGCAGAGGTGCCGACTTACTCAGATCCCGGGGGGGTGCTCAACCCCTGCTCTGCCCCAGGGCCCAGCCCCACTCCACCCCTTCCTCCAAGCCCCCTCTGCGACCCCCACCCTGCCTCTTCCTGCCCCCACTCTTCCCCCTGCCTCCTGCGTACCGCTGAACAGCTGATCCAAGGCAGGCAGGAGGTGCTGGGAGGGAGGGGGAGGCGCTGATCTGTGGGGTGGCCCGTGGGTGCAGAGCACCCACTATTTTTTTCCATGAGTGCTCCAGCCCCAGAGCACCCATGGAGTCAGTGACTAGGCTGGGGAGGCCGGTACTTAAAGGGCAGAGTCCCTAAGAGGAGGGCTGTGAAACCCTGAACTTTGGGGGTGGGAATGGGGGCTCTTTTGGGAGCTGGATGGTGCTTAATAAATGAGATCCCCGGAGAGGGGGAATAATCACTTTAAAGACTTTTTGCTGGGAGCAAATTATTTCTGGGACCTTGGCGAGAAACTGAGGCAAGAGGCCTCCAGGGCCACTCCAGGCCACAAGCAGGCTGGGATTGCAGCCCATCCCTTTCACCCTCTTACGCCTTGCATACTGTGATGGGGTGTGCAAGCACCACACTGGGTTTGTGAGCTGCTGCGGGCTCCATCAGCTCCACCCTGCTGTACCTGTCCTAGGTGTCAGGCTTAGAGAGGGCGGGATTAAAAGGGGGGAGCCCTGCTCACTTGGGAGCTGAGTGAGGGGGATGGCAGACTTCCAGCTCTCGCTCTGAGAGAGAGGCCTAGCTGGGGCCGGGAACTGCGTGAGAGACGCTGGCTGCCAGACCTCCCCCAGGGGAAGGTGGGCCTGGGTAGCGCTGCTGCAGGCAGTGCCCTGCCTGAAGGGGGCAACAGCCGAATAAACACCTTTCCTCTTATGCACCCGGCCGCAGGACGCAGCAGGGGTCGGCCATGAGCCCAGGCCCGATCCTGTCACAAGCGCTCGCTGCCTTTCGCCTGCCTGCCAGGCAAGGAGAGGCACTCGGCATGCAGATAAAACCAGGCTTTTCTCCATAGGCCCTCCGGATTTGTGGCTTGGCAGCTCTCACTTCCCGAGGACTTCCCGGCTTGTCTCGAGTCCCTGTGGGGGGTATGGAGCCATCCTGGAGGGCTCAGGTCAGTCATCACTCTAGCACATCGGGTGGCTTTTCAGACTGGTTTACGGCGGCCCCTGCAGGCAGGTGTGGGGGGAGCACGTTCTTTAGGCCCATTTGCTGGGACTCTCCCCAGCTGCTCTGGAAGATCTTGGAAGACATCCTTCCTAGGAACTAGCATGTAGGGAACCACCCGTTTAGGCGTCGGGCCAGAGACACCTGCGTAGGCTCCTGGCTCGGCTTGCTTTGTGGCCAGCTCAGCCGCAGTGTGGCGGGAAGGAGCGGAAGGATGCCTAGGCTGCTTCCCTCAGCACGTTCAGTTAGTACCTGTCGAAGTGCTGAACACTGCTCACTCCTGTGTCTATCCCCTGCCGGGCTCATGCCTGGGCGGCAGCAGGGCAAATTTCCCCAGCTCGCCCCCTGTTAATGCTTCTCCTCCATCACTGGGGTTGGGTAGGGAGCGGTTCGATCTCCATGTCCCATTCAGTCCATTGCCTTGACTCCAAGCCTGTCCTGGAGAACGGCAGCGAGGGCTGGTGGGGGTGATCTGACAGGTCTCCTTGGGGGGAGGCTGAGAGGTTACAGGCATATAGTGGAAGCTCTAGCATTCAGGTTTTTCCTGTAAGGGCAAAATTCACCCCAGATGCGCTGGGCATGGACAAGTCCCTCCAGTGGGACTGCAGAGGGGGTCTCTACGCATTGTGTGTTTCGGAAGGGTCTTCTCCCCAGCTCTTAACAGGCTGTTGCAGACGGGGCCAGTGCAGGCCAGCCTGGGTTGTGGGGTTGCCACTAACGGACCCTTTGGTGCCAAACCTAGACGCTGGCAGGCTGGCGACAGCAGCAGCTATCCCTTCCCATCCCAGGAAGCATCAGATTGGGGGCTGTGTGGTTCTTAATGGACTAGGGCTGTGTGGGACCGGGGTGAATTTCATCATCAGTGTAAACAGTGAGTGTGATAGGTTCCAGTTCACAGCTGATAGTTTGTGGTGGTCTAGCATGGGAGGAGGGGGTTGGTACGGGTTAATAACAAATAAAACTCAAGACAGAAACAAGCAATAAAAAAAAAAGTTCCTTGACATCTGTGATTCTCAATGAACAAAAATCCCCGAAGATCAGAGATTAAAAAGAGTTTTCTTGAAGCCCAGAGTTAGCAAACGTAGCATCTATGATCTTCCTTTCCCCGAGAATTCAGCCTTCCTGCTTCCTCTCCTTGCAGTCTCTGTACCCAAGAGTTTTCTGTGGGTGTTCACTGGACACTGCCAGCAGGAGGAGGGGTAAGGGAGTGGGAAGGGGGTGGAGAGGGAATCCCAGCTTGGAACTTGAGACTTTCCAGCTGAGAAGGAAAGATTCAGAGATGCAGACGTAATCATACAACACTGCAATCAACTCCTGTGTCAAAAGAAGTCAGGAAAAGCACATAAATAACTCCACAGCCACATTTAATATAGTGCAGGACATATATCAATAATGCCACCACTTCCTCCAGGGTAAGTATAGAAAAGCTTCATGTCAAAAACGCTTGCAAATGGTTTGAATACTGTGAACTGGGTCTGTGTGGACTTCAGAAATTGAGGTAGCTTTAAATTCAAGCTTTTCTGGTACCAGCTCAAATAGAAACTCTCTAGCTTAATGCAAGTTTCAGGCTTGCTTGCAAATAATCTCCAGAACTAAACTCTGATGTGGAAGTAAGACAAAGTGTAATAATCTGCATTGTTTCCTGCCGTAAATTTAAAACTCCAAATGGAGTGCCAAGAAATTGAAAAGCACCCTCATTTAGTAGGAATGCAAATCTGTCTGATCTTTTATCTGCAAATGTAAGAGCACTTCTTCCTTAATGAATTTACTCCTCGCTGCAGTCAGTTGGATTGGCTCTGGGTACCTTCCTGCTTCAGTGTAATGAGCAGCACAGCCTCAGGTAATCCACGTGTTAGACTGGTCTCTCCTGAAGCTGACACTTAAGGCTCTCAAGTGTCCTCCGTAAGTCTGGCGTAAGCAATACATTTTGCTCTGCTGCATGTGTAATGTACGATAGCTTCTGTGATCACTGAGGCGGATTTGCGGTCTGAATGATCCATAGGGGGTTTGTTGATGTAGGCAGAATAAAATGGCTGGAAGGAGAGGAGGGATGATTCGAACTAGATTCTCAGCAGGACACTCTCTCCTTTAGTTGGATGATGATGTTAGGCACAGTGACTTATTGCGTTCTGATTAATACCAGTCTTTAGAGAAAAAACAACAAGGAATCCTCGTGGCACCTTGGAGACTAAAAAATGTATTTGGGCATAAGCGTTCGTGGGCTAGAACCCACTTCATCAGATGCATGGAGTGGAAAATACAGGTATAAATACATGGAAAGGATGGGAGTTGCCTTACCAAGTGTGAGGTCAGTCTAATGAGACAATTCACTGAACAGCAGTGAATGGCTTTTGGTCAGTATGCTTCAGTTCAGAAACAGTTCCATGCTGAGGTATTTATGTGTGTGTGTTTTTGTGACATGCCTGTTTTCCATTATTGAACTGGGAGACAAACGAAGATGACTGTCATATTTTCCTAATATAAATGTCTCTCTCTCTCAAACCTCCTTGAAAACCATTACTTTCAGCAGTGTGTCCTGGAGATCCAGCTGTCAAAAAGCCACTTGCTTGGAGGTGGGTTTGCAAGCCCAGTGTTTCCCTGGATCAGGTCCTCACTGAAGGAAAGGATGGATGCCCCAATGGAAACATGGAAGGGGGGAAGGGTTGGAAAAGAAGGCTGCACAATGTGGGAGGGGAAGAGAGAGGCTCTGGTGTTGAGTCTCAGATGATGTAACTCAGGTGGCGGATGGGGATTTTCCGCCCATTTCCAATCCCAAATCATCCCTCTTGTCCTTCTGTTTCCTGCACTGATTGTTCTTGGCTATAAATGCTTGTCAGTTGCAGCTGTCTGGATCTAGGCTTGTTATTGATGTGAAGCAGCAATTTGTTACACCTTAGGACTAGCGCCCAGGGATCCTGAATTAGCCTGGGGTCTGCGCTCATTAATGAAACCAACATTTAGCCCAGGTTGTGGGTCTGAAACCTTGAGCTGGTTTGGCCTAGGTTTACCTACCCCCCCCCAGACTCCTCCTCTTCCACAGTAGCAGACTACTGCCCCCTTATCAATGAAGTCTTCCACAGCTCTGTATCCAACGTGCCCATCACCGTGGTGTCTGGGCACTAATATTCTGCAGGGCCTTGGCCTGCAACCCTATTGTCTTCCCACTCTGGTATGCTCTCCTCTCTAGGGATTTTCTGTGGCTGCTCCCCTCTATGATGAGTCTTCTGGGGGGCTCTCTGGTGTGACCATCCCCATCCCCCTGATCCAGGGAAAGTCTTAAAGTGGCAGGAAGCACCTGGTCCCTTTACCTCAGCAGCGACAGGAGTAGCGGTATGCAGCTTCCTGTACTGAGCCAGGCCCAGAGACCCTCCGAGGTTCCGTGCAGCATTGCTGGGAAAACTCAGACCTACCCTAGCTACACATCTGGAGCTCTGCGCTGTAGCTGGGGAATCCCTTGGCTGGTGAGATGTTGCTGGGGAAAGCCTTGCCTTGTGCTTAATGAAGCGTCTCTGTACCAGGCCCAGTTCAGGAGTCTGATCGCAGAATTGACATTTCCTGGATGTTGTCCTGGTTCCAGGGAAGAGTTACCCCTCCAGGCAGCAGCCCTCCATCCCCAAGGATTTTCCATAGGGGGAAAAGCCCAGATGGCACCCACTGAAACTCACCCATTGGGCTAGGTGCTGCACGATGCAGGGAGAGACAGTCCCTGCCCTGAATAATTTATAATCTAAATAGACAAGACAAAGGGAATATTACCCCCATTTTACAGATGGGGAGCTGAGGCAAGGAGCGATTAAGTGATTTACACTAGGGAGTCTGGTGGAGCCAAGAATTGAACCCAGGTCTCCTGAGACCCAGACTGGTGCCTTAATCACAATCCCTTCCTTTCTCTCGTTTCAGCGTCAGAATTACAAACGGAGAAGCCCCGTTAGGAAAAAGCGGGACACATGGAGGAGCCCTGCCCTCCATCCTCCTGAGCATGCAGGATTGTTCCCCGCAAGGCCCTCAGTACATGTTGATAGTGGTTTTGATTGGATTAGTTTTAAATGTTCCCAGGATTGAGTCTTCTACTACTGTTGTAGCCTAGTTGAGCTCAGTTTCAGGAAATCCAGCTGAAATTCCCTTTCTCAGCTTCATCCCGTGATCCCTAGCTATACCACCTGAAATCCATCATAATCCATCATGCCGGAGTTTACTGGTGCCATGATTTTTCATTTAAACCAATTGCTGAACGAACTTACTTAAATGGACAAGTGCAGTGGGTTGGGACTCAGGAGACATGGCTTCTATTCTGGGGTCTTCCACTGGCCTGCTGGGTGACTTTGGGCAAGTCACATCACCACTCCGTGCCTCAGTTTCCCCCTATGTAAAATGAAGATAATGGTTCTTATTCTTTTTTGTAAAGTACTTTGAGATCTACACTGAAAAACGTTCTAAGATCTAGGTCAGGGATCAGTAACCTTTGGCACGTGGCCCACCAGGGTAAGCCCCCGGCCGGGCCAGTTTATTTACTTGCCACGTCCGGCAAGATCTAATTTGGATATTGATAGAGACTGGAAATAAGACGTAAATTTTTAACGGTGTAAGTAACTAACCATTGTAACAACTTACCAAGGGTCATGGTGGATTCTCCGTCGCTGTCCATTTTCAAATCAAGATGGGATGGTTTTCTAAAAGCTTGGCTCTAGGAATTATTTTGGGCCTGTGTTATACAGAAGGTCACAAAGGTCCCCTCTGGCTTTGGAATCTATGAATATGGTGATACCTCCATGATCTCTTCACAACATGAAATGTTTGATGGGTTTGGGCACCAAAGCCGCAGGAATTGGGTTAAATTTTTTTGTCAACTGTCCACTCTGTTCAACACCTTTTCCCAGTGGCCTGTTTCTCTCCTGTGATTGGTTTTAATTAACGTCCTCTTCCCCATGATGTGAATGGTCTTGGTCAAATTGCTGCCGTCAAATTGCTTCCATTGGCCATTTGTATGGAGTAATAGGGAGAATTTGTTCCAGTGTGGCTGGCTGGGTCATGCCTGCGTGAGTTTTCATTTGCGTGGCATGGTTTCTTGCAGCTGATTCTCTAGTCCTAAATTCTCCTACCAGTGTATGTGATAGTGCAGAACGCTGTAGGATTTGATTATTTCTATAGCACCTTAGAGATGTGAAATGCTACAGAAGAGCTATGGACTATGCTAGCATTTATCACCTGATTCTGTGCAGGTCAGAACCCTGTAATCTTATTCAGGTCCGACGACATAACGATGATGGGGGGAAAATCCCTACAAATATTAGTTTTGCTTTTAAAATGAATTTACTTCCATTGCACTAATGCCTCTCTTTCGCTGCCAGACTGTGATTCAGTGTGACCAAGCCCGGTGGTCGCCTAGGGTGCCAGGATTTGGGGGGAGGCATATCAGGTCCCTTGGCGGCCGCTGGCGGGAGAGGCTGCCAGCAAAGTGCCGCTGAGAACCCTGGTGGCCGAAGAAGCTGCCGCCAAGGATTCCGGCGGCACTTCGGCGGCAGCTTCTTCGGCCACCGGGGTCCTCGGTGGCAGCCTCTCCCGCCGCTGCCTAGGGCGGCAAAAAAGCTGGCGCCGCCCCTGAGTGTGACCCGAAAGTAAGAACAGATCCACCTCCAGTGTTTTGAATTTCAGAGTCCCTGCATCTCGGGTCACTGAATGTTTAAAGACAATTCAGGAACTAACAAAGCCTGCTGCACCTTTCTGCTTTTCGTAGAGGTTTCCCCACAGGAATTTAATCCAGACATCATGCACAGAAATATTCAAAGGCTACTTAGACCTATGTACAGGAGAGTAAAATTAGCACTTTCCCTTCAAAGATCCAATACCATGTTCAAGCCAAAACACACCCACTATCTGTAGATAGTATAGAATATGCACGTGTTACATTACATGCATGAAAAACTCTTACGATCTGCTTTCCTCACCTGTCTGTTTACCTGAGCAGTGTTTGACCTTGAAGCTCTTCACCCTGAGAACAGCCAGTTGGGAAATACCCTACAGAATTTAATACAAATCTGTCCACTTTGGTTTTTTAACCCTCTTAGCCCAGGGCTACACTAGGGAAGGGGGGTCGATCTACGATACGCAGCTTCAGCTACGTGAATAACGTAGCTGAAGTCGGCGTATCGTAATCGACTTACCTGGCCATGAGGACGGCGGCGAGTCGATCGCTGCAGCTCCCCCGTCGACTCCGCTTCCGCCGCTCGATGACGTGGATTTCCGGAGCCGACGGGGAGCGCGATCGGGGATCGATTAATCGCGTCTTAACGAGACGCGAAAAATCGATCCCCGATAGATCGATTGCTACCCGCCGATCCGGCGGGTAGTGAAGACAAGCCCTTAGTATTGAATAGAGAATCCTTGCTGCCCAGTTCTATAGGATGGTCCCTATACAGAGGATCTCATCCTCTATTAATTTCTATAGAACCCTTCTAAGTTTCTATAGATCCCTGTTAAATTCCGTCGGTTTCATTCATAATTGTGTGCTGCCTTAGTGTTGGTGGGGCATTAACGAATGAAACAGGGTAGCAGAGTAGGCTCACTAGAAACATTTCTGTTGTAGAAAGTTTCTGTGCACAATCACTGGTTGTGGTGATAAAGGAAGTGATGGCTTCTCAACAGGTGTGGCATTAAGGATAGAAGTCCAAGGAGTAAAGGCTGGGGGCAGGGAGACAGAATTGAAGGGGGCTCAAATGCAGAGACACTGATTAAGAGTCCCTGAAGTCTCTTCGCTTAAGGGCTCAATCTTGCAAGGCACAGATCACCTCTAGGGAGGGGTTGATTTATTCTCACCTTTCGTTGATCTCAAATGAATTTGTGGATGCTCAGCAGCTCCCAGGAGAAACTCCCCATCCTATGAAGGCCCAGTAGGCATTTGTCAGCTTTGCCCACCCATAAATACCCGTCTGGTTCATGATGAATTAGAGAGGAAAAATTCATTCTATAACCATTGCCTCACCAGTTCGTGTTACCATATCTTATCCAGGGTGTTCCACTTCTAAGCAAAGCGGGTTGAAAAATGTGAATAAATTTTTTTGCAGAAGATCTGGATATAACTTTCACTCTGCAGTTTTCAAAAGGGAATGCATTTTTGGTTTTTTTTAAATGCTGAGTTTTTCAAACAAATTCTCTCCCAGTGTTTTGGGGTTTGTTTTCTTTTTTTGCCTTTTGGTGTTTTCCCTTTCACCCCATTTTGCCACTGAAAAAAGGGGGAAAGTAAAATAGGGGGAAAATCAAAAATCACTCATAGCCCACAATATTTTAAGATGAGGGTTTTTTGTATTTGTCTTTTTTTTAGGCCTTTGGGATTGCAATGTCATGTGAAATCACTTTTTTGAAAATAAGTATAATCTGCAACCTAACTTTCACACCAATAGCCTAAAGTATTTAATGAACATGGTTGTCAGATAAATGTCTTTCTTTCTTTCTTTCTTTCTTTCTTTTTTTCGCTATCAGAAAAACTTCCAATGCCAAATGAAAGAGAAGCAAGTTTTTTCATTTCTTGCTAGATACACAGTTAATGGCATACTCTCTAATTGGGAACATTTAGATCAGTTGGCTTTACCTTAAGTAAACGCTGACTGGAGTAAAAACACCCTTATAGTTGGGACAAGTATAGTTGTGATTCCTTCTTCTAATGAAGCTACTGTGGGTTCTGCCACTGGGAGTTTGGTAATTAATTACCTTTTCTGTTTGAATGTTTGAATGGGTTGGGATTTATTTGTAGAGTTTCTTCACAGCACTTGACTTTTCTTTCAGAGGACACTGGCAAATAATTTTAGGCCCCAGTAATTAAAACACTTTCTAAAAAGGGATGCAAATAGAAAGCGGCGATTAATCTTAACTAATGTAAATGAAGGGTTGCGGAATGCAATCTGCTGCAACGCTGGAAGACCCGATGCCTTCGGCATCGTCCTACTCAGGCCAGGTCTACACCACAAACTTACATCAGAATAACTACATCACTTAGGGGTGTGAAGAATCCATACCCGAGTGACACAGTTATACTGACCTAACCCCTGGTGTAGGTAGTGCTGTGTTGACAGGAGGACTTCTCATCGTGCCCCTTTCTGATGCCCCCAGCTCAAAAAGGATGATGATAAATTGGCAAGGGTTCAGAGAAGAGTCATGAGAATGATTAGAGGATTAGAAAACCTGCCTTAGAGTGGTAGACTCAAAGTTCTCCATCAATTTAGCTTAACAAAGAGAGTGACTTGACTATAGTCTATAAGTATCTATATGGGGAACAAATATTTAATAACGGGCTCTTCAATCTAGCAGACAAGGGTATAACATGATCCAGTGGCAGGAAGTGCTAGACAAATTGAGACTAGAAATAAAGCATACATTTTTAACACTGAGAGTAATTAACCACTGGAACAATTTACTAAGGGTCGTTGTGGATTCTCCATCATGGGCAATTTTCAAATCAAGACTGAATATTTTTCTAAACAATCTGCTCTGGGAATTATTGTGGGGCAGTTCTCTGGCGTGTGTTCTACAGGAGGTCAGACTAGATGATCACAATGGTCCCTTCCGGCCTTAGATTCTATGAATCAAAGGAACCTAAGCACCTAGCCCTAGCCTAGAAAAAACAAGGAGATGATGTCAGGGTCGCCTTTATATCCAGAAGCCCAGGGGCTAGACCATTCACCCAGGATGCAGAAGACATGGATTCAAATCCCGTTAGCCTGATTCAGAGGAGGGCTTGAATTCCGGTCTCCTGCATCCGTGGTGAGTGCTCTAACCACTGGGTTACAGAGTCATTCTCGCTTCTTCTCCGGCCCAGTGAATGTTTCATTTTTTTCATACGAAGTGGAGTGGCGTCAACAGGGGATATTGAACCCCACGCCAGAATCCCCAGTAGCACGGTGGTCAGGTCACTCACCGGGGAGGTGGGAGCCTGGGTCTCTGGCGCATGGTTGTGCAATTCTGGTTCTGCACAGCAGACGGCAGTGTTGCACACAAACACTAGCCAGCTCACTGCCATGTAATAGGTGTGAGAGAAGAGAAGAGTAAGGGGACTTGGTAGATGACACACCCTGTGTGTTTCCCTCGGGGGTTTGAAATACAGGTGCAGAGTGGCATCACCAGGAGTCTACCGTCAGCCAGTCAAATGATGGCACTGGACAGGCAGTGATCCTTTGTATCTGATTTATCTCTAGTCTTGCTTGCAGCCTAGAGTCTCTTCCCTGGGTGGCAGGAGGAGAGCTGGAGACCTTGGCTTTTTCTGAGGGCCACGTTTAAAGCTGTGTCGCAGGAAATGCGTGGAGAGCAGCTGCTTGTCCTAGACTCGTTGCCTGCAGGTCTTAGCAGGCCCACTTGAACAATAAGCAATGGCTTTTAAGCCATCCCTCCCAGCTGGTTACGTCTCTGTGGTCTGCTGTGGTGGTGAAGTGTTGCTTTTGAATGGCGCCCTTGCTCGGGGAGGGCTGTGGTGGGGGTTAGTACGCTGGCTTTCCTTCTCTGGAGACCTAGGTTTGATGTTGGCCTCCGCCACAGTGTGTGTGTGATCAGTGCCCTCAGCCTCAGCCCTCGAGGGGGTTGATCCATGTGACATGGGCGGTGAAGTCAAAAGCGGCCCACGATTGAGGTGGCAGGGATGGGTGTGACAGGTCAGCTGTACAGTGCCCTGCGGGAGCTTTGTGCCGGGACTGGAAGGGGATGGATTAGACTGGCGGGTACCGGCGGAGCCGTGTCAGAGGCCCACGGCTGGAACAGCAGAGTGCTATGGGTCAGGCTTTGGAGGTGCATTCGCTGAGCGGCGGATGGGGCCCAGGACTAGCAGTGGGGACTGTGTATCCGGATAGAGATGCACCGACACAGCTTTTGGGGCTATGTTGGTAAAAGCTATTGGGTCCGGATCAGCTATTGGTACAGATCAACAATTGGGCCTTGTCCACGCTGGGATTCCAATCATGACCACAGCTGCATTGGTGCAAACCCCCTGATATAGACGTGGCAGATGCATGTAGAGAGCTCTGTGTTACCGTCTGCCTGCCCTGTGCCTGGGTGAGGACAGCACCATCCGTTCCTTATTTACAGACCTCCCAGGGCTAACTGCATTCACCCAGATCCTTAAACAAGAGCAGTGGGCGAGATCGGGAGTTGCTCTGGATTCACCTCAGTTTGATGATGCCAGAATCTGGTTGGGAGTTTCTTGGTTAGGCAGCCATTTCTTCTGCTCTGAGCTGCCTCCCCCATTACCGGTATTTCCAAAGGCTGGCCGGCTCTCTCCCTTGTGGCAGAGGTTTTCTTGCAGACACACATTAGCACGAAGCAGAGGATGATGAATTCGTTTCTACATACGAATTTTTTTTGTTTCAGTTGACACAGCGGCGTCCGCGCCTTCCAACGGGGCTTATTAGCTGGCTGTGGGATTTAAATGAACATGACTTTGAAATGCACGGTTAATCAGAGACAGCTGTTACCAACAGCACCAATGGCCTCACCTCTTTAGCATCAGATTAAAAATCATTAATAATAATCAGGGGGAAGCCATGGAGGAAGCCGGCAAATTTCCGCCTTGCCAAACGCTTGCCCCAGCTGATCTTGAAGGCTTGTGGGGGACGGTGGATACGAGTGAGCAATCCCCAGTGCTGGGGCTTGTGAGTTGCAGCCAGGAGCGGGTTTGACTGAGCACACGTGGATCTCGCATTCTTCGAGCACTAAAAAAAAAAGAGCGTGAAATGAACAATCTTTGGAAAATGCAAACAGGGCTGGAAGTGCAGAGCTAAGCGCTTGGCTTTGGGTTCTTTTTCCCTCCTTGCAGAGTGATCTGGATTTAAACAGCACAACTGGCAAGTGAGCAAATGCTCTCCCTCTCTTTCAATTCCCTCTGGTTTTTATATTAACCTCCCTCAACTTGTCCAAGTTTGTGAGCAGAACAAAAGCTTTTTCCGTTTAAAGTTATGTGCTCATTTCCAAATACTCTCTGGGGTCCCTCTACAGACGCCCTTGCTCCGCACACGACATCTCTCACCCGCAGGCTTAAATGGGAACTCCATGCACCAAGCGAGGGAAGCATGTGGTGCAGTCACTGCATCCATCCAGGGTTCCCCTCCATCTGATGCTCTCTGAGGAGGGATCTGCTAAGGGCTTGTCCTCACATGGAGTTGTTCCTGAACAACGCCATCAGGGGCAGTCTTTTATTCCAGAACAAGAGTGCCTTTGAAAATGGATTAAACTAAACAGGCTCAAGGCTCTCTTGTTCCGGAATAAGAGTGTCCACACATGGAGTTATTCAAGAACAGCTATTGCACTTGAAAGTCGCAGCCTACCTTAATCCTTGTTAGCTTTCAAGAGTAGCCAGAGTGAATGGAGGTGTCGGTAAGGTTTGCTTGGGAAGGTGGGATGCTGCAGAGCACCTGACTGATGGATTCAGTTTGCAAAACAAGCTCATTTCATACAGGCAGCAGCAGTGTATATTGGCGAGGAAAGACAGTTTTGTGGTCTCTGCCACAAACTCCCTGATCTTGGGCAAGTGGCTGAGGGCCAGATGTTTCAAGGTGGTGAGGCGCCTGACTCCCATAGAAATCCATTGGAGCACCAGGCCTACATACCTTCTAAACATCTAGCTGTGAGGGCCCAATCCAGAGCCTATTCAAATCAAAGCAAGACTTTCCACTGACTACAACTGGCTTTGGATCAGGCCCTCAGTATTTCTGTGCCATCCATAAAATGGGAAGAACGGTGCTTTTCTGCACTCAATCGGTTGTATCAGTTTTAACTAAAGCTCTTTGGGCAAGGACTGCCTCTCGCTACATGTGTGTAAAGCACATGGCCTGGATCTCGGTCGGGGCCTCTAGGCCCCACCCAAATACAAATAATGATTGAGTGTGTCCTAGCCTGGGGAGCTTGCCTTTAGATTCCTGACCCGGACTTGGTGGTTACCAAAGGGACCGAGCCTCAGAGGTCTGATATGGAGCTAGTGCAGGCTCTGTTGATGCCCATGCAGTGCAGATGTGATCAGTGAAGCTCAGCGGTCTGGCTCGTACTGGTGAGCCTCCGTGCGTTGATTTAAGGTGCTCCCTGTAACCAGAGACTCAGCAGCACCCTCTTGTCTGTCCTGAGTTCCCAGAAGCACTGAGAACCTACAGCTTCTACTCCACGCTCCAGGAAATCAGGCCATAACTTAGAATATTGCAAGGAACTAAGACCAGATCCTAAAAGGTACATGGGCCCCTAACTACCGTTGAAATCGAAGGGAGTTAAGTGCCTACATACCTGTGAGGATCTGAGCCCTAGAGACCACGCGAGTCATTGTCTATCATGTGGAACTAGCTAACACCACATTCCTTCCCCATTCCGCAGAGACACCCGGCTCCGTTCACTTACCCTGGGCTGAACACATACTGCAGGTGCAGGCTACCAGTTGTGACTCTTCCACATTGTCCGTTTCCCAGACTCCTCGAGCCAGGAGGAACGCAGCTTTGCTCCTAGTTAGCCCAGGGGAAAGAGACCCCGATAATTAGCCCTTCTGCTGCCAAATAATGCTATTATGCAAAGCACAGACCTCGTATCATGAACTTCTTAGGAATGTCCCTCCCCACGGCTTTAATATGCCATGAATAATATAAAGGAACAGATCTATTAAACAGCCTCTAGGTGAACTAACAATTCCCATCTCTCTCGATGACATTCCTCCAAGGAGCGAAGTTGCACTTTGTAAATGGCAGTTGCACGGTGGGATCCCATTAAAGAAGCTTGTAAACATTCAGTCCAGAATAGATAGAGTCCCTTTTTTGGTGACAAAGACTTTGCATGAAGCATGTTGCCCTGGAGTGCCCAGGGGCTGTCTCTCTCCAGCAGACGTTTGGCACTAAGGTTGTTACCGCTCCCGTCCTGTTTCTAATTTGTCCCAGGAGGCAGGAGGCCATCTGGATCAGCGGCTTTTCAGGCAGCACAATCTGCAGAGCAGAGTGTCCCAAGAAGATGTCTGAGCCTTGAAGCAGCATCTGCAGGGATCCTGCTCCCACCAAAGCCAGGGTAGGGCTGCAGAGAACAGAATATTCCTGCGATAGACGTGACCCGTGTATTATATGCATTTGCACAGATGCTCAGCAGGGGGAGCAGGAAGCTAGTTTTCCCACCAGCCCCAGGGGAAATGACAACCCTACCCAGTAGGGCCAAGTATAGGAGCAGTGATAATGCCACTTGTGTTATTACACATCTCAAAGTGGGTATGGCGGGTCGGGCATGTCCGTAACCTCACCCTCCTTCAGCACAAGCTGATGGTCCAGATCTGGCCCCAGGGGCGGAGGCCACGCTGCTCTGGCATGCACTGCCCAAGCCGCGGGCAGGCAGATAAAGCACCAAGCAAAACTCGGTGCAACCCAGCTAGGACTCTGCCCACTCTCAACCCACGTTCACCAAGATTTGGAACCGAACCTGGTGAGAGTTGGTCAGGATTCTGCCAGGACCCTCTTGGAGAAAACGTCTCTGGGGCTGCTGAGCATTAACTTGCATGAATCTGGGACGGACGAAGTGCATTCTCTCTCTCCTCCTTTGGGCTGCATATTCAGAGGCAGCCTGTCCCAGAGTCAAGAGGTAACAGTCACCCTCTCTGTAGCTTTGGTGTGACTATACCTGCCCTATTCAGCTCTAACCACAGCCCCGATCAAAACCTCTGTGTCATGGGCTGCATCTAGGGTGACCAGATAGTAACTGTGAAAAATCAGGACGGGAGGTGGCGGGTAATAGGCACCTATACAAGCCCTGAATATCGAGACTGTCCCTATACAGTTGGGACATCTGGTCACCCTCTCTGCATCACAGGAATAACAGACAGGCTTTGGGCATCAAACTGCTATACACTGCTATAGCTCTTTCCTCCAAGCCGCGGAGTCACGACTCAGCTGTTGACCCTCTTCCCCTGCATTTTGGGGTGAAACACACCCATATTTTTGCCTTCCCCTTGGTTCTGCCTCTCTCCCTATTAACTCCTGGCCAAAAAAACCCCCAGCCCTTGGCGACCGCGTGCTCGGCTCAAGGCAGCCCTAAAGGCTGCACATGTCAATGTCTGCGCTCGGCTGCTCCTGCCATCTGGAACTGTACGTGTCTCGCTCTTTCCGCCTCCTTCCCAACTCAGCTGAAAACCCATCTGTCTTTTGCCCGTGTTTGTCATTTCTCTCTTCCTCTACTACTATTTGGCTTCGCTTGGTCACTGTAATTTAGGCCCACATGCTCTCTGCTCTTCTAGGAATTACAGCCCAGATCCTCGAAAGGGGTTTAGGTGCCTAACTTCAATTGAGCCTCGCTACTCTGAGGGTCTGGACCTACAACCCGGGCACTATTAACGTGGTGCTACCCACAGATCTCAGGCCACTTCGCAAAGTCTGGGAAGTGTATTTACCCCCAGCTTACAAACGAGGAAGGTGAGTCACACAGAGCTGACGGGACCTGCCCGAGGTCACACAGGCTGTCAGTGGTAGAGCCCGGAGTTCAAATCTTTGCTTGCTGAGTCCTGTCCTAGCCCCTGGACACCAAATTCGTTCATGCAGGCAAACGTTTGGAGGCTCTTTTGCAGCTATAACTCTTTGCAGCAAATTGCCAGGTGCTATCTTGTTTCTAGGGATGCCGAGCTGCCCAGGTGTCCAATGTGGCTCATGCTTCCAGAGAAGGTCCTGAGAAAGGGTGATTTCCTGCAGCATGCTCTGTTCACAGGGAAAAAGAGGCAGGAGAGATCTCCAAATTGCTGCACCTCCCTGGCCATCCCAACTCATTCATTTGCCTTCTGGCCCATGATGATTTTGCTGGTTTCGCTCTACAGCTGATGCACGCCTGCAAGGCTCCGATCCAAACACACCTTCTGCTTTCAGATCTGACAGAGGCAGAACCTAGTGGCTGGCAGGCATCAGCCTCTGGCTGCTGCCTATCGCAGTCCCCCAGCAAGCAGGAGAATATGTAGCTCCCCAAAGCAGAGACACAGAAGGCAGCTTACTGCACATAGTCCTGATCTGTCACCTGATCTGATACAGGTTTCCATGGTGGCTACAGGACAATCATAGATGCCTAGATTTTAAAGTTAGAAGGGACCATTATGACTCTCTAATCTGACCTCCTGAGATTGTCACACACAGATTCCTGCGTCGCGCCCGTTTCATGTGGACACTCTTTAGCACGACCTTCGCTCTTGATTTACGGATTTTAAGGGGCAGAGAATCCACCATATCCCTGGTAACCGACCCGCCTCTTGGAAAGAGGCTCTAGGTGCACAGTCTTGTACAGGTGGATACTTATGGCTCCAAGCACCATACCAGCTGCGTACTTCACAACCCCCATGTCCTTGTTGGACACATGGAGACTTGAGGAACGGAGATGAAGTGACTGGCCTGAAGTCACACAGGGCGTCTGGCAGCACCAGGAATTGAACCCAAATCCCTGCCCGAGGCATTAACCCTCCTTCAAACTCTAGGAGATTTTCCTCCTCCTCAAGGGGGGCCCAGGGGAATTGCGTTTCATTTTCTCTCTCCCCTCCCCCATGCAATCTCTTCCTTAAAAGCCTCCCCCACATCTTTAAACAGCCTGAAGGTCGTGCCCAAATAAACGGATTTCTTTAAATGCATGGGAGCCGACTCCGTGGGTGCTCCAGGGCTCAAGCACCCACCCCAAAAAATAGGGGGCGCTCACCACTCACAGGGCCGGATGAATCTTTTGTGGGCTCTGGTGCCTGGACTGTGTTCCTGCTCTGCCCGCGCTCCGCCTTCTCTCCCCGAGGCCCCACCCACCATTCCGCCCTGAGGCCCCGCCCCTGCTCAGCCTCCTTGCCCCGAGGCCCCACCCACCACTTGCACGGGGGGGTCGGAGATGGAGCACCTGCCGGCAAAAACAAAAGTCAGGGCCTGTGTTTAAATGTTTCCGGCATTCCGGGGCCCAATCCTATGGGGGCTTCTTCCCTCCCGTCTCAGGCTGCAGGTGAAAGAGGAAGCCTGGCCTTGTCTCTCTGCAACCTGGCAAACAAAAACAAAAATACCCCCTTCCCAACCATGTGCCTGGAGCACAGAGTGATTCTTGAAGCCAACGGTCAAGACAGTAACTCCCTTGTGAGCTGCTTCTAAAGTGAAGTCCTCTGAGTAGCTGTGTAGACTGGAGCTCCATCATTGCTCTAACAGGCATAGGCGCCGACTTTTGTCGGCGCCGGTGGGTACTCGCGCCCCCGGCCCTGCCCCTTCCCCAAATCCCCGCCCCCACCTCCTTTCCCAGGGAAAAATTGGTGGGTGCTGAGCACCCACCGGCAGCTCCCCGCTGGCCCCCCGACCCGCGCCCAGCTCACCTTCCGGGTTCCCGCCGGAGGCGCCTCCCACCGAAGCCACCGCTTTTTTTAGCGCAACCGCCCGCCTCTCAGCTGCGGGGCGGCAGGGGAAAGCGCAGCGGGCGGCGCCTTGCGGGAGGCTCCTCCCCATACCTCCATGAAAACAGCATCAAGGGCTCACCTCCTCTTTGCCTGCTGCTCAGGTAGAAGGAGGCTTTGGGGAAGAGAATGTGGGTTCTAGTCCTGTCCTCGCTGTCAAATGTGACTGACAATCCGAGATAGCTTAATGGCTGCTCTCCTTCCTGTGTTAAACCCAGCAGGGCTGCATCTGTCGTGACAGGGTTAAAGGTGGAGAAAATGGCAGGACGGGCTGGAGGGGACAGAATTAGGGAGGGCATCCCAGGTTCTCCTCCCCACTCCAGCCACTATCTTTTTCTACGCTCTCTCCCTCACTCGCCATCCATGACTGCCTCCAATACTCTAGACCCCCACGCAGGCTTTCCCAGAGCCCCCAGTTCCCTGCAAGCCCCCTGGCTTTCTGAGGCATGCGAGGTGTCAAACACCCTTAGTGCCTCTGATCAGGAGCAGGAAGTCAGGGACTCTTTCTCGCCAGCAATTAAATGTCACTGATGGAGTGCAGAGAACTTAGCCACTGGGAACCAGGGCCATGCAGACGCCGAATCTCTACCCCATCCCCAACAGACCTGGACTTGGCACCCACGCCGCCCTGGCCAGCAAAACTTACAACACAGCAGGCGTGACAAAAGCCCCTAAAAGGGGGGGGCACAGGTGCCCAAATAGTGGCCCTGCCCACCCAGGATGCTCCCCCGAGTCCCTGACCTCATGCCGTGCCGCTCCTTTCTGTCCCCTTCCCCTCATCACTTGCCCTTATGGCCGGTAAAAGTTGAGGGGGGCATGGCCGCATGGCCCCATGGCCCCCCCTCTGTTTCAGTACCCCTGCAACACAGCATATAAACCTCAACTTCTTCCTAAATCCCTTGAGACTATTTCTCTCCAGGACCAACTCAGGCTCATAGAGCTGTTCCCACCCCCTTCTCTATTCTGATTGGAGCTAATTGGAGCCATCTGGCAACATGACCCAGCACTAGTTACCCTGTTCCTTAGTGCCGGGGTTAGCACTTGGGCCCAGGCTGACTCCACAGAAGAGTGCAGCGGCTCTCAACCAGGGGTACGCAGAGGTCTTCCCGGGGGTACATCAGCTCATCCAGATATTTGCCTAGTTGTACAACAGGCGACATAAAAAGCACTGGTGAAATCGGTACAAATTTCATAGGGACAATGCCTTGTTTATACTGCTCTATATACTATACACGGAAATGTAAGTACAATATTTATATTCCAATTGTTTTATTTTATAATTATAGGGTAAAAATGAGAAAGTCGGCCATTTTTCAGGACTAGTGTGCTGTGACACTTGTATTTTCATGGCTGATTTTGTAAGCACGTCGTTTTTTTAAGTGAGGTGAACCTGGGGGTGCGCAAGACAAATTAGACTCCTGCGAGGGGTCCAGTAGTCTGGAAAGATTGAGAACCACAACTACGGAGGGTAGTCTGTTACCGCCCCTCATTCCCTGTGTGTAATCTTCATGGCTAGTCACCAGCTCGCTGTTCTGGTGAGGCCTGTGCAATAGTAGGTGGCAATTAATTAATTTGATCTAAGAACTCAATCATGGGCAGCGGGTATTTCAGCCTCCCCCTGCCCACGCTCGGCCCCCCTCCTGCCTCCCACTCTTGCCCCGTGGCCCCAGCCCAGGTGGCTCCTCTTCCCCGAAACAGGCGGTGGCACTCTGGGGCTGGGGGCACTCGGGCGGGGTGGCCGGTGGTCTGGGCCGGCTGGCGAGCCAGGACTTGGCAGCTGTGGCAGGGCTCCTCTGGCCGTGGTGTGGGGCTTGGGACTCTGGTGGGGGAGGGGCGTGGCCGGGGGCTATCCTCCCCAAACAGGCGGTTCACATGCCGCCCATGAATGCAATGTGCCGGTTTGCGTTGGGTCTCCTTGGCTGCCGAAAACTTGCTAACTTTTCCCCGTGTGTGCCGATTGCCCTGTCTGCTGGGGGGAACCACAGTCTGGCTGGGGAGACTTTCCAACAGGACGTTAAAATCAGAGAACAGGGATGTGACTTGTCTCTGTCGGGGTCTCCCGTGGCTCGCAAAGAGGGAGGGGTGAAGATGGGCATTGAGTGGGTTCTGAGTGGCTGGCAATAAGTGAGGCGAAGAACGCCCCTCCCTGCAGGGGGGTTAGCATTTGGCTTTTGCCTTGCAGGCAGTACAACGGGCTGAATGCAGGAAGCACGGGGGGGGGGGAGGCGTGGGGGGGGAGGGCAGGGCTAAAGCACAGAGCAAGGGATCAGGAGACCTGGATTCTGTTCCCAGCTGTGCCGCAGGCACTGTGTGACCTTGGGTGAGTCAGTGAGGGTCACATTCTCTTGAAGTGGCTTTTAATTTTGGGTGCCCCCTGAGACACGCAGGGCCCGGTTTTTTCAGAGCTGCTGAGAACCCACTGAATTCCTTTTGAGATGCTGAATGCTAAGACCTCTCGAAATCAGGTGCTAGTTTCTAAAGTTGGGCACCTCAGAAATTGAAGACCCCCAAATTAGAGGCCACCTGGGGCCTTAATGTCCCTGCACCTCCATTTCCCCAAATGAAAAATGTGATCTGGAGAATGAATTAGTGTTTGTAAAACACCCTGAAGGTCCCACAACAGAAGAGGCTTTATAATTATTAGAGCTGCAATTAGGCAACATGGGCAGATGAACGCTTAAACGAGCACCTTGGTTTCATGCAAATGTCCCTTAGTAGCAAGGGCTCTGGTTTTCTATGGAAGCCAAGTGAGTTAGGTGCCCAACTTCCACTGTAATTCAATGGGAGCTGTGTGCCCATTTCTCTGAAGCTCTTTGGAAAACCACAGCCAAAATACCCTGGCAGAACTGTCTCTAAATGGAGTGCTGGTGAAGTCTGTCATGGCACTTTGATCCGGAGGCGACGGGCCGGTTGGAAAGGCCTGAACAGAGAGTCTCAGTCCAGTTCCCCAACAGCCAGTTAATCACAAAACTGGCCACTCCAGCTGGCAAGGAGTGGCCCCAGCAGAGTAGCTAAGGATTGGCTGGCCACTGGCAGAGAGCTGTGTTCTCTCTCGGCGGGGTGTTTGCTCCAGCCAAATGCTGAGGCACGTTGATGGAGCAGGCCTGTGCATGCCAACTAACTCCGGATCCCTAATGTTTGCAGGTGTGGCCGGTGGGGGAACGCCTACTGGTACTGCACCTGTTCTTTGGGACTGGCAGTCTCCTCGGCTGCTGGTCTGGCTCCTTTCACCAGCACTTACCTCCATGTGGAAAAAGTGTGCTTTAAAAACCCTCCATCGGTGGCTTTCTACAAGCAGGGCAACTTCCTCCAGTGTTTCTCTGGGGAGTTGTTTCCTGCTTGGTGGACCAGGGACCAGGGTGCCTTATGTTTTGGCCTTTACAGGGTCTCTGCCTGGATGTCTGGTCACTCCTGGGGCATAGGCCATGCTGAGGCCATGCTGAGCACTTGCTATTGCTCAGCTAGGGAGAATTGTAAAGGAAGAATCAAGCATTTAAGCAAACAAAACCTGGAAGCTCTGATGGCCTGTGGTCAGAGGAGACACCCTATTGTGGCAGGACACCATGTTTTCTGAGTCCTGGCTGAAAGATCCTCTGGCACGTCTTGGATTTTAGGATAAACTCCTCCTAGCTGGGCATTGAAGCGATGCTGATTCAGGGAAAACCAGCAGAAGTTTTTTTTTATTTAGAAACCGGCAATTCTTACGTGCAGCGGGGCAGAGAGTGCTGCAGACATCTCTTCTCTCCTTCGCACGAACGCCTGCTTCCCTTCTGGTCATAGGGTGGCCTGCTTAGCGCATGCCCGTGGACGAGCTGGGGAGGAGGGGGGATGGATTATAACAGAGGTGGGCCCAGGCTGCAAAATCAGGATTTTCGAGCAGCCAAAAGTGCGGGAGCTTTGGTTTGGGTCCCTTCCTTGGGCCCCTAGAACATCTTGTCCTCCCAAGAATGATTGTGGTGCAGCCACAGATGAGGCTGAATCGGCAGCTGAACAGTGTTCCACTGGGTTGTAATTTCGTCTGGGGTTATGGCTTACAGAGAGAGCACCACGGAGAGAAATCCAGGCCAACTTATCTAGTCCCATTGCCCAAGCGGGGGAGCAGTGTTGGCGGCCAATTGTTCACTTATTCTCCAGTCCCCGGGGTGGAAGATAGATCTATGCCTTGAGGGCTCCCCACTGGCGACCCTTGTTACTTGCGTGTGCGACTGGGCTTGCTCCATGGTTCTTAAGACTCTGACCCCGCTCACGTCTGAAAATGAAGGATCGGTCTTCAAATACTTGAAAGGCTCCATAAAAAAGCTGGAGAAAAGTTGTTCTCTCTTGCCACAGAGGCAGGACCAGAGGCAACGGGTTCTAACTCCAGCAGAGCAGATTTAGATTAAATCTTGGGAAAAACTTCCTAATGGTAAGAACAGCCGGACAGTGGAACAGACGCCTTGGGAGGTCGTGGAAGCTCCTTTGCTGGAGGGTTTCCAAAGGAGTCTGGAGCCATCTGTCTGGGATGGTTTAGACACAACAAATCCTGCATCTTGGCAGGGGGGTTAGACTAGCTGACCCTTGCGGTCCCTTCGAACCCTATGGCTCTATGACGCTATGATTCAGTCTCTTATAACAGTGGGTGTCTGGGTGGTGGTAGAGTGTTAGGATGGTACTTTTCAGTGGGGGAGGTGAAAGGGGCAGGAGTAGACAGCTCAAGGTTGTGTAAGTGGCATGTGTCTGCGTCTGTATGGGCGGGGGGGATGCCATATTGAATCTGTGCTGCTTCAGGTCAGCATGGCCCAATGGGTAGGGTACTGGACTGGGAATCAGGAAACCTGCTTCCTAATCTTGTCTTGGTTCTGATTAAGGGCAAGTCTCATCCCCCGCTCTGTGCCTCAGTTTCCCCCATCTGTAAAATGGGGATAATGCGACTGACCTTTCTTTGTAAATGCTTTGAGATTCACAGACCCAAAGTGCTGTCCCTGAGCAAAGCATTGTTAATCATGGTCAGTCCATCCAAATGTTATTTCATCCCTGTACCGAAGGCCAGCCAGCATGAGAGCCAACAAAAATGTGGCTGCAGCACAGTCACAAACCCAGGGCCTCTGGGACGGTGGAGGGCAGCCGGCCGGGCAGCCTGACAAATGGAGAGAGTTGCATCCCTGTTTCAGCTGATGTCATTTTGTAGCACCAAAAAGCTGCTCGATGTGTATAGCTTGGCCCTGCTGCAAGAGTAATCGGCAAGCGCTGTTGGGTTTAATGGTCCCAGCACGACACGTGAAAGGGGACAAACTGGAAGCTAATGTTAATTTGCTATCCACCTCTTTGAAAGCACTCCACGAATGCCAGTGCTAACGAGCCGGCCCTGCCTGCGTCCCCTGCTCCCTCGCTGCGTGCCCGCTGCGTGCAAACTGAGCTAGTTTCTGTCAGTGAAAGACGGTTTGTGTTATCTGCAAAGTATTTTTTTTAAACCAAGAGGCATGCAAGATAAGAACAGCAAAATAGCATCCCTTCCAAGTGCTGTGCAGAAGGAGAGGGGGCTGTGGGTGGGGAAGCAGGGCTGTCTCCCATGCCCAAGGATTGCCAAGTATGTGCTGACTAAACACAGCAAATCACTAGTAAAGGGGGACTGTAGGGCTCTGAGGAATTGGATGTGAAGCCCTTCACCTCTGGATCGCACCCGTCCCCGGTTTGGTAGCGGTCAAGAGATGCCACTATCTGATACACAAGATGCTGTTTGTGTCTACGTCGCAGGAGTGGCTCTTTTACCATTAAAGTGAGGCTCTTTGAGCCCCCAGCGTAGGCCCCCCTTCTCCACCTACCACACTGGGTTGGGAGCTCAGGACCTCTGACTTGCAGCGGCGTGGTGGGGGTCTCAGGGCTTCTACACAGTGGAGACGGGGGGGGGGGGGCGGGTCTCAGGGCTTCAGACGTGCATTGGCTCGCGAACTTCTGAAGACTGTCGCACGCGGATTGGAGGGTCAATAAGTTTGGCCACCCCTGCTATGGAGTATGGTGCTGGGTGCATTTATAAACACAGTGTTAGATCCTGGAGAGGTCTGTCTGCTGGCTTATGTGAAATTAGTTTGCTGGCCTCAGCCTAGTGTGTACAGGGCAAGTGTCCATTTCACAAAACCCCACCGGAACTATTAGCACTATTTGGCATCTTTGTTGAAAGCCTCAGCAATCTGGCCAAGGAACATTTGAACGTTGGAGGCGAAACTTTTCATTCATCCTTAGTGGGTTTCTCCCCCGCCTCTTCCTCCCCCCCGAACTAGAGACAGGCTGGAGCGACGGGGTTTGGATAAGATTCCATTTCCCCAGACTGGGGGGTGATTCGATTTAGTGTTGGGATGCAGGTCCAGGGTTGTATGTCAGCAAACGTGCCCTGCATTTGCCCATGTTGTATCTGCCGTCTCGACAGAAAGTATCGCAGGTTGTCAATACAGCCCCGTTCACCAGCACTACATTCACTTCGATTTCTTAAAGGGGACATCTGCTCAGAAAGCTCATGAGCACACATTTTCTCAGGGGACATCCTGTCTCCAACCAGCCTGGAAATCTGCTGAGAATAACTCTTGGGATATTTTGACTGGTGGACCCATGCTAACCCCCACTTCGAACTCAAAAGGGGATGGAGCCTTTAGAAATAAACCCCTTTTTGTTCCATAAAAAAGATGACCCAAACTTATCCCAACCCTGCAAGGAGACCCTGTGTGACTTGCAAACTTACTCTTCTTTAGGTCTCTCCTTGCGACACATCCTTGCTGCTAGGCTTCCAGCCCTGACCTCTAATCGGGAACCGTGCTTATTTCAATCCAAGAATGCACCAGCAGATTGCATAACAATGAGGGTATCCCAGGAGCCTTTGTCCTCCTATCCCTCCCCACCTTCCGTTGCCTCCATTGCTGTTCCTTGTAGCTAAACTTAGGGCTTTGGCGGCCAGAGCTTCTCTGGAGAGGGCGACCCCAGGAGGAATTCTGGTTGCCGCAGACAGAGACGTGCATGCTGGAGAAGCATTGTCATTGGAGAAGCTGCATTGTTCACTCCCCTTTGTTGCAGGCCAGCTTCACTGATTGGGAAGGAGGTGCTGGGGTCACGACTCCACCCTCATCCTGCCCTCTCCCTATCTGCTTATAAGCAGCTAGCACCCCTGGGAGGCATTAGCAGAGAGGAGTCAGCTTGTGGCACGCGGGTGCAAGAAACTGGGGGAAGCTCCCTGGTTCCTTGCACACCGTCCTTGGGGCCATTAGATTGTAAACAATTGTGGGCAGAGACCTACTGTTTCACTGGGTCTGCGCAGCACCGTGCACCCTCGCCTCACTGAGGAAATAACAAATGGCAAAGCACTGCATGTGTTAGTTAGAAATCTTTGCTGTGCACTGAAGATCTCCGTGCTTCTCCCTGCCACCCCCAGCACACAGCAGAGCCTTTCCTTCCCCTCCCGCTCCCTCCTAGATCTGTCTCTCTCGGAAATGGCTGATCCTGTGCAAAGATGGCTCCTGACTGGAGTCTTCCCTGATCCTTCCTGAACGCTGGATACAATGGAGCCCAGATCGGAGCCGTTGCTGAGTTTGCTCTTTTTGTGTGTGCAAAACCGCAACCTCACTGGATGAAGTTTTGCAACCTCCAGGCATCTCCCAGCTGGATGTAGCTAGTTCCTGGGGGGCTGTACCTTGCCCATTCCTGCAGCTGTGTCTCAAACCAATAGCAACGGAGCCACCCCAGCTCATCACCGTTTGCACAGGTTGCAGGGGGACAAGAGCTTAATGATGTGACCCGGCCCCTTGTATGAAGACAACCCCCAGCAGGCCAGATTCCTTAATGCCCTGTGACTACTTCTCACCAGCTACCGTGGCGCAAAGGGGTTGCAAAGAAGCCACACAGGGCTCCCGTGGGATAACCCTGGCAGAGTCCCTGGTGCAGGAGGTTGCTGGCGGGAGGTCCAGGAGTTGGAGCAGGCGTGGCCAGGGCGTCCCTATGTTCCAGGTTCTGTAAGGCCCGTAGACACCACAGCTGCAGGATTGGCCTGCATAACGATAATGGAAGTGCAAGCTGCCTCTCCTTTGTTTCTGTACCAGATTCTGCACCACGAATTGGGCTCAGAGGATGGATTCCGACCCGCTTTTTACCCACCTGGTGCTTAGCAAGTTTTCCACCATCCGCTCCATGCCTTGCAGCAGCGGCCATTTGGTTTGCTCTTTAGAGTCCGTAGCTGGTGGCCGTTGGTGTTAATATCCTGACAAAGACAGATGGATAAGCAAGCCTTTGAGAGCTGTGTGTGTGTCGTCATCACACCCACTGAAGTCCAGGCATCGGCCATAAACACCGTACAGCCTGGCAGAGGAAGTCTCTCCCCTGTCCTGTGCACAGTACACATGGGTCTGATTATAAATGGGCTTGGTTGGGTGTTGTGGCTTGGAGAGTGTAATGTGCCCCACACAGACAACCACAGGCTGGAGGAACTGCCTCTGCTGGCAGGTCTGAGGTGCAAAGAGAGGGTGTGTGTGTGTGTGTGTGTGTGTGTGTGTGTGTGTGTGTGTGTGTAAGATAATCCGTTCCATCGAGCAGAAATTGCGAGGGGGGTGTGGGGAAGAGATCAGTGGCACTGTTTTATTTTAATTTCAACATGGCATCAAAAAACTGTTCCAGGCCCAGCGGTTTGTTCGCAGCTTATCATCATCCCTTTCCTGTCACGTCCTGTAAACAGGCCAAACAGGGAAGCAGATGTTGGAGGGGGAGTGCTGTGAATGAAACCAGCGAGCCGTTCTGCTTTCTCCTTTCAGACTGGATCTGTGTTAGCTAAACTCCCTGGGCCTGACTCCCCGTTGACCGGCGCTTTGTGCAGTCATTTACGCCAGTGCAAAGGAGGTGAAAGTGGGTGTAAAATCAGGGGGGTAATGAGTCTCAGCTGACTGCGTTTGAGGGGAGGGAGAGACCCTGGTTACATTTTCAGCTTGGCAGATCAGACTGTTTGGAAGGTGATAGTCCACAGAGCAGGCAGGGAGAATGGGAAGCTGCTTTTTCAAAGAGATTGGCCAGTAATACAAACCAGGAGGGATGTTTCTGGTGATGACACTTATTTTTACTGGCAAAGAATGTACCACTGACAGCTCTCTGCTGATTTTCCCACGTGGACAGCTGCTATGATATTCTTCTTGCCTGTGTTCTGCTGGAGGCACGTAACCTGTGCCTGGGTGGGAAAGGTTTCAGATTTGCCAAACTTGAGTTGACAAACTGTTCATCTGATCTTGTATCTTTGCCCAGTAACAGCCACTGTAACAGGATGCAGGTGAAGGTGGAGCATCCAAATCTTATTATTTTATCATTTATACGTTGCCATAGGGGCTCCCGGCCGATAATGCAAGTAAGGGCTGGTCTACACTACCCGCCGAATCGGCAGGTAGCGATCGATCTTTCGGGGATCGATTTTTCGCGTCTAGTGTAGACACAATAAATCGATCCCTGATCGCTCTGCTGTCGACTCCGGTAATCCACCCCGGCAAGAGGTGGAATCGACAGGGGAGTGGCGGCAGTCAACATTGCGGCATTCTCACGGCACGGTAAGTCGAGCGAGGTACGTCAACTTCAGCTACGTTATTCACATAGCTGAAGTTGCGTACCTTACATCGAACTCCCCATAGTGTAGACCTGGGCTAAGTGCATAGCACTATATACCACGGAGGAAACCGCTTCTCTGAGGCCAGCCTGCGATCAGCTAGGGTTTGCTTTTCACAAGACCTGAGCATCTGCATCTCCGGCTGAAGGCAACTGGCACTGTTTTGAAAAATCAGCTCCCAACAGTCCAGACTCAAGAAGCTTGATGCACTTCAGAATTTGTATCCTAGAATAATCCCAGAAGCAGAACGGGCTAAAAAAGGAAAGTTGCTATGAATGCCTCTGAGAATTGATTTTCAAAATTAGCAAATTCCATCCCCCCACCCCCACCCCCACCCCATTGCTAAAACCCATTACGCTGGGAAAATCCATCTTAGGTCTTGTTGTGTAGTATCCCCATGCTGCCGCCATTACAGACAAAAAGAGTTGGACTCCAAAAGGACAAGAAAAAGCCAAGTTGTCTTCTTTATATATATCTATATATCTATATATCTATATAAATTTATCACTCAGACCAAGGTAGCAATTTCTGAGGCCTGAAATAGAGAATCTGGTTCTGTTTTCCTCGAAACGTCGCTGCGTTCTGAAAGCCGCGACGTTCAATTTGCTCCCTGTATCTGCTGACCTTCACCGTGCGTTAACATGTGCTCGGCAGATCTGCAAGCTCGCCCGCAGAATGTGCCGCTTGACCTCAGTTAAGAAAACACTCGGCCTAATCGCCTCCAGATCTGCCGCCGTCTTTGATCAGCTTAAATATCAATCTATCTTATGGTATAAATATGTAAAACATCCATTTGTTTCCATGCTGGATGCAAATAAATCATTGTGTAAGTTTATGCACAAGCGAGGGAGTGTGGGGAGGGGCAGCGATGGACTCATAACTCATGAGAGGTGCAGACTTGAAGGTCATTACTTCATGAATGTTGATGTTTCCTTTTCCAGCAAGTCCCTGTTCTGCATTATTTAAATATACCAGATCACACACCCTAACCGCAGCAGTTGCGAACAGTGCTGTCAAATGACATTTGTGTGCTCTCCGACTTGACATTTCGGAGGAGCCTGTTTTCAATCTTGCCGTGGCGCATGGCATTGCCTTGGTTAGTGTGTATGTCACCACTGCCCCCTGGTGGGTGGAGTATGTCAAGACCCTGGTCATGTCTGTGATAGTTCTCTCTTCAACCAGGGCGGTGGGGCCGATGCTCTCGCTCACCAAGCTGGATTCCTGTTTTGTTTTGGTAGCTGGTTATGGCACTGGACATGCCAATGACTGGCTGTGTGACCTTGGCCAAACCTCACCCTTTTTTCTCCTTCCCCTTCTCACCCTTGCTCTGTATTGTTTGTTTAGATTCTAGGCTCTCCACTCTCCATAGCAGGGACTGTCTCTTGGTATGTGCTTGTGCAGCGCCTTGCACAGTGGGACCTCGATCTCAGTTGAGGCCTTTACAATGTACGGTGTAATACAAATAACCTATGCAACTGTCTGCTCACCACAGTGTAAGTATATGTACCAAGCATGGTTACATTATAGTCTAGCTTTTGCCTTGGATTCATTTTAATTGTGTGACTGTTGCTAGAGTTTTCCCTACACTTCTGTCCCAGACCCTAATAAATCCATTCTTATGTCCTGGTTGGAGCTTACTGAATCCCTCTATTAATATGACTCAGCAGTAATTCCAATGTACCTTCACGTCGGGTTCAAGCACCTGACACCAGGATAACTCTGCAGAGTGGGCTTACATCTCCCGAGTCTGCCAAACATTATGCTGATCTTCGGCTGAAGCACAGGGTTAAGCCCCTCAGCATGTAACAATTCCCATGTGGTATTAAATCAGCTTATACTAATATCTGGCAGGAAAACGGAGTACAACACAATCAGCTGTTTGGTGTACTACAAATAAAGCCCGTGTATCTGGACATTGCTAAAGGCTCAGTGTCCCCACTTTGTTTCTGTCTGTACATAATAATCAGTGACTGTTAGTCTGTGTCAGCTGACCTCTTTCTTGGGTCAGGCCCAATCCTGATCCAGCACTGCCGCTGGCTGTTTGATTGGAAATAGCAATTTGGGCTCATTCGTGCCTCTGTTTGTACATCTTTCATTTTTCAGCCTGTTCCCTTCTAGGAATAAATACACCCCATATTTACCATATCCGAGAATTGAAATCAGTGCCAGGAAGCTCTGTAAAAATATAAATCAACATGATCACTGATGATTAGGGAACCTACTGTACTGCTGATCCATAAACCAGGAAAATAAACAGCATCTCTTTCATGTGTGGTGGAAAACTGCAATCCCTAACCAGCTGTGGCCACATTTTTTTCACAAGAGAAGGGGCTTCAGCTCTAGTGTTCTGCTTTAATTCTTACTTGTGTCATTATATTCTACCTGCCTAAATTCCCCATGCTGTCTCTGGCTGTTATAGAATCCTTCACTTCCTATCTTAACCTGTTATGAGGCATGCTTGATGTGTTATATTGGCTGACACAGCGCCCCCTAAAGGAGGCTGCATTTTGGGCAAAGTGATTCCCATATGTAAACTTTGTGGGGGGGGGGGGGGGGAAAGCAACATCAGTAAAGAATATGAAACCATATTTCACTTGTGTTATTGTTGCTCTCAGATGTCCTGTAAAGAGAGCACAGAGAGCAATATGGAGATAAGATACTGTGCATAAAATAGTGCAACATGATTAATGAACCTCTTGTCCCAGTGAGTGTGATAGGATATCTTGTGCTACTGCCCTGCATCAACAGTATTTATATATCACATTTTTCTTATTCTTTTTCTTAGTCAAAAGGTATTTTGCTGTCCCTCATTGTTCAAGGACAGACGTGAAGCCTGGTGAGCTGAACACCAAAATCTGACCCTTTTCCTGACTGAATTTTATTCTTTGATCACAAAGACCTTTTTTTCCTTCTTTTTTGTTTGTTCCATTTTCTCACCTTTGCCCTGAGTTTGTCTAGGCTTCCAGTGGTGTCCATGACAATTAAAAGCCCAATTTATCAGCATCTGCTAATATGGCAGCACCAGCAGCTGGCTGCAAAGGGGCTTAGGCCTTTCTGTTTCCAGCTGTAAAATGTACCATAGGAAAAATCTGATGACACTAGCATTCGGTTCCTTCCCTATAAAGACTGGCTCGTGTGGTGTCCAAAATGAAATGAAATACCGTGCAATGGCGCCATTTGACCTTTCCTATTTTCTGGGGATTGAGTTTTATTTGAATTTATACCTTTTCCTCTCCACTGTTTCCTTGGCCGCTTAGCAGCAAGCTGACAGATATTTGCCTTGCGTACAAATCCGTCCCACCGCGGGTACAAACTGTTGCCTTTGAACTGAGCTTGGGAACCATAAGTGACGGTGTGTTCATTTCACATCTGTTCCCAACATCCAGGGCTAGCTCCAAGCACCAGCGCAGCAAGCGTGTGCCTGGGGCGGCAAGCCGCAAGGGGGCGGCCGGCTGGTAGCTGCGAGGGCGGCAGTCAGCCAGCCTTTGGCGGCGTTTCAGTGGGAGGTCCGCTAGTCCCGCGGCTCTGGTGGCAATTCGTCAGCGGGAACGCCGACAGCGGGGGACCGGCAGAGCGCCCGCAGGAACGTCACCGAATCCGCGGGACCGGCAACCTCCTGCAGAAACGCCGCCGACGGCTGCCTGACTGCCGTGCTTGGGGCGGCACAAAACAGAGCCGCCCCTGCCAACATCTGTTCTTCTCCACATGTGATTGGAGTGTGGAGCTGACAGGGCATAGGTAGTACTTTGTACTAGCTTCCCCCCTCTTCCAGGGCAGGGAGGTATTCATCCTCTTTTGGACAGGCTTTTTATTCATGCCGGTTAATTCTTTTATGGCTGATCCTGTGACACATTGGGCAGCTGGTTGTGCTTTTAGATTATAGAAATAGCACTGCACCTGTGATAAGAAAGGAGTAATGTGTGCAGTAGTGTCCTGACTTTAATACTTCTTGCTAGGTCCATGTGCCCTCCAGCCAAAGTGTACGAGAAATGGCTTGTACCAGGCCACGTGCAACCCATGATGGACCCGGCGTGGATAAATCTGAACAGGTTCACAAACTTGGGCTGAACCTTTTAAGATGTCTTTCCTCCTTCCTTGCAGAGGAGGCAGTGGGATTTTGGGTGCTCAGGCCCAGAGATAGGTTCCTCCAGCCCATGAGTGTATGTTTTATGGATGAAATTAATCCCAGGACAGAGGACCTGCATCAGGTTCTTGGCACCAACTACATCTCATCATTAGATTATCATCATTTCATTAGAGTGAAATTCACCCGTGCAAAGGAATGACACCACTATGCCCCACTTAAATCCTCAAAATTGGGCTTAAAGGGAATTTAGCTGATGTGTAGACCTGGTGTTGGCCCCCGACAGAGGGATGAATTTCAACCTTAGCCAGTAGTGTAGTTCTTACATGTTACATAACATTTTTTTTTGGTGCGCCATGGGCTGACTTTCACCTTTGACCTTGCACAGGTAACGTGCCCTAAATCAGCCATACATTTCAACAATCAAGCCAAGCCCTTTTCCACCAGCAGATTTTACACTGTGGCATGAAACTTTGGAGCCAGTCAATTTCACTTAAGTTATCCAATCAGCTTGCTGATGTAGGAAACAGAACCAGGGGCAGCTCTATGTTTTTTGCCGCCCCAAGCACGGTGGTCACAAGTATTCGGCGGTGTTTCTGCGGGTGATCCGCCGGTCCCGCGCCTTCGGCGTGCTCACCGCTGAATTGCCGCCAAAACCGCGGGACTGGCGGACCTCCCACAGAAATGCTGCCGAAGGCTCCCTGACTGCTGCCCTCACAGGAACTGGCAGTCTGCCCCCCGCGGCTTGCCGCCCCAGGCACGCGCTGGTGCCTGGAGCCATCCCTGAACACAACTCAGACTGGCATTGCTTGTTCCCGAGTGGGGCGAGAGTCATGGTGGTTGTTTTTTCTTTTTGCTTTTTTTACATGGAAAAGACAAAATTCTTCCAATATTGTTCTTATCTGTTGGGCAGTTGTAGTGGTTCTGTTGTCACCGCCAGCTCACAAATCTGTGAGCCTTTTCTCTTGCAATCGAGATATTTGAATACCAGAGATAAATATGTTACCATGTATTTCCTGTGTTGGAAGCATTCTACTCATTTAAAGATATCCGACAATTTCCTAATAGACATGTGAACCTTGGTAGTTGACTGCAAATGCTATTTGTTTTGGGTTTCCCAGAATTCAGTTTGGAAGGCGGGGTCAGCCTCCAAGCATTCTAACTACTAGCTTAGGGGCTGCAATGAGAACAAGAATGAAGCATTTCATGGCAAAACTTGTTGGAGGCCTGAATTTGACCCTGCAGTGGTTTTACACTAATTTATACTTCCTTGACTTCAGTGGAGTTACTCCTCAATTACACCAGCGTACATGGGGTGAGAATTGGTCTGTTTAAGGAACATAATAGCTTTTTAGAAAGTTGGCTACTGAGGTAGCAAAAGTGCTCGACTGTCTCCAAAGGCAGTCCCTTGATGGTGACTTGTGCTGGGTCATGTGGAAGGCCTGAAGCAGGCTGATGGAGAACTTTAGTCTTCACAATATCGAGTGAGAGTCCGAGGCTTCGATAAGCTTGTGCAAAAATATCCAGTGTGGACTGAAGGTCATTCTCCATGTGCATGAGGATGGCACAGTCATCAGCATGCTGAAGATCAGTAATGGACGCCCTGAGGACTTTAGACTTCTAGCAGAGACGTCGAAGATTAAAAAGCCCCCCCCCCCATCCATTCTGAACTGAATGTCAACTTCACTGAGGAGGCGATTTTTAATGAGGACCAAAATGATCGCTAAATAGATGGAGAACAGGGCTAAGGCAAAAATCAACAGTGAGATCCCAGCACAGGATCCAGTGTGCAGGTGCTTCCTTCAGGAAATTGTTCCGACATGTTTTCACAGACCGTGACCTACGGCAGGACACCGAGATCCAGGTCTATAAAAGAGTTGGTATTCCTACCCTCCTCTATGGATGCGAAACCTGGGTGACCTATCGACAGCACCTCGAGAGTCTGGAGAGGTGCCACCAAAGATGCCTCCAGAAGATCGTTCGCATCAAGTGGGAAGATCGCTGCACTAACACCAGTGTCCTCACTGAAGCCAGTGTCACCAGCATTGAAGCAATGACCCTCCTGCACCAAATTCGCTGAGCTGGACGTTGTGTGCGGATGCCAGACTCTCGCCTCCTAAAACAAGCCCACTACTCTCAGCTCACCCATGGTCAGAGATCCCATGGTGGTCGGAGGAAATGCTACAAAGACTCACTGAAAGCATATCTCGAGAAAACTGATGTGGACATCAGAAGTTGCGAGGAGCAAGCCTCCAACCAACCCTAATGGCGCCACATAATTTATGGAGATATACCTATATCATAGAACTGGAAGGACCTTGAAAGGTCATCGAGTCCAGCCCCCTGCCTTCACTAGCAAGACCAAGTACTGTCCCCTAACAGATTTTTCACCCCAGATCCCTAAATGGCCCCCTCAAGGATTGAACTCACAACCCTGGGTTTAGCAGGCCAATGATCAAGCCACTGAGCTATCTCTCCCCCATCCTCCATCAGGCAGTGTCCTGCTTCGAGGAGAAGCACCTGGCCCTTGAATCTGAAAAGAGAGAGAGAGAAGGAAGGAAAAAGAAAGAACTTTCTCCCAGCAGGCAGCTGGCCCACCAGGAAATGTCTGTACCTACTGCGGGAGGATTTGTGGTTCCAGGATTGGTCTCATGAGTCATCTCAGGACCCATGTGTAAATCCGTGGTAGAGATCATCTTCGAATCGAGGGATCACCAATGATGATGATGATGATGATGAATAGCTTTTTAAAAATGTCTGCTGCCTTGAAAAAGAAAGTTAATGTCTAAAAATGAAACTAAACTGGAAAAAAGTAGACTTTAGTTTGGGTGACGTTGCTAAGCACTGTGGCCTCATTTTCTTCTACCAGGGGAAAAAGCAAGATGAAAGCCTGTGAAGCCTGTCTCTTCCAAGTAGCAATTTGAAGTGCAAATCAGAGGAAAGAATCTGCTAGAGCTCTGCATTCCGGAGCACAAGGAGACACCAGAGAACACTAGACACCAGAGTTCAGCTCGTAAATACCTTTTCAGGATCTCAACCTGGGTTCTTTTTCTCTTTATGGATGGAAACTTCATGTATCTGTTCTAAATCTGGGGATATTGAAGAGGGATGTAATTAATAGAGGATTCAGTTCACCCCTATGCAGAGAGCCAGCGCAAGACCTGTTCACCACATAAGCCTTATTTTAATGACTCAAATGGGACTGAATCGGAGTGTAGGACTTGAACTGGACCTCTGCACAGGAGTGGATTTCACTTGGAAGAAACTATAGGACGCTCTCGGCCAGTTGCTCCAGAAGGAGATGCTAGAACCATCATTCTGACCCTTGCTAATTTTGGGGGGTGGGTTCCAAATACACATCCCTGCAGATTGACCTTTCCAGGAGAGAAACTCACCAGTTCAGATCCTTCTCCTTTTTTTCAAAATTTCCCTTCACCACTCAACAACAACAACAAATTATACCCAGATGGCAGGTGAGTGGTGCATTAGCTGCCTCTCTGTTGTCCAAGGAGGTGTGTCAGTACCATCACTGCTTCCCATCCTCCATACCAGTACATTGCCTACCATTGATCGTCTCCAGGGACCTACTCTTCCACTCATTGATAATCTCAGATGCACTATGCCTGGGGATTGCAAAAGTGATTAACCCCCACCCCCAGCTATCTATTATAGCTAATGAAATTAGTGGGCAGCAGGTTTAAAACAAATAAAAGGAAATTCTTCTTCACACAGCGCACAGTCAACCTGTGGAACTCCTTGCCTGAGGAGGCTGTGAAGGCTAGGACTATAACAGGGTTTAAAAGAGAACTGGATAAATTCATGGAGATGAAGTCTATTAATGGCTATTAACCAGGATGGGTAAGGAATGGTGTCCTTAGCCTCTGTTTGTCAGAGGGGGGTGATGGATGGCAGGAGGGGGATCACTTGATCATTACCTATTAGGTCCACTCACTCTGGGGCACCTGGCATTGGCCACTGTCGGTGGACAGGATACTGGGCTGGATGGACCTTTGGTCTGACCCAGTACGGCCTCTCTTATGTTCTTATATTCTATCTCACTTGTAAGACACCTATCGTTTGTATTTTGCAGCCTCGTGCCTTCAGCAGATGTGCTCTTATCACCCACCTTCAAGTGGTGGAAGTTGAATGGCAAATCCATTTTTTGTAATGCCGCTAATTAGAACTCTTGCATGTGGGTTTTATTGCTCACATGCAAACCTAGACAGGAAAACTATTCTTAGCAAACGTCTGCCCGGCTGGCAGGGTTCTTGATGGCATTGGCTCGCCCTGGTGAAGCCTGAGAGCATTGCAGCTGCCTCTGCTCCCTTCCTTCCTGGTCTACATTCCTCCCTCTGCCACATGGAGTTTCACATGTCCCATCACTGGCTGCTGCTGCATTTTCACCTATTTGTTACACATTGGAACAACAGCAAATTGCTTAGTGCGAAGAGCCCTTCATCCTTTTGCCACGGGCAATAGAAGGGGAGTTTGGGCTTGAACCTGAGTCTGGGCTTAGGCTGCAGTGTAGACATACCCTCAGTTGCATGGGGAAGGGGCATTTTAAATGGTCTATGGATGGTAGGTGCTGGCCAAAAATAAGAAAAACTGAAACCTGGGATGGGCTATTTCCCCTTATTATTGTTGGGCTGGGCTGTTACCATCATTCCTTGCCTTCTCTTCACCAGTCCTAGTGATACCATCTCTCCTCTGCATTTTAGGTAACTATACAGTGGAATATATGTATAATTGCTTTCACAACTGACCTAAGGGCTGCATGATTTTGTGATCAGACCATGGGTCAGTGAGACTAGAATATTGGAGTCTGTCTCCTGTCCTGCCACTGATTTGCGGTGTGACCTTGGGCTAGTTTCTTAATCTCTCTGCCTCAGTTTTCCCAAGCTGTAAAGCATGGCTAATATTTACCTCAATCAGAGAGGTGCTATTAGGGTTCATTAATGTTTGTACGGCCCTTGGAGATCCTGTTATTAGCTGCCTTCCTCCATTTACTATGCTTTGGCTACCTTTGCTCTGCCCTGCTTTATTACCCATCATCATCCTGCGGCAATTCCCTCACTACTAGGGAAGTGTCTGATTTCTGTACGATCTGCCCATTACAACCCTTGTGCATGCTTAAGGATTGGAGTGCATTTGCTCCTCCAGCAGAGGATCTAATCATGTGCAGAGGAGGATACGTATCAGGAACGGATAAAAGATTCAGTTCCTTTGGGATAAACACTCTGAAGTTGGAATTCTTATCCAAACCTCTTAGGCCTGCAAAATTTGGGTGGAGGAGGCAGCAAAGTCGAGCGACTAATGTGCAGGACTGGACATCAGCACCTAAACGTCTCACTGAAATGTGCAACAAATTCCTTCATAAGAGAGAGATGCTTTAAAATTGTGCCTTAAAATAAATGCAACATGAAGGATTCCCACTCCAGAGGAGAGAGACATGGGAAGCTCTGTCTGCTTCTTGGAATGAGACAACACAAAATGTGAAGCATTAATTCTCTCGCGGCACTCAAAAGATCACTGCATTGGAAAGCTCCTGTAAGACTGAAATACTGACCTGTGCTGGAATAGAGTCACAGCTTCTTGCAGGCAGAAGGAAAGGAGAATTGGATTCCTGCTTGCATAGGGCGTTCAATATTTGTTCCTAAAGCCTCTGGGAGTTAGGAGCACAATTTCCATTGACTTTCAGTGAGACTTGTGCTCCTAACTCTCTTAGGTGCCTTTGAAACAAATATTCTCCTAAAGGCTTCGATCCAACTTGCCAGAAAATGTCTGTTAATGCCTGTACATAACACACCTACCTGTGGTATGTAAATCCTGTGCAAGGTTTAACGGCATGATAACAGTGGCCCTAGCAAGGCCTGTTGCTCTGTTTCTCCAGATTCTGGTCGTTTGCAGTCCAGGCTGTTGGGTCTGAGTGTATTATTAGTTCTCCGCTCTGCTCTGGGTTCATTCGTGGGCTGTTATTATTGAACAAACACTTGGGTTTTTTTCTGTTCTGTCTCTTTGGGGAATGCTATGTTGAAGAGGTACCGATTGCACATTAAAATTCAGGCATGACACATTCATAGGAGGTGATTTTATTCCATTCATATTGTAGCTGTTTTGATTAAATTTGGACATAAATACTGGTGATTTGCCCCTTTCGTTTTATAAGAAAATATTCAGGTTTCCATCGTAGATAGAAAGCCTGCAAACGTTCATTTAAGATCAGGACAGGCTTGGTCTGGATAACTAGACAGGTGCAAAACAAAACTTCAGAGATGCAACCAGGGGAAATGTCTGACACTGTGTGTTGGTGAGGGAATTATAGAAACACGGATATTGAAAAAAATATGTTTTGAAAATTTACTATTGGGCAGAGATTTGTGCTGAGAATTCCTTTTTATTATAGCTGATTTATTACCCCGTGAAAATGGGCTTTACTCTTGGAAAAATGTATACTGCGAATACCAGAATAGCGCGATCCAGTTTCCATAGGGCCCTCCAGCATTCATACAGAGCGTTTTCGCAAGGGGCGTTGCAGCTGGTTTCCACTGGACCACTTTTTGCTGGGGAAGTAGGAATCTTGGCAGTCGGGGTTTTTGTTGCTCCTCCAAAGGCAGACTTGACACCGTTAATGTGCCATGAAAGGTTTCTCCGTAGGAATTGCACGTCCTAAGTTGAGCTGTGCGTATAGGATTGAAGAAGAGCTGTCATCGTCTGCATTTTAAAACGTTTTTCGGTGCGAGGTTCTAGGCTCTGCCTCCTGTATTCCCTGCATGCGCCCAAATCATTGCTGTGGCTATTCAGAGTCCAAGGAACGTAGTGTAACAAAGGTGATAAAATGAGCTTGTTAATCACTTTATTGCAATAAAGATTTAAGATGACTCCTTGCAGATGTGTTAAATGAAAGGGCAATAATTGGCACTCTTCTCGGTGTCTTGAATGCATTAGAAAAGCAACCTATTCAGTGCCCTCTGATTGGCCCACCAGTTTGGTTAAGAAGTTCATTTTGAATGTAGTAGGTAAGGTTATAAATCAGGGGTAGGCAACCTATGGCACGAGTGCTTAAGGCGGCATGCAAACTGATTTTCAGTGGCACTCACACTGCCTGGGTCCTGGCCACCAGTCCGGGGGTCTCTGCATTTTAATTTAACTTAAAATGAAGCTTCTTAAACATTTTAAAAACCTTATTTACTTTACATCCAACAATGGTTTAGTTCTATATTATAGACTTATAGAAAGAGACCTTCTAAAAACGTTAAAATGTATCACTGGCATACGAAACCTTAAATTCAAGTGAATAAATGAAGCTTTGGCACACCACTTCTGAAAGGTTGCCGACCCCTGTTATAAAGGCTCCCTCTTTGTTAGCAAGACAGAATAATCCCCTTGATGAAGATATGACTCCGGTGGGATGCTGATTCTGATACGAGTCCCTGCTTGTATTAATGACTTTGAGGGGTGCCACTAACATGAAGGAATTGATTGTGTTTGGGGCAGGGTTAAGATAGACCAAGACAGCAAGGGAAGGACAAAATTATAAAGTGTTTCTAAGCTCCCCACCCCTATCTACACTAAGTCTACACTATGTCAACATCTACACTACATCAGAAGGGTTACAATACTGATGATCACAGCTTGGATGGACCAGAGAATCTAGGCTGTTATTTTTCTACTTAATGGCTCCTGAGAAGCCCAGGAAGCATGGGAGAAACTGTTCATTTTCTCTTCTGTAGTTTGGCAGAAAAGGAACATGGTTCAGCTGCAGCGGAAATGTTCATAACAGCTGCTGATCATAAAGGATTTTACAACTGATAAGAGATTAAACTGCTTGTTGCCCAGAAAGGGGAGCGAGGCGGGGAGAGGCACCTCTGTGCATCTGCAGTTGACGTGCAGTGTGGATACGTGAAGCAACAACTGGTGAAGAAACCGGACTAAGCAGTTTTGTAGCAGAAGGCTGCATTCCGGCTGCAGAAGGAGGCCAGTTCGTTTTACGAGTCATTAGTATGGCCTTCCTTGGGAGAGGGTGAATGGTGTCAGTCTTTTTATTGATGAAAAATGGGAGCTATCTGGCAGGTCCTATGGTGTTACAGCATTGCATATGGGCATATGCATAAGACATACTTCTCTCTTTTCTAGAGCTGGTTGTGAAATTTTGGCTTAGCGAAAAATCTAAAAGTAAAATATTTCAATTCAGAAATGCAACTACTGTGTGTTATGGGACTTGGATGCTTCCTGCTCCCATTCTCTTCTGTGGCTGGGCTCACTGGCTGGATTACATCTCTCATTATGCACCATGGTCTCCCATATTGGTGAAGGGAGGCTGTGCGGCATGGGAGTCCCTGTTAATGGTGCATCATGGGAGATGTAGTCAGGCTGGGGAGTCCATAGAAAGAATGGTGACAACTGAACTATAGCTTTCGTGAGCCACTGTGGCAGCATATAAAATACAAATATTTTGATTTTTGGTTGAAATATTTTGTGTTTTGGCTGAAAATTTAAAATTTTGGGGTTTCAAGCATTTACTTTTTTTAACAAAAACCTGACACTTTCCACAGAAAGCAGGTGCTTTTCATGAAGAACTTTGTTCTGCTGAAAACCCAGTTTTCCATCAAAAAACTATTTCGGCAGAAACTTTCGCCCAGCCCTACTCTTTGATCCCTTTGTTGGTGTCACTGTGGGCAGGCTGGATGGAGGAGATGGGTTTTGCATTGCTGAGATCTGCGTGCATCCTGATCTCTTCGAGGCGTGAGTTTCAAAGTTCTGGGCCAGTTGCTGAGAAAACTCCGTCTCGTGCACACAGGAGCCTCACTCTTGAATGCAGTCCCTGTGGAATACAGATGTCTTGGGAGGTCATAATTGCAGACAGTGGGGTGGTCTGTAGCTTCCTAGGGCCAGTCACATAAAGTCGTTGAAGGTGAGGACTTTGAATTTGACTAGATATTCAGTGGGAGGGAGGCAGTGCAGAGAGGGGAGCGCTGGGGTGTTATTCATAGATTCATAGATTCTAGGGCTGGAAGGGACCTCGAGAGGTCATCGAGTCCAGCCCCCTGCCCTCGTGGCAGGACCAATTACTGTCTAGACCATCCCAGTTGTGTTGGGCAGATGTGTTGCTGGTTCTAAACCACCAGTAGCTCTTTCTAAAGGTCCCTGGTTTCAAACTTACATGTGACCCGCTGTGTCTTTTACTGTTTTACAAAATATAGGAAAGCTGCTGATGCTTCATGGAGAGTATTAAAGAAGTTTTCTTTACAGGAAATTCAGCCGTAGACACTTCCATGGAAAGCGCAACTTTCTTTATTATGTGTCCTATCTTGACTTCAGTAGGCACTTGGCCCAAGGGAAGACTACAGGGTTGGAATCCATAGGAGCTTATCGGGTCATTATGTCCCATGAGGTGGATACCTTGTATCAGAAGTGTTTGCTCGGGAAATGAATATACAGTAACATCACACACCAGAGAATCACATCTTCAGGTGAGAGAGAAACACGATGAGCCGATGGTCATGTAAGAAATAAAGATGGTGCCTTCACACCCAGTAACCTTAGCAATAGAGAACAAGGGATGAGAAACTCAGAAGGTGGAAGGTACAGTATATCAGCAGGAGTGGTTCTCAACTACAGACTAGGAGCCTGATCCAAGGCTTTCCATTGACTTCAATGAGAGTTGGATTGGACTCTGCGCTGTTTGCTCATGTCAGGGGTCTGGAGTAGGGGTAGGCTAGAGACTAGATCTGACAGTCGGCTTAATTCATAAATTTTTGCAAGACTTTTGCCAGAAGCTGGGAATGAGCAACAGGGGATGAATCACTTGGTGATGACCTGTTCTGTTCATTCCCTCTGGGGCACCTGGCATTGGGCACTGTCAGAAGACAGGACACTGGGCTAAGTGGACCATTGCTCTGACCCAGTCTGACCGTTCTTAAATGGGCACCTCCCTTTTCTACCAGCTTGAATGATGGAAATATCGAAGGCTCAGCTCTTCTCTTGAGATTTCTGGCTGAATTTGATAAAGTATAGGCCTTTTTTATGGTTTTGGCTCTGTCCTAGAACCAAAACTAATGGCAGGTCCAGGCTCAGAGACTTGACATTCACATCTGAGGTCCTGACTCCGCTATGTTCAAAACAGAATGTCTTTGACAAGGCTCCCGTTGTCCCTTTAATGTGTAGAGCAGCAGCAACATAATGCATTTCTTCATAAACGTGCTGTTGGTCTTATCCTTGAGGTTTCCTGCACTATTCATGACATCTACACTCTGTACTAGGCCTTGCTTGTTTCGTATGGTGCCTTGGGAGGTCCGGCATGCAACCCACAGTAAAAATGTTAGTGTATTGTATAGAACTGCCTTTGATTCAACTCTTCTTTGCCCTGTGTGTACAGGGACCCCCCCTCCCCCCGCGCAATAGAAACGTAACTTTGAATTTTGAGAGACTCTAGCATTTGAGGGAGGGAACTATCACATTCTTTAATTTTTTTCTTAACTGATTGCTTCCCATGCCTCCCCCCTTAACTCCAGATGAATGATATTTTGCTATGGGCTCCTGGATATTATGATGAAGTCTTTTCCTGTCTGATCTGTAACTTACCTTCAAATATTAAGGACCTGATTTTGAGTGATGCAGCCAGGGGAGGATGACCAGATGTGGTTTTGTGCTGTCTGGATTGTGGCCCGCTCCAGGGGCTAGTGCAATCTGTGGCATAAATTAACGCGCCGCTCGGTGTTGGTCTAATTTATGGCGGCCTCCTGATGGCCGTCTGGAGGCTGCATCACAGCCTGGGACCTCGGCAGCAGCATGCACCCCATGCCCACGCAGTGTCTGCACCAGCGGAAACTCTCTCCAGCCCCCGAGGCATCTTCCTGGTCCCCATGTGCTGGGAGAGCAGAGTATAGGGCTGCACAGGGAATCTCTCCCAATGGAAATTGTGCATGCTCAGAAGCTCTGAAAGCCAGGCCATAAGGCTTTTAAAGAAAAACCAGAGGTGCTGTCTGTAGTAATTGAAGGCGTAAGACTAAGCCATGTGATGGAGAATGTCTCCAAGGGGGGTTAAATCCCTTCCTTCTGCTCCCCCACCCCCCGGGCTACTGCTGTCTCAGCTCCTAGCAATGGATGGGAGCAAGTCGCCTCTCCCTGGGAGAGCTAGTCAGTGAGGGAATCTGCTGAGGTCAGTTAAGAGCACAAGAACCGAATGGAGGTGAGAGCGCAGTGCTCGGCTTTCTTCTCTTGGCAGTGTGCTTGACTGACTGCAGGAGCTGGGCTGTGTGCTGCTCCGGAGGGATGGGATTCTGCTCAAGCTGGCATGCTGGTGCCACTGAGGCTAGCTGAGACTGTGATCTTGATTCTTAAGAACTCCCTAGCATATGTAAACGAGACACAGCTGGGCTGGATGGGCCTTCTGGGATGTCTTGTATTGGTGCCAGAGGCAGACCAACTGTTCAAGCCACTGAGGGCTAACTCCTAGCTCAAAAAGCAAATTTACCATCTATTTTGTGGCCTGGCACGTCTTACATTAACCTGCGGCATGGAACGTCACACATATTCCCAGCTATGTAACTCAACTTTTTGACACCAAAGACATTTGCAGAGAACATTGCAGCCCGCTCTGGGGTGTAGCATGGCAGTTAACAGCCCACAGGAACCCCTGACTGTCTATGTAGGCAGTAAAAAAATCTCTGAGCCTAGCAAGTTATTGAAGACTATGAGGGTATTTATCACCCCCCCGTTTTACAGATGTGCCCTATGGGGGAGCTAAGGTGAGAGGGCAAATGATTTATTAAAGGCCATGTGAAGAGTCCTTTTGAGAGTGGGATTTGACATCTATAGACCCTGACTCCTCCTTCTATGCTTAGTCCATACCCTTGTCTGGTATTTAGCTAACTGGTCTGCAATTTACTGGTGTATGCGTGTGTTTTTTAATCTTCTGTTTGCTTAAGGAACGCTATCTTGCTGGATGCTTCCCAGGTTATTGCATCCAAATTGAGTAACCTTTAGATTTGCTAAACCTCTCCAATTTCTCCACTAGCTATTGTCCGAAAGCACTATTTGGTGCCAATCCTTTGGCCCTGGGGCTGTGAAATCTCATCACATAGCCAACCGTGACCCTATTTCAAAGGAATATTCCCTACTTTATTAGCAAAATAGTTACCATTTTTCCACTCTGTTCCTGCAAGAAACTCTCCGAATCCTGTGTGTTTTGATGTGGTTTAAAGGTGTGTCTGTATTTTTCTCCCCACATGTCTTTCTTTAGCTTTCAAATGTTGGCAGGTGGACTTGGTGAGCCTGTAAGTTTTATCACTGCCAGATGTCGATATTTATCCTCCTTTTGTTTTCCCGATCTTGTGTCCCTGTAAATCTGATTTAGGACAACAGCTTTCTTAAACTTAAATAATTACATAATGTCTCTGCTATGTACCACACTTACCTTCTGCTTCTTCGCTGTCACTCTGGAGAGAGTCCGCTTTCTTTCGCTAACAGTTGTCCATTTTGTATAGCAATAAAACAAAACGAAAATATCCCCAAACCCACTATTGCTCCTAGTGAAGACAGGTGGATATTGAACAAAACACAATATGTGAAACTTGGTTGACTCACCCACTCCTGTTTCCCACTCACTCTCTTGTGGTTGGGAGACAGCGTGATCCATGAGATAAGGCACTGGACTGGGAGCCAGGAAGTCTGAGTTCTCTTCCAGTTCTGTTCCCAGATCTGCTGTGTCACCTTGGACAGGTCACTTCAGCTGTCTGTGCCTCAGTTTCCCCACCTACAAAACGGGACTGAAATGACCTTCTCTCTTTTTGTAAAAACTGTGACATCTATGGCTGAAAAGTGCTCTACGGGCCTGATCCAAACCCCATCCAAGTGAATGGAAAGGCTCCCATTAATTATTAATGGGATTTGGAGCAGATCCCATAAGAGCTAAGTATTTTATTAATTCACTCTTTTTACCTTCATTAGCATGCCCTCAGCTCCCCCCCGGGTTCATTAGCATGTCCCCAGGTTCTCAGCATAGCTCCCTCATTTGTGACTGCACTGAAGTGAAACCCCTCGATTAGTTATAAATGAACAGTTCAATGAATTCTTTCAGGCTGTCCATCTCAACGTGGTAAAAGTGCTCTAGGCAGACCTTTTACAGCTGTTGCATCCGACGAAGTGGGTATTCACCCATGAAAGCTTATGCTCCAATACCTCTGTTAGTCTATAAGGTGCCACAGGACTCTTTGTCGCTTCTGCAGAGCCAGACTAACACGGCTACCCCTCTGATACTTTAGCAGTTGTACATTCTTATAGGGATCCTTAATTTTCACACAATACAACCACATGCCAGAGTGGAAGCCACACACCTAACGGCAATAAGGGCTCCCCATGGGAGTTAGGCACTTCTGAAAATCCTAACTGGCATCTAGCTGCATCTTTAGGCACCTAAATACCTTTGAAACCTGCCCCAAATGTCTTTCTGTTTAAGGTTCCTCTGTTGGCCCTAGGGCATCTTTGCAAACCTTCCTTATGGCTTTCTGGAAAGTAGCTGGTGTCAATTTTAATCCATTAAAGTCTTGTTTAATTAAAGTCACCTGATGCAGTTATTTCCCATTCTTCAGTGTTTGCTTTTGAAAGTACAGTATGCTAGCTCACTTGTATTGTGGAGTCTAGCAGCTGGAGAACGCTAAAACAGCTCTAAGACATAAGTGGAAGCAATTGTTTTTTCATAGGAAACCGTGGAAAAGCTCTCCCTAGCTACCTCAGACCATGCACGCATTCACGCTGCCGATGGCATCATGTCCCAAATTCCCTTTCTCTAAAGTTTGTCTGAGTATAAGAAAGATTGGGCCTTTTTCAATGTGTTCTGGTATCCCTAGCGGCAGCCTCTGTAATGGTGTCCCTAGCCTCTGTTTGCCAGAAGCCAGGAATGGGCGACAGGATGGATCACTTGACAATTACCTGTTCTGTTCATTCCCTCTGGGGCACCTGGCACTGGCCCCTGTCGGAAGACAGGACACTGGGCTAGATGGACCTTTGGTCTGACCCAGTATGGCTGTTCTTATATGAATTTTTCACTACGCCCATACCAATTTGATAACTAGAGGGCATGTGTTTCCTTCAGAACCACATTCACTTCCGGGCTCGCTCTCATTTACTTTGGTCTTGTTTCCATTGTTGGGTTTAGTGTGCAGGCGCTGGGTGCAGGTGGTGGCTGGTGATATGCAGGAGGTCAGACTAGATGATCGGGCCTTCAACTCGGGCTCACTAGAGAAAACAAAATCCCCATCTTTGAGGATGGTGCTCATGGAGGAAGGATGGTCTCAGAGCGGATGCATAGGGCTGAGTACTCAGAGAGCTCAAGTGAAATTCTGCCTCTGTGGAAATGAACAGCAAAACTTCCACTGGTGTCAGTGGGGCCAGGATATCACCCCTCAGTCCTGTTCCTCACTCTACCATTGGCTGTGGAAGTAAATTGTTTCCCCAGTCTGAGCTTCAGTTTCCCCATCCATAAAGTGGCACAATAATATCTACCTCCCAGGCACTGGGAAGCCTAAATCATTAAATTCTAACGTACTTAGAGATGATTGGGGGGGAGGGTAGAAGTGGAGAGTATTATTAAAAGGGAACAAGGGAAGTAGGAGGGAACAAGAGTAGAGTGTCTGAGCCTGTGTGTTAGAGGGGTTGGGCGGGCTGTGGGAATAGACTTTAAAAATCTCAGTAGCAGTCTTCTCAGTAGTCTTATTCCAAGACGCTTGATTTCCAGAACTTGAAACCATAACGTACAGGAGAAAATCCAGCCTGGCCCCAAGGGTGAGACTCTGTAGAGCACAGGCAGGGGTGAGACTTTACCTCCCAAACTCACCGCTGTGGCGCCTCCTACTGGCCATTCTGGAATTAGCTCAAGTCCTTCCACAGGACACCCTCCTCCGGCGGTGTCTCGCTCGCCGTTACTCCTGCTTGGCTGCCCCCACCACTCTGGGACCCACGTCCCTCCCCGGACCGCGGCGTCCTCTTCTGGGCACAGCCCTCTAGCTGTGCCCCGCTCCACTGTCTCCCTCCCTTTCGGGGGAAGCGGCAGTCTATAGTCCAGCCACTCCCCTCGGTGGCCTGCTGCAAGGGAAGCAGTCCCTGGCTCCAGGGGCAAACTGCAGTCTGTGTTGGCCACTTCCCTCAGGGCAAGTGGGGGCAGCCCTAGCATCTTATCTGCTCTTCCTCAGTCTGGCAGCGGTCAGCCAGAAGCTCCTTCTGCTCTTCTACCTAGCACTGTTCTAGCCATGGTGCTCCTAGGCAGGCAGCCAGCCCTTCTCCCTAGCAGGCCAGGGAGAGACTGCCCTCTGCTCTCTTGAGCTGCCCTTTATATATGTCCCCAGCTGGTCCTGATTGGCTGCTGCAACAAGCCACCTTCCGAGTGGCTTGCTTAGTGAGCCCTCCTCTAATTGGAGGGTTCTGCGCAGGCTCCCTCTGGCCTGCTTTAACCATTCCTCTGCTTGGTGTGAGGCAACCGCCCCACTACAGTGTACATTGTACATCTGCGGTGTGTCCAGAGTCTAAACAGCTTGCATTCATTCAGCTGGAGGGAGGCTTGCTTTACATTAGAGAACACCAAAGAAACGTACAGACCAAATTTGATAAGATTAAGGTCCAGTTGTAACATATTAGCATCCGTTTTCCATAATGACCTAGGAATGCAATCTCGACGGTAAGATGAAAGTATCAGAATGTCATTTTGATGGACTCCGCAGCTGAGAAGTCACAAAATGATTCTGTTGAAATGGGATTTTAATAGACTTTCTCCCTTTCCCTGATACTCTCCACAAAGGCTTTTCTGCTGCAAAAGGTGGAGCAGTTGGTATGAAGATCAAGCTTTTGTGGGCAGCCTAGTTCACATGTTATTATGCTGTTGACCATTCAGTAAAAACTTGGCTCCAAGAAGCGCCCTTTTAGGAAAGGAGTTTTTTCTTAGAGATGAGAATTGAAATGGAACATTTGATACTTAAATGTCTCTCCGTTCGCTACTCCTTTACCATGCTAGCAAAAACAAAAAAGAAAAGCGGATCGTTGTTTTCTGTAAGGCCAGGTCATTCTAAGTTTTACTAGCTTGTTAATTTCAAGTTGTTAATTTAAAGTGATGCACCATTCACATGCAATGGTGAAGCCTAGAAATGCTCTTTGTTTGACTTTTGAGATAATTAGCTAATACAGGGAGATTACGATCTCTGGAAAGGATACTGGGCGGGGGAGGTGGGGTGAAATGTACAATAAAAACAAAAATGTGGACATAAAATGGATGCAAATGGGAAAAATAGAAAAGTCCCTGCAAAACACAGGAAATCAGATTTAACTGCTTAATGATCTGCTTTCAAATAGGCAGAGATCTCTGCCGGGCTGTTGAGTGGTGTTTTCATCTGGGAGTTTTTTGTCCTTCAGATATATTGTAGCAGGTGAGCACTGTTGCTACCATTGGGTAAATGTTTACTTTATCATATTCTGATGCCACAAGAAGCACTAAGGTGAAAACTATAGGAAACAAAGTTGGAGCAGGTGTGTGAAAAAAACCAATGTTTTTTTGTAAATTTGGTGCCTACTTTTATGTCCTTAGGCATAAAAGAGGGTGTTTGATGGAGCTGGCAGGCATGCATACAGATAGGTTGATTGTTTTTAAGATTTGTCTTCTCAGAAATTTTTTTGTTCTAAATAAATAACATTTGCTTTAAGGAGGTGCCTGGTTACTGGTTACCTCTGTCACTGCTTCAGGAGAAAACAGAGCTGCAGGTGCTGAAGATAAGTCTATAAACATGACTGGTGTGGAGAAAGTAAATAAGGAAGTGTTATTTACTCCTTTACATAACACAAGAACTAGGGGTCACCAAATGATATTAACAGGCAGCATGTTTAAAACAAACAAAAGGCAGTGTTTCTTCACACAACACACTGTCAACCTGTGGAACTCTTTGCCACAGGATGTTGTGAAGGCCAACACTATAACAGGGTTCATAAAAGAACTAGATAAGTTCCTGGAGGATAGGTCCATCAATGGCTATTAGCCAGGTTGGGCAGGGATGATGTCCCTAGCCTCTGTTTGCCAGAAGCTGGGAATGAGCGACAGGGAATGGATCACTTGATGATTACCTGTTCTGTTCATTCCCTCTGGGGCACCTGGCACTGGCCACTGTCCGCAGACAGGATACTGGGCTAGACGGACCTTTGGTCTGACCCAGTCTGGCTGTTCTTAAGTCAAACCTGCTGAGGTAACCGTGTTAATTACACGGGGCTGCAGCCCAGGGCTCAGTCTGAGAACGGGAGAATCACGTGATTGCATCCTAAGAGAGGGGATGGCAAGGGCTGTAGGTTTGTTACGGTGGTAAAAATATCACCGTATCGTGACTCTTTGTCTGCCTGTGTCCATGATTTCAAAGGCCATGCAGCTAGGCAGAGCCACCCTGGGCCGTGGCCCAACTGTGTTTGTCTCCACAGGGCTGCTTTCAGAAGTTCACCTATTGGGGGTGGCAGATGGTGTTCTCAATACCAACCTCTTTGACACTTTTCAGGTTTACCTGAGGTGTCTGGGGGGTAGGGTGACCAGATGTCCCGATTTTATGGGGACAGTCCCGATTTTTGGGTCTTTTTCTTATATAGGCTCCTATTACCCCCCCACCCCGTGTCCCAATTTTTCACATTTGCTGTCTGGTTACCCTACTGGGAGGAATTGATCCCACCTCCTTGTAGCCTGAAGGAGTCTAGTCTGTACCCATTGGAGGAGATTCTCGGAAAGCGACCAGCTGAAAGCGCTCCCTCCCCCCTCCTAGCTCCGCATGCCCTGCTCTTTTCCCATCTGATAACAGTTGAGTGCCCAGTCCCTTGTCTTCTGGACACCAGTAACATGCACTGATCTGCAGCCTCTGTGGAAACAGTGTGTCTAGTTTATTCGCTTCACCTCAATTCAACACAAGGCACTCAGACAAGCTTATAGGAAAACCAAATTGAAGTTTGTTTAACAAAGCTTGAGAAAAAGATTAACATAAAAGCCAGTAAAAGGGTTAGGAAACAGAAGGCTACAGGTAAAAGAAAAACATAAAACTCAATCTATAGCCTATACTTATTAACAAGTTACTCCCCTGGCTAATATATTTCAGTCAGGCCATCCAGTGCTTGTCCAATCCAGAAACCGGGATCCACTTTTCATGAGACATTGACTAGCAGAGTATCTCGTCCAGAATGGATAACATCTTGTGCCCTTTCTTTTTCTCTTATACAGTCCCAGGCTTTTTGGCTGTTTTCATAATCAAAGTGTTTGATTAACTTCAGCTCAGCCCTGAGGGTCCCCCATTCAGAATCATTTCTTGGGGTTCTCTCGTCTTTGTAAAAGCTCAGGCCTGCACCTGGTCCAGACTGTAAACCCAGGGCTGGGCTGAGTTGAAAGATTTTGATTGATCATCTCACTCTTGAGTGAGTTAGCAGAGATCCCACCGGCTTCCGGTGACTTCATCTCCAACAGGTTGCTTCATCTGCAACAGTTTTGGAACATAATGTTCTATGTTTTACATATCTATTAAAATATTTCCCATCCAAACATCTCAAAATAACCACGACAATCAGCTAGTTTTTAGCTTTCGGCAGAGACAATACTCTTGGCAATGTAATTTTTTTCATGTCCCCGGATTAAACATGCCAAACTCACTTTAGAGAAAGGGGTGGTGTTGATTCTTGGATTCCCATTGCTAGAAATATGAGTATCAAGGGCTTCCTGGAATATTGGGAGGATGATCGGACACAGGTGTAATGTACCGCTGCCTGGGCATGTCTGTGGGTTTTGATGGGAGAGAGCAGCGTTAATTTCCACTGGGGGCTCTGTGGGAGTCACTGGCAGAGGCTGCAGCTGGGATGTGCTTGATTGGCTCAAACCGTCGCTGGCCACATCACCTTCCCAGTTGCCTGGCCTGCTGAGATCATTTCAAAACGCTTTGTTTTGATTTTTGACCTTTTTAAAACCTTTGTTGCCGTCTAACTAGGTTATATTTTGAAGCCGTCATTTCGAACCGGAAAATAGGAATTTTTCATGTCAAACGTGTTTCATTTTGACCATTTCAAAACTTTTTCCTCAGCTCTTTTTCGAGTTGGGAAATAGATTGAGACTGACACTGTTTCGCAGACTGTTCTGGTTTTGATGCATCAATGGTCGATGAAAAACGATTAGTCGAATAATTCCCAGCCCACTCGTCTTTTGTGTCTACTGCTGGTGTGGTGGGATCTCCTTCCTAAGTAAACCTAGCCTTGATTTCCCTACCTAACCTGGACTTTCCATTGCCACGAAGGTTTTATGGTGATCGGGTTACATGAAAACAAATCCTTGCCCAAAATTGGAACAAAACATGATCTTTTAAAAAAAATATATATATAACTGCAGTTTTGGCCCTTGGAACCCTGCGGCAGGTGGGAGTGACAGCAGCATTGATGCCTCCCTGTTAACAATTCTGGAATGCCAAGAGTGGCAGGCACAGTATCATGGAATCCCAGTGTTTCTCAACCTTGTCGCAAGTGCAGGGCCAGTGTTAGGGGGCGGCAAACAGGGCAATTGCACGGGACCCCACACCACCGGGGGCCCCACAGAGTTTATCTACATGCATCAGCCCTGGGACGCAGGGCTGAATCCCAGCTTAAGGAAGGAGGTTGCCATTTTTTTGTCAATCCAAAGGGGGTCCCCAGCACACAAATGTTGTGTCTTTGGGACAGCAGGTTTAGGAAGAAATCATTTGAGACACAGAGAGCTAAGAGCCAAGGAAGCAGTGCTTTATTTTCACACACTGAACTGCCCAAACCAGCCAAAACTGGCTGGGCTATCCCCTAATAATCTAACTCAGTTGCCATAGCAACAACAAGGTGCTATTACCACGACAACCAAATACACAACAACAAAGGTTAAGAGACAGAAGTAACCATTCCATGGGATGGGCTGGTCTCACTCTGCCCAGGCATCAAAGGAACAGTGAGTTTGGACTGCCTTGTAAACTCCCCCGCAGTGAGCATTTCAGAGAGGAACCATGCCGCTGAATCAGAACTAAACCGAGGTCTTAGCAAGGTGCTATGGGACCCTGTGCTGTTAGGAGGGACCACCGCTCAGGCTGCTGTCGAGGACAGTGGGGAAATGTGCTGCTTGCTGCGGTTGTGAACAACGGGGAGCTGGTGGGTGCTGAGCAGTGCTCAAAACGGGCTGGAGAGATATTACATCAAAGAACCAGACTGAGCCCAGGTGTAAAGGGCTGCAATTCTGGAGAGCTTAGGATTTGAGCCTGCTTCGGCCAGACTCAAGTTGCTCTCCGGGGGTTAAAATGGAGCAGAATCACCTAGCGATGAAATCAAACCAAACCGTTTTGATCCCCCCTGGATCTTGCAGAAGTTTTGGATCCTGATGCAAACATTGCAGCTTTGGACCACTTCTGGTATCGCCTAAATGAAGAGTCGACCCATGTCACCAATTGTAATGAAATGCACAGGCACTCTCCCCTCCCGAATCCCCCCCTTCGTATCTCCCCTTCTCCCGCTGCAGTTCTGACACTTCCCTTGTACAAGAAAATGCACTTTAGTATTCTCTGGCCAGTCCTCATTGCAGAGGTAGCCGATGGGTGGAGCTGGGCTCTGAGCTGTGCGTGCTTTCCCTGCACGAACACATCCCTGCTCAATAATGGACAGCGTGACGCAAAACTGGCTGCTGCTCCCGCACATCTGCTCGAATACTCCCTTTACAATGACAAGTACCTTTGCCTCGTCTGCTTCCACAGAATACAGCATCGTCCTGGCTATGTGTAATCAGACAAGAGAGACAGAAGACGAAAGAAAAGTAGTCACAGTGTCCCCATTCTTTTGCAGGTTGGGAAACTGAGGCACAGAGCGATGACGTGACTTGCCCAGGGGAACACAGGGAGACTGTGTCAGATCTGGGAACTGAACCCATTTCTCTTGCGTCCCAGACCACTGTCTTAACCAGAAGGCCATCCTTCCTCCCCTCTATGGCTGGCTTTCTTAGGGTACGTCTATACTTACCCGTCGCGTCGGAGGAGTCCAATCGATCTTCTGGGTTCGATTTATCGCGTCTTGTCTAGATGCGATAAATCGAACCAGGAAGTGCTCCCCTGTCGATGCTTGTAATCCTGCTCCACGAACGCAGTAGGCGGAGTCGGCGGGGGAGCCTGCGCGCTGCGTGTGGACCCCGGGTAAGTACCTTTTCATTCGAACTAAGATACTTCGACTTCAGCTACGTTATTCACGTAGCTGAAGTTGCGTATCTTAGTTCGATTTGGGGGGTTAGTGTAGACCAGCCCTTAGACGGCTCCAAAAAGTAAATCTTTCAAGTGTGAGGGGCCATGAAAAACAATAGCATAGCATAAAACATCCTGGGTTTTTACCAAGTTCCTGGTAGAAGATGGTGACAAAGCTTGCACTTGCCTTTTCTCTCCCCCCACTAGCCCTAGCACATAACACTTGCAAAATGCTTGAGCTCCTTGACTTGAGGACCAGGAGAAAGGTGTGTGTGTTTGTGTTGGGGGGGTGTTGCCCTATTGCAGGATGTGGAGTTGACTCCTGGTACACTAGACTCACCCAGCAGCACTTTTGGCTCCTTTGTCTTCAGCGTACCAGTGTTTCAGCAGGATGCGTTGATGCTACACTCAAAGCGAGAGCTGGCTGGAGGACGACAAGTCAATTTTGCAGCAGCTGTCGAGGTTTCGAAATTTGTTTTTGTTCCGCATTGGAACAAACCCGAAACCTTTCGTTTGTCTTCATGGAACTGAATTGTGTCGAAATAGCCGGTTTAGGCTCGAAAAGGTCAGGTTTTCGATTCGGGTGGGTTTCTCTCTGGAAGTGACTGGAGAGCCCACCCTGTAATACAGAAACCTTCCCACCGAAAACATTGCCAGAACCAATAGGTCTCCAAAACTCGGTGGCTTCGACAAAACGGCATTGTTCCACCAAAAGAAGAAAAAAAAAAGTCTTGTCAAAAAAGTTGCGACTCTAGTCACAACAAAAAATTCAGCGGGGTTAAAGGATCCCATGCCCTGGAACCAAGCCTCAGTGAACTGGGAAGAGAAGCCAGCCTCCCATGCCACAGAGGACGTCTCATTTAAATGTGGGACCACAGGAATCTACCTGTGCTGAGCTCCATTATAAAAAAAAATAGAATTCTACTGTGACTCTCTGAATCACTCCAGTTTAGAAGTGGCTCAGTGGGTAGAGAGCTGTCCTGATTTGTAACCTGAGGCCAGTCACGTCACTTCTCTCTGCCTCAGTTTCCCCCATACATAAAACGACAATAATGCTGCTTACCTCCTTTTAAAACGCTTTAGCACCTATTATATATTTTGACATTTCTTTTTTATAAGGGTAAAGCCAGCCTTGTTTTTCCACATACTTTTAAAGACCTTTTGGAGCATGATTATTTTTTTTTTGGCTCTTTGATCTTCGAAGTATTGGGTTGCGAAAGGCAGCAGCTGCCAGTTTCTGTATAAAACACCCCATTAGTCAAAACCTCCTTTGGAAGTGCCACTGAATAATATATCCATTCCCGTGAGCGGCTGCTGACCGAAATCTTGCTTGAGTTGCTTGGATCGAGGTTTGACTCTAGTGAGGTTCTATCTGGTAGCAAAATGGATTTCGAAGATGTGCAGTCTGTCGAGGTCCCATCCGCATCCCCAAAAGCCATTTGTGTTCAAATTTGCCACTGTGTAGTTTTTATTGTACTAACTGATCATTTCAGAAGGTTAGGCAGTCAGCAATGAAGAGCTTATCAACCATTTTAAGACTGGATGGGCTGTCTACTAACGTACCCATGATCTAGGGTATCAGTTTGTCAGATGGTTCTAAAAGACACTGCAGATGGGGTGCTGTAGTGTCAGACTAAGACAAGTGTTTTCTTGGGATGAGCAGTTTTTCTCTCTTAGTCTCTTTGAAGTGCAGGTGTTTTAGAATAAAATTGTAACCGTCATAGGCAGCCGCTTCCTATCTGTTTTATTTGTACTAGGGGAGCATAATTTAATCCAAAGGACATTTATAGTGAATTTCTGGAATATCTTTTACTGGGTGGGACACTCATGGTGTCTAGGGAAGAGTCCTGGCCCTGAAATCTACCGGAACAACGGTCTGGAAATTGGACTTGATGCTGTTTTGCACTTACAGCATCTTCCATCTGCAAATCTCAAAGTGCTTTTATTGGAACATTAAGGAATTAAGCTTCCCAGCGCTTCTAGCCTCTCCATCCTCGAGTTTGATACTTTATTTGTCATTGCAAGCTGTTGGACTGGTTCAAGAGAAGCAAAACACAGGCAACCAGGAGGGAGGTTCCTGAGACAAGGAGTAACGGAATTTCCTCAGCCCAGTGTCCTACGGCCTTTGTGTCTCCGCCACATCTGTGTTTTAAGCAGCTGACAAATATTCCTTCCCTTGGGCACCTGGGAAAGGGGAAACTGAGCTAAAGTTAACCCTGTGTTCACTGGAGTTAACCTGAGCCCAGGTGCCATCTACTCATGTATACTGTTAACAAGAATGCACCCTACTGTAGTACATGGTGGTGGTGTTAGGACTGGAAAAATAGAACTGAAATAGTCAGTGGGATTTTTGTTAGCGTTTTTCTGCACAGCAGAGCAAAGGGTTACTCAAAGCTCCACGTATCTGTATGTGATTCACCACCATGCCATCAGAACATTATATAAATTGCCTCTTTGAATAATAAGATTTTCATTGAAGTCTTATTCGTCTTGGATAAAGGACCGTTCAAGCACATTTCTTAAGTCTTGATTTCATTAACACAGTACTGCAGTTCATCAAAACTCATAAATATTTATCTTTAAACATTCTTTGCACACTTTCAAAAACATTTGCCATATTTTAACAGGCGGTTTCATGTTCTTTATTGTGCAATAACCTTTTCTTTCCATAGATACACTGACAAATCTCTCTGATGGCCAAAATGAATGGGAAGACATGTTCTCTTCCAGACGTTTCACAAAACCTGTCCTCTCATTTTTGGAGAAGTACTCCCAGAGGGGGAGTGACACACAGGGATTCCCCTGGCGCATGTCATGAGTCAAAAGGGTTTGCAGTATCGCCAACCACAGCCATGTAAAAATCATGAATCAGGAGCTAAAAATAATGATTTTTTTTTTAATAAATAATTTTTTGTGGGGTTTTTTTTGGGAGGGGGAAGGGAGTGGTTATTTTATTTGGCTTCCGGCTTCTGAGCCTTTAGAGGTGCCCTTGGTTCATGTTTGCAGGCTTTTCTCTGCGGCCATGAGCCTTGGAAACTTACTTTTTTATTTTCATGAAGCTGAGATTTCCACCTAATCACATGCCTCCGGACACTGAGGATTTATGAAACACATTGAATATTGCGAGATTCACGATAAAATCATGAGTTGACCACACTGGGCTTGCTAAACATTGACAAATTAGGGCAGCCCCCATGATGGATGCCGGGCCTTTCCTTCGGTGCTAGGGACCAGCAGGGAGAAACTAATGGCCTGAAGCACCATTTACAAAGACATGAAAATAGCAGTGGGAGAATATACAAAATGTGAGACGTACATTTGGGTTAAGAATCCAGACCTTCCTTCTCGGGTGCGCTACAGCCCCTTTGCACTACTGTAGCTATTCTGGAAAAATGGGAGTAAATTACAGTTATGCATCCAGAATATGTAGAGGGGACTTCCTGTAAATGAAACTCAAGCCCCCGACATTCTGGATGTTTATTTCAACTCCTCTTGCAATATTCCTGACATTTTCTGGTGTTAGCCAGGTTAAAAATAAAATGGAAATAGCCTTTCTTGTGGTTCCTTCACTTCAGCAGAACACAGACGGAGCAGAGGCACCAGAAAAGTAGGGTAAAGATTCTTGAAAGGAGATCCATATTATATGTAGAGATCAGTGTTTCCCAAACTTCGGATGCCGCTTGTTCAGGGAAAGCCCCTGGTGGGCCGGGCCAGTTTGTTTACCTTCTGCGTCCACAGGTTCGGCCTATCGTGGCTCCCACTGGTCGTGGTTCGCTGTGCCCGGCCAACGGGGGCTGCGGGAAGCAGCGGCCAGTACGTCCCTCGGCCTGCGCCGCTTCCTGCAGCCCCCATTGGCCTGGCACAGCGAACCGCGGCCAGTGGGAGCCGCGATCGGCCGAACCTGCGGACGCGGCAGGTAAACAAACTGGCCTGGCCCGCCAGGGCTTTCCCTGAAAGAGTGGCGTCCCAGGTTTGGGAAACACTGGTATAGATAGATATACCTTGAGATATAAATAAATCTATTGTGACAAAGTTCTTCCTCTACCTCGGTGAGTCCTGCACTTATTGGCGGATTTTGATCACCTCAGAGATCTTCCCCTCTGGTAGAACCCATAGTCAAATTCCTCCTGTGTCTGATCAGGAGTTGGGAGGTTTGGGGGGGAACCCGGGCCCGCCCTCTACTCCGGGTTCCAGCCCACGGCCCTGTGGTTTGCAGTTGTCTATAGGGTTTCCTGTAACAGCTGCGTGACAGCTACAACTCCCTGGGCTACTTCCCCACGGCCTCCTTCCAACACCTTCTTTATGCTTACTGCAGGACCTTCCTCCTGATGGTCTGCTGATGCTTGTACTCCTCAGTCCTTCAACTCTTCTCACGCTCAGCTCCTTGTGTGCCTCTTGCTCCCAGCTCCTCGCACGCAACACCACAAACTGAAGGGAGCTCCTTTTTAAACCCAGGTGCCCTGATTAGCCTGCCTGTCTTAATTGATTCTAGCAGGTTCTTCTTAATTGCCTCCAGGTGTCCTAATTAGCCTGCCTGCCTTAAATTGGTTCCAGAAAGTTCCTGCTTGTTCTAGTGCAGCCCCTGCTCTGGTCACTCAGGGAACAGAAAACTATTCATCCAATGGCCAGTATATTTGCCTTCGATCAGACTTCTGTACCCCACTTGTCTGGGTCTGTCACACTATACATTAACCAAACTTTTATTAGTATTAAAATGTTTGATATTAAAGCAAAGTTTTTTGAAAGCTTTGGATTTTACTCCAAATAGGCTGCTCACTTCAATAAATACAGGCTTTTGTTTTAAAACAGAGATTTTTGGGGGGCAACTGAGTATTTCCCATTGTTGTAAAAATAGTTTTGTTTGTTTTTTGTTTTTCACATAGTGAAACAGATTCCCTGATTTAAAAAAGAACTCAACATGTTATTGAAAAGTGGGTAAGATTGATCAGATGTCATTGGATGGAAAGTTGTTTGGAGGAGGGGGGCTGGTCAGTTTTTATTTTAAATTATTTGCCACTCTGCCTCTTTTTTGTTTTCCTGTCTTAGGTGGCTTATTGATACCAAGCACCGATTCCATCCTGAATGAAGTCCTCTCCAGAAGTCCTGAACCAGGTATTTATTTATTTCATTTTATTTACATTAAAATGCCACGCCTGATTCTGCTTTCACTTACCCTGCATCAGATTCAGCAGCATTACTCCTGGCCTGGAACCATCCAGTCAGTGGAAGGATTCCTGTTGACTTCAATAGACACTGTGTTTGTGGAGTGTGAGAGGTGCATGGAGCCCATTGGTTTTATCCCAATTCTTTATTTGCAATAAAGTGGCCAGTGTATCTGTCTTCCTAGCTGACAATTGCAGGAATTCAATAATTCTACAAACCGTATTAGTATAGTAAAGAGACACATCACCCAAACCTATTTGTGTTATATTTTGCTTTTTATTGTGTTAATTAAGCAGGAGCCCTTTTATTATTAAACAGTTTGTTCCAATTTGTCATTGTGGCAGGTGGGGCTGCTCTGTCATGCCCACCCTATGGGACCAAGTGTGGTACTGCAGGCATCCCCACCTTACTCTGTACGTTTGGACCCCCTGCTTGGAGCAGGGTGGCCTATACCATCAGCTTGGCGTCATTTTGTTATTCAGTTGTTGAGAGATTAGCAACTCGCGATTTGACTGTCTGAGCCTTTGCATAAAGAAACAAAATCTCAAATGCAAACACTTCCTTGTAGTGCTTGGAGGCCAGGCTCTGACCTAGCCTTGGGTTCTGTGCTAGCACTGATGAACTTCTCTGTTCCAGTCTTCCCCAGCTCTGCGCCTGAGGAGATGCAGGCGAGCCTTCTTAACTGGCCTGCTGGCTTTTGATTGGTCAGTGTTTCCTCCAGGCCCTTCTATGCCCCTGGAGGACTGTCTTGTTGGCAATCTGGTCTGAGCGGGTTTTCTTTGAGCAGAGGGTGTCGGGGCACCAATGCCTCCAGCAGAGGGCAGGAAGGCCTGATAGACCCGCTCATGCTCATGATTCAAATTCAAATTACCATAGAGTTGCTTTTTAATCCTTGCAGTAGAAATTGCTCGTTTTATTTTCCTTTGTGATATTAATTGATAAATGCTAGTTTTAAAATAATTTTAGTGGGCGATGCAATGTTTCATTCTTCAGCTCTTGTATAGTATTTCACCTATAGGCCTCAAAGCACTTTACAAAAGAAGGTGAGTATAATTAACCCCCTTTTCAGATGGGGAAATTGAGGCACAGAGGTGAAGTGAATTACAGGAGATCACATGGCAGGTCCATGGCTGAACCAGGCCCTTCTGTTCCCTGTTCAGTGCTCTGCCCTCTGTACCATAGTGCTAATAACTGAGTGCCCTTGAATGGTGCTGACTATACCAGAAATAATCAAGTAAAATACACCTGCAGTGCTGCTGAACGGAGCAGGGACAAACTAACTTTCACTGCAATGGAAAGTAGCAGCACAGTGTGTGCAGTTGAGAGCTAGATTGTCATAATGGAAAATGCCTCAGGGCAAATCAAGTGCCCCATCCATCCATCCATCCATCCATCCAGGAGAGCAAGAATGACAGTGTTAATTGATTCATTCAGTGTCAATGAGGTACAATGAATGTGGGACAGGCTTTGGTGTGTCTCCTGAAAGGAATCCTTATTTCCTTATTAACTAGGGTGACCAGACGTCCCGATAAAATCGGGACGTCCCGATTTTTAGCTCTTTGTCCCGCGTCCAGACCGATGCACGGTCGGGACGCCATTTTTCCTGATATTGCAGCTTCGGCCGCTCCGGCTGTTTTGTTTTTTGTTTTTTGTTTGCTTTGGCAACTTCGCTCCTGCCGGTTTTTGGTTTTTTTTTTGCTTCCCCCATGTGTCCCGATATTTTGTTGGTTTCATCTGGTCACCCTATTATTAACAATGGTGTCCTTAGAATCTTCTTGTTAGCTTCCAGCACCGTCATATGCCTTAACAGGGGAGCCAGCACTCTGGTCAGCTAGGCACCAATTGGTTCCCCTGGAGCAGGCTGATGGGGGATATGCAGCTAATTAGCTCATCAGGCTGCGGGGGGCTGATGAACCAATTGGCATCAGCTAAGGGATATAAAAGAAGAAACAGGAAGGCAGTTGGGGAGATCGGACCTGGGCTAGCAAAGCTCCGTGTGCGCTGAGATCTCAAGGAAGGGAGACCTCTGTTTCTCTCTGGCCCTGTGGGAAAGGGCAAGAAACACTGTAAATACCTTTGCTACACAAGACTGTATTGGTGCGGGTGATGGCAATGTCATGCCAGGGGCGCTGGAGCAATGTGTAGAGTGGGGCGCTGAGAGCCATTGAACCAAATTGTAAAGCCTGTATATGATGGTAACCATGTCAAGCCAGGGGGTTCCAGCACCTATGTTTCATGTGAGTGTATTTATATTCCCACTTGCTGGAGAGTCTGAGGGGTGTCTGGGGCATCAGAGGGTGGCAATGGCGTGTGCCCTGTTACAGGACCATATAACCCCCTCAGTCCCTGTCGGCTAATTTTGGTCCACTTCTTGCAAGATGCCGTGCGGGGATGGCGTCTTGTGCCTGTGCAGAGCCCCGTAGACTTGCCCAGATGCTTCTTATCATAAATCTAATGTGTGGAAGAGGAAAAGCCCCGCACGTGTCTTGAGAAATCCTACATTTCTAAAGTATTTGAAATCTTGTCAGTTCTTGTCATCCCAATCCCCAGTCTCCTTTCATCACGTTAAAGTGAGGGCTGTATCACGTTCTCAAGTGACCGCAGAGACCCTGGGAGGTGTGTGAGGTTCTGGTTGTGCAGTTAAGCCATACTGAAGTACTTCACCTATGCATGTGATAGATTTCATGTGTCCCTTCCTGGTGTTATTTATTACTGTACATTATTTATAAGCCCATTAACACAGGAATAAGTAGAGCTGCAAGAATACAGCAACAAGAAAAGATCATCTGGGTAAAATTCGCCACTTCGCAGAGGGCCAGCGCAAGAACTATGCGTCTCTTTAATGTGGGACATATGTGGTGGACAAGCACTGAGCCATTCATTTGCATAAGAGTCAATGTCACGCTTAGTGAATATTCTCCCACATAGAAACCGCTGATCTGCTTTCCTGGTATGTGTGACTCCCTTTTCTGTGCTTATTCCCCAATCGATTCAGATGAACAAGAGTGCATTGGCAGGAACATTTATGGGAAAGCAAAAGCACAGCGTGTACTTGTGCGAATAAATATTCACAAGAGGATTTACATCGAAAGTGCTCGCACGGCCATTTTGGAAGGCTCTTCTTAGACCTCACCAGATAGACATGTTGAATGTTTACGCATGTTTGTGGGCAACTAGCAAACAGAAGAAGTTGGGGAGACTCCTAACTGAGTAAGCTTTGATCACCACGGCTGCGACAGAAATGAAAGTATATGGCTCGGGTGAGTAACTGGCTCCCATGAATAACAAAGACTTGTAGCAACTAGTTTTACGTTTTTGTATGCAAACTTCTATTAAAGCAAATGAGTGGGGAATCATTTCCTCTTTTACTTACATTTCAGGGCTTTGGTCTATGGCTCTGCTTCCCAATCACAAAAATCTAGGGCAGGGTAAGGAGGGCAGCTGCTGTCAACACTTGTTGCTAGAGAAACACAGGAGCCTGAAATTGGGTCTTGACAGGTTTAAAAAAAAGTTTTCCAATTCCAGATGATTGGGTGAGCTAACGTGGGGGTGCAAAGCACGTGCAGTTTACACGCTGTGGCAGATGGAGTGTGTCACAGGTAAAGCAGCCAACAGGAGGATGTACGGACCTTTTAGGAGCCAAGTCTGGTGTTAGTTTTGCCAGGAAAAATCTAAAGTTACTACTCAACTCAGTGAAGTTAGGTAGAATTTAGATTGTTGCAACTCAGATCATAATCTGGCCCTGTATTTATTTTCTCTCTGTGTGTCCCTGCTTTGCATTACACCTTCCCATTAGTTGTTTTTCTTGCTACATCCCTCCTTCTGCTCCTTCAGCACTAATTTTTCACACCCACTGGATGTTAAATCAGGACAAGGTATGCTACTTACTACTGGTACCTTTTTTCTGGCCAGTTTACAAATTTGTCCCTGGTATCATTCCACGGCCCCCGATTTGTAACATTTATATCAGTGCTGAATTTGTGCGGAGAGGCTTAGATTTAGTTTGGTTAAGAGTCAAATAAGTATTCAAATGTTAGGTTTCTTATCCAGACAGGATCAAATCTGAACGTTTTGAAATTCTCAGCACCACATGCATAACCACTGGTTTCTGCACGGCTGATTCCTGTAGCAAAATATTGGTTGTAATGCAGAGTTCATTTTCTGTCTAAATGCAAGGCAGCTGCAATGCAGTAATCTTGAAAATGATAATATTGATAATTGTGGTGAAATAAATGGTCTGACTCTGCAAATGGAAATCAGACTGGGAATTGTGATCACTGGAGTGGAGAATAGTTCAAGATATGAAAATACTGAATTAATTGGCAGCTCTGATTCTAGCAACACAATTAGTTTATCCAGAGAAGGTCTAATTATCTGGGGCTAGCACAAGTATTTTCCCTTGTAGTGCATGATTAATTTGTGTGTGTTATCCCCTCTGCTACAGCACACTGCCCTCTGGTGTCCAGACAAGAGATGATGATTAGAGATAATAGAATCCTTTTCTGTGGTAGAAACAGTTTTGGAAAGTCAGCAACTGTCTTTGTAAACAAGACAGACCTGTTACTATGAACCACATGCTGCTTTAAGCTTTTTTCCAGTATTTAATAAAGCATAATCACTTTATTTAGTATGTGAAAGTATCTAAATTTGTGGCCCAATGTTGAAATGCAAACAGATTCTGTCTGTTAAAACACCCGCAACTGTACTGCATGGCTCAGGATAGATGCCTTGTTTGGGGATAGCAACTGGGTATATTATAGAGGGGATTAGGGTGACCAGACAGCAAGTGTGAAAAATCAGGAGGGGGGGGGAATAGGAGCCTATATAAGAAAAAGACCCAAAAATTGGGCCTGTCCCTATAAAATCGGGACATCTGGTCACCCTAAAGGGGATGCATGTAATTTGTAGAGCCGTGGAATAGAGGAACAGTTAGTTTGATAAGGAGAGTCACCACTTGCCTACCTCTAGTTATATTAACCCTTTGGAGTCTCGCCTATCCATACGTAAGTCTTTGGAGAGTCTCTCACATAAAATCTCAATTATTTCCAGATCTATAGATATAATGCTACTCATCCTCATAGGCATCAGTTTTTCTGACAGTGTCTGGAAATTGCCTCTTTCATCAAAGTTTTCACAGTGCAAATGGAAAGAAGCCAAATACTTCAATAGAACAAAATGGGGGAAAAACACTGATTTTTTTTTTAAATTTCCTTTCTTTTTCATGGTTGTTCATTGAATATATTTAATGCATTATCTTTAGTCCATCAAAGTACATGTTTAATAAAGGTTTTACATCTCTTCTTGTACCTGACCATCTAATGACGGTTCAGGATGGCATATCCTCATTTCCATGGCAACAAGCTATGGTGAAGGTGCAACCCAGGGTGTTTACAGTGAAAGGAAAGCTTAAGAAGGAGAAGGCAGTTTGAGAATAGTGCCAGCTCTTTGATCCACCATGGAAAAGATATTTAAGAAATCACCGAGTATATTTGATATTGCTGACTTCTTCTGGTCAATATGTGTGGCATGGCAGTAATAGTTCAACACAGCGCTATTTATCATCTCATGGAATAAGGAGAGTCTTGTGGTTGAGGCACTGGACTGGTAATCAGGAGATCTTGGTTGAATTCCTTGTTTTGCCACAGGCTCCCTGTGTGACCCTGGGTAAATCATTTAATCTGTTTGTGCCCTGGTTCCCCATCAGTAAAATGGGGATAACACGTCTCCCCTTGCAAGGGAATTTAAAGATAAATGCATTCATGTGAAAAATGCCCCTGTACTGCAGCATTGGGGTCTGCAACCAAGGGTCTGTCTCCACTGCAGTTAAAACCCCACGGCTGCCCCAAGCCACTGACTCGGGCTAAGGGGTTGTTTTAATTGCAGTGTAGACATTTGGGCTGAGGCTAGAGCCTGGGCTCTGGGGCCCCACAAGGGGGGGAGGGGTCCTAGAGCCTGGGCTCTGGGGCCCCACAAGGGGGGGAGGGGTCCTAGAGCCTGGGCTCTGGGGCCCCACAAGGGGGGGAGGGGTCCTAGAGCTTGGTCTTCAGCCCGAACCCAAACGTCTACACCACAATTCAACAGCCCTTCAGCCCAAGCCCCGTGAGCCCAAGTCAGTTGACTCAGGCCAGCCGCAGGTGTTTCATTGCAGTGTAGACATACCCTAAACAGACAAATATTTTCTAAGCGTTCCCTGGCACTGAAACTGCTGTTGAGCCGTTATTTCATATTTGTGTAACAAGGACTCTTAGCTGTTATTCTTAAAAAACAAAACAACCCAACCAAATAACCTATGGACAGGTGTCTGGCATGTCTGCTTTATATCTTCTGCCAAGTAAAATGGATGATCTTCCCAGTCAGTGTGAAACATCAGAAATATTCCACTGTGTGCTGGTTGGAAGATATAGTTGGGAGACCCTTTGGAAAAGTAACCAACCAGCTTCTAATCGGTGACATTTTCGGCACTCAATTGTAAAGATGTGCAGTAATCTATTCCAGGAGTCCGGTGAAGATCAGCTATCTCATGAGTTTGCTGATTTTATAACTCGCAAAGAGCAAATTTCTGGATGCTTGTCTGACTCAAACTTGGCTTTGGTATCTCCATCACTGGCTATAAATTAACAGATAGACTGGAAGGATAGTTGAGCTTTGTAGCGCTATTTGGAATAAAATACTACCTATCTTTATTTTTTTTAAATGCTGACACACCCAGATTAGAAATATCATAGTGGACTTTGGCTCGTCACGTTATTAAAGTTCCTATACATCAATTCATTTTGGGCAAATTGTGTCAGAGTTGGGTGTGCTTTGGTTCTGCCTCGGTGCAATGTACATACATCGGTGTTAGATTGTTGTGCAGTGTCATGAAGGTATAGTCTACTGGGTGGGCTTTCCTTTGTGAACATAGTTGGAAATAATTGCTCAAGGAGTAGGACTCTGATACCTGCCATGAGAATAATCTTGTTTTGCTGACCCCGTCCAAGATCGGTTGCTACGAAAGGAGGAGAGAGGATTCCTGTGTTTTTGGAATGCATTAAGGCCATGTGTCTCTGGCTGGATTTATTTAAGCTTCTATGTGTTGGAAGAATGTATGTAAAGTAAAATAAACATTGACTTGGGCATTTTGCAGAGCTTGGTGCAATTTGCCTGATTTTTTGGGAAGGGTGATGCCTTTGAACAGGGGATTATAATAAGCGGTCTGGTTCCCTTTGAGTTTACTCCAGTTGCTGAGATTGATGTCCAGAGAGAATGTGCTGAGGTCAACCCAAGAAAGGTGTAAATTAACTGGAATTGTATCTCGCTTCAGGCCTAGTTCACATGGGTGAACCTCCGTACCCATGCTGAGTCCCAATGGAGCTCTGTGGGAACAAGGGTCTGCCTATAGTGATCTCATTGCAGGACTGGGGCCATCAACTGCAAGTGACTATGTTCTCTTTGTTCACTCCCATTTTACCTATAATAGATCTGTTGGCACAAACCAGGGCTCCTGATCTAGCTTGTTATGTTGGAGGGTGTTGGCAGCTGCCATTAAGTGTGTCTTTGATTTATGGACAATCATAGACCTCTCTGAAGCTGATGGGAATGCTAGCTACCTTTGATTCTGGCTAAGTAGAAGAAGCAATTAAGCTCCTTTTATGGAATAAGATAGCAGAAACAATGGAAGCCACCACCCAAAGCACTAGCCACATGGAAGGCCTGAGGAAGAACTAACTCAAGGAGAATAAGAAGGGTTTTTCTGGGAACTGATTGCAAATACAGGGACTGGGGCATTGATAGGATTGCAGCTGTGTGTCAGAAGCAGAAAACGGCCAGAAAAATGAGGCGAAAGCCGTAGAAGCACTGATAACATGGTCCTGAGAGAAAGCCAAGTGAGCAATTCTTTTGGGCAGAGTGCTGGCTAGAAAGGCTGGCTTAGAATTGTGAGCAACGAAACTGCCTGCTGCTGTTTGTCCCTGCTGTGCTCAGGGAAACAGGAGGTTGTGTTCATTCTTTGTAAATAAACAGGATTGCACCAAGACCCGTGAAAAATTTCTCCTCTTAGTGAAAACAACCCAGCAAGGCTTTGAATATAGGCTAACTGCTGGGGCTAACAGGGGCACGAGTTTATCTCTGGTACTTATTCCTATAATGTGACTGAGTGCCTCACACACCCCTGCTATACAGAGGGGAGCTGAGATACAAAGAGACTAAGTAACTTGCCTAAGGTCAGACAGGAAATCTGTTGTAGAGTAAGGAACTGAACCTGGCTCTCAGTTGCAGGCTAGCATCCTAACAACGGAGCCGTCCTTCCTCTTTGTCACAACAAGCTAGTGAGCAAAACCTAGCCCTCGTGATCAGCTATGAGTATTCAGTGTGGAAGCACCTACAAGAGGAAAGACGCATTGACTAAAGGGGTGGCTATAATAAACCAGGAGTTTAAAGTGATGGAAAAATATTTTGGGCCTGTCCTTTTTAATGTTGATTTTGCTGGTATGTGGCAGTGGTTGCTGGATGGATGCTCGTTTCTCTGGGTTTCCTGTTTCTTGTGGATTAAATGAAGACATTTAAGGTCCCATGGGACATAGTTTTTGTGTTTAAATGCAGTAAAGGCAATGCCATATTAACATCATCAGATTTTAACAAATGAGCGCGCACACAGAATGAAGACGCTTCACTGCAATATCGTTTTAATTACTAAGAAAAAAAATTACATTTTACAAATCATGATAAATTGAATTTTATTGCAGTTCATGTGAGGACTTATTTAATAGTAAATTACATTAGACACTAACAAAATCCTTTCCCCCTCTAAGGTTTATTTGAAGCTTGTTGAACTTTAGCTGGAAAAATGAGCTGTGAATTGACTCCGGGGCTTGCAGAGGCAGTCCAAATGGTGGTTTGTATATACGGTTTAGATTAGCCCAGTTTAATTCCAGATTGCATGCATACATTTCTAACATCTGTGAAATCAAAACCAGACACTTCTGCTTTATTAAAATAGAGCTTCTCATGTGTCCCCCCACTCCAGTTAATTTGTTAGGATTCAAATACTGAGTTGTGCCTCTTTTGTTTTGGAGCAAATGTCTCTTTCTTTTCCCCCCCTTTCTCTGTTCATTCTAGTTGATAATCTCTGGGCTCAGCCTCTGACAATTCAGACCTAGCTCCTGAGCCTGCCATCAAGTCCTATAATGGAGTGGGTGGCTTTTGTGATAAGGATGCCGTGTGTCAGCCAAGAACTAGAATGAAACCATGTGGAGGCATTGCACATCACGTTCCACATCATCCTCGTGCGAGTTGACTCACTACTAGCGTGCAGCACATTCCAGCTGGCCAGCAGTGACTTTGCTCTTTCTCTCTCCTGCATTGCCCCATTCTCATTTCCCTGAGCTAGCCATTTGTCCCCCAAATCTGTCTTTAAAAAACTAAAATTCTTGTTCCTCCTCTTTTTTTTATCGTGGCTGTTCAATTTCATTTGTGACTGGCATTGACCTTTGATTTGTCTGGGGGTGGGGGGAGCCCCACCTGCATTTAATAAATAGGTGAAACCCGTCTTGGTCTGATCTGACAGGACCAAGTTATCAATTGCTTCAAGGAGGTGACGTTTCAAAAAAGAGGGCACAAAGAGTGGACTGAGACTTAGGGGTTTGGTGGGGTAGATACTTTGTGGTGATATCTCAGGGCAGTGGCATGCCTAATACAGTGCAATATATAGTACAGTGCTCCATAATCCTTAATAATAACCAGATATCCTCGTTGCTTAGGTTTGGGGAGGATGTAATTCTCTATAATGCCTCCCAGGGGAGCAAGGTTGTGAAGCTGATCTGTGCCATCTTGGAGTTCTTCATTAACTCATTTTAAAGAGCTTTGCCTAGTCTCCGTGATTTACATCACACCATTCCCGGGGGGCCTGATTCAGCAAATCCCTTTGTGTGTGCATCAAACTGGGGCCTAGGACACTGATTTTCACTGAACAAATACTGAGGATTTGCTTTAACAGACCAGACCAGCAAGACACAGGAAGCTCAGTCTATTCAGTCTATCCAAATAACGTAACCTTCCTCTGTAAGTATCCATGTGGCGTGAAGATTCCTGAGAGTAGAGAGCTCTCTGATATAGCAAACAAAGGCATCATAAGATCCAGGGGCAGGAAACTGAAACTAGATACATTCTGGCTAGCAATAAGGTGTGGATTTTCAACAGTGAGGGTAATTACCCATTGAGACAGTGGCATCTCCATCACTAGATAGTTGCCATAATGGTCTCTTCGTCGATTTTAAGGCCAGAAATCCAGTATTCTTCCTTTGGCAATGGCCAATATCTAAGGCTGTAGAGGAGAATGAACCCCTTCCCACAACCAGTGCACTTAACCAACTGTTCAGTGCTGTACCCGAGAGGAAGAGAATCCTCCCTGATACCTGCAAGTGATCGGTTTATGCCCTGACGCATAAGATTTGATAACCATTCTAATGCCAGTGTCTTACAACAAGGGTAACATTACAAGCAGTGGATCATAGAATCGTAGGCCTGGAAGGGACCTCAAGAGGTCATCTAGTCCAGTCCCCTGCACTCAAGGCAGGGCTAAGTATTATTTAGACCATCCCTGACAGGTGTTTGTCCAACCTGCTCTTAAAAATCCCCAATGATATAGATTCCACAACCTCCACGGGCAACTGATTCCAGTTCTTAACCACCCTGACAGGAAGTTTTTCCTAACGACCAACTTAAACCGTCCGTGCTGCAATTTAAGACCATTGCTTCTTGTCCTATCCTCAGAGGTTAACAAGAACATTTTTTTTCTCCTTCCTCCTTATAACAACCTTTTATGTTCTTGAAAACTGTTAGCATGTCCCCTCTGAGTCCTATCTTCTCCAGACTTTTTCAATCTTCCTTCATAGTCATGTTTTCTAGACCTTTAATCCTTTTTGTTGCTCTTTTCTGGACTTTCTCCAATTTGTCCACATCCTTCCTGAAATGTGGTGCCCAGAACTGGACACGATACTCCAGCTGAGGCCTGAGTAGAGCGCAGGAATTACTTCTTGTGTCTTGCTTACAACACTCCTGCTAATACGCTCAGAATGATGTTTGCTCCCCCACCCCCCACCCCGCAGTGTTACACTGTTGGCTCATGTTTAGTTTGGGATCCACTATAACCACCAGATCCCTTTCCGCAGTACTCCTTTCTAGGCAGTCATTTCCCATTTTGTAGGCATGCAACTGATTGATTGTTCCTTCTTAAATGGAGTACTTTGCATTTGTCCTTATTGAATTTCATCCTGTTTTCTTCAGACCATTTCTCCAGTTTGTCCTGATCATTTTGAATTTTAATCCTGTCGTCCAAAGCTCTTGCAACCCCTCCCAGTTTAGATGTTATCTTGGTAGACAATGGGCCAAATTTGCCATTGGAATTATACCAGGGATGAATTTAGTCTGTTGCAGGAGAGGATCTGCAACTACTCAAGTGTGTTCTATTTATCTTAAAGTGTAATTGGCCATACTTATGTGCCCTGCACTGATTAAGAGGGAAGAACTAGGTTAATATAGTCCAGTGTTTCTAATCTTGAACATACTGTGCAATGTAAATAGATAGCAGGTTTATGCTTCCATTTTAATTGCATTCCCTAAAAAAACGTTGAAAAGAATAAAATAAAATTATAAACAGTTACAAACATTTTCTGATCTAGTGGCCACATCAAACATATGCTTGAGAGGGGCTGTTTCATATGAGCATAATTGCATATGCACGCAGTCAGCTCAGCTTTCCCTCCAGAATGTTAGAAGACAAGAGTTTGTGTACAATTTATAATAAATTATTCATCCCTTTTTTTATTAGCATCATAATTGTTTTTTTGCGGTAGCCCAAGTGAATGCTGAAGCTGTTATGAAAGCACAGAAATTCCATAAATAATTTTTCCAGGGTTTTTTTTTTTCATTTAGTTACTTCCCGGATTTTTTCCACTCTTTGGATTTGGATGTTATCGGAGAGCAATGCATTTATTGTTTTCTGTTCTACAGGTAAAAGGCACCAAACGTTTCCCCCCCCAGCGTTGTGCATTAATACTTGCAGTGCTAAAGAAACATGAAAACAGTTTAGTCAGAGAGGATGCCAGTCCTTTCCACACACCCCTGAGAGAAACACCGAACCTGGCAGCAGCTATATCCAGAAGTATTCTAGTGCTCTGACTCCATCCTGGATTGAAATTCTTAGCAGTGACCTCCTATGCTTTTATGTCAACAGAGCTGCAAATTTGAGTGTCTCACACTCTATGCGTTTGGCAAACTGTTGTCCCTTAACACTGCTGAGGTCTCTGTTAAGGGTTTTCATGAGAGCGCAAGTTTGATGAAGTTGGGGTATGTATTGCTTTCGGGCAGTTGCTGGTGATGGAATTGAAAGCCACATGAAGTGTTGGAGGGTGTAGTTGACAGCATTATACGCAATCTGAAGGGGGAAAGGAATGCACAAGTCTTTCCCTTTAACTTTTTATTTCTGAGCTTTTCAGGTTTTGGGAGGGTGAAGTGTGTCCTGATGCAGTCTTAACTGTCGCTAATTAATGCTAATTAATTTGAGTGGCTCCCATGAGATCACTAGGTCACCTAGACTACATATTAATGGCCCTTTAAATTAAATAGGATTAAACCTAGGGAACCCTTTCCTTCCCTATTATTTCACAATAAAGTAATACATTTGATTTTTATTTAACGTAGGAGGGCGAATCCAACTTCTAAGGTTGGCTGCTGAAATTGTATGTGTAATTGGCACCTTAGAAGTTCAGTTGCTTGTTTTGCGTGCTGTAGGGGGTCCTTTTCTGTGCAGATGTGGGGTTTGTGCACACAGTTCTTGGGGGAAAGATGATCTGGCAAAGAGTAAAATTATAACAAACCACATACCTTGTGCCATTGTGAATTTGGATCCTACCTGATTCAGCACTTTATTATGTCTCTGGTGCCCTAAATCTAACCTACCCCAATGAAAGTGCCCTCTGTCTTTCAGCATCGAATAAACCAATAAGGTCTCAGTTCAGCAGTGTACTTAAGCATGTGAGTAGCATATAAGTACCTTGAGGCTAGGAACCATATCAGCTTCTCGCTCTTGCCGGAGCCAGACTGGTGCTTAACAAAGTCCTAATCTGTCTTCTCTCTAGTTTAGGTTGTAAGCTGTTTGGAGAAGGGACTGCACTTTCCTCTCCATGTTAGTGGAGCACTGAGCCCCCTGCCAATGCTCAGTAAATTCAACATGGGCTAGGGAACACAGTCAGTGTCTGCAAGAGGATCTCCTGCTACCTACATTTCCCAACTGCAGCAGACACAGAGATTTTCACTGTAGGGGTGGGGTGGGGTGGAAAGTAATATCCTTGCTTGGAGCTGACACATCCTTCAGTGAAAGCTCTGGGAGGTCTGTTTATTACCAATGAGTGACATGCTGAAATCCTGACACACAGTACTTACGTTCCAACGTAATTATTGACTTTCTGCCAGGGAATGTGCATGTCCTTCCAAGAGCTGCTTTCATCCACACTGTGACAGACTCTCTCTCTCTCTCTCTCTCTCTCTCTCTTTTGAGCTGCCTTTAAAGAAGCAAGGAAGGAAGGGCATAATGTAGGTTGGACACATTGCACTAATTCTTGCTTAGCCATGCAGTTTGATTTGGATGCAAAAACGCTGACGTGAGGCAGTCCTCTGGCATTTCAGTGGTTCTATATCAAAGCCAGAAGATGGCAGCCCCTGGAGTAGCAAAAGGTGAACCGTCAATTTAAGATGTCAATTCCAGGGCATCATGGCTTACCACGAAGTTGCCTCTCCAATATCAATCAGAACGGGAGAGAACATGGGGGAAAGATGACATGAGGGACATGAACATGAGAGAGAGAACGTGGGGGGAAACCTTAAGCTGAGTGATGGAGCCCAACCCTTTCTCTCAGGTGTGGGTAAATGTCCTGGATTATTTGTCAATGGAAATTTTAAAATGAATATTGTGACGGGTTGGGGCCACAGAGACCTGCTTGGTGCTGCCACCTGGTGTGCCAAGGCTACTTCTGCCCCTGCTTCCAGGCCTTTTCCAGCTTGGGACTCCCAAATCCTGTCTGTTTTGAGCCAGATTCCACTGATCTGCTACAAACACAGATCCAGGTCCGAGCCAAGTCCACTAACAACTGTAAGGCTCCTGGAAGCGCTCTTGCCTTTGACACCCCGGTGCCCAGCTCCCTAAGCGGTCTAAACCCTTAATAAATCCGTTTTACCCTGTATAAAGCTTATACAGGGTAAACTCATATATAGTTCGCCTTCTATTTCAAAGATAGAAAGATATGCACAGCTGTTTGCCTTCCCCCAGGTAACAACTCGTACTCCAGGAAACTTAATAAGTAAAAAGTGATTTTAATAAGTACAGAAAATAGGATTTAAGTGATTTCAAGTAGTGACAGACAGAACAAAGTGAATGACTAAATAAAATAAAATAGAACACGCAGTTCTATGTCTAATCACCCTGTATACAGATAAAAACCTCACTAGGTCCAGTAAACAGGCTATCTTCCTTCTAGCCTGGGTCCAGCAATCACTCACCCCCCTAATGTCTTTGTCCTTTGTTCAGTCTCTTTCAGGTCTCCTTGGCGGGTGGAGAGCTTCTTTCTTTAGCCAGCTGAAGACAAAATGGAAGGGTCTCCCCCGGGCTTTTATAGTCTTTTTCCCCTCCCTGTGTAACATCCTGTTCCCATGGAGTTTTGGGATCACCTGGGCCAGTCACCTGTCCATGCACCCTTCCGCAACCAGCCTAACCAGTTGCATTCCAGACCCGGCCCCAATGTGGATTGGGGTCTGCAACGTCTTTTGTCTGTTAAGTGCTCGCACTTAACAGGCACATTCTTTGCTCCAAAGATGATACCATGCACTTACAAAGGCTATGTACAAAACCAGCAAATATAAAACCAATCTTCATAACTCCAACTACAACAATGATACATGCATACAAACAGGAGGAATAAATTCAGTAGGTCATAACTTTCACAGAGATATGTTACATGGCACATGTAGCATAAAACATATTCTAGTTACATATATACATTTATAAGCATCTCCCCATAAAGTTTTATGGTGAACACCGTCACAAATATATAATCCACATTTGCCTAGAAGCAAAAGCGTTCATGAGTGAAATGTATTGCTTGTGTAAATCCTGGTGCATCAAAGAAAATGGTGGTGCAAGTGATAGTGCAGACTCCGTTAAATGTTTATTAATTAAATACAAATATTAATGAAAACAATTAAAAATAAAACAACAATTATGATAATGCAGACTAGCAATATCACCTATCTTTGTTTCGTACACCCACTGAATGCTGGGTCACTGCACTACTTGTCTTCACCCTTTTTTTTTTTTTTAAACCAACAGAACTTGCTTTCCGCATCAGGTGTTGAACATGGGTTGGTCTTGTCTCCACCAGTGGCTAAGCCTGACTGTGTTCTCCATGTTTGGAGGAAGCAGGTCGCTTTGTTTGGCATCACATTTCAACTATAGGCATGGCCTTAGAAGTGGAACACGCAGGGTAGAGCGGTATTACTTGGCTTTTGGGAAGAAGCAAAGGGAGACTCATAATGGATGGAATTCAGTGGTGACGAATGCTAAGTAATCCCACCTGGGAGGAAATAATTGAATTGCTCCTACACTTTTCTGTGTTCTAAATTTACTGTATCAACACAGGAGAAAGCCCTGGATTTCTTTTGTGGACTCTGCTCAGTGAAGATCTCAGCTCAGTGGACAGCAATGGTAACAGAGGAAAAAGAAGTGAACAGCAATGTTAGGGTTCATTAGGAACAGAACAGAGAATAATAGAGATAATGTTGTAATGCCATAATATAAATCAATGGTATATCTTCCGCTGGAATACCGTGCTGAGCTCTGTTCAGCTCATCTCAAATAAGATATAGCAGCATTAGAAGGGATTCAGAGATAGGAGATGAAAATAGTTAGAGAGATAGGAAAACTCAGGAAGAGCGACGGAACACATCAGAACTGTTTACTTTAGAGAGGAAGTGAACAAGAGGAGGAATGATAAAAGCATAAAAACAATGAAGGGTCTAGAAAGGGGATTGCTGATTCATTCATTCAAAACCAACAAATTACTATTCTCCACCCAACTCTAATTATGAGGGCTAGCAAGCCTCCTGCTTCAGCGCGTAAGCTTCTTCTGCTGAGCTGAGGAAGAAAAGCTGCCTCATGTTATAGAATTGCAAGCCTAGGGACATCCTGGGGAGAGTTACATATTCTGTTGAAGCATCGTGTGCAGCCCATTCACGAAAACAGGTTACCAGAGCATGGACCATTGGTCTGTTCACAGATTTGAAGGCCAGAAGGGACCATTATGATTATCTAGTCTGTCCTCCTGTACAACATAAGCTGGAGAATTATGGTTCTTCTGCCTTTAAATTTTATGCAGTATTCTTTCTCCTTTTTTCTTTGTTGTTGTGATTGGCTTTAGCCTAGTTTTCTTTTCTTTTTCAATCCAGTAATTTGTCAACATGTCAGTGAATGAGAATAAAACTTACTCAGGGCCAGGACAATACTGGGAGAAACGGCAATGTCAGAAGTTGGGCATTTCTTTTGTTTTACGGGAAAGTCAAACACAGATCATGAAACTAATTGTCCTGAACTGGTAATTAACGGGTTGTGATTTACAAAAAGAGATACTAATTAGGAGGCTCCAAAATGCTTTATTCAGCAAATAATAGGCTCTCTGTCTATTAGATTTCAGGTGTCCTGGAACAAAAGTTACATTGAAAATGTATTTTTATTTTCATTGTCCTGCTCTGAATTGCAACACTGTACTGTTTCTACTTTAAATTAGCGCTCAGGCATTTTATGATTGGGGTTCTGGTCTCTTCCAAGTACCAGCATGTTAACCAGGTTAAAGTTCAGTATCTGGGTTAGGAACCAGAGCTAGCAGGGTTTGGTTTGATGGCATGAAATCACACAAGATTTCTACCTAGATAGTATCCAAGTCAGTTTTGGAAAACCAACCCCTCCTGGTTTGGGGTCTGATCTGGAACCAAAATTGACAGGGCAGATTTGGAGCTGGGAGTTAAAAATCTTAGGGGGAAGGAAGAAAGGGTTTTGCCGTTAGGTACACGATGGAACTCCACCTCCCCTTCCACCATCGTCCAGTGATGACAAAAGGGAGCAGAGGAGGGGCTACATATTTTTGGGTCCCCAGATCTGCACTTGCCCGTTCTGTTCTTGTCCCAGACCATGTTTTCCAGGTCTGATTTGGATGCAACATAGGATGCAGAATATCGTGTATGATTTCAGAACCATTAAACCTGAACCCTAACTCTGGTTGAACTTCTAACCCCAGAACATCAAACCTTAGTTTGGGTTAGCCCCAGCTCTGTCATCTGCCATCTTAGCCTGTCTCCACCATGTACATTTGCTACATGAACGAAAGAGACCTTTCCAGGCTAGAGACTATATTGAAGCATACACATGCTTTTACTCCCTTGGCGCTTGTTACGGGAAGAGGGAGGGAGGGTTCTTCAAATAATTCTTCTGATTTTTGCCAGAGTTCCTGCTTGAAAATTACTTAGTGGGACAGATTTTTAAGGACCTGATTGTGACCGGCCCGTGCACAAATGTTCGGGATGGTGGGGAGGACATGAGTAACCTCAGCCCTCTAGAATACCTTGCACCAGTACCAGTCACAATTGCAGTCCCCTCACTCAAAGTGCAAGGACCCGGATAGTGCAATCTACCCTCTGGCCTATGCGCTGGGTGGCTTGGTGAAGCACTGATGAGGAGGCACTGCACTGCCCCCTTGTGGGTCCGTGCCTAAATGGCAGCATTTGGCCCAGAAGTGAGTAGAGGGTATTTGTGTTGTGGTGGCACCTAGTCATGGATCCCAGACATGGACCAGGCCCCTACAGTGCTAGGTGCTGTATAAACACAGGACTCAAACTGTCCCTGCCTCCAAGAGCAGCATGTGGACCTGTTGCGCGCATGCTTTAGAGCATACAAGCTATGTGCATATGCAGATAAGTCTCAGAAACCTGTTCACCGATTTGTGTACCGTCTCCATCTCCACATGCATATCCAGGAAGTGTCCATGCAAAAGTAGGTGTCAAGGTGCATGCACAAACTATGCTCGTGGTAGATATAAGCCAAGAGTTAGATGTCCATCTATCCATATTTTATCTGGTCCTGGGTTTTGAAGCACATGGGGAAAGTGCATAAGATTCTTTAACTGCTGCTGCAGTTTCCCCCCCCCAACAACCGCTTTTGTGCTGGTATGTGACTGGTGGTTATACAGACTGTGAGGCAGCCTGTGAATAAATAACACAAGCCGTGCGGCCAAATAGCTAGTTGCCTGCCCATGTGGTTTAACTTTTAAAAAGCCATCCATCTATTCTGGGCTTACCTCCCAGTAACGCTGGCACTGTCACTTCCAGAACCCGGTGGCTTATTGCTTAAGCTTGTCTGAGAAGGAGCAAATCGGAGGATCTCATACTTAAAGCAACTTCACTAAGGCATAGCAATGCTGTTGTTTAACATGATGAAAAATCTATGGGCGTATAGCTGTCCTTGCTGGCTTTCCCTTTGGGTCTCTTGTATTTTGCAGGTCCATTATAGGTGGGTCAGAACTAAAACCAGCACAGAATGCTTACCCAGAGAGAGTTGATTGCTTTTATTGGAAAGTGGGTTTATGAAATGGGGAATCTGATTTAGCTGATACCAGGTTTTGACTTTTAGGATTGTGACTTATTTGCATTACAGCAGCACCTGGAGATGCAAACCAAGATCACAGCTCTATTGTGGTAGGCAGCAGGTTTAAAACAAACGAAAGGAAGTACTTTTTCACACAATGCACAGTCAACCTGTGGAACTCCTTGCCAGGGGATGTTGTGAAGGCCAAAACTATAATGGGGTTCAAAAAAGTACTAGATAAGTTCATGGAGGATAGGTCCATCAGTGGCTATTAGCCAAGATGGTCAGGGATACAAATCCATGCTCTGGATGTCCTTAGCCTCTGACTGCCAGAAGCTGGGAGTGGATGATGGGATGGATCAGACAATAATTGCCTGTTCTGTTTATTCCCTCTGTAGCACCTGGGATTGGCCAAAGTTAGAAGACCGCATACTGGGCTATATGGACAGTGGTCCAACCCAGTATGGCTGGTCTTATGTTCTTATATTCTTATGCTGAACGTACCCAAGGTAAGACACAGGGTTTATAGACAAGTCAAACAATGGGTCATGGAGAGGAAATATTATTATTCCCATTGTACAGATGGGGAATGAAGAGACAGAAAGATTAAGTGACTGTCCATGGTCACACAAGGAGTCTGTGGCAGAACCAGGAATTGAACCCAGATCTTCCGAGTCCCACTCTAGTGCCGGAAGTGGGTTCTATTTCAGTTGATCAAGACGAGTCTGACTCTTAGAATTCAGGGCTGGCTTTGAATTCTCCTGAAGTCTGGGAAGTTGTTGCTTCCTAACTCTGTTTATGCTTCCAAGTGTTTGGAGTGATCAAAGCTAATTGTTACCAAAAATGTAACCAGGTTTGACCAACGCAATGGCACACTTCAAGAAGGGTAGCTCCTAGAGGCTGACCTCGTTCGGTCTCAGTGACATTCATCCTTTTGCTTCCCAATGCAGTTGAAGCATGTGGGTGTCCCGCTGACTTCACACCTTGCTGTACTTTATAATCCTAGACGAATGGAAATGTAGGACTGGAAAGGACATTGAGAGGTCAGCTAGCCCAGCCCCCTGCCCTGAGGCAGGACCAAGTAAACCTAGACCACCCTGACAGGTGTTTGTCCGACCTGTTCTTAGAAAACTCCAGTGATGGGGATTCCACGCCTCCTTTGGAAGCCTGTTCCGTCATGGCTAGCCCTGTTTCTAGCATTGCAGATGGCTGCTCCATCTCACTATAGAACAACCATTCACTGCGATTGTTGTTTTTCCCGGAACAGCTGATTGTAGAAACCACAGACAATTTCATGGTGACTTACATGGGAGATCACTGTCAGAGAGCTGTAAAGCAGAGGAGAGGTATGAAGAGCAGCTGACCCTTCCTTGGGGAAAATGTCAGACATTTCAAAGCAATCCTGTACGTTACATCCACATGCCTTGTTACAAAGGACATTTTCATGACCAAATTGTGTCTTGTTTTGCCCTGACTTGTGTACCGTACAGCCCCACTAAAGGCAACGGGGAATTACTGGATATAAATCAGGGCTGAATGTCACTCAGGGTCTTTGTTTCTTTGGCGTTTCTGCTTATTCCCCACCTGAAGTCATCATCCGCATGTGTCAGGTTGTCGTCATTTCTTCAGTAACACAATCTTTTGATTGTTTTGTGTTGAAATGACTGTATTGAAATGTGTTGATGTAGTATTCTAGCGTACATTATAATCCAATACAAAATAAAAATATGTAAATGGAAACTAAATGTTTTGGTTGACCCGCAGAATTTTCCTTCACAGAGAATTTTGATTTTTTTCCCCATTCTGATTCAGAACAAAGCCAGATTTTGAAATCTTAAAATCCCTTGTGAAACAACATCCATCCTCTAGTCTTTAGCTCTGCATCCGCTTCAGTCTGCATCTTGCTCTGGCTGGTTGGGATGAGAAGCTGCAAGTAAGTGTTTGCAGCTGCATCGGTTCAGGTGGCTGTCCTGTGTCCAGTCCACAATCCTGGTTTCAGTTCCAGTGCTGGACACCCAGCATTATTAGATTGTGCTTGTAACTAGGGACCCCGATGATAGACCAGGTGCCAAATACACACATAATGAAACGATACTTCCTTGCGCCAAGGAGTTTACAATCTAAGAATTAGGTGCTTCCAGAGTTCCAAAATGAACCGATACACCATAGTTGTAAGGTGCACCGTGTGTGAATGCACCAAAATGGTTCTGTCTGCAGCAGTATTGCTGTGCAGATGTGCTAAGGGCCTGACCCAAAGCCAAAGGGAGTCTTTCCATTGACTTCAATCAGATCTGGATCAGAGTCTAAACCACTGCAAGGACGAGAGTTGCTTACCCGCTGTGTGGAAATGACAGCCCTGCTGTGGTTTTCTGGCTTAGTATCAACACAGCATTTTTATTAGATTAAGGCCCTTGGGAAGGGAACATTTGAAAGGATGGGGAAACCTTTGCTTTGGTTGCTCCAGCTCTAAATGCGCTTTTCATCTGGTCTGGTTACGATCATCATCCAGGGGAGTAACTGACCATGATGATTACTCTGTAGCAGCTCCGTCTATGACTCTTCAGTCATGCAGCTGTATCAGACTTACAACAAAAACAACCTCAGCTATCCTATTTGGATGTAAAAGTGGGAGCGTGTTCCATGAGAAACAGTGATGCCAGAACGGAGAGGTCAATGTTGCTCAGTGTTTCTTGGCAAGCGAAAGCACCGTCATGTGAAAGCAGGTGCCTGGGGATCCACATGAGGGATGAGATGAGCTCCAAAACATGACTGGAAATAATGGCACGCGGGAAGGTGATTGAGCCAGAGAAATATCGCAGAGCAGCACTGGGAGGCAGCCAACTCACCAGCAGTCCCCCAAAACCCAGCGGCCACCGTCATGCGCGATGAAGTCATAGAAGCTACACAACTGTTTAATCTAGTGTGGGTTGCCAGGGAGATGACAGCTGCCTCTCAAATACGTGAAGGCGCCAGTGAGTTTCTGTGGTGCACCAGTGGCCATGTTTGAAGACAAGTACGTAAGTCTGGTGCTTAAATGGACACTCTCACTATTGATACCCCAAACACTCTCGGATCAGCATGTAAAGCCAGTGTGTTTCCTTTGTTCAGGCAAAGGGTTTGAGCCTGCTTTTCTTCCTCGGAGGAAAAAGTGCTTAGTGCCATCACCTCAGGACTCATGAGGGATCCTACAGTAACAAACCAGTCTGCACAGGGGTGCAGGGAAACATCTCTGTAAAAGAACAGACTTTGGTTTCAGGTATCCACAGAGATTATTATAAATAACAAGTGGAGAAAGTTATGTTCATAGAAGTATGGAACACACCGTTGGCTGTGTTCTTTCAGACTGATTTTCAACCTTCTTTGATAGTATGATGAGTTCAGGGCACAAAGTTCTGCGTCTGGATTTTCAGTGTCCAAAGGTTGAGGGGTGCTTAGATCATAGATGGGCTTCACTCTTAATCTGCAGCAATGGAGGTTTAGGTTGGACATTAGGAAAAACTTCCTAACTGTCGGGGTAGTTAGGGACTGAACAAGTTACCTAGGGAGGTTGTAGAATGTCCATCACTGTAAGTTTTTAAGAAAAGTTTTAGACAAACAACTGTCAGGGATGCTCTAGATAATACTTAATCCTTCTTCAGTGCAGGGGACTGAGTTAGATGACCTATTTCAGGAAAGATGTGGACAAATTGGAGAGAGTCCAGAGAAGAGCAACAAAAATGATCAAAGAGCTAGAAAACATGACCTATGAGGGAAGATTGAAAAAAATGGGGTTTGTTTAGTCTGGAACAGAGAAGACTGAGAGGGGACATGATAAGTTTTCAAGTACATAAAAGGTTGTTACAAGGAGGAGAGAGAAAAATGTGTTCACTTTAACCTCTGAGGATAGGGCAAGAAGCAATGGGCTTAAATTGCAGTAAGATAATACTTAGTCCTGCCTCGTGCAGGGGACTGGTCTAGAAAACCTCTCGAGGTCCCTTTCAGTGCTAGGATTCTACGATTCTATTAAAGTATAACCTAGTCTCCAAGGGGCAGGACTCCGGGGTGAGCGGGTTGCAAACCTGGACAATAAGTGGAGCTATTTTTACTCTCCTGGAGCAATCCAGACAGGCTTGCCCTGTTGCCCAGATTGCTGTGGCCCCATGTAATGGCCTGTAATGCAGTTTTGATAAGTTTCACATTTTGCTCTGAGAAATCTGCAGCTTTTCATTGTCACTCTCAAGAACTGGATCCACTCTGAAGTGCAACAATACATGGAAAATGGAATATTTTGCTTATTAAAGTAAGTTGGAGTCCCATTTTAGGGGCTGGCAACCAAAACTCTGAGAGCCTAAGGAGCTGGAGAGCATAATGCCGCCCCTTCCAAAAGAAACCTCGGTGCGTGCCAGTTCTTTTATTGATATTGTTAAAATAAGTTGAGTACATTAGAAGGTATTATTAAGAGCGTAGAACTTAAAATATATCATTTTTATGTTATTAGGCCTTTCTAAGTGAGGTGTCCTACTGCAACCAGATAAGCCGTCCCATTGCCTGGATTACATGCTGGAATTTACTGGAAGCTTTTCGCCACAAGAATTTGAGGGAACAGATTATTTTCAAGAAAATAAATGGGAGAAAGAAGAAAATAATATCAAAATACATAACCTCAAACCACACTGGAGAAATGTCCTGACAGAAATTCTGTGTCTCATGACCACCTGATTATTTCTGCTTATATTAGGGGTTTTTGCTGATGCCCCAGGGAAATCTCAACTAGCTGGGAAGGGTTTGGAAGGGGAGGGGGTCAGTTGCACCTGGAAACTTGGAATCTAGAGTCAGTCTCCCCCCTCTTGCATTCCACTCCTTTTTATTTTGCAGGAAAGAAAGCGAGGGAAATCCTGAAGGAGTCCAGACATTTTGAAGACGTGTAAAGTAATTGACCTTACTGACTGGTCCATAGTGTTTAATGTTTCATGATTTGAACCATGACACGAACAAATACTGACGTCTGGGGAAAGGACTCTGGTGGGATTTTTCTAAATGAAGAAGCCATTAAAATGAGAATATCCAGCTAAGTATCAAGACAAGGAGAAGAGAAAGAGGTCATAGTTAATACAGCTGCCCACAGGATGACTGAATGTAAATGTCATAGGATATATTGTAGAGGGTAAAGTCTCTGTGCCCAACTAGATCCCTGCAGTAGGGAAAATTCGAGGGTGACACTTTCAAAGTTGGGTGCGCCTGTACAGGGAGAATTGGTGCACCTGTACAGGGTGTGCCTGTACAGGGAGATGTGTGAGCATGGAGCAGGTTTGTGTGCACAAATGTCCAGTTTGACACCCAAGTGGCATATTCACATACAGACTTGATGTGTGCGCGTATATTGGGTGTTTGTGTTCCTGTTAGATGTGCATGAATTTACGCGTTCAGTTGCACATGCCTAACTTTGAAAATATGGCCGCCTGTTTTGGCATTTGAATGAGTGTAGAAAAGAGAGGAGTGTTTATCTCTGAACTGGAAATGGAGAAGGAAAAAAATGTCTGACAGGTTAACAGAGAGAGGAGTGATCCTACCCGCACACACTCCTAGCTTAGGGTAAGGACAGTGTGAAAGACTGGTTAGCTGAATAGTGCTGCAATACAGAAATACCGCTATACTGTCCGAATGCTGCAGGCACGAAGCAGGAACTACAGCAAAAGGAGTTGGAGAGGAGACTAATTTGATCCAAAAGGAGCTAAAAACAAGTAAATGTAAATTACGATTATCCCATTGCAGGGTGCAATCCAGACCAGTGAGGGGTTGTATTACCACCTTCCCTGCAACTTTACAATGCTTTGCTGCTGTAGCTCCCAACTTGGGCCTCACACAAACAGCCTAACACCATGCAGGTCACACCCTGGGGGTCTGTGGGTAGCCACAGCCCTGGTCCAGCAATTCTGACCCCAGCAGCCTGTCAACAAACACCAGTCACACTCTGGCTTCCATCAGCCTTGGTTGCTGTGTGCAGGGTGACCCCAACACACTGCCAGTCACAGACTTTCCCCAGAAAGGTGTGTTCTGTACTGCCCTGCCCTCTCCTGGACAGGTCAAATATTAAAGGTTTGCTGCCCCTGTAAGGGGCCAATGTACAACAGTTTGTTACTTTAATTGAGTTACCAAACAATTCAGTTTAAACACAACACGGGATTAGTTTTGATTAAAGATTAAAACAAGTTGATTTCACTGCAAAGAGAGAGGTTTTAAGTGAGCACAAGCATAAGGCATTAAAGTCAGGAATGGTTGCAATAGAACTAAAGATACAATGCTTTCCAGTAACTAAACCTAACAAGCTAGACATGGTTCAAGGTAAAATCCTTACCACATATTCCCAGCAAAATGGCTGACTAAGTTCTCAGGTTGGAACCCGCCCCTGCCCCCGAAGGCTTGTTCCTTTGTATTAGGTGAAAGAGAGATGTGGAGAGAAAAAAAAAGAGAGAGTGCCTGGTGTGTTTTTGCCCTTCACTTTTATAGTCCATTCCCCCTTTGAAATGCATTTTCCTGAGGGTTCCCCTACATAAAGTTATTTCCAGCTGTGAGGATGGAAGCATGCCGTTTTGTGGTGAAAGAGGCTCCATGTTATTAAAGTGTAAATCGAGCTGCTCCTGCCCCCCTTTGCTGCCCAAGAATGGCCACTTGAGCAGTGGTTCCCAGTCAGCTTTGATGACACCTGGCTAGAGGTGACCATTTGTCTTCGAGAAACAAGTTTATCCCCTCCCCAGACTTGTCTGGTAAACATATTTCAGTCATAATTTCAGTTTATGTTCCTAACTTTGCGTATAATGTTGCTACACATGTTTCACCATGATATTATTGACCAACGAGTTATTAGTTTTCAAATGATATCTCACAAGGCATATTATAATAGAATCATAGGACTGGAAGGGACCTAGTCCAGTCCATAAAACAGCCATACTGGGTCAGACCAAAAGTCCGTCTAGCCCAGTATCCTGTCTTCTGACAGTGGCCAATGTCAGGTGCCCCAGAGGAAATGAACAGAACAGGCAATCGTCAAGTGATCCATCCCCTGTCGCCCATTCCCAGCTTCTGGCAAACAGAGACTAGGAACACCATCCCTGCCCATCCTGGCTAATAGTAATTGATGGACCTATCCTCCAGGAACTTATCTAGTTCTTTTTTGAACCCTGCTATAGTCTTGGCCTTCACAATATCCTCTGGCAAGGAGTTCCACGGGTTGGCTGCGTTGTGTGAAAAAAACCTTCCTTTTGTTCGTTTTAAACCTGCTGCCTATTAATTTCATATGGTGGCCCCTAGTTCTTGTATTATGAGAAGGAGTAAATAACATTTCCTTATTTACTTTCTCCACACCAGTCATGATTTTATAGACCTCTATCATATCCCCCTTTAGTCATCTCTTTTCCAAGCTGAAAAGTCCCAGCCTTATTAATCTGTCCTCATATGACAGCTGTTCCATACCCGTAATAATTTTTGTTGCCCTTTTCTGAACCTTTTCCAATTCCAATATATTTTTTTTGAGATCGGGCGACCACATCTGCACGCAGTATTCAAGATGTGGGCATGCCATGGATTTATATAGAGGCAATATGATATTTTCTGTCTTATTATCTATCCCTTTCTTAATGATTCCCAACATTCTGTTTACTTTTTTGACTGCCGCTGCACATTGAGTGGATGTTTTCAGAGAACTATTCACAAATACTCCAAGATCTCTTTCTTGAATGTTAACAGCTAATTTAGACCCCATAATTTTATATGTATAGTTGAGATTATGTTTTCCAATGTGCATGACTTTGCAGTTATCAACATTGAATTTCATCTGCCATTTTGTTGCCCAGTCACCCAGTTTTGAGAGATTCTTTTGTAGCTCTTCGCAGTCTGCTGGGACTTAACTATCTTGAGTAGTTTTGTATCATCTGCAAATTTTGCTACCTCACTGTTTACCCCTGTTCCAGATCATTTATGAATATGTTAAATAGGACTGGGCCCAGTACAGACCGCTGGGGAACACCACTATTTACCTCTCTCCATTCTGAAAACTGACCATTTATTCCTACCCTTTGTTTCCTTTCTTTTAATCAGTTTCCATGAGAGGACCTTCCCTCTTATTCCATGACTGCTTACTTTGCTTAAGAGCCTTTGGTGAGGGACCTTGTCAAAGGCTTTTTGAAAATCTAAATACACTATATCCACTGGATCCCCCCTGCCCACATGTTTGTTGACCCCCTCAAAGAATTCTTGTAGATTCGTGAGGCATGATTTCCCTTACAAAAACCATGTTGACTTTTGCCCAACAAATTATGTTAATCTATGTATCTGACAATTTTGTTCTTTACTATAGTTTCAACCAGTTAGCCCAGTACTGAAGTCAGGCTTACTGGCCTGTAATTGCTGGGGTCACCTCTGGAGCCCTTTTTAAAAATTGGCGTCACCTTAGCTATCCTCCAGTCATCTGATCCGGGTGACTTATTACTGTTTAGTTTATCAATTTGTTCCCAAACCTCCTCTAATGACACCTCAATCTGGGACAGTTCCTCAGATTTGTCACCTAAAAAGAATGGTTCAGGTTTGGGAATCTCCCTCACATCCTCAGCCGTGAAGACGAATGCAAAGAATTCATTTAGTTTCTCCGCAATGGCCTTATCGTCCTTGAGTTCTCCTTTATCGTCTCGATCATCCAGTACCCCACTGGTTGTTTAGCAGGCTTCCTGCTTCTGATGGACTTTACATTTTTTTTGCTATTTCTTTTTGAGTCTTTGGCCAGCTGTACTTCAAATTCTTTTTTGGCCTTTCTAATTATATTTTTACACTTCATTTGCCAGAGTTTATGGCTCCTTTCTATTCTCCTCACTAGGATTTAACTTCCAGTTTTTAAAGGATTCCTTTTTGCTTCTCACTACTTCTTTTACTTTGTTGTTTAGCCACGGTGGCTCTTTTTTGGTTCTCTGACTATGTTTTTTTAATTTGGGGTATACATTTAAGTTGAGCCTCTATTATGGTGTCTTTAAAAAGTTTCCATTCAGCTTGCAGGGATTTTACTTTTGGTGCTGTACCTTTTAATTTCTATTTAACTAACCACCTCATTTTTGTGTAGTTCCCCTTTCTGAAATTAAATGCTACAGTGCTTGACTGCTGTGGTGTTTTCCCCGCCACAGGGATGTTAAATTTTATTATATTATGGTCACTATTACCAAGCGGTCCAGCTATATTCACCTCTTGGACCTGATCCCATGCTCCATTTAGGACTAAATCAAGAATTGCCTCTCCTCTGGTGGGTTCCAGGACTAGCTGCTCCAAGCAGCAGTCATTTAAGGTGCCAAGAAACTTTATCACTGCATCCCGTCCTGATGTGATATGTACCCAGTCAATATGGGATAGTTGAAATCCCCCATTATTATTGAGTTTTTTATTTTAATAGCCTCTCTAATCTCCCTGAGCATTTCTCAGTCACTATCACCATCCTGGTCAAGTGGTTGGTAATATATCCTTACTGCTATATTCTTATTATTCAAGCATGGGATTACTATCTGTAGATATTCTATGGTACAGTTTGGTTCATTTAAGATTTTTACTTCATTTGATTCTACACTTTCTTTCACATATAATGCCACTCCCCCACCAGCACGACCTGTTCTGTCCTTCCGATATATTTTGTACCCTGGTACTACTGTGTCCCATGGCACTCATGAGAGGAGTAAGTATTATCTAGACCATCCCTGACCGGTGTTTGTCTATTTTGTACAAAGATTATTACAATAGTAGTAGGGTGCGAATACAGGGGTGCATTGGGTTACAATGGTATTTAATATGAATCTTGTACAATATGGAGATGGGCAAAATGGGATGTAAATTTGGATAAACCGGGAATGCTTAGCTTATCGTCTCGTCTAGATGCGATAAATCGATCCCAGAAGCGCTCCCCGTCGACTCCGGAACTCCAGCTCCACGCGAGGAGTAAGTGGAGTCGATGGGGGAGCCTGCCTGCTGCCGTGTGGACCAGCGGTAAGTACTTTTGAAATCGATCTAAGATATTCGACTTCAGCTACGTTATTCACATAGCTGAAGTTGCGTATCTTAGATCGACCCCCCCACCCCCAGTGTAGACCAGCCCCTAGAGGCTTATCCAGCTTTCTTCAGACTTTCTATGTATGAGAGTCCCCTTGACCTGAGAAGAAACACGAGATATTTCAGACAAAAAGGACTTTGTGTGGGAATGTTAGCGGCTTAGAACCGGAAGTGTCTTTCATCCTTTCCAATGCAATTACAGCGAACCACTCTGTGATGTAAGGGAAACATTTCAGTAACATACAGGTTAGATACCAGAGTGGAGAGTGAGTTCCCTGAGAGTAACAATGCTAAAACTTGGTATGAAGGCTCTTTTATTGTCTATTATTTTTTGTATTATGGTTGTGCCTACAGGGCTCAAGTGAGACTATGGACCCATTGTGCTCGGTGCTGTACACACCCTGTCCCAAAGAGCTTCTAATCCCACGACTGATGCCACCGTGGAAAAGGGTTTGTCTTTCTCCCCTTACAGCTAGTCTCAAATCATGCCCGTTTAGTATCTGCAATTTCTAGACTCACATATTCCGGACGCCAGACAGAGAGGTCTCAGTCTTGAGAAGTATCAAAATAAATATCGTAGCCGTGCCCAGCTGTTTTAAGTGAAATAGAAAGTGGTGGTTTATAGCTGTAAATAAATAAATGGGTTGGGGAAATTTTCAGACCACTTATGTATGCAAAGGTCCAGGAAGTTGTGAACGTAAATTAAAAGCCATGAGCATGTATCCTTTAAACCCCGGCTTCTCTACAAAGGTCTGTATTTCCACAGAAAGGGTTCATTGACTTTCAGCATTTTTCTGTCAGACCACATCAGACCTGCCTTTGATGCTTGCAGTCCCTGCAGCTTTCCTACGGCAGCGAACAACTATGAAAAGGATGCTCAGAGCATGGGCAACGCCACCAGCTGCCTGTGTCTCGCTGGGTCTGCCAAAGGGTGATCAGGCCCTGGAGTGGACTTAACTAATTAGCAGAGTCCCCACGCCAGTGGCTGGGTTTGCCAGGTGTGTTGGCGGCACGTTGCCATGGCTGAGTCACATAGAGCCACCACAAAGGGTCCCCCTATCAGGTGAACCACAAGGGAGTGGCTCTTTTGCTCCAGGGAGAAGGGATGTGTTATGTGGTTCTTAGCAGAAAGTTGTTCTTTGCATAGCGTACATTGCTCAGCTCTGTAGTGGAGACCGAAAAATGAAGAGCGGGACTGAAAAGGCAGGGAGCCCAGGGCTATTTTACTTAGCAGCAAGACAGAGTGAGTATTGCTGGAGGATGGAGTGAACCAGATGCTATGTCTATGCTACCTTGCAGTTCAGACTCCGGGAGTATGAACAGCAGTGCGCACTGAAGTGGTGGGCTGGAACTCCCCTGTGTGGATGCCGTGGGTGCAAACTAAAAGGTTCCTAGTTCACATGAATGTAGTCCTGTTTGAAAAGGATTACATTATTTCTAGGAACCTTTTAGCTCATGCCCACAGCATCCACATGGAGGAATTACAGGGCAGCACTTTGATGTGCACTGCTATTCACACCCCAGTAGTCCGAACTAGGGGACATTGCGTAGAGAAGCCCAGAATCGATGGATTCGCAAACAAAATCAGATTGGTATGGCCAATTGGTAAGGTTTCAAGTGCAGAGAGAATGGTGCCCAAAGAAGACTGCTTATTCTAGTCATGCCCAAAGCATCGTGGGCAAACTGTCTGATAACGAAATACTGTCCCCTTGAAAGAGAGTCCAAAAAAGAAAAGATTCATTCACTGAGGGTTTCTAGGGTCTAGTGCATATTGTAATTTACCAGATGGGAAGGCAGCTCTTCTGTCTACCGTGGCAGAAGAGTCATGTCCCATCGATTACGTGCATTACTGGGACTATTATTATGTCCATTAAATGCAAGAGTGGGTTGGCCCAAAATTGGGTCTACTGTTTCTGTGTCCGTTTTCAAATGCTATTAAATATTTTGTTCCGAGCAGCTCTTTGCACCTCTTTCTCATTTCTAAAAGGTCTGAGAAGCTATTTTTCTTTTAGGCGGGAAGCTGTTTCTGGGGGGAAGGGCCAAAAAGGAGGAGTTATGGATGCACCTTCCAAGCAACACTTGTGGAGGATGGGTTGTATTTATACTGGGTTTGGGCTGGTTGGGTTTTTTCCACCTGAAAACATAAATGGTGATGTTTGCCTGGCTAAATCCACTAAGGGGAGATTTTCAAATAGGAATTAGGCAGCCAATTCCCACTGACTTTCAACTAACAGATATTTGCACTTTTATAAAATTTCCCCTTATGCTAGAAGACTTAATTCCTCCTTGAGTGACTTGTAAAACGGCGTTCTGGGGTTCTCCTGTGGACACATCCTGCCCTCTCATCCTTGGCCATAGAATCATAGAAGATTAGGGTTGGAAGAGTCCTCAGGAGGTCATCTAGTCCAACCCCTTCTCAAAGCAGGACCAACCCCAACTAAATCATCCCAGCCAGGGCTTTGTCAAGCCAGGCCTTAAAAACCTCTAAGGATGGAGATTCCCCCACCTCCCTAGGTAACCCATTCCAGTGCTTCACCAGCTTCCTAATGAAATAGTTTTTCCTAATATCCAACCTAGACCCCCCACACTGCAACTTGAGACCATTGCTTCTTGCTCTGTCATCTGCCACCACTGAGAACAGCCGAGCTCCATCCTCTTTGGAACCCCCTTCAGGTAGTTGAAGGCTGCTATCAAATCCCCCCTCACTCTTCTCTTCTGCACACTAAATAACCCCAGTTCCCTCAGCCTCTCTTCATAAGTCATGTGCCCCAGCCCCCTAATCATTTTCGTTGCCCTCCACTGGACTCTCTCCAATTTGTCCACATCCCTTCCGTAGTGGGGGGACCAAAACTGGACGCGGTTCTCCAGATGTGGCCTCACAGTGCCGAATAGAGGGGAATAATCACTTTCCTCTATCTGCTGGCAATGCTCCTACTAATGCAACCTAATATGCCATTAGTCTTCTTGGCAACAAGGGCACACTGCGGACTCATATCCAGCTTCTCGTCCACTGTAATCCCCAGGTCCTTTTCTGCAGAACTGCTGCTTAGCCAGTCGGTCCCCAGCCTGTAGAACTGCATTAGATTCTTCCTTCCTAAATGCAGGACTCTGCACTTGTCCTTGTTGAACCTCATCAGAGTTCTTTTGGCCCAATCCTCCAATTTGTCTAGGTCACTCTGGACCCTATGCCTACCCTCCAGCATGTCTACCTCTCCCCACAGCTTAGTGTCATCTGCGAACTTGCTGAGGGTGCAATCCATCCCATCATCCAGATCATTAATGAAGATGTTGAACAAACATAGGGGGCTGTGTGTGCCATGGCCACCAAGGGCCTTCATTTAGCAGAACCTGCACAGTTCAGTTGTGAATCTGGGTATGGGGATGGCTCCGTGGAGCCTGCTGTGGGGTGCATGTACCCGAACATTCTCCACAGCCAGCTATGTGGTGGGGTTCCTTGTGCCCACCCTGAAGAAGGGTTTGCCTGGTGGATCCTCTCCCTTGTAGCTCCTGTGACGTTATCGACAATAACTGGGACCATATAGATCATTGTTACAACCAAGGTCCTGTAGTGGCACCAAATCTTGTATAAAGGGGGTCAAATGAGGTGTCTAAGACTGGGTTATGCTTGGCTGGTTATGATTATGCCATTTATATGCGTGTATCAGTTTTGTAGTTGAAGGTGTGAATATTGGCTTTATACTGTCTGTAGTTCAATGGCTTTATACTGTATGTCTGTATTTCAAACTGGGGCTGGGCTTCTGGGATCCAGGACAAGCTATCAGCTCTGCCAGGCCTGCTGATGGCCCATTAAGGACCATCGACTATACAATTAGCCCATTGAGAGGAGGCAGACACACCTTATGAATCAGTAAGGTATGCAGAGACTTGCCCATGTGACTCCAGACTCCATTTTGCTGTGATTTTCCACAGTAAGGAAAGAGGTGTCTTTACACCTGGAAGAAACTATAAAAGGCAGCTGCCTCATCTCCATTTTGTCTTCATTCTGGCTTCGTACCTCTCGAAGAACCTTTCTACAAATGGAAGCTTTGAGCAAAGGACTGAAGGACCCATCCCAGCTGTGGATGTACTCCAGAGACTTAATTTGAATTTGAAACTGCAGTTTATTCCATCTCTGCAAGCCTGAACCAAGGTCTTTGCCATTACTGTATGTAATTGATTCCTTCTAACCGATTCTAGCTCTCATCTATACCTTTTTCCTTTTGTGAATAAACCTTTAGATTTTAGTTTCTAAAGGATTGGCAACAGCGTGATTTATGGGTAAGATCTAAGTTGTATATCGACCTGGCTCTGAGGTTCGGTCCGTTGGGATCGGGAGAACCTGTTTTTTTTTACTGGGGCATTGGTTTTCATGACCGTTTGTCCCCATAACGAGTGGCACTGGTGATGAGACTGGGAAACTGGAGTGTCTAGGGGATTGCTTGTGTGACTTATGGTTAGCCAGTGGGGTTAAACCAGAGTCTCTTCTGTCTGGCTGGTTTGGTTTGCCTTAGAGGTGGAAAAACCCCAGCCTTGGGCTGTAGTTGCTTTGCTTGAAGCAATTTGTCCTGAACTGGCACTCTCAGTTGGGTCTTGCCAGAACCAGCATCGTTACAGCTCCACCAGTCATTTCCTCCAGGTATGGGGCATGTGAGTGGTGGGAGGCTATTCCAGTCTAGAGGCTAGAATAATGGCATGAGAAGAAGGAAAGTTTCCTTCTTCCCAGCCCCTCCCCCCCCGAGGAACTCCTCAGCACACGGTCGGACTGCTGGAGCTATGCATTGTGGTCAGAGCTTTGGCCTCGCTTATTTCCCACTCAAACGTGCTCAGTTTGCCAGTGGAAAAAAATCCATTTTTCTAACTGTCAAGACCAAAAGCTCCCCTTGGGCTCAGAAAATCCGCCTGTGTCTTCCCACCTCGGATATCCTCAGCAGTCTCTGCAATCAGACCTGATGTCAGCTCTGCAATCGGACCTGGGGTGACCATGTTGCTGCTGATGCACACATGGGAGTAGAACCTGGCTTGCTGCATCGGTAGACACACGTAAGGGCAAGTGGAATGAGAAGTTGGAACTCTCATCGGTCTTTCTCTGCAACTTCCTTGTAAACAAACGGACGCTTCGCTTTATTTTAGTCCATTCCTCTAGCCCCGTAGCACAAGAATAACAAACAAGCGAGGCAGGGAGTGTCTTTTTGTTCTGTATTTGTACAACAGCTAGCACAATGAGTTTGCATTGTGTCAGTATTTTAAAAAAAATATGTTTATAATTCTAAAATCATTAGGCTAATTTTTGAGGGTAGGAAAATAAATTGCTCCCGGCTTTGAGGCAAGGGATTGTACCGGTTCAGAAGGACACTTTGCCACTGGTGTGAGGTAGAAAGGCACAAGCAGGGTTAAATTCTCCTGGGATAAGCAGGTGGGGCTCCATGGACTTCAGCGGAGCTGGAGTTGCTGATGTGGTGATCCTTCCCCGAAACATGAGCCAGTGATCGCCTGTGTTCGTTCAGGGCAGGTGTTCAGTCATTATCGGAGTTAAAGATCCTGAAAAAGGGGCTGTGTGTGGCCAAGTTGGGAGGAAGAGAGAAAGGAAAAGTAGATAAGAAGCGTAATTATGTCCTCAATGCACAAGGTAATACTGAGGGGCGTCATGAGCAGCTCAGAGACAGGGTACCTGCAATACACCCCTTGCAATTACCATGTTTAAGGACTTGTCTACACAGGGACACGCAGGAAGATGAACCTGGATGAACTTTTAATGTGGATTGTTAAATCGCATTAAATGCCTTTGTGGATTGTTTTATTCAGAATTAAAGGGGCCTTAATTTGATTTTCCTTAATTTAATTTGGAAGTGAATTAAACTAAATCAAATAAAAGCTGCTTCCTTTCTGAATAAGAGCGTCCAGTCAGGAGTTTAATGCAGTTTAATTAATCAGTTTTAAATTCTCACCTTTAGTTAATTTGGATTTACTTTCTTGAATGTCACAAGCTCTTAGTATAGGATATTGCCAGGCAAGTAAGCCACCTGCTGTTAGGTCACCCTATGTAAACTACATAGGACTTGCCTTAGGGGATCAGACCAGGAGTCCATGTAGTCCCCTATCAGATACTTCAGAGGAAGGGGCAATACCCTTTAACTGCTGGCAATTTTGGCCTAACCTGCATCCTCCCACCCCCTGGGAAAGTTTGTTTGTTTGATTTTTGTCCTGACCTTTGTTAGGCAGTTATATCTCTAGGGTACTTATACATCCTCCATCCCTGTAGTATCTGAGCAACTCACAATATGTATCAGAGGGGTAGCCGTGTTAGTCTGGATCTGTAGAGGCGACAAAGGGTCCTGTGGCACCTTATAGACTAAGGGTATGTCTATACTTACCCGCTGCGTCGGAGGAGTCCAATCGATCTTCTGGGTTCGATTTATCGCGTCTTGTGTAGACGCGATAAATCGAACCAGGAAGCACTCCCCGTCGACGCCGGTAATCCTGCTCCACAAACGGAGCAGGCGGAGTCGACGGGGGAGCCTGTGCGCTGCCATGTGGACCAGCGGTGAGTACTTTGAAGTTCGAACTAAGATACTTCGACTTCAGCTACGTTATTCACGTAGCTGAAGTCGCGTATCTTAGTTCGAACTTGGGGGGTAGTGTGGACCAGCACTAACAGACATATTGGAGCATAAGCTTTCGTGGGTGAATACCCATTTCATCGGATGCAAGCAGTGGAAAAGCAGTTTTCCACTGCTTGCATCCGACGAAGTGGGTATTCACCCACGGAAGCTTATGCTCCAGTACCTGTTAGTCTATAAGGTGCCACAGGGCCCTTTGTCACAATATGTATTTGTTCTCACGGCACTCCTGTGAGGTGTAGGGCATGTCTAGGTGGGGAAACAGAGGCACATAGCAACTAGGGGACTTGCCCAAGATACAAGTGTATTTTCAATCTCTTCTAAAACTCCCAGGTTTTTTAAAAACTTTTTGTTATAATCCTGGATATCTTCACCATCCAAATACACGTCCACTCCTTTTTTGAATTGTGCTAAGCTCTTGGCCTCAGTGATATCTTGGGGCAATGAGTTCCACAGACTAAAAATGTGCATCGTGGGAAAGTTAGAAAAGACTACCTGCAGCCATGAAATGGACGTATCTTCCGTGATTAGCCTTGTCCGTAGTGCAGACACCACTTTGGATCTTAGTGGTTAAAGAAAGAAAAATAAAGGGCTGTATCCGTTACTATTTTCATTTCTCTGTTACTGTGTGGTTTAAACTCCTAATCCTTCATATTACAGCTTTGTTTTGTTTCCCTTCTATCCTGATCTAGGGGAAAGCTTTTCTCCTCCCAATTGAGCCAGATTATCAATGAGGAGAAATGAAGAGGTTTTCTTAATCATAATGCATTCTCTCCTTATCCCCTGCCAGTTGGGGTCCCTTGCCTTTTGCTGCTGCATATTTTTGGGATGCAGTGAGGATTCTCCTGTTCTTTGAGGTTTGCTGCTATTTGGTTGCATTTCAAACAAGATCGTCAGCACAAATGTGCACACGGATTTAATTGTGAAAAGAGCCAGCACGGAGATGAACTGTCTCTGGTTCTGTTTTGTTTATATCCTCAATGCTCTTTGGGAAAAAGCATCCACTCTCATTTGGCGCAATCCACTTTAGATAAGGCTAGATATGTTTTGTCTCTGAACAGTAATAGACAAGACTTTTGTTTCTAATTGCATTTTATGTATTTACCAAACCTAATAAATAAAGGACAAAGAGCTTCAGAGTGGAATTCATATTTTTTTTCCTTGATTTCCTGATCCAGCTGTTTCATTATCAGCTGTTTTGCTCTCTATAGTCCTGGTTCCAGATGTGCTTGGAATTAAAGTGTCAGCTGAATTCGAGTGACATGCTGGCTTATTTTTTGTTGATACCCACTACTTGCAGTGAGTGCAGCAATGGCGAAAAGCACCAGGCGTTACGGCTTCAAGCCTTCTGTTCATGCACAGCGCTGGTACCAATGGGTCAGCTGCAGCGTAGATAACCCACATATGCTGCCTCCTGTCCAGGTGCCGCAACCTTGTGCTGAAGGGACTTGTGGTCTCTCTGCCAAAACATTCCTTGGTCTCTCTGCTGAGAATGCCAGCAAGGGGGCCAGCCTGTGATGCTGGTTTTAGTACTGTGGGCACCAGTTCACAAGGAACTGGAAAAAAGACTCCCCAGTTCATTGCACATCACCCACCAACCATCAGTCTGATGGTAACAACTTTTGGTTGCTGCCACTTTGGCTTGGATTTGAGCTGGTGATCAGCTCCAGACCCCATTACCCGTGCTCTGAGCCTGGAAAAACAAATACTTTCTGCGGTAGATCACCGAGGAGAGACTGGGTGGGCTGGGGGCTAGAACCAGCCATATCAGAGTTCTAATTCCAGTGGTTACACTCATGCTCTGTGTGTCTTTGGAGCAAGTCTCTTAACATTGCTGTATGTTGTTCCCCAACTGTAACGTCGCCAGCGTATTGCAAGGATCAGTTAGTTGGTAAAGTGCTTTAAAGATATAAAGTACAATATAAATGCCAAGTATCCTTAATGACTAGATCAGGGTGTGGGCAAACTGGACTCCTGGATTCTATTTCTGCCTCTGCGAGCTAATGAACGTTAAGCATTATTATATAACGCTTCACAGAAAAAAAAACAGATATGCCATAAAAAGGCCAGTATCACTTTCGTTTAAGGAGTCACATTTTATTATTCATAACACGCAGATCACATGATGGTAATTAAATTTGGTGTTACCAGGAACTTGAGAACATTCGGGGTAGCTGCCAACAAGTACATGGCATGCACCTCAGGGAATTAAACGTTAGAAAGACAGGCTGTACTAGGGTAGGCTTTGAAGGCTGCAGTATGTAGTGCAGGCATCATAACTTGGTCAGAACAGTTTAACGAGAGGATGGGGCGGCGTGGGGAAAGAAATCCACCCTCTGCCCCCCAAAAACAAGTAGCTTCTTATGGATCCAAATCCCTGCATCCAAACACTCCCATGGCTCCGTGGGTACATTCCAAACTAGATCCAGATCAGAATTTTAGAAAACCCTACCAACTTTATTGGGGGGCAAACCAAAAATGTCTCAAAGTTTGGACTATCCGCAATCTAACTCTGGAAGCACGGGCCACAGATTTCAGGATGTTTTGAGTTCTAATCTAGGTTCTGCCCCTGACTGGCTCTGAATTTGGTTCATCTTCCCTCTTTAACTTGTCTGTAAATGATGATAATATAATGCTTACTTAGTTACCTCGTGGGGTGTTGTGAGGATTAACTAGTCAGTGGCTGTACTGTGCTCTGAACACATAAAGTGCTATTTAAGTGGAAAGTGTTATTACAATCAGTATCGGAATTTCATAGCGTCGTCCCATTTTTGCTTTTGCCCGCGTGATGTTAGAAGCTGGTGGCACATATTTGATGATACCGTGTCAACCTGTGCTGGAGAGTAGGAAGTGCAGGAATCTCCTGGTCATTTACAGAAGTAACTCTTGTCCTTTCTTTTTGTGTTTCAGTAAAATCATTGTTGTGTTCGGGTGAACAAAGTGTTAAAACGTATTGAGAAGTGACAGAGACGTTCACTTCACTGCTTCTTATTTTCCATGTATTTTTTTCCAGTTCAGCTGTCTCCTTTGCTAATCATCCCTTTGCTCTATTATGTCTTTGGGTTACAAACTGGACCTTGCTCTAAACAACTTTAAATGCATGATTATTACGAGGTGGAATGATTCATTAGGAGGTGGAATCAAAAACCTTTATCAAGAAGATCTGCCGTGACCTCCTGAACCAAGTTATCAAAAACTAGTTATCAGTGTCTCCAAATGGACAGATAACTAGTGCTAGTTGGAAAACAGAATTTCCATCTTATGGGAAATTCTGACATTTTGGGGAAAAATCCTCCTGAATCATGATGAAAAGTTAATGTTTTCCCCCAGAATGGAAATTCTGAAAAATTTCCCTTTGGAGACATTGAAAAAATTCATTTTGATGATGTGTAAGCATTATAATAAAATATTACATTCTTCATATAATATATAAATATATTAAAATAATAGTTAAAATGAAATGAAAGGCTGCTACAACTTTGAAATGAAATAATAAAGTCAAAATGAACCATTTAAATTGACATGTTCCCACACAACATTTAGATTTTGACAAAAACTACATTTTCTGACAACAAAAAAACCCGGTTCATCAATTTTTTTGACCAGCTCTATTGATAACTTCAATGTAATGTCATTTTAGGGGTATGTTACTGACTAATACATGATTAAACAAAATCTTTCTCCCTTCTGTCATTGGTCCTTCGCTTCCTTCCCATTCTCCTCCTAGTCCTGTCTATGGCTTTGGGACATTTTTTAATCCATATTCTCATTTCCACAGCCCATGAACTCAATGGTTTGAATTTTAAGTTGAGATAGACAAAAGAGGAGGTAGGCTTTGGTTTTGCAAAATCTTACTAGCAGACACGGCTCTTAGTCCTGTGTCAGCCAGGACTGTCTTTAATCCCTTTATTTATTTTCCCCCCGCTGAGCTCTGATTGCCTCATTTCTGAGGCTGTGAATATGTGTGTGCCCTGCAAGATTTCCTGCCCTTAATAGAAACTTTCTCTACAGCTTCAGAAATAACTACTGTCTAGTAACTAGTCTAGTAACTGCCACAGCCTTCTGGATGTTTCTGGGCAGTTCAAGCTGATCTGCATTGCTGTCAGTAAAACTCCACGTCTCCTTCCCATGGCTACTTCTCTCTTTCTTTGGACTTAAAAACATCAAATGCTGCAGTATAAAGCATGTAGGTTACATTGATAACTACAGTTAACTGATATCTAGTTGTGCCACCTTTTCTGTTTGCCCAACCTAAATGTAGCAACATGGGAATTGGGTGGAAGGAATTAAAATTTAGGGAGTAGCGTCACAAAAATTGGAGAGAAAGGATGACCTAATGGTAAGGGTAGGAGACTAGGAGTCAGGACACCTACGTTCTGTCTCCAACTCTAGCATTGACTTGCTTAATTGCTTTGGACAAGCATCTAGCATTGTGGGGCTCTGGGCACATTCACAATATAAATGATAGAAACTAGAAATGGGCCAGACCATGTAACCTGAATTTGAATTTAGGGAAAGCCTGGATTCACATTTTGCAGATTTGACTTCTCTCTCTTGTAAATGTGAGCATGGGCATTTTTCGATACCTCTCAAAACGTCCAGATTGGATAATGCTATCCAGAGAGAGCCTCTTTCGCAGTATCTCATAATTTCCTGACTCTCACAGACGGGCAGCAGTTTACGAGCACAAAAGTTAATGATTTCTCTACCATCAAAAAATGCATCTCTTCAGTTGAAATGTTGGCGATAAAGCTTTGTAGGGCGGGGGCCAGTTCCTGCTCATCTTAACAAGCTGTCTCCAAATAAAAGATTTGTAATTCTAAGCAATAAAAAAAACCCTCTTGAAAAGAATCAAGTGGAGAGCTTCTATATTGCTGTTTTCTTCCAAATAATATGAATTCCCAAGCATTGCTGAAGAATAACAGCATAGCAGATGTGAATAATTTAGATATTGAACAATAAACCTTTGATCTACATATTTGAACAGGACCAACTTTGCTTCTATGGAATGCCTGAGACACATTTACTTCTACCACAGTAGAGCGTTAATACAATAAAATCAGAGGCGAAGACATAATATTCTGTGACTTTTAGGCATTTTGCATTTCAGTAGCAAGTTTGAGAAGCATGGTATAATCCTAGGTGTGACAGAGCTGGGTGGTTCATTTTGATGGATTTGATATATGCTACAATACATAGCCCAAGACAAAATGGCATCATGAAAGTGTCATGGCCGCCATCTCGCCCACCGCTGTGGAACGAACAGGAATCCCGCAGAGCTAGTTGCATGAGTTGTTACAGCTTGAGCTAAAGAGCCAGATTACATAGCTGGAGCCTGTAACTCGTATCCTCTATGGATTTGGTACAGATGGAGATGTGCAGCACATGCTAACCAGTGAGTTACAAAAGGATCTGACATTACGGGCCTGAACTGTCTACCTCCGGATGTACGTGCGTGCACCCACCTGGTTCCTCCCTGCTGCGTGGGGTCAGTTCCCTTCACCCCACGTGGACTTCACAAAGTCTTATCCAGAATGTGTGTAGGGAGGGGGCCAGACACTGGGTGGGATTGAGGCACCTGTGGATGAGCCTGGGATGAAGCTGGAGGCAGAACACCTCTGGTCTCATGGAGATGCCCCAGAAAAGATAATACAGCTTGGGCTGTTTTCTCTTTCCTGCCAAGCCCCAGCAGGGTCCTACAGGCCAATGGCTCCAATGATACAGGACGGAGCAACCAGGGGACATGCCAAATTTGACTTCTCCATTTCTACACTATAGAATGGATCTGGGTATATTTTTGTTAATGTTCTCACTGACTAATATTGGACTTGTTTTGTAGCTGAGAAAGTGACTGAAGACTCTTTTGGAAAAGACTGTGACCGTGAATGTATCCCATGTGATTTCTGAGATGTTAGTCATTTTTTAATAATGGCAATGATGCCTTTACTGTGAAAGATGCAGGAAACCCGGGGGGGAAAACGGTTGTCTTCAAATTTCTCCAAGTTTGCTATTTTCATTGTGTTATCTGCTTAAGCCAACAGCTGCCTCTTCCTAAACATAATTTGAAATCGTTACGGTTGTTCACCAATTTTTGTTGCCACTTATGGGCATACCTGTTACAAATGGATTTTGAGGCTAATTTTTGCAGTTTGGGTAATCAGAATGAAAAGAAAAAAGAAAATTAATCTTTCCTTCATGTTTATATATGGCACATCATCGGATCGCGTCTAATCCGTATGGTAGATGAGATTTGCTCCAAAAATTGTTTCCTTTTATGTCTATAACAAACCATAGAGACCAAAATATGACTTATGAACTTGACTCTATGAGCATTATTAGAAATCTTGCATAACCAAAAATATACTGAATACCAAATAATACAGTATGTGGATATCAATCAGTGTAGAATGTGTCTCATGTGTCACTCCCAAGGATGCTTTTAAATTTGCTTTGGATGGTTTTCTTCATTGGAACTAGTTTAAAATGTTGTTTACACATATGCCAGTCATCTCCTTAGTGTTTGTATATATAAGAAAGATTCTGTTAAAAATGATTTATTTTATATATAATTTTATAATTGTATAATATATATAAAATATCAATCCTTTAGAAATAGTTAATGTGAAAGATGTTCAGGTGGGAGAGCCCGTTAGCACCCAGCTTTGTCATCTGTGTATGTGTCTGTTCAATTTGGCATCACTCAGTAATGAAAGTCAATTTGTGGTCCTGTAACTTCTCACTAGTGGACTTCTGCCCATGTCGCAAAGCCTAGTGAAGTCCTAATGTTTCTGATTAGGGTGATGAGGACGGTCTAATAGGAGCTGCACATGCTGTGTCTGATATGTAGTGAAAAAATCAAGATCACTTTAAAGTGAAAGGAATATGTGTGCTGATGGGAGATGGAGGATCGGTAGCCCCAGGGACAGAAGTCTCCTCTTTATTTGCAGAACGGCACTGCAGGCTTCCCCCATGCCACCTCACCTTTGCGCTTCCATTTGGACTGGGAAGGATCCTGTCTGCTGGATGAAAGAAGAGTTCAGTCTCTATGGCCCATCCAGAACTTGGCCTCTATGCCAAGACTGGCCAACCAGGGGGCCAAATGTGACTGTGGTTTCTCTGATGTGCAGTTGGTAGCTGCCCTCTAAGAATCAGCTGGGGGCCAGCTCGTTCATCTGAACAACCGTCAGATAGGAACAATGTTGGGTCATTACTGCCCAGCGTTAAATTTAAGCCAGTGACCCAGATGTGGAGTCCATCACTCCTCCATCATGCACCGTCTTCACTCCCTACACACCTTTTGAGAGAGAAGAGGTGTGTACTTGGACAATTCAGTTTCCCCCCGCTTGTGCACCAGATGCTCGGCTGGCACAAATCAGTGTCTGAAGTCAACGGCGCTGCACCACTTAACAAACAGCCCTTTTAACAAGAATGTCCTGCAGCCGGAATTCTCTGGAGCATAAATTTCATTACTTAAAAATGTTGGGCTGTGGCAGACAAATGCTAAATCCAATTACGAAAGAAACCTGGAAAAGAACCCAGCTATCTTTTAATGAAAACCTGACCATTTAGTTAAGCTTTCATCAGACGCTTCAGATTGCTCAAGGGACCAATGAGTCTGCAGCTGAGGGATTTGGTGGGTCAACGAGAATCCTAGTCAGATTTCCTACGCCCAGCTGTTTACTGTGTTTCTGCTATCACTTATTAAACCTGAGCTGATCTGGTGGGGGAAAAGGTAGGCTGAAGATGGTTTAGCTGTTTTAACCACCTGCATGCTGGTCATTTTAGGAACATCCAATGCCCCATATGGGCTGTTGAAAGGATCAGGTATTTCCTAATGTTTCATTGATGGTAATAGAATGTTAATAGACTGAGATCAGCATAACAAAGCACCTGGAGGAAGAGTTCAAGCAAAAAGGTGATATTCCTACTGTTTGGTGGAGTTTTTCATTTTTTAAAGACTTATGACTGTGTGCAGAAGACTCAAGAACAAGGGAGGCAGAATAGTACGGTGATTAGAGCTGAAGACTGAGAGTCAGACTCCAGAATCTATTCCCTTCTCTGCCACTGACTTCCTGTGTGACCTTGGGCAAGTTGCTTAACCTCTGTCTCTGTTCACTTACCTGTAAAATGGACAATATTCAGCTCGTTTTCCTCAAGTGGTGTTAACCTTAGTAATTTGTAAAGTGCTTGGATCAAAGATGCTATTGAGGACCAAAATGCCTTTGCCATTATAAAACTGTAGTCATGTGGGAATTCGGGGTTGTTGATGTGCCTCACAGGCACCTGAGTTAAGAGATTCTTGTTTATTGGTAGCAGTATAGGGACTATAACATGGTTATGCAATTAGGATTGTATTGGAGGGCAGTGATGTACATACACTGCAGCCACTATGTTTTATTATGAGATGGGCAGGTCCCTCTGGCACGGTAACTTTGTGTTACCTTCAGTTGCTGATTGATTAGAAGTGAAACATTTCACATTATTTGTTTTTATGGGTGACTGTCTGTTTTAACTAGAGATGCTCAGAAAATTTAGCAAAAAAACAGGAAATATTTTACATGAAATTTTTTGGAAAAAAAAAAAAGTTTCCCATTTTCTAGCCAGTTCCAATTTTATTCTCCCATCAGTGCTTCTCCTTCGTCAGCGGACCCCAGTCTTTAGAGAGGGCTTTACCCGCTCCCTCTCCTTCCTGGAATGCAGGGTCTTTCTTAGCAGATGGCATTTGTTTGTATTGTGGTTACTGGTTGGAAGAAATTTAAAAACATTGTTCCTTTTTTAGGTTTTGGGGGAGGACTTAGTATATATCTATTTACATTTTGCATACACTAAAGCCATCGCAAGCTATGCATGGCTGTAATCAAATCTCTATTCCAATCAGATAAGAGCTGAGATTATGAGGAGTAAATACAGACTTGATTTTGCTTTGACAAACAGGGAGTTTACAAAGGTATAAACAAAGGAGCGTGTGCTGAAAAACGGTAACATATTTCTATACTTTCCAAAAGACCTGAGCCATAATTCCATGATCCGAGGAATGGAAAACCTGTCGTATGAAAGGAGACTCAAGGAGCTTGTTTACCTTAACCAAAAGAAGGCTGAGGGGAGATATGATTGCTCTCTTTAAGTATATCAGAGGGATAAATACCAGGGAGGGAGAGGAATTATTTAAGCTCAGTACCAATGTGGACACAAGAACAAATGGATATAAACTGGCCATCAGGAAGTTTAGACTTGAAATTAGATGAAGGTTTCTAACCATCAGAGGAGTGAAGTTCTGGAACAGCCTTCCAAGGGAAGCAGTGGGGGGCAAAAGACCTATCTGGGTTCAAGATTAAGCTAGATAAATTTATGGAGGGGATGGTTTGATGGGATAACATGATCTTAGTCAAAGGTCAATTAATTGCCATCAGTGGTAAATAGGACCCATGGTCAGTGATGGGATGTTAGAAGTTACTACAGGGAACTTTTTCCTGGGGGTCTGGCTGGTGAGTCTTGCTCACATGCTCAGGGTTCAGCTGATCGCCATATTTGGGGTCGGGAAGGAATTTTCCTCCAGGGTAGATCGGCAGAGGCCCTGGAGGTTTTTCGCCTTCCTCTGCAGCATGGGGCACAGGTCACTTACTGGAGGATTCTCTGCATCTTGAAGTCTTTAAACCATGATTTGAGGACTTCAATAGCTCAGACATAGGTGAGAGGATTATTGCAGGAGTGTGTGGGTGAGATTCTGTGGCCTGCATTGTGCAGGAGGTCAGACTAGATGATCATAATGGTCCCTTCTGACCTTAAAGTCTATGAGTCTATAATCACACAGGGCCATATTCACAGGGAATGCATAAGTTACACATCAGTAAGTGTTCAAGTATCTGGAACAGAGTCAAATTAAACGCAGAGGGACTCGAAGTTAGTGTAAATTAAAGGAGGTGGCGATGAAGCAGAGATAGGTGTGAGGACCAAAGAGTCTTGACTCTCAATCTCCTGCTCTAACCATCTTTCTTGTCAGTGATGTCCTCTCTGTGTGAAATTCCTGAACTACGCTATTTAAAGACTGGCTGTTCCATTCCTTTATGTTGCAAAATGCCTCTTCCCTCTGCTGGTAGTAAGTCTTCCGGCTACGATGGTAATGGCTGTGGAAAAAAAATGGATGGAATGTCGTTTTGGTCCCTACTGAGTTTTATCAAAGTCTTGCCAGTTTCACCTTAGATAGAAAACGTATGTTTTAGACACACATATAGATGGAAATAGAGACAATCAGAACATCAAGAAGTGCATTCGAGCGCTCCAACATATCTAATTAAATAACATTGAATTGTGGAAATGTAGGACTGGAAGGGACCTGACTAGGTCATCTAGTTTCATGGCTGATTCAGCAAACTAATGCATTGTATTGAAGCTGCGGTTGGTTTCCAATCTTTTGACCCATAAGAACACACAACTTCTGTTTAACTTTTGGTTGTTTTCCCATATCAGGGGAAATCTGCACTTTTCCTCTCCGGAGGCAGCGTCTGGCACAGTTTGCCTCCTGACTTTGCTCTCTTTGAAACCTCAATGCAGAGAAGAGAAACTGGATCATTCTGGAAACCTGTGTGTTGTATCATAACATGGGGCATCGGAATCGTACTTAAGGTCTCTCGCTGCCTTGAATAACTCTTGTTTATAATGGCTGCTTCCAGTAGTTCAGAATCTGTTCTTCTCAAGACCTATTGCCAGTGGCAACATTTTTATGCTTTGGCATCCTTTAGTTTGGCATTACTGAAATGCAGCTGCATGGTGGGACTGAATGATGCTTGGCCAGGACTCTGTATGATCGGGCCTCTAGTGCCCTGGAATGTAATGTAAAAGTCACACTCTGAACTCTCTGGATAGATTAGGACTCAGAAAAGGAACAATAAGCTCTGTTAAACTGCTTCCTTCCCTCCTTCTGTTCACACACAGGATTGGGAAGTAGGAGACTAGCTGGGCCACAGACTTCATTAGTCACCTTTGGCAATGTCTCTGTATTTGGATTTCCCCCTCCTGTAAAGCAGAAATGGTACAAGACTGCTTCACAGAGTTGGTGAGGAAACAAAACTAGCAGACGTGTGTGTCCAGCATTCTGACCTATAGATTCAGAGATGTAGCGATAAAAGCTATAGCTCAGATAGAAGTAATGGGCTTGATGCAGAAATTAGCTTGTTGCCAAGAAGGCCAATGGCATATTGGGCTGTATTAGTAGGAGCATTGCCAGCAGATAGAGGAAAGTGATTATTCCCCTCTATTCAGCACTGGTGAGGCCACACCTGGAGTATTGTGTCCAGTTTTGGTCCCCCCACTACGGAAGGGATGTGGACAAATTGGAGGGAGTCCAGTGGAGGGCAACGAAAATGATTAGGGGGCTGGGGCACATGACTTACGAGGAGAGGCTGAGGGAACTGGGGTTATTTAGTGTGCAGAAGAGAAGAGTGAGGGGGGGATTTGATAGCAGCCTTCAACTACCTGAAGGGAGGTTCCAAAGAGGATGGAGCTCGGCTGTTCTCAGTGGTGGCAGATGACAGAGCAAGAAGCAACGGTCTGAAGTTGCAGTGTTGGAGGTCTAGGTTGGATATTAGGAAAAACTAAGTCACTAGGAGGGTGGTGAAGCACTGAAATGGGTTACCTAGGGAGGTGGTGGAATCTCCATCCTTAGAGGTTTTTAAGGCCCGGCTTGACAAAGCCCTGGCTGGGTTGATTTAGTTGGTGTTGGTCCTGCTTTGAGCAGGGGATTGGACTAGATGATCCCCTGAGGTCTCTTCCAACTCTAATCGTCTATGATTCTATTACTGGATGAGCTTTCTATGGCCTATGTTATACAGGAGATCAGGCTAGATGATCACAATGGTCCCTTCTGGCCTTAAAGTCTATGAAGCTATGAACCTTCAGTAAAAAAAAGAACTTTTGGGGATCATAGAGGTGGACTAAGACTAAACATGATCTGGATCTACTAAATCCACTCACTGTTTAAGATCAGGCTTCTTTTGAGGAATCCAGTATTTGGCAATAAATTAATAGGAGATCCAGGAATGCACCCAAGAGTCCCTGCAGGAACCATAATGAATCTGCCCCTGCATATCAGCCTTGTACCCTAAAGGTTGGACTCTTAACTCAGTATAGGAGCAAAACTTCCCTATCATTTAAGGTGTGTATGGAGCAAAGGGGATGGGATTTACACACCTCAGCAACTGTGTGTTAGACTTTGGACCAGCCATATCCTGCTTTTGATCCATGCATGGACCTTGCCCTGGAAGTGAGGAGCATGGTCTAAAGTTAAAAATAAAATCAATAGAATAAAGAATAGTGAATGATGCCTGGCCCGGACACTGCATGGACATCTACAGCTAAGAGCATGAGCTATGGCATTGCCATGCTCATCAAGAGGGACCCGGAGAGGGGTGCCCCAGGAAATAGAACATGACCAGCTTCTCACCCTAGCCCGGATATGGCATGGCAAGTCTCATTTTCCTGAGGCAGTGGGAGGGAACATGGGGTTATAAGGAACAGGGGGAGGAGGGTAATGATATTCCATGTACTGGAAGTAGTTTGGAAAAAAGAAGACTGAGAGGGGGCATGATAACAGTTTTCAAGTCCATAAAAGGTTGTTACAAGGAGGAGGGAGATAAATTGTTCTCCTTAACCTCTGAGGATAGGACAAGAAGCAGTAGGCTAAAATTGCAGCAAGGGCGGTTTAGGTTGGACATTAGGAAAAACTTCCCAACTGTCAGGGTGGTTAAACACTGGAATAAATTGCCCAGGGAAGTGGTGGAATCTCCATCATCGCAGATGTTTAAGAGCAGGTTGGACAAACACCTGTCAGGGATGGTCTAGATCAGGGGTAGGCAACCTTTGGCGCGGGTGCCAAAGGCGGCACGTGAGCTGATTTTCAGTGATACTCACACTGCCCAGGTCCTGGCCACCAGTCCGGGGGTCTCTGCATTTTAATTTAATTTTAAATGAAGCTTCTTAAACATTTTAAAAACCTTATTTACTTTACATACAAAAATAGTTTAGTTATGTATTATAGACTTGTAGAAAGAGACCTTCTAAAAACGTTAAAATGTATTACTGGCATGCGAAACCTTAAATTAGAGTGAATAAATGAAGACTCGGCACACCACTTCTGAAAGGTTGCCAATCCCTGGTCTAGATAATACTTAGCCCTGCCTTGAGTGCAGCGGACTGGACTAGATGACCTCTCGAGGTCCCTTCCAGTCCTATGATTCTATGATTCTTCTTCTGACACAGAGGGACTTCCTAGTCCCCGCATAGATCCTCATACCCTGCCTCCCACGCAGCAGCTGTGTAATTTTTGCCCTAACTCTTGCATGCCCAGTGCAGTGGACGAAGTGGAGCTGTGTCCCAGAGAGGGGGTGGGGGGCAAGGTCAAGCTTCTGCTCAACCACTGGCCTTGTGAAAAAGCCAAACAACCCGCAGCTTCTCTTCCTTGTCCCGTACACAGAGCACCCCACCTACTCTGAGGCCATGGAGTGTGGGTGCTGGCTCAGGTCAAGGCCCTGTTCATATCAGCCAACAGGATCTGCAAGGCTTTTCCCAAGGGGAGAGGAGTCTGGAAGGCTTTGGCAGTCTTCTGGCTTTTTTTTTTTGTCTTAATGATTTTTCTCTGTTTTGAGCTGGAGTCTTGCCTAGAGGTTGTGTCGTCGCTGTTTGTTTGAAGGAGTTACGAAATCAAAGGGACTTTGTGCTCCTCTCCCTGGCTGAGAAATGGAAACGTGCGTGTGTTTTGAAGTTTTGAAATGCCACCAGTGAGCCTCATCCGTGTCTGCTTTGCTCTTTATTCCAAAGTCACGTTTAATTAAGTATTTTTATTGTTTCATTAAAGGAGAAAGAACAACTTCTGGAAGTGTTTTTCAGACAGATCAAACCGCAAAGTTACCGATTTCTTTTTTTCCTCTGAAAAAAGTTCATTCAAACTTTGTCCTGTCTTAATTCACTTCCTGTGTCCCACACTGTAAAACAGAGACCCGAGCCCATACTGTATCTTGCGATCTGTAGCCAATCGCCTTCTATCCATTTGAGCATCTGAAGATAAATTACTGACAATGGGTCTGATCTGTTGAAGTAATTGAGTTTCCCATTACCCACCTTAAGAACTTTATGCATGTGCATAGTCCTGTTGAACTCCATTGAACTATACATGTACATAAAGTTAGTTGCGTGCCTACATGTTTGCAGCAGTGGGGCCTTAGTTTCTAGGCACCGTATTGAATGCAGAATCATTCATGCATGCGAGAAAGAATATGTGTATGCCAATAGCAATGTGCATGTGATTGTTTGTGCAAATAATCGTGTGTGCAAAACTAAAGGTTTAAATTTAGAGATCAAGGTTAGGCTCCTTTTGAGGACCAGACCTTTGGTAATGATAGTTTTCAAGTTAGTGCCCCTATTGACAGCATATTTATATATTCAGAGGTTTACATGGTGAAAGTAGAGGCATAGCCTGCCCATCAGTGATGGCTCAAGCATAGTGCTACTTACAAACATGAATGGCACCCAGGGACTGTTCTCACTGAATATTGACTTGGGATGTGTGGTTTGAGACTTGGAGTTTTGTGTGGGAATGATCTTGCTTTTAAAAACATTTTGTGCCTTTATAGAAATGATCTCAGGCAGCAACCGCAGATGACTGGTTTTAAAAGCCAAGGGATTAAAGATGTGACCAGAAGGCGTAATTCTCTCACCCCGTGCTTACTTTGTTACCGTGAATGGCAGTTTTAATGCATTTGTGAGGGGTGAATGGACCTTCCCCCCCCCAACATTAATTTAATTACAATCAATGCCTTGCTGTATACGATATACACCCGATGCTACAATGATGGGTACTTTAGAAACACGCGTGATGATAATGCCACTGTAGCAAACCAGAAAGGACAGGGCCAGATTCTCTCCTCCATTATGCCTCGGCATACCCGTGCCCACAAAACGTTGACTCGATTGTGGTAGGGTTGGGAAACGATGATGAAAAATGTGACTCTGTTTTAGTTTATTTGTCAGCCGTTGCAACACATTGCTCAACATCACCTCACTGTGAGATCGGGCAGGAGCCAGCAGGATGATCCAGAGGATGGGGGGGCTAGCTGGAGATTGAGAACATTTCCCGGTTCCCTCATAGATTTCCTGTGTGGCCTCGGGCAACGGCAACGCTGGCCCCTGTCAGCCGACTCAGGCTCGCTGAAGCCCAAGCCCTGGGACCCTCCCACCTTGCAGGGTCCTAGAGCCCAGGCTCCAACCCGAGCCCGGCCGTCTACACAGCAATGAAACAGCCCCGCAGCCCAAGCCACGCGAGCCTGAGTCAGCTGGCCCAGGCCAGTGGTGAGTTTTTCAGGAGCGTGTAGACATAACCTTAGTCTCTCGGTTTGTCGTCTGTACAATGGGATTAATAGCACCGTTCTACCTCGCAGAGGTACTGGGAGAACAAATACATCAAAGGTTGTGAGGCGCTCAGATACTCTGGTGATGTGGGCCAGATAAGTACCTCAGACAGACATAGACCGAGTTGGTGCTGGCATTCAAGCCATGAACGGTTGCATCGTGCTGGTCTGAAGTGATAAATATCTCTTAGTCTATGTCTACACCTGTGGGGGCATGTAGAGTACATACACTGCATGCCTCCCCCCAGCCCGGGTACACAAAGCACTGTAGACAATAAGGCGAGTAGAATAGAGACACGCCCAGGGCATATATGCTATATGGCTCTCTCCATATGCCTCCCGTGTCTACACTGCTATTTTGAGTAGTGTAGTATCCCGCGGCACAGAGCCTTTCTCAGCTGCCTCCTCCCTGCTAGAGCCTTTCGCTGCAGCATGCATCCACACACCGCAGTGTGCATGCGGCCTGTTTTTCATTGTGGTGTTTAGCAACACGTACCCTATGCAGCGCCGCAAGCATAGACAAGGCCTTGTACAACAAACTGAGACTCCGCTTAAGCCAGTTCATAAGACGGTGACGCTACAAAGTTCAGATGTTTTAAAACTCTGTGTTGTTTTTCCACGATGAGTTTCTCTCTTCGCTGCTGGTAGCTCAGAAAAAGTCAGCCGGGTTAGCAGTGAATCAGATAAACTCCATATGGGGATGAGTAAGCTTGAAGACTTCTCAGTGAATCTCTCCCTCTTTGGAAAAACTCTGGCCTGGATTAAGTTGGTATTTGCCATTCTAATGGAGAGGTACTTATCATCCCAGTGTGCCTGTCAACTAGAACTGTTCAAAACATTTCACATTTTCAGCATTTTGAGGAAAACTGTTCACTAAAAACGTGGACAATTTTTCATGGTAACTTTTCTACTCCTCCTCCCCGCTTTTATTTTTTTGACCAGCTCGCCTACCATAAATTGCTTTAACAGACTGGCAACACTTGCCTGAAGCCCCCTCTGAGTTGACATTGGTCCTGCTGGGAAATAATTAAGTGGGAACTGCTGACCTACTGCGGTAAGTGACTCATCACCTGTGTGGATATAAGGGAAGTGGGAATGGAAAGAGAGAGGATCTAGGGTGTGGGCTGAGGGTGTGGGCTGATTCGCCTAGTCTACACTAGGAAAGCTATTGGTGCTTGAAAATGGTTTTTAAACCACTGATTTAGGGAGAATCTGCACTGCTGTATATAGTGTGCAGAGTTACTGAAAGCTTTTAGAATCAATGCATTAAGGCCATGTCTACATGGGGACACTCAGGAAAGTGAAGTCAATGCACATGAATGAAAACACACTAAACCCCCATGTGGATGGTCTCGTACAGGAGTCAAGTGGCTTTAGTTCATTTAATCCCAAGGAGGGTTAACATGGGGTTGTTAATGTGCTTTAATGTATGTGCATTGACTCGACTCCTATACGTGATTTGCCTTAGCTTTGCTGAGTGTCCTTGTTTAGACAAGTCTCCAGGGTGAAATTCATGCCTGTTCACCCTTCCCCCAGGACAACCAAGAGTGAATCTGGTTCTCACCATGATTCTGGGATTTGTCTGAAAGCTCTAAAGGGATTAATAGTTAAATGTGTTTCTCCTTTTTTGATTCAGTTATTATTCATCTAGGGTGCAGCTCACCTGTTCAGAGAGACCCAGCACCAAGCCTGGTCACTACTTAAGCCCCACCTAAGCCCTTAAGCGATGCATAGGGGTGAGATCAGTCTGAGTAGCTGTCCTCTTCACTGGATGTGTCTATCCTGCTTGGGCATCTACCCCCACCAACTCCAGCTCCCAAAGTTCTGTCCTAACATGATAAAGGGCTGGATTCTTTGGGCGACATCGCTTTTTCTGTCACCCCAAATTCCTGGTCAGGAATCTGACTGCGTTTTTCCCAGCATGTCACACTATATAAACTGTGTTTCATTAGGGCCTGGGCTCCACATAAAGGGCGTACGTGGTGGCTCTTCGCATGGGGGTGAAATTCATCCTAGATGAATAATAATAATTAGCTCAAAAAAGGGAAAACCACATAGAGCTGTTAAGCTCAAATCCCAGAACCACGGGTGACTAATAGATTTGCTCTTGGGCAAGTTGAACGTTTTCTATTTTTATTATTTGTTTGGGTGAACCAAAAAAAAAAAAAAAAAAAGTACAAAACCCCAGACTGCTGTGTGCCGACCTGAGTCATGAAAACCTTTTGCAATTCCATCCCGTTCTCTCGACCCAGACACCAGAGCCTCGCTGAGCTTTGCTGCTTTGAGCAAGTTAGAGCCATGGAACATTCCAGTGTGAAGTAACAGCAGGGTGACTAAACCCAGCTTGAATACACTTTGACTCATTGGCTGGAACATCAGGGTCAAATTGCCACGGTTAAGCAGAGGGGATGGGAAATGATTTCAAGTTCTGGTTCTGAATTTATTGCGCGGATGTATAGGATCTATGATGTCGTTAAGTAGTTATGATTCTATCCAGTAGGCGGCAGCAGCACGTGCATATACCAGCTGAGTATAATACCCTAAGGTTGAAATTCACCCCGGTGCAAAGAGCCAGCATGAAGCATAGATGACACTGAATTCCCATGCTGAGGACTTAAAGGGCTTTGAAGTAGTGTCTAGGCTGTGTGTTGGCTCTCTACACAGGAGAAACTTTCACCCTAACAGAATAAATATTACACTTCATTGCACAGAGCGATCCAGGGCTATAGTTTGAAGGAGTTGGGTCATTTAACACCTTTGGGTGGAAACTATGTGGAACATGACTGAGGGTTTTTATATGTGTGTGTATGTGTACACACGCACACACCACCAAAAAAGGCAAAACTTGATGATTTGTACTGCGTTACCCTTTGAGTTGTTGAGTTTGCTTCCAAGGGAAATTCTAAGGAATTCTAATCTATGCAAACAAAATCTGGACAGAAGACCCATGCAAACTCCAGGGAACCAGCAAAGGTCTGTACAGGTCAGGGTTTGAGTTTCTTCTTCAAAAGTTGATGTAAACCAAGGCTCCAATTCTCCATGCTGACGGAGTCCTGTTGAATTCGCTGGGACGCTGTGTAGGCATAAGCATCATGAGTGCATCCAAATGCAAGCTCAGGGCCCAAATGTGTTCATGAAGAAGGAACAGTTCCTATATTTTTAACAAAATATAATCTCCACTCTGTCCCTCTAATCAAAACAGCTGGGATGAAACCAAATATTGAAATCTCAGAACTTCCCGCAGGATGGAAATTCCATGTGTTCACCAGCTCTGTTAAAAAGCATGTCCTCGTTTTTTCCTCCTCAAATATCCCTTAAGTTTCAGATATCGATATAGCCAAAATACATATGATCTGGATCTGTCGTTCTGGCAACGCTCCCTGATCATCACGGGGAGAGACCTAGCCAAGGTAACATTCCTGGCTGACGCTTAATCAACATGATGCCTTATTAACAGCACAGCCTAGATTACGTGATCCTCCTGAACACCTAACACAGCTTCTTATGCTGGTTTAGTTGCTTCCTGTGCTATCAGCAGTTGCAAGAGAAACATGAGCCTTGATCTCAGGGATGGGCAGGTAAACAGTCACTCACTTGACTCTTAAAAATGTCTTTGTTTGTAACACAAGTAGCAGGATTCTATTCTGAACCAGTTATTTGCTTTCCTAAGGAGGCAGTCTGGCATCTGATGAGAAGCACTATGTAAGAGCCAGGTATTATTATTTCAGAGAGAGAATCCGCTCATCCCAACAGTGAGCAGACTTCCTGCGGGAAATGCTGCGGCAACATTTACACAGAGCCGATTCTTCTTTACCCAAAAGATGGGGGGTTGGACTTTTGTGAACAATGTTGGGCAAAAAAACTGGAAATTTTTGAAATAATGAGAAACCGAGGAAAATGTCCACAACAAATGACCCCTTCCCCCTGGGGGCGGGGGGGCGGGGGTGGGGGGGGGGAAAGACGACTCTGTTTTGAACACTGAAGCACAAACAAGTTTGAAATTTCCCTAAACTACTTCTGGATTTTGCAACCAGCTGTAGTTCCTTCTCCCAGACTTTCCTGCAGCCTCCAGTACTGAAATTCATATAAAGGGTATAGGGTGCTTCTGTTTTCCAGTCAATCCGATCCACCCCCAATGCACCACTACCCAGCACAATTAAACCCAGTGTTTGCAAATGAATTGCGATGTTATTACATGCAGTTGCATGACTCAGCCTGGGAACCTTGGATGCAATTGTAGCTATTGCTGTCTGGTTAAAGATGACTATATGCCCATGGGGTGAAACGTACCTCTTCATAGAGGGCCAGCACAAAGCACTCCAAGCTGTTAATATCCATTTTAAGGGCTTAAGGGGAAGTTAAGTGGTGCATAGGGGCCTGTGTTCAGTGCTTCTTAAACCTGTGAAGTTCCTCCTTCACCCCAGATTTGTTCCATTATTATTACTTATTTCGAATAAGAGGACAGAGCCTGGGGCAAACTGCCCTGTTTTGATTGGTCCAGTGTTCTCGTCCGGGAAGCGCAATATATCATATAAACGGCGGAATGGATGTTATTTATTTATTTATTTTAAACTAAACTGGGTATTTCTGTGCCTTTATTCTGGGCCTGGGAGCCACCTGGCTGAGAAATGATGTCATTTGCAAAGCGGACAGTGTTGGGGTTGGGGCCCTGCCTTGAGATCCTAAACCACTTTCCATCTGCCTTTCATACTGGCTTTGTATTTTAAAAAGAACACTTGAGCGTTTAATATTCACACAAACTCTTTAATGTTGGGACATTAAAGTTGTTCTGGCTTTTGTCCGGGAGAGACATCAGATGTGAGCTTGTTTCCTATTTCTGATACTGGGAGGAACCCATACCGCTGATGTCATCATCACAATGCCTTTTGCCAAGAAGACTGCCACCAGCAGGGGGCTCCAGAATGATTGTCATTGATGAACTCTTATTTCAGCACAACTCTTTTGTACAACCGTCTTTTTGGTGAGATATAAAACACGCTGCTCCATATCTTATTAAAAGTTCCTTGCTGCTATTCAGAGAAGCAGGAGTGTTGGTGCTGATGGGCCGAATTCTGCTCTCGTTTACACTGATGTCAATCTGGAGTGGCTCCGATTGACATCAGTGGTGTTGTCTGGGTTCACACTGGTGTAACTGAGATGTGAATCTGGCCCAGTGACCAAATGCCATGTTAAGTGATTACATTCTACATATACAACATTTTGATTTGCCTGGGGTATTCTTGTTTGCTTTCTCTCCTATTATCGCTTTGGTGGTATTTTTGCATGCTGAGAGGCAGCTGCTACATTTCACTCCAGAGGTGTCTGCCTTTTATGGAAAGGCGAGCTGATCTGTGTATATTTAGTGGAGGTCTGTGACACTGGGAAAATGGGATGGTAGGCAAAACTGTGACACACAAAGTGTACACTTGTAATTGACAGGCATGAAGTGTGAGCTATACCTTCCAAGTATATAGCTTGGGAAGTGATTTGGCGATCCTTCAGGGTAAAAGATGTGAGATTCTAGCACTGCAAAGACAATTTGGTTTCTTCTTGCTCTGAAATATTTCCCTCTATTTGATCTTTCAGACTGCTTTGCTGAGCAAAATCGGTGAATTTTACTTTGTTTACTCTGTCTCGCCCAAACCTAAAACAAACCCTAGACATTTATTTATATATATATATATATATATATATATATATGTCTTTACAACCACATGTGCTGTGATGTTCTCCTTTTACTTTTTTCAATGTACAATTAAACTGAAGTATGTCCAAAATAGATCTTGGGAGATATTATGTTGCCAGCATGACTCCCTTCTAACAATCATTTCAGGCTCATCAAACAGGCCTCAAGCAGACACATGGTATGTTGGAATGGAACAGTACGAGCTTCTTAGGGCTGGTCCACACTAGGGGGGGGGTCGATCTAAGATACGCAACTTCAGCTACGTGAATAACGTAGCTGAAGTCGAATATCTTAGATCGATTTCAAAAGCACTTACCGCGGGTCCACACCGCAGCAGGCAGGCTCCCCCGTCGACTCCGCTTACTCCTCGCGCGGAGCTGGAGTTCCGGAGTCGACGGGGAGCGGCTCTGGGATCGATTTATCACGTCTAGACGAGACGCGATAAATCGATCCCAGAACATCGGTCACTACCCGCCGAATCGGGCGGGAAGTGTGGATGTAGCTTCTTAGTTATTCAGTTATGTATTTTGCAGGTGTAACCCAACCATTTACAACTTAACTCCTCAAACCTTTGGCAAGATTACTAAAATAAACTCTCTTTATATCAGCCAGTGGTTTCCTACTGCTAAGTTTGCTTATTACTAAGGAGAGGCATAAAGAGCAGAAATGGGTGACCCTCCAGAGATTGTTTGATTTGGACAACAACCCATCGGTTTGGATGATTGCACAAAGCTTATTCAAACTGTTAACCTCTTGTATCTGCAAAGTTGACCTGGGACTTATGGACTGGCCTGTGTTGCATAGTTCTGTTCTGAAGAATTGGAATGCCCCCATACTTGAAGTGGCGCTGGAGATCCTGAATTTTGGTTTGGTCTGTGGTAGAGGGCCAGCTGGAAAATTGGGCCTCTACGTTTATATCTCCAAGATATTGGGCATGGACCATTGGATGCTTGAGACTTTGTGTGCCCCTAAATTAGACTCTCTGAGTGAACATGCTGTTTGTGCGTGCAAATAATTGACTGACACGGAGAGACAGAAATCACACAGGGAGACTGGATCAGGGCTAGAAGTTGAGTTCAAATCTCCTGAATCCCGGTCCAGTGCCTGAACAATGAGGTCGTCCTTCCTTAGATACCTTTGAGAATTTAGCCTGAGTGGATGCAGGACTACAGTATCCAACCTTGGATGTTAAATACCTAACATTTCTGGAGTGTTTGGAGCCAGAGTTTTAGTTGGCCCCTAATATAGACTTAAGGGACAGCTGTTAAATTTGAATCCAAATCTTGGGTTTGGATTTCACGTCCAGCATAAGAATATCTGGATCTGGGCCTAGGCCCATCTCCCTTAAAAATGTGGAAAAGTTTGGTGATAGTGCGGGTAAGACATTGAACACACAGGCACCTGGGTGGAAAGACTGAATGCGTCTTTGGAAATAACTTCTGAGCTTCTATTGGGAGTCTATTCTTGCAAATCTTCATAGAAATATCCTGGCATCTTTCTTGTTTTCATAAACCCCATTGTCAAAATGCCGGAAAAAGATATTTGGGGAATGAGAAGAGCAAACGTTTAAAGTTCAGAGTCAGGCACTTCCCATTCAGTCCCGTGTTTTCATGTGAAACACATTATTTAATGTGGGATTCTTGCAAGACTTTCCCCCTCCAAGTGCTCGAAAAGCCACATTAGTGCAACTCAAAGGAGACAACGTTTGAAGAGTCTGACATTCTGTGCCTGTATTTACACTACGGAGGACTGGGCCAGCACCAGGCACTTAAGCAAACAGCCAGCATATCGCTTCTAATGGACAGAAAGATGACAAAGCTTTCTAGTGGTTTTTCCAAATCGCAAAGTTTGTGGCATTTTGTTCTGAGAATTGCCAGCCCCACCGGCTCAGGTTCGCAGAACAAGGCCAATGGGATTTTTCTTTTTTTCAGCTGCATCCAAACCTGCTAGGCAGCATTGGAAATTGCAGCTGTAGAACCCTAGGAAAGTAACAAAGAGGTGAGTAAAAAGCAGCAGCGGGTCAGAGCCCAAACCCCAACTCCAGACACTTGCAAACGTGGGGAAAGTTTGGTTCCAGAGCATAATGCTTCGGCTTGGCTCCTTTGTTTTAAAAAGGCCCACCCATCTGGATAGCAGAGTCTCTCCTCTCCTCCTTTCACGTGCCTGGGGTTCAGCTGAGCTGATGCCGGCCCTCTGCACAGTTGTGAATTTGACCCATTGTTAATGGGTCTTTAGATTTCCCCACAGATTGGAGGCTTCCTTGTAAGCTTTTTCTGCGAGGCATGGCAGAATGGTTCTCTCTCTCATACTATGGGAAAGCGTCCCTTCTTAACTTGAGGTTTCTAGATTCCCTCCCATCCTCATGTTGATCAGCATATGGTGTTCTGACCTCCAAATCTAACGAGTGCATCAGACCAAAACAAGCTGCTCGTGATGGCTTATGGATTTCCAACCCATGAGTCAGGTAATGGAGAACATACACTTCTGCACTGATGGAGCGGTGTTGTTAATTGACCACTTGTGTGCGTGCCTGGATGAATGAGCCATAATGGGAGTCTGGGTTGTTTTTGTTTCGTACTGATTTTTAAATCATTCACCATTTTTGTGGTGGTCTGGAAGTTTGGGTGGAAAGGCATCCAAGAGCTGTGCATTCCATTTTGATTTGTGAGGACACTCCAAAGCACACTATTTGCAAGGATTTTGAGGCTCCATTTGTCAACATTCAGAGCTCCCATTGATTTGAGCTGGAGTTCTGTGCTTGGCCGGACCTTCCCATGCATAGAAGACTTGGAAGATCAGCAGTTGGTTCAATCTGTGTTGGGTGGTGGGGTCCTCAGAGGTGGGGCCTGGACAGACTGAGAGACAAATGAAGAGTTCCTCCAACAAGGAAAAATGTAAAAATTACAAATCATAGAAGATTAGGGTTGGAAGAGACCTCAGGAGGTCATCTAGTCCCACCCCCTGCTCAAAGCAGGACCAATCCCCAACTAAATCATCCCAGTCAGGGCTTTGTCAAGCTTGGCCTTAAAAACCTCTAAGGATGGAGATTCCACCTCCCTAGGGAAACCATTCCAGTGCTTCACCACCCTCCTAGTGAAATAGTGTTTCCTAATATCCAACCTAGACCGCCCCCACTGCAACTTGAGACCAGTGCTCCTTGTTCGGTCATCTGCCACCACTGAGAATAGCCGAGCTCCATCCTCTTTGGAACCTCCTTCAGGTAGTTGAAGGCTGCTATCAAATCCTCCCCCACTCTTCTCTTCTGCAGATTAAATAAATCATCTTTCCTTTGGGGTGGGGAGGCCTTGCCCCCCATTTCCCTGGGAACCCTGTTTTGTGACTGGCCAGAATCTAGGCAGCCCTAATACAGATATCAGGAAAGTTGTTGGTGCCGATAAAGAAACTAAATAGTAATTCGCTCCGCCCAACCCCACTTATTGGTAAGTAAAGTCACTGAGAAACTTCAGCAAGTGCAGAACACAGCTGCCCACTTACTCAGCAGGATTACTCATGGCCTGTATTGTACATGTGCTCCATGGACTGCACTGATTTCCAGTTTGTTTATGGGCGTAAGGTCCTGGTTTGCTCTTCATGGCTTGTGTCTCTTGCAGCTTAAAAACCAGCTCTCCCTGAGTTGAGATCATCTGGGTCGCTGAAGGATGACAGTTATTCATCTTGGGGGGCTGGGGAATGGGGTACTAAATAGAGGGGCTCTTGAGTCTGAAATCCCTTTCCTCCTTGTCCCCTACTTAATTTTACAGAACTAGGGTTTGTTGATGATCGGGTCCCAGAGCAAGAGCTATCTCTGTTCCCAGGCGCTTTCTTCTGGGAGGCTTGAGGGAGGGGGAATATAGGGAGTTCATTATTATTAATTAATATTGGTTCAGCTAATGAGTATAAGCATGTGGCCCTGATGGTTTTTGGTCCATGCCCATTGAAGCCTGTAGAACTGCATTTTCATAAACTGGGGAAATAACCAAGGTTTGTTTTGGATTTTGAAAATAAGGCGAGGTGACATGTCATTATTCCCGATAGCCTTGGGAGGTTTTCTCCCTGTGACGTATAGCTCAACTTAGACAAGAGGGTACCCTTACTAGAGTTCCCCCAAAGAATCCACAAGCCTTTGGCGTTAGATCCTCAGCTGGGGGAATTCGGTGAGCTCCACTGAAGTGAGCACACAACAATGCCATTCTCCGTTTCCTAGGCAAACAATTCTGTTAACTGGTTTCTGTTGGCCACTTGGGTTGTCATTTGAGACAGGCTTCACTGGATTCACTTTTGTAAAACATGCAAAGATCCCTTGGCTCCCTGAACTTGATTAAAGAAAGGGAGTTCTGAGATTACAAGCATTACAGAAGACACGTAGGTGCCTGCATACTGCAGTGATAAGACACGTATGATCAGCCAGGTAGATCAGTATTCTAGACTGTAATAGCATTGCACAAAGAAGCCTGATTCTCTCCCCTGCCTGGAGCATGGCATTGTGCAAATAATCGCTCTGATCCTACTCCCATTGAAATAAATGGGGTCACATTGCCATCAGCTTTTATGGAGAGATCACTCTGGCCTATTAATAACCATAAATAGTTATGGAAACCTAAAGTGCAAATAAAACATATGGAAATAATAGGAGAAATGGACCCATCTCAGGTGCAAATTCTGGAGCTAAACCCAGTTTGCCATCATTTACATAGATAGACCAATGGACTTTGGTGCAGCTCCATGCCTAAATATGGAAAGCAGTGATTTAGCCCTTTAGTACTTTTGAAGGCAGCCTCTGGAAATTACTGACTAATCTTAGTGCTTTTTGGATGACGTGGGCCGGGAATCCTCCCTCCTTAAAGCACTGGGCATGTGTCTCGTGTTTATAGATTCTCAGCAGCGCATGCAAAGGAAGAGCTGTGCTGGTTTATAGAGTGGTTTCCCAGTCTCAGGAGCACGATTGGGGAAGTGACAGGTTGATTATTTGCACTCCACGGCAAACAGCTACGTTAAAAAGTTTTTCATGTAGTTGCTAGTAGCTGGGGGGGGGGGGGGGGGGGGGAATCTTTAACAAGTTCAGTGTCCTAAACATTCCAAACTCAACCAAGGGTTCTATAAACAAATTCCTAAAGAACATAAATCCCTCCCCTCACCCCCCCAGACAGACACACACATACACTGCATTACCATGGGGAAATGTAGTTCAAAATGCAATGACACTTCATTTCCCACTAAATAGATATGACATCTTGTGCATAGTACAAATAATGAAATCATGTGCTTATAGCCAGCTGGTCTGCCTGGACTTCTTATGTAGGAGTCTGTCTGAACTAATGTTTACCCTTTGATAGGACTTTGTCTCCCTCCACTAGACTCTCTCTTCCTTTCTCTTCTGGCTCCTCTTTTTCTGTGTTTAGTCCTTTGTGGCAATGTGGTCCAGTGAACAGAGCACTAGATTAGGGATCCAGGTTCTAGTCCAGTCTCTGCCCCTGGCCTGCTGAGTGACCTTGGGCAGCTCACTTCAGCTCCCTGTGCCCCAGTTTCCCCATCTGTAAAATGGGGATAATGATACTGACCTGCTTTGTGAGGGAGTTTGAAAACTGCTGATAAAAAGCACTATATAACAGCGAGGTGGTATTGTTATTCTGCAGCCCCGTCTTTGTATTCTACAGAAGCTCAGCCTCTGAGGACTGAGAAATATTTCAATGGTTTCAGTGATTTCCACATTAGGCTGCGGGTGCCTACTTCTTTACTCCATCAAACTACTTCTCTAATTCCACCGGTTCTGTCAAGCTTGCTAGTGACTGCATTTCTCTCTCTCTCTCTCTCTTTCTTTGACAGCTGTGTTGTATCTGTCCATGGCTATATGTTTTAAACTCTCCAAGACAAGGGTTTTTTGATTCAGTTAGTGTATTTTACATGTTGTAAACCACTGCCTACAGTTATCTTTATGGTGTAGAAATAATAATATACAGATATAGCTTCACCTGCCTCTGAAATGCGACCGCTTCTGGAGCGGAGTGCGGCGGCTGCTTAACAGTGCACAGGCAATGAAGAACTCCTATGCGATTTTACATATGCCATCAGATTCAATATTGAAAAGTAAAGCTGGTTGCAGTAATGTCGGGTTTCAGAATCTAAATTTATCAAGCAATTTGCAAGAGCCTTTTCGCCCCTCTGGCGTTTGCAAGTAGATGGCTGAGGGCGTGATCCTGCACCTAACTACACATTTCGCAGCGTCCCCTTGATTTCAGTGGCAGTCTGCACAACAGTAACTATCGGCATGTGCACAGCTCTTTGCACGATAGAGCCCTAATAGCCTATATGCCTAGGGCCAGATTTTCAAAGGTATTTAGGGACCGGAAGAAGCAGACAGGTGCCTCGTGGCATTTTCAAAAGCGCCGAAACATCTAACTCAATGGGAGATAGGCACCAAAGTACCTTTAAAAAGTCTGGTGTTTGGTGCCTGTGCCAAAGCCCATTGACATCAGTGAGACTTCAACCAGTTTTGAATCAGGCCTGCAAGGACTGATCCTGTTCCCACAAAAGTGAATACGAGGGTTTTTTGACAGGGTCAGGTCCAATGTCATTTCCTAAGAGCTATAGCTTGGCCTGCACAAAGCCCCTTATCTGAAACCTCTCTCGTGTTGGAGTGTTCCAGAGCAGAACATAAATTTTGTAGCTTCGTCCCATTTCTATGAAGAGCGTGACAGTAAATTCACCCTACAAACACAAGCTGCTTTTTCTTTTCTTTATTTCTTGCCTTGCGTTCCCTCGCTTTGGTGCTGAAATCATAATGGAATGCCTCTGAAATGATTTATTTAGCAAAAGGAGCAGCCCAATTATCTTTGTGTGTGTGTTAGGCAGAAGTGACACCATTTTTACACTCGGCAAAATAATGGTGTTTTTACACCAATCTGTCATGCTTAAATGGCTATACATGCACAGTTTTCGTAACTGATTACGGAACATTGTTTTATGGTTCCATAAAAAAAATCTGTGTCAGATGGTTTCTTTTGGTATGAAATAAAATCACATTAATTATCAGCAAGCTGGTACCATTACAGAGCTGGCGAAAAGCTTCAGGGCAAAGCCTGGAGCTCGTGGGCTTTGGAACTGGCACTAAACAAATAAAAAAGAAGAGAACAACTCCGTAGCGAAACATGTGGTTGCTTTTTTGCCTCATTTGTATTGTCAGCCCAGTGATTTACACTGGATCAAATTCGTTCCAGAGCATGAGAGCAGATTAACATGTTTTTTGGAACAGAGCGGAGAGATATTAGACTGTTTTCCTAAAGGTGTGGTGCGCCTACAGTTCACTGATCAACTGCTTTCTGCGAGGAATGCGTTCTCGCCCTGACCCTGATTTGCGGCCACAGCAGCATGTGCAGCAGGTTCAGAGTCAGATAAAACTTTTCTACTGCATCCTGTGTGATTCAAAGTCTGTTTTTTAACTTTGAATGTGCTCTTGGCTGGCTAAAAAGACTCACCAACTTCTGGACGGTCCTTCATTAGCCTGCGTTTTTTTAAATAAAACTTTATTCCCACCAATAAGTGGCTGGCCAAAACCATCCTGCACTGTGAGCCTGGCCCTGCGTAGGGCGGCCAAAGGGACAGTTTGGAGAGCTCCCTCTTATTCCAGGCTTCATCATAACTTCAGCCTCTTCCCATGAGCATATGCATGGGGGAGAGAGACACAAACCTCCTGTTCATTCTTTCCTGAGATCCATAAAGATGTGAGTTATCTTTAAGCGTCACCTCCTGAGGCATGCTGGCAGGGTGTTGTGCGTGTGCTTGTGTGCAGATCGATAAATAGCTACGTATGTATGCACACACACAGCACCTACGCTGTTTCTGTAGCACAAAATTATCCACGATTCTCAATCTATCTGTGCTAAATTGACCCCGCAGTTTTTAAGTGAAAATTGTCTTAAGCAAAACAACCCTTCCAAACAGCTTCCTCCAGAAATGATTGTTTGGAGATCTACAAGTTTCTCACACATGGATGAGTCACTAACACTCTCTGAGTCAGTCCCCCTGACAGCTCCATGAACATGACTTCATTGCTTTAGATTTAGACGTACTGATAGCTGAAATTTTCCCAAGAAGGAAAAATAATGACCGTGGAAGTCAAAAGAGTGGGAGTTGCATCTTCATCCTGATGCCAGTGAAACGAAGAGTTGAATAAGTGATTCACGTATGAGGGGGTGAGTGCTAGCATATTTCGTTATGCTAAAAAGGTACACGGGAAAAGAAAAGCACTAAATGTGTAATAAAGACTTGCATAATTCCTGGAGACTGGGTGTGTGTGCGCACGTGGTGTGTGTTTGGTTGTTATCTCTTTGTTTAGTGAAATAATGTAGAACTTTGATAATGTGTAGGAAGACAAATTCAGTCCTGTGTGAAGGTCCTAAATTCTGGATCTATGAGAAGAACATAGGGTTAGTGTGAATAGCAGTGTGTGCTTTCTGCAAACTTCAATACATATAAATGGTCTGGTGGAATCATGTCTAAGAAGTAGCATTATAGCAACCAAGTCATCAGCAGCACTCTTAGCTCCCAAAAGTTGTTCTCATGCCTTCCAACTTTCATGACTGGACTGGTCTCCATTCACCCTCATACTCTAGTGATTGTGTTTGGAAGATCAGAAGCTCTGATGCGATTTTTCTTGGAGGATTGGCCTATCTCACCCAGCCACCCGATAACGTGACAATGTTTCCATTCCTTTAGTAGACCTTTTGCTTGGTCATTTCTTTCAGAAATGTCTTGAGGCAGGCGAAGCACCTTGACCCAGATAACGCATGTTGCAGATAATCTTTCCAAAAGTCTTCCTCTGAACTTGCTAGATGTGCTGAAGATGTTTTTCAGAGGCTCAGATACTTTCTGAAGAGATAGTGAGGAAGGGGTAAAGAGTAAAATAATGTGGTGGTGAAGGTGTAGAAGGTTTCCAGTCCAGTTCTCTAAGTGGATCTCAGTCCAGATACAATTAGGCACTTGCCCAGATCATGAAAGATACACCTTGTCCCCCTTTATCACATGTAGATTAGAGGCCAAGGATTGAACTGGCCATAGAATCTCAGGTTTCAGTGTAGTAGCCGTGTTAGTCTGTGTCAGCAAAAAGAAAATAAGAAAGAAATACTTGTGGCACCTTAGAGACTAACAAATTTATTTCCGCATAAGCTTTCGTGGACTACAGTCCGCTTCGTCGGATGCATGGAATGGAACACTCAGTGAGAGGATATTTATACAGTCAGAGAAACATGAAAAGGTGGAAGTAACCATATCAACTGTAAAAGGCTAATTAATTGAAAGGAACTGTTATCAGTAGGAAAGAAACTTTTGAAGTGGTAAGCAACATGGCCCAATACAGACAGCTGACACAAAGGAGAATCTCAGTGACTCCTGTTTCTCATAGAAGTGCTTGCACAAAGGGGAGGGCTGACAAAGCACTGTGTGGGTACGTGTTTAAAGGACAAATGCAGGACTGAGGTCTCAAGGGGTTTCAGTCCCAATGACTTGCACTCTCCCCAAATTCCTTAAAACAACACTATTAAAAAAAAACTAATGCAGTGGGTGTGAATGCGATCAATGGAGAGCTTTCTGTTTTCGGTCAAAAAGTGTTGATTGTTGCAGCCCCTTTCTCACGCCTGATTTAAATAAGATGCAATCAGTAACAGGCATGGCTGTTAGAGAAGAATTCCTGTTTAATTATAGACTTGTACAAAACAAATGAAGTGCAACAGATGAAAACATGTGGCTGCAAAGAGGATCCTGAGATGAAGGTGTTGGGACAATGAATCCTTCTGGATGGCATCAGGGGAGAACACAAAGTGAAGCCAGATGTTAACTCTTGTGTCCTGGCTAAATTCCAGCTGTGTGCTTAGTTAACTTTCTGCCTACCTGGAACAGCTGTTCCAGTGTACTTCACTGTATTTCGTGCTCCAGTCCTTTGAGTTGGCATCACACAGCTGTGACGGGATGTATGTTTTACGGAAGGAGAGGGAGGTTGCCTAGGTCATCAGAGTCTAGCTGAGTTGTTTGTACTTTTGGCTTCGGGGGTTGTTTTTTAATAGCATTGTCCCCTCTCCAGTGAGTGCACATAGGTTTGGCAGCTGCCATTCCAGTGAGACGAATGAGTGGAAATTCTTGCCCAACTTGGCTTTGCCCATGTCACTCTGGTGATTTTTTCTTTCTTTTTAATGTTAAAATGTATTTGAGGAACTTCACATTCAAGATGTGTCTGAACTACAAGAAGGACAACAAAGGGGAGACCTCTGGATGCTACCCTCACGTCCTTAATCCTTGCCCCTTTGCTGTCAGTCCGTTTAGACCAATAATCTGTCACCAGTATTGGGCAGTACTCAGTTCTTCAGAGACAGATGCAGCAAACCCTGCAGTAGGCAGTTACAGGCTAACCTGTCCTCAGGGAAGATTCCCTCCCAACCACTCCATAGTTAGAGATTGGCTTGAGTCCTGAAGCATGAGAGTTTATAGCCCTTCTCCACTTCCAAACTTTTTTTGTAGCATTTACTATTATAACTCTTGATATTATCATTCTCCATAGAAATTTCTAATCCATTTTGAATCCTGCTAAGCTATTGGCCTCAGTGATATCTTGTGGTGGTGAGTTCTACAGGCTGACTGTAGCTGTGTGCAAAAATGTTTCCTTTTATCAATTTTGGATTTTCCAGCTTTCAGTTTCTGTGAAGGTCCCGTTGTTTTGAATCATCCCACCATCAAACTGGAGAATAGAGTCTATGTGATCGGGTGTACCAAGCATTTGCTGCCTGTCAGAGGCCCTGCTGCCTTGGTACACCCTGCCATACAATGGTGACCTTTTGAAAGAGAAGAGCAGCGAGTTCAGACCACCACGGGTTGCATAGGGAGGTCTTTCAGGATCATCTTCTGGCAGAACCAGTGAGAATTGGTCCTCCAGTGGCTAGAAGGGCTAGAAGTAGGCAGTGGCCAATCTTGGCCCAGTAGGCCAGATAAAAAGGGCTGGCTGCTTCTTGCAAGGGCCAGTTCTGGGTGATGTTGGAACTGGAGAAGAAGACTCTCCCTATCTTCACCCAAGAAATCTGGGCCGGTCAGGGGCCTAACTCGAACAGCATTTTAGTTGGCCCACCGACTGTTTGAATTTGCCCAGGTGTCCATTTTCAGTTAAGCATTGATTAATTTTCTGTAAAACTGAGGTGAGTCCCTAACATGCCTCCTGGGCAAATTCAAACTGAGCAGCTAATCCACAGAAAGTACTTTTTTCTGATGAATTTAGCCTCTTTCTGGTTGTGAATTGCCTGTGAGCAGTTAGGGTAATTGTGAATAATTATCAGTCTCTTGGTAGTGGGTGAGCCATTCATTGTGATTATTGAGAAGTAGAGTGGCATTGGTTGGTGCTGATTGGGCATGTAACATCAAATGATATTGTTTCTGTTCCTTGATTGGATGGACCATATCTGTTTGGTTTTGAGCGTGAACACTGGCATTGATGAGTTTGAACTTTTTTTTTCCCTGTGTTCTCTAATATTCTTTTACAATTTATTATTTCCATAAACATTCCCCCCACGAAACACATTCACGGGCAACAAATACAAAGTCATTGTAAGTAGTATTTTAATATTACTAATATTTATATTGCAATGGCACCTAATGGCCACAAGCAATTTGGGCCCCATGGTGCTGGGTGCTGTACAAACATATGACAGTCCCTAATCTTAAGTAGGGCCTAGAGGCCCAAACATGTTCTGGGCTATATTGTGCTCGGCAAAGCACGTGCACATAGTAAGAGACAGTCCCTGCCCTGAAAAGCTTATAGACTAAATAGTCAAGACAGATAAAGGGTGGGAGGAAAAATAGAGGCACAAAGGCAGTGGCTAGGGCTAGCAGGGGCTCAAATCTACCTACCTACCAGCTCATCAGCTGCCAGCATCCCTGGTACCTATGCCCAGTTCAGCAGGCAGAGTCCTGATGTGTGCCACTGGACACTGCAGCGGGCTCCTTGAGCCTCCTGCTAGTGGTGAGAGCCAGCGGGCTGGATTGGGGAGCTGGGCCCAGTCCAGCACTGCAGGTCAGAACCGAATCACTGTTGCCCAGGCTTGCTCTCCAATTCCTGGGCCCAACACCATGGGACAGGAGGAGCTGGAGAGAGTAGGGGGCTGAGCAGGCTCGCTCTGCAGTCCTCGAGCCTAGTGGGATGGGAGCGAAGTTGCGATTGCCTAGTGTGAATGCAGATTGGTCTCACTCTTCAACCCCCCTGGTTGGGATCAAGCTGGCCCTAGGCGCTCCCCCTCCCCCCGCAACAATATTTTCATCCACCGCCTGTGGGCATAGGGAGGTGAAGTGACTTGCCCAAGGTAACACAGCTGGTTAGTGGCAGAGCTGGGACTAGAGTCCAGGTCTCCTTGCTCTTTCCAGTAGCCTGCACTGCCTCCCGAAGTCAAGGTCCGTTTATTTCAGCAAATGTTGGTGGGAGCCTCTTTTGAGGCATTTGCCCTGCTTTTCGGGAAATGTGTTGAGCTTCCTGCCAGAGAAGTGGTACTGTAGCCTGAGGTTCACAGACCGAACTCGCCGGGGTCACATGCTCAGGCCCTTTCTGAGGCTACGCCTCATGGCACTCAGCACCAGCTGAGCAGTAGCATCGACATGGAGGTCTCGTCCTGCTTGGCGGGGGGAATGATGACCCGAGGAGGATGGAGATCAAAGTGAGGGGAAAGTAGGCAAATCTCCCTTGCTGTGTAGCAGTGCAGTGACTCCCCTTTGGAGCAGGTGGTGCATTGACAACGCATCTTTCCCTGCTTGTACAACAATCTGTGCTCTAGGAGAAGATACAGGAGACCACTGACCCAGGGAATTCGGTCTAGGAATCCTGTGCAAAACACATATACATTAGCCATGCTTTAGGGTTGCATTTGCATCCTAATTCTCCTCAGAAGGAGCATGCGAGCAGCTTGTAAACTGAATGTATTTACTGGGCAATATTCCCCTCTGAGCTACCCCAGTGCAATCCCCCTCGAAGTCCTTGGGGTTCTATCAAGTGTTTCTGAGAGGGAGAATTTGGCCCGGAGCATGTTCATTAGTCAAAAGCTGGCCCGGGCTCTGAAATGCGGTCATTAGCATTACTAATTCCATGATCAAAAAAAGAGAGAAGAAAGTAGAGTTAGCATTGGTAATCACTGTGTGCATTTGCCAGGAGGTTTCATTAAGAGATAACAGATGCTTCAAGGATAAACTAGATTTACCAGTTCTGTGGGATTATTAATTTGTTTTAAATACATCTGCTACCACTGAATACTGCAGGACTACAGGCCCATTCATAACTGTGGCTTCAGTTATGCTAACAAACAGCTTATGTGTATTTTCCTACAGCTGAAGAATTCACGCAGCCAGGTCCTTGATAACCAGCATGTCTAGGGCATGGATAAAGGACTATGCATTTCAGTGACTGCCATAGGGTGTTCAGGCCTTTGGAGGCTTGTTATTCTGGTCCCAAATCGGATGGCACGACTGATTCTGTGCCAGTCTCCACATGGTCAAAGCAACTTCCAGAGATCTGCTGCATATCCAAAGCCCTGGGGGGATGCATTCCTGGATCATTGAGACACCACTAGATGTCCAATTACACTTCCTCTTTGAGTAGTGAAGGACCAGAGAGACTCTGGGTAGTACCCACACAGCTTCTTTTTCCCTGAAGTGTAGGAGAGCAGGGCAGGCTGGGAGCTGTAGTCCATTGTGGCAACCGATGTTCAGATTCTTGTCTGCAGGCAAGAGGGTAATAGGGGATTACATCTAAACGCCACCTTTCTACAGACCAGAGAGAGACCTGGAAGGAGCCACTGTCTCTGGATTGCCTTTCCAGGAAGCAGTGGGCATATAAAACAGAAAGAAACCAAGTCTATTTTGTAGTCGTTTTTTAAAATGGCTCTGAGTGTATTGGAAGATGCCATGAGATTGTGTAGCTTTCACTCCCTTTCAGAGCCGCTTAGAATAAAGATACCCAGACAAGGGGTTTTTAAAAAAATATTCATTTATTTATTTACTTCTTGTCAACACGTTCCAAAGACTTTACTCTTGGTGTGGGGCCTGTGATGCTACTGTGTAAAAGACACAAAAGACACCTGGCTGATTTGCATAGTACTTGGCACTACCTGCAAGTTAAATTCCCTTTGCAGTTATTCTTTTACACTGTTGTTCTTTTACAAAATGCTTTTTCTCTAAAGAACAGCGTTTGCCTTTCATAACCCGGGGCACAGGTTCTTACTATGTATCTGGCTATGTGGATTTGACAGCTGCTTTTCCAACCTGGGAAACAAATAGGAGAGAGAAACTGATACTGTGGATCTTTGCTTCCAGTGTACGTGGCCTAGCACTTTTTTTAGAATGATGAAAAAAAGGGGGGGGGGGGGAGTGCTAGCAGATTACAAATATGCCTCAAACCAAACCTGCTGATCTAAACACCTCCAAACACTACTCCGTCTCGACTCACCCCTTATTCGGACAAAACTCCCATTGGGAGTGATTGGGATTTGACATACATTGGTGTAAGTCAGGAGTCATTCCTTTGAAGTCAGCAGGAGTTAGAAGTCTGAATACAAGGGTCCGCACTCTGGTTGCTAGCCTGAGCTGAAGGCCTTGCCACCAAGTCTATGCTGCTATTGTGACCCGTGTTAGCTAGATTAAAGCTGACACATTTATGCCACCCCGGGCTACAATCACACCTGCCACTTGCAGTGTAGACCTGGCCAAGGAGAGAGGTGTAACTGGGGCCAGGAACAGTTTGAGACTGCTGTCTGCCAGAGCCTCCCTGAGGGAAGGTGGGTCTCTGGTGGGACTATTGTTTGATTTGTCACCAGTGATGCCTGCAGGTGCTGAGTCCATCTGCTGGAGATGGTGCGCTGCGTGATGGGCGTGACCGCTTCCTTCCACCCAACAGGGGACCTGGCGGTGGTTGGTCCTGAGCTCACCGTGACCTGCGCACGGCTCTGTTATTTCAATGCAAGTTTTTTCTATTGTGGAAGCAACGACAGGCTCTAAGCAGGGATCTAGGCTCCATTGGGCTAAGCATTGGGCACACACAATATAAAGTCCCTGCTCCCAAAACTTGCTTTCTAAATGTGTGAAGAGTGCCAACAAATGGAGGGTGAGGTGGAGGGGAGGGCAGGGCGGTATAAAGACAAAGTAGCCATGAGCTCATTACAGCAGGCACAATGAGGAGCAGTTATGGCTCACTCTGGTCGAGTGTTATTTGTAGGGCTCAGCGTAAGGAATGAAGGGGCTCAGTACTTCAAGGTCAGACCACTTTAAAGGGCAAGGGGGACATTTTAAAAAAACACGTAGATTCCGTTTTCAAAAGTGACTTACGCACTTAGGGCTAAACTTTCAGCTATACTTAAGAGCCTAAACCCCACTAGGCACCTACTCTTATTGAAATCAATGGAGTTAGGAGCCAAAACACTTTGGAAGATCCCAGTAGGTGCCTGGCTGAACCTTTAGGCACCTAAATACCTTTAGGAGTCTGTCTCGTTTAAATTCAAAGGCATGGAGGAGCTTAAGTCCCATTTTCAAAAGCTTCTTAGGCCAGGTCTGCAGTACAGACCTATATCGGTATAATGGTGCGGCTCGGGATGTGAAAAATCCACACCCCTGAGCAACGTAGTTAGCCCGACCTAATCCCCAGTGTAGACAGCACTACATCTGCAGGAGAGCTTCTCCCGTTGCCATAGCTACCACCTCTTGTGGCGATGGATTAACCACACCGATGGGAGAAACTCCCCCGTCGGCTAAGTAGCGTCTTCACTAAAGCACCTCACCTGTGCTGCCGAAGCGTTGTACGTGAAGACAAGCCCTTAGACACTGTTGAAAAATTCCCCCTGGGTTTAGTTACCTATTCAGCCTGATGATGCATGTTCTCACCAGCAGAAAGAGATCTCCACTGCATAAGTCATGAGATATATTTGGCCACGGCTCATTTTAATGGAGGCTAACGTCTATTTAGTTGTGGATTTATGTTTCCCCCCCCCTCGCCCTCAATTGAATAGCTTCTGTGATATCCTCAATGAAAGCAATACCTTCTCAAGAGCATGAAAGGATTAGAGTCCTGAAAGTTTTGGTTAAACCCATAAAGAGCTACAACTAATAGGCAGCCAGCGCACAGCAGGTACCAGGCACGGGCTGCCAGTTCCCAGCTATAAAAACACACCACTCGTACAGTTCACGCAACATGCACAGATGCACCGTAAATGGCTGCCAACAGGGAGGAGGAGAAATAAAGACCGTTTGGATGGGAAAGGAGAGGAGTTGTGCATTTCGTCCCAAAACAAAAATAGGAGCTCGATATGAAGGCGAAGCTCTTCTGGCAACAATAACGTATGGATGGGAAGCACATTAGTCGATTTTCCTAGTCTGAGCGTGCAGATGTTCCTGTGTCCACTGAAATTATGGCAAGAAGCATACAGCATAACTCACCTACTGCACTGGCACTCGTTTAATCTACCCCTGTGCAATCCAGAGGGATTCAATGCAGTTGCGCCAGTGTAAGCCAAAATTTAGACCCTACTAATACTGGTCCCAGGAGTGGTATTTTGATAGGTAGAATATTAAATGCTGAAGATGGACCTGGATCAAACCTCTGGACTTTATGGAAGTTCATATCTAAACGCAGACTTTACAGCTGCACCCTGTTGTCTCTGAGCCCAATAAAATCCCAGATCGGAACCACCCACAAGCCCAGTGAAAGTTTAGATCTAGATCAGGTTTCATGGCTTGGAGCCATCACTATTAAGCACACGCCATATGGTCCTGACTCGCCGCTCACTCAAACTGGTGTAAATCAGGATTAACTCCAGGGAAGTCAACAGAATTTCCCCAGTGGTGTAAAGCTGGTGTAACAGAGAACAGATCAGGCCCAAAGGATTTCTTGAGGAGGAAATGAACTCCTCTCTAACCCTGACCTAGTCTGAAAGGTCATCCTTCTTCAGGAGGAGCTTTGCTGAAGCTTGAGACTCAATTCGGACTGATTAACACGGCACGCTGTTGGAGAGTATGAAGCTGAACGATGGCTGGTTGTGTTTCAATCTCACCCCGTTCTTGGTGTGTTAGGAGAACTGATGCAGTGAGGAGTGGAAATCTAGAATGAACTCACACAGGAAAATAAATGATAAAAGCCCAAAGCACGCTATCACCTGTGGATGAACACTTTTTACAAGACGAAAATAAGAAAGAAAAACTTGTAGCACCTTAGAGACTAACAAATTTATTTCAGCATAAGCTTTCGTGGGTTAGAACCCACAAGGCGATCACTCTATATCTGACCCATCAGGCCTCATCCTCAAGGGAAACCTGCATAACACCTTCAAAAGATGAGCCTGGCAGCTTACATTCAGACCTTTGTTAGACACTAAAAATCATGGACTGTACAGAGACTTTGTATTTATGGTTTATTACAACAATCTGTAGCCCACTAACCCCCCCTTATTTTGTCCTATGACTGCAGAGGTCATAATGGGCCTCCATCGTGAATGGTCCCTTAGATTGTGTGCTAACTACCTATTCAAAACAATCTGTTCCACCTTATATTTAGCTGTGATGCTCCGAGTACCTTTCCCAGGCCTGAAGAAGAGCTCTATGTAAGCTCGAAAGCTTGTCTCTCTCACCAGCAGAAGTTGGTCCAATAAAAGACGTTACTTCCCCCACTTTGTGTCTCTAATAAAAAAGAAGAGAGAGAGAGAGAGAACTTAACTGCCTGAGGAGCGACACATGTGAACATCACTTCTGTTACCCAAGTTAAGTAGAGCCGGGCCAGTGGGAGTGCTCTCCACCAGTGTGTGCTGGTTCATAGCAAACAGATGTTTGCTTGTATGGTAACTCACTCTTTGACTTCATGAAGGTGGATGCAAATGATGTAGCTCATAAGGCAGCAGTTTCTGTCTCAAAGCAGGGAATGTGGTGTGTTGGTTAGAGCGGATGATTGCGAGGTGATTCATCTGGGTTCTGTCACTATCTTGCTGCATCATGCTGGGCAAGTGACTTAATTTTCAGGGCATCAGTTACTCCTGTGACAGGTTCGGTCACAGAGACCCCCTTGGGACTGTCACCTGACGTGGTGGAATTACCTCTGAGCCCGTTTTCCCTGCCAGCTTGGAACTCCAGAACCCTGCCTTGTTGAGCCAGACACACTAGCCTGCTGCAACACAGACCCAGGTCTGGTCCATGCCCCCAAAGCAGCAGACTTTAACCAAAAACTGCTCAGCAGGTCACCTATCTCCAGCACCCAGACACCCAGCTCCCAATGGAATCCAAACCCCAAATAAATCCGTTTTACTCTGTATAAAGCTTATACAGGGTAAACTCATAAATTGTCCGCCCTCTATAACACTGATAGAGAGAGACGCACAGCTGTTTGCTCCCCCAGGTATTAATCACTTACTCTGGGTTTACTAATAAACAAAAGTGATTTTATTAAGTATAAAAAGTAGGATTTAAGTGGCTTCAAGTAATAACAGACAGAACAAAGTAAGTCACCAAGCAAAATAAAGCAAAAACACGCAAGTCTAAGCCTAATACATTAAGAAACTGTTTACAGGTAAAATCTCACCCTCAGAGATGTTCCGAAAAGCTTCTTTCACAGACTAGACTCCTTCCTAGTCTGGCCCAATCCTTTCCCCTGGTACAGTTCTTGTTAGTTCCAGCAGACATCTTAGGTGGAAAGCAGGGGTGTTCTCATGACTGGCAGCCCCTTTATTCTGTTCCACCCCCTTTTATAGCTTTGGCACAAGGTGGGAATCTTTTGTCTCTCTGGGTCCCCACCCCTCCTTCTAAATGGAAAAGCACCAGGTTTAAGATGGATTCCAATATCACGTGACATGTTCACATGTCCTGTGAGACCCCAGCCTCCATTCTTCCTGGGCTAGTTCACAGGAACACAGGAAGGCTTGCGGGTAAATAAACCATTTACAACCAATTGTCCTAGTCAAAGGGAGCTATCAAAATTCTAAACCGCCATTAGTGGCCCACACTTTGCATAATTACAATAGGACCTCAATGTTATACTTCATAGTCCTAGCTTCAGATACAAGGATGATACATGCATACAAATAGGATGAATATATTCAGTGGGTCATAAACTTTGTAATGATACCTTACAAGAGACCTTTTGCATAAAGCATATTCCAGTTACATCATATTCACACGCATAAGCATATTTCCATAAAACATTATGGAGTGCAATGTCACAACTCCATCCACAACACTGGCATAAAACGTGTGCAGTGTCCCTCGCCATAGAGAAGAGACAGGACTCAGGTGTCGTAAACCCACCAGGGATTCTTTATTCTGAATGCTGGATGCACATGGGCCCAGGTAGCAACTTGGCTCTGTGTCTTGCAGACTGAGGAGCAGTTTATACTGCATGGTGTTGCCACGCAAGGTCTGCCTGAGTCCTGGTTCATATTAAGTCATTAAGAAATGGCGCTACATATACCAAGCTGGGGAGATGTAGTCTGGCCAAGGAGACTGCCTAGAGAGGAGAATGGGGCCATGAGGCTTCTGAACTCAACTCCTGTGGGAGGCAAACTCCCATCCAGACCAGGGCTGCTTGCTTAGCTACAGTGACTCACCCCACACACACCACCTCTGTGGCCTCAGGAAGTCATGAGACCTCCTCATCAACCTCCTCCTGGCATTGGCCAAGGTGGCCGTCCATGATGCCAGGAGGAGGCGGATAGGGGGCTGCTCTGTGACTCTGGGGCCTATTTCCGTTCCTCCTTTAGGCCATGTCTCCGGGCCAAGTTCCTCTGGGCCATGTCCACTGGTTCCCTGGACGCCTTTGAAGAGCAGTGGGCCCTGTCCAGGGTTCTCTGTTCGGTGTCCCCCTCTGACTCCCCGATTTTGACTCTGTGACCCTCACTCCTGTTCCTGTTTTTTCATTTGTTGTCCCCTGGAACTGCGTGAGGCCTGGGCTCAGTAGCTCTTCCCCGTAGGGTGGGGGAGGGGCCTTTAGATATGGGAGGGCTCACGCCCGCCCATTGCCTGGAACTCAATAGGCCCAATGGCTCCCCCTTCCAGCAGAGCCTGTAGTGATGCAGCCCTCCAGCATGGGCCCAGGTCAGATGGCCCCCAGGCACAGGCATTTCACTCTCATACCAGAGCTGCAAGTTGGTCTGGGAACCTCCTGCTGCCTTGTGGTGTTACAGACTCCCCAGGCTTCCAGCCTGCCCTCAAGCCTGTCTCTGCTCCTGCCCCAGCCTTGCCCAACGCTTGTTCCAGCCTCGCTCCAGCCTTTTCTGTGAGCTATTCCAACCCTGCACCTGCCTCCCTGACCCTCAGGCCCAGGACTGACTCCATCCCGGCTTCGCCTTCGGCCTGCTTCCGGACTCGGACTATGATCCTGGTTTGGCTTGTCCTATGGCCTCTGACCCGGTTCTGACCCAGGGCCTCTTCCCGGAGCCCAGTTTCAGCACTGCTTTCAGCCCAGTCCTGGCTCTACATCTGGCTTTGACCCTTGGTACTTGTTCTTGACCACTGCTCTAACCACCAGGTCTGACCATCTAGACCCCAAAGCCTGCCATCTGTGAGGCATCACTGAAGCATTTCTGAATCAAAATTTTCGGTTTTCAGATGAATTTTTTTGTGCTAAAAAGCCAAAATTTTGATGAAAATGGATTCCCCCCCCCCATTTTCATCAACATTTTTAATGGAGGAAACCCCTCACCCCCCATTTCCCAACCATCCCTAACCTGCTTGCTAGTGTAAATCTTCATGAAACATTTATGTTTAAAATCGATTCTGTCTGCAGACAATATACCCTCTGTTGTTTTTCCTTCCCTTGTTCTTTATTTGAGATCCCTCCCACCACTCCTCAAACCAACAGGCTTCCTCACTGAGCTAAAGCTTTTCAGCTGTGAATACATGGGTGTTGGGAGGAACCACTAGAAGGAAACATTTTCACCTGCACCAGACCAGTGCATCCCCAAAGCAGTCAGAACAGATTAAAACAAAGGACCCGTTTTCCACCTAATGATTTGTGAAGCGGAGAATGAATGAAAACATACAGTCATCTCTGACTAGAATGGCTTTCAGTGTTGTCCATGAGTCATCAATGTTCCTTTGACTTTTACCAAAAATGATAGAAAAACCACTCCTGACTGATCTTCTCAGAAGACACAAACAAACCTGATATTGCTTAAACACCACCAATAAAAATTTGCTTAAGGTTAGAGTTTGGACAACCCATAATAACAAATAAAGCTTCCTGTCTCAGGGTTTTGTACCCATGTCAGTCACTATAGTAACCTCAGGCCTTCTTGCTCTCTATTAGATTGCCAAAGCAAACTCTCTAATGGAATTCTTGGAGTGTCAGACCCTTCTCCCATCCTTGCGTGAGCCAGCATGCTAGATATAGCTCCTGAATTGTTGGTTTTTTTAATACGGCAATTTCCCGAAGAATAATCTTTTTTTTTTCAAATATATTTTCATAAAAAATACTCTCAGGATCAGTGCTTTTGAAGTCCTGCCTCCTATGGAATGAACTCCTGGCATTTCCTTGTTGATTATTTTTGCATGAAATTATTAACAGTGTGTTTGAACTCTCTGCTGTTATTATTTACAACACCTCTGTGTCTCATCTCTCAATAGCCATCCCTCATGCAGAGGTAGTCCTTTGCTCAAAGTTTGCTGCATGTGAATTGATTGATTTAGTTTCATATGCAATAGATTTCTGTGTCCATTTGCTTTTGTTCTTGGACTATGCCATGGAAATGCTGTTGGAAAAAATTCTCCAGTCGAAAAGAGGTTAGGTGCCTGATTATTGGGATTCTAATTTGCAGGAGTTTCGTTCCACTGTTTTTTTTCTTGGAGATCTTGCTGTTTTCCCAGATGGTGGAAACATTGTGTGGTTGAGCCTGTCAGCCATTAAAAAACCCTTCAGAAACCAAACCAGCGTGGCGCCAGGCGTGCCATAAGTATCTAGTGGGAATCGCTCCGAAAAAACCACCTGATCTCTATTTATAAAAATTCCCGTTATGCAGTACAACAAGGCAGGCTGGTAAAGCAGATAATGTTTCCATAACATTAGCAGCTCCTTGACTTGTAAGTATTGGGTGGTGAGTATTTGGAACGAGTGCCCTCTGTTGGATGGAATCAGACTTGCCCAAGTGTCTAATTGTAACTGCCTTGAAAAATTCTACTCTGCAGCATCCTGTGACTTTTCTTTTCTTTTCTTTTCTTTTCTTTTCTTTTCTTTTCTTTTCTTTTCTTTAGCGTGAGCCTGTCCTCCTCATCAAAATAAGGGTTGGACAAGTTGATTTTGTGTCTAGGCTCAGTGCTTGTGTATTGCTTTTATATGATCAAAGTGCTCTATCTATTCCCCTCCGGTGGTTGCAAGACATTCAGAGACCTATTGGTACTCTAGATGCTGTGATGGAGATTCTCTTTTAGCTCAGTTAGTAGAGGTCTCCGTTGCTGGAACGGAAGGTCCTGAGTCGTTGCCTTCGTGCCACATGTTTGTTCCTTCTCTGCCCCAGGTTTCCCACCTGTAAACATGGGGATGATCATATTTACCTGTGTCATGTTGTGTGGGTCAGTCAGTCAGTGCTTTCCCCGTGCTTTGAACATATGTCCAAAGAGCCAAGTGCTGCCCTTGGAGGGACATGACCTGGCACCTGTTGATTTCAGTGGGAGTGGCACATAGGCAACTAGTGCCTGATCCCATACCATTGAAGCTTTACCATTGGCTTTAGTGGGCACAGGATCAAGCCTGAATGTGGAGAGCCAGATACTGATTTTAGTGACTGCTGATGTAAATCTGGAGTAACTCCACTCCGGCTAGAATGTGCTTCTCTGAACTGCACAATTCATTGCACATTAGGACAGTGTCTATGTTTTTTGGTTGAGTCCATGCAGTTTCTTATTTCTGAGATAAAGTACTTTGCATAGTTAAAGTGAGTTCCCTTTGAACAGATGTGGCTGGTTTGTAAGGACTCTTCCTCCCAGAGTTCTGATCCCAGCCTTATATGCAGAGCTGGATTTGAAAGCCCAGGGTTCAGACATGGTTTTACGGCGCTGGGGGAAGGTGTGCAATGAAGACTTCATGATGTTGGTAGGTTGTTGTGCGGTTGGTTAATGTGAGTATCCAATGCTTGAGAAATCAGTGGAAAATAAAAATAGCTAAGTAAATGGCCTTGTAACTATATAGTGTCCAAGTTACATTGCATTAAAACACCATCCATCATGCAAGTTTGTCTCTGAGTATTCCCTGGGCATGCTGTCCAAAAGTCCTAGCAACTCCAGACACAACATGTAATTCCATCTGCCTGCCGTAAACAGAGTGGAGCAAGCATCTTGGCTTTTAAACGTAACCCATCTTGAAAGAGAGCAAATACAATTGACAGTGCTCTGTGTGACTTGTTAGCCTGTCTTTCTGCTGGATCTTTCACTTCTCTAGCAGCTGGGGCGCATGGGAAGGAAGTATTTAGTAAAGTCAAAGCTGTGCGCTGTCGTGTTTAGGTATCCTGGGTATCGCACAGGACTGGGGGTCAGGGAGATCTCGACGTTAGTCCCAGCTGTGCCATAGTGTGGACATAAAAGAGGAGTAAGCAATTTATTAATAATCACACTTTACGTTCAACAGAGAGTGCCCAGATATCTCTCTAGGTTACTTATCTGGCCCCCATCACCAGGGTATCTGAGCACCTCACAGCCTTTAATGTATTTATCCTCACAACATCCCTGCAGAGTAAGAAAGTGCTATTATCCCTGTTTTACAGATGGGGAAACTGAACTACAGAGAAACCGAGTGACCTGCCCAAGGTCACACATGGGGTCTGTTGTAGAGCGGGGAATTGAATGTAGGTTTCCCAAGCCCCAGACTAGCATGGCCTAATCACTGCATCAAGAGGGGATGTACAGGCCATTTTGGTGCCTCACTGTGTAGCACTCCAGGGTGCCCCTAGGAGGAGTTCCTATCAAATCAAGCCACCACCTGGGATTTTAGGGGCTGATTACCAGCCAGGGTGGCGAGAGAGGTAATCCCAGTTTGAAAGTTAAGTGGGGGCAGCTGCGCTGTTCAATCTGAGGACTTTGCAGAGGGGTGGATGAGCTGTGGGACTCTGAGAGATGCAGGGGGCTTGTGCTGACCCCAACCCTGGGCAGGAGCTTCCCTGTTTGTGCCTTGGTTTTGTGTGTTTGAGTGTATTGCCTGTAACCCGGCAGGGATGGACCCATGGAGGGAATGCAGCCAGAGAATGCCAAGTTTGGAACAATTTAGGCTAAACGACAACATTTCCAATAGACACCCCACCTGGAGTGTTCAGTCATGGGTTTAGAGGGACATCAGGAGTCCAGCAGCAGCCCTTTCCCACATTCGTCGCATCTGTTGTTGGCATTTGTGTATACACCGTGTGCAGGGGCAAAGGAAGCTGTGTGGTTCCGCCTCCCCAAAGCATTTGGTGTAGCACGTCTGATGGCACCCGGGAAGTTCATCAAGGGCGTATGGCTTATCTACATGTCCATCATCCAAGAATGGGCTGTTCTGAGCCCTGTGTGAAATCGCAGCCTAGATGACCAGGGCACGATGAATTATTATTTGTCTTTTGGTAACACGCAGTCAGGATTGAGGCTTCCTTCTGCTACGCCGAGTACAGCAAGTTCACTCCTCAGACACGATTTAGGATCAGCCGGCTCTGGATTTATTACTATAATCTCCTATTTGTATCACAGTACTCAGAGGTTACGATCAGGATCTGGGCCTTGTACTTTACACCGTTCCTGCCCTCAAGAGCTTCCCGTCTAAGGCTCTGTATCCTGCTTGCAGACAGCTGGCTCTCTGACTGCAATGCGCTGCCCTATTCCCTCCAGCCTCAAACAATTAGTTTCCCTTCCTGTCACCATTCGTTTCAGCATCCAGCTCCTCTTCATTTATAAACACCTTATTAGACTTGCCCTAGGCTGTCTCCCTCTGTTCCCTCCACTTGCACGGTCGCCCCCTCTTTCCATTCACACCGTCACTCTGCAGCTCCTGCCATCTGGAATGGCTCCTCTGTATCTCACTGTCTCATCAGCTCTCTCTGTTGCTTCACATCTCAGCTGAAAGCCAATCTGTTCTCCCCTCTCTGTGCCTCTCCCTTTCTCTGTACCTCGGATAGTCATACTGAGCACTGCAGCTGTATTGTCCAGCTCTGTAACATGTCTTGTGTGGGCACAGTGGCTCGGAAAGGTGCTGTGCACCGTGAAGTTGTATTGTACTGTGCGGTGATGTTTCCAGGTAGAATCAATGACTTGCTGGCAGCCTCTCCCCTGTATTCTACAAGGGGCTGGGTTTCACTGGGGCCCTCGGTCCTGCCTCATCTCACAGGCACACCGTGATTTTTCACGTGCATGCACTCTGGGGAACTAACACCTGCAGATTTTGCACACACAAACCTCCTTTGGACAAGTGGGCTTTGTACCGGACAGTTCCATCGCCTGTGCATGCAAGAGTTAGTCTCTGTCAAAGCTCATGCGTACAAATGGAGGCAAGGGTCCAGAAATCAGCCCCCATGTACCTCTTCAAAGAACATAAGAACGGCCATAGTGGGTCAGACCAAAGGTCCATCCAACCCAGCATCCTGTCCTCCAACAGTGGCCAATGCCCTCAAGAGCTTCCAGTCTAAGGCTCTGTATCCCGACCGCAGACAGTTGGCTCTGTGACTGCAATGCACTGCCCTATCCCCTGAGAGAATGAAGAGAACAGGTAATCATCAAGGGTTTATTGGTATCTCAGTGTAACTCTTTGGCATCTTACTGCCATATCTACAGTGGACCTCTTCTTTTTGGTTGGTGTTGGGCATGTGGAACTAGTAGTGTTGTCATAAAAATACAAGTGGGTAAACTAGCCTAAACTAAACTGCATATCCCCCAAATGAGGAGTGGGTAAACTCACATTTACTCTTGACTACATGACTATCTGGAACCATTGGAAGTCCTTTCACACAGTAGCTTTTGTGTGACTCCAATTAGAACCACCTTCCATATCTTCTGCACACTTGTGGTAATTCCATGCACAAATGACTGTGCATTAATTATCTCCACATGCCAGGTGGATCCACAACTATGCATCTATTTTTGTGCACGCATTTGCACACCTTAAATACTGGATGCTTATGTAGAAGAAAGAACATTTTAAAGAATAGAATTCTCAAATGCCTGTTCCAGAGCGGCTTTGACTTTTCCCGAGTGCAGTGAACACAAACAGATGTCCTCAAAGGCCAGGGTGACTGGGAAATTATTAATTAGGTAGTGAGTGAAAGAGGAGATTGCAGTATTTGGATTTCCTTTAAAGATAATTATTTTTATCCTATGCTGACATAGCCCAGCACAGCCTAACACAAATTTCCATCTGGGCAGAACACAGAGAGAGAAGTCCTAGAAAGATGGAAAGAAAGGAGATTGTTGCACATTCTGAGAGGGACGGGGTTGAGACTGAACAGATGGGCTCATGATAAAGTTTAATCAAAGTCTTGATGCTTATTTTGAAAAACAAAATGAAAACATATTTCCCCAAAAGAGTGAAAAATAGGAATACAAGAAGTGATTTGAGAACAAGAACCAAACTGGACCTCTCCTCAACTCTGGAGTGAATCCAAGTCAAACTCTCTTTTTGAGGCCACTTCCATTGTCCTTTTTCTGTACCTTTGTGCACTTTTACATTTCACCCAGAACCGGAAATTCTAAAATCTCCCACAGAGTGTACTGGAATTTCTTATGATCTATCCTGCCCTTGTTTGCAAATCAGAGTGTTTTAAGACCTAATCCTGCAAGGTCTAGAGTACCTTCGGCTGCAATGGACGTCAGTGATTGTTGAGGACACCTAGAGCATCACAGAAAGTGCCATGCAGAATTGGATTCATAGGTAGTTTGGAGAAACATTCACACTTTGGGGTACTTATCCAAGACAAACATCCCAACTCCTTTGATCTTCACCGATCAATAGTAAAAGTGATAACAAGAGATGTCTGTCTGGAAATAGGTCCAAGATGCAAAATTAAAATCCATACCTAGACATCAAATATGCCAGAGTTTTGGATGATCCTTGGGGTTTGGTTCATGCCCTTCTCTATATCTTACCCCTCTTCTGTCTCCTTGACCGTTAAACCAAACCCCGTTGAGTGTGCTGTTTCTTTTAGGTTCTCAGGAGTTTTCTGCTCCATTTGAATCAAACTGCAAATGATGATGCACTTATGAAAAGAAAAAGTAAATCATCCGGTTGTACTGTGCAACCAGCCCCTAGAAAAAACGGACTTGAAAGGTATGTGAGGTTTAGAGCCTGGAGAATACTATAACATAGCCACTGAGGACGTTCATTTCAATTTGGAAGAACTGTTCAGTTCATCCAATGTTTTCCCCTTTTCTGTTCACAATTTTTTCAAGCGTTTGTGTGAGCTGGTATTTGGGGAATGGCTGTTCCGTACTTACATGCTGGCAAAGAGTGTGGATATTTGCCATTCATGAAAGAAACCCTTGTGCAGTTTTATTACATTTGTCATCTAATCAGAGAACAGAAACAACAGCATGTGGCTAAGGTGGCCAATCGTGCCCTATGAATAGAAAATAGTGATGTAGCTGAAGTGAACAGTGTGTGAAGAACTCATTGGCTGAAATTTTTTTGCATAAAGGTGTTGGACAGACAACCATGCCTAGTAAATAAATTAGTCAAAATCCAAGCCTGTTAATGGGTAAGTTGTGAAAAGAAAAAAGGGTAAGACTGGAATAAATTGTTTGCTCCTAGAGATCCTCACAGCTCTAGTGATGTGCATTCCTTCTGCACAGTAACAATGTGCCTTCTCCTCCTTAGCCCTTTCATGGCAACCATCCTTCTGGGAGGCTTTCAACCTTCCCCTAATTAGTATCACAATAATGAAGATTGACTTGGCAAATATTATTTTGTCTTTGACGTGCTTTGCAATTTGATATTGGAACAGCCTCCCTTTTGGATGAATGGGCTCCTCTAAGGGACAGGCAAGCCAGCTCACTTTGCTGTCCTAGGAGATCGCCAAGTTCAGGGAAAGCCTTGTGTGGAGATTAAGGGATCTGTGGCAAGGAGCCAGCTGTATCCAGGCTTCAGGAATTGCTCGTACTGGACATACTGTATTAACGATGCTGGATTATGATTACAAACAAAAATACACTATGAATAGACAATACTTTTCTATCCTCAGTCCTCCACAGGGTAATACCAGCATTTCCTTCAGCCAAGATTAGCGCGCAGCAGACTAGTAATAATAATAGTTTGCATGCGTGTAGCCCTTTTCATCAACAGATCTTTTATCTCTAAGGCCAGTTCTTAATTTGTGCCAAGGCTGTAAGCCCTGTCATCTCTGGGCTTGGAAGTTCATAGCCCCGGCACCGCTCGGCTTGTTGCATCAGTTATGAATGTTTGAGCCCCAGCACCTCTTTCATTACAAATTAAGCCCCGTCTAAGGCCCTACTTGAATTGCGGGATGATTGTCAAAAAACTGCGGCTGAGTTGTGGACAAGCCGTGGAAAATTCCAGAAAAGTAATAATAGACCTTATTATTTGCAGTAATAAAGTCCATTTTTACTTTTCTGCAATTTTCTGCTGTTGACCGCCTGAGACTCAGAGTGGGGGCTCCCAGGGCGGACAGTGGCTGCCCGGGACTGACAGTGGGGGCTCTTGCTCTCAGACCCAAGGTGGCAGGGGCTCCCCCTGTCAGCCCCGCACATGGCAGGGCTCCTGCTATCAGAACTGTGATAGAAGCCTAATATTGCAGAATCCACAATATCACAAGTTAAACACGACCTTAGTTATTTCCATTTTAAAGATGGGGGTAGCTGGGACCTAGAGAAACAATGTGCTCAAGGTCATCACAGCAAGTCTGTGGCAGAGTGAGGAATAGGAGGGTCATGGTGGATAATCAGCTGAACCTGAGTTTCCGGTGTGACACTGGTCAAAAGGGCTAATGCAATCCTGGGATGCATGAACGGGGCAATGTTGAGTAGTAAAGAGGTTATTTTACTTCTGTCTTTGGCACTGGTGCAAGCGCTGCCAGAATCCTGTGTCCGGTTCTGGTGTTTGCAATTCAAGAAGGACGCTGATAAATCAGAGGGAGTTCAGAGACGAGCCAGAAGGATGATTAAAGGGTTAGAAAACCTGCCTTAGAGTGATAGACTCAAAGAGCTTGATCTGTTTAGCTTCCCAAAGAGAATGTTATGGGGTGATGATCACATCGGGAACGAACATTTGAAAAAGGGATCTTCAGTCTAGCCACAGCCTCTCCAGAATGTGGGGTTATCCAAACAGCAGCAAAAAGCTGGTGAGCCCATATATGACTGCAACCCTAATTACCATGAAACCGAATCCTGGATTCCTTTGTGTGAGCATGCGAATGCTTCCCTTTGAGGGACGGCCTTTGTTTCTATAGAAAACACAACGTGGTGAGTGATGGCAAGGAAGAGAAAGAGGCTTTTAGTACCTTCTGCAGGAGTTTGCTGGCTTTTGTTTCATTTCAAAGCTGTCCTCTCCTGCAGGGTTGGAGGGAATTTGCCAACATGCAAATCTGGCTGTGGTCCTTGTTGTCTTTCCCCTTTCACACCTTCCCTTGGGCCAAATTCAGAGGTGATGTGAACAGGTCTGAGTTACATGTCCTGGGGACAGAATCTGATCTCTGCTACAGGCTGTTGGTGTAAACAATATCAGAATCTGGCCCAGTGAGTGTTGGTTGCTGTATATACTGAGGTGGGGGAAAGTAGAGATTGTTTCAGGAAAAACCACCAGCAGCAGTGTGTGTTTTCTTGTAGACTTTCTTACACTTTCCTGGCGTTTGCATTTCCTGGGCACATGCATGGTACTTACCCATGTGTGACTTCCACTGGCACTTACCTTGCCTCTAAACTGTGTGTTCATAGCGTTGAACTTTGCAATGGCAAAGTATTTCCCGGAGGTAAGTTCATTCTGTAGGATAATTTGTGATTGGTCTTGGCAGCAGGAAACAAGCTCACAAATCCACCGTAGGCAATAACTAGGAAGAAATATTTCTCCTGTGGGTAGGCAGGGAGATTCTTGAAAGACTGTGAGATTCTCACAGAGTATGTAATCAGACAACCTTCCTGTTACCCTGTCCACATACTATTGTCACAATACGTAGCTAAGAAGGACAATTAGTGTGATGGCATTTGTCTTAAAGTCTAAGGAGAGGCAGCTAAGGTGTAAATAATACAGGTGAAGGCCTGTGGCCATGCAGTGGGAACATCATTAGACACTTATGCTATGAGAACACTTTCTTGTACGCTTTTGAAGCCAACATAAACATGCGCAGATGACTGATTTGCACAGGTGATGGGAAAATGTCTGGTGCATCAGTAACCTGCATCACACCCCACTTTGGCTCTGCTCCAACTCCCAGTCTGGCCAATGGGAGTCTTTCCATTGACTTGAACTGAAGTTGGATCAGGTCGCTAATCCCCACAGAACACTGAGAAGTTGAGGTCCTGCCAAGAGCACCAGAACCTTTGTAGGTCGGGGGGTAGGGGAGGGAGTAGGGGAGGGGGAGGACCAAGGCCAGAGAGCCCCCTCCCTCTTTAGAAGTGACAAAGAGTTCTGTGGCACCTTATAGACTAACAGACGTATTGGAGCATAAGCTTTCGTGGGTGAATACCCACTTCTTCAGATGCATCTGCTTGCATCCGAAGAAGTGGGTATTCACCCACGAAAGCTTATACTCCAATACGTCTGTTAGTCTATAAGGTGCCACAGGACTCTTTGTCACTTCTGCAGATCCAAACTAACACAGTTACCCCTCTGATACCCCTCCCTCTTTGTAGCTGGCTGCTCCTGCGGTAAGTCAACTGCCTTCTGGCACCACAGCAGCCCCTGGTGGGCAAAAGGTGTAATTGCAGTGCCTCCCTGGCAGAAACTATTATTCTGCTGGGGGAAAAAATCTGCAGGGGACATGAATTCTGTGCATATGTTTCTTTTGTTAAAAAGGAGGGAGGGGCATGGCCTCTGACCCCCCTGGTTCTGGTGCCAGTGGGGCCTGCTACATAAAGGTCCAAATTTTCAAGATCAGCCTCTTACTTTGCTCTTGGATAATTGTAAGAGCGTACCAGGTGGTTGTATCTCTAGTGACCAAATATGACTTTTTTTTTTCCTAAGGCCAGATGACAAAATGGCCAGAAGAGTGTCTCTTGGCTTTCTGTTGTTTTCATTTCTTGGCACTATACTGGCAGATGTCTAAAACTAGGAAGCCCTTTCTCCTCCAGCTGAAAAAGCTTTTACAGCAGGTTAAATGTTGTGTCTAAGCTGCCTTTCAGTGTTTTTCTGCAATATAAAGTGCATGGGAGTGGAGTGTGGTTTAATATGGTTGGTTCCTTTGGAACAGGGGAGCTTTGAATACATTGACTAGTTACATATTCCAAACATGAATTATATTATCCTGCCGTAGATTTTTTTAAATAAAAAAATGGGTTGACTGAACAATGCTAACAGTTTGAGCGCTCGCTATATGATGAGCAGTGAATTGAAATAATGTTTACTTAACCTACAGTGACAGACTCAGACTTTATTGTTTTTAATTTTAATACATATTTTACATAGGTGAGATGACATTGTTATTAAAAATGAAAAGATTTGTTGATCTAAAGCATAAATGGACTGTAGCCCGAAATCCTTTGAAGTGGTCTATCCTTCTCTTAATGTAATACACCTGGGCTTGTGACCATAAACAAGGTCCACCGATCCCATGATATGCATTGGGGCCAAAACCCAATATATAAAATGATCTTAAAAACAACCGAACACCCTACTTCCTGTTTGTCCTCAGTGCCTGCAATCACTCTGGGGAATAAGCTAGGACCAAGTTTCATACGTGCAGCTGTAGACTGACTTTGAAATGCTGTGCTAGGCCGAGTCAGATTGCTAGTGTGTTGGTATGGATCTATGGCTTAGCTTGAGCAAAACTTTGAGGTGAATCCAAACGGTGATAATGACAGCTCTGAATGACAGCCGTAGAAAATGAAAAGACAACAAAAGGGGGAGGGGAGGTGTATTAGAGGTTAGCTTGAGGCCTAGGGGTTTTTTTGTGTTGTTTGTATTTCAGATTCTACAACAAAAAGATGCCTGCCCAAACCTTTAGATGACCTGCTGTATTTTAGAATTGCTTACATCATGCGATAAATAAAGCAACCCTCAATCAAGCTTGCCTCTGAGCTATACCAGCTGCAATCGAGTCACAGCATAAGCAAGCCAAAGCTGCCATCTGCTTCAGACCTCGTCTCTATTTGCACGTTTTGCTGTTAATCGGCTTTCACTGGCAGAGAGGGGAAGGATAGTCATGCGGCTGAGGGTACTTGTAATCAGATCTGAGTTCCATTCCTGACTTCACTGTATAACACTGGTCAAGTTACTTCACCGCTCTGTGTAGGGTGACCAGATGCGAGGACCCGAAAATCGGGACTTATCCCCTCCCGCCGGACTTGTTGAGGAAAAAAAAAAAAGCCTCTCCTGCCGCCAGACTTGTTGAGAGAAGAGAAAAAACAAAAACAAAAAAAACCTTTCCCGCCAGAATGGAAGAAGCCCAGATATCGGGACAAATGACGTCCCGACCATGCATCGGTCGGGACGTGGGACAAAAGAAGAAAAATCGGGACGGTCCCGGTTTTATCGGGACGTCTGGTCACCCTAGCTCTGTGCTATAGTTTTTCCGTCCGTAATAAGAGGATAATGCTTATCTTCCTCAGAAGAGTGTTATGCAGACAAGTGGCTGGATTTTCAAAGGTGTCAAGAGTTTGCCCCTCTTTTTGACTTTATTGGGCTTTTTGGGTCTCAGCACTTCTGAAGAGCAGGACATTATTCATTAATCATTGTAAAGCAACTGGAAATACTGGTGTGGAAGGTCTTAGTGCAGTACAGATAGATATAAGTGCAAAACACATATTGCTGTTGATGGCTAGATGATCTCAGCTGAAGACAACTTGGAAGTGCTCATTTCACCCACTGACAATACCCCAAAAGCGCCATCAATTATTTCACAGAGTACAGCAACATGGAACACTCATGGCCAACCCTTCCAATTCCCTGTTGCATGAACATAGAACAGGGCTGAAGTTATAACTCTGTGTCTCTGTCTTTTGCACAAAGTTAGTAGCCTAATGTTGATTGTGGTTTGGAAAACACCTTAGTCCATTATATGGTCCATGGGTTCTCAATGTGTGGGTTAGAACCATCCTTCTTTTCTTTATGGCCAGATGAGATGGAGGGGCCAGGGCCCAGAAACAAGGGGAGGAGGATGTGAAAACCTTGTGTTATAATGTTGAGTCGTGGTATGGAAACATTCAGAACTGCTGCTTATGGGCAGCATGTCCCTGTTGGACAGACTCCCATTATACTTGGGAATATACATGACTGTGTATTAGACGTGTCCCAGATGATTGACATAACAAGGCTCCAGCCCTCCACTTCTCTGAGGGAAATTTGTGATCATGGAACCAGTGTAAATATATGACTCTTACTTTTGGCAACCTCGGCCAAAGAGCACTCTGCATTTGTATTTTCGGAGGGTTTTTTTTCCCTAATGTTCTTCTTTGTGAACTTGTATGAAATGCATCCCAGAGCCAGGAAACCTTTTAAGTCTTCTTTCATCTGCTTCTTTAGTCTACAGCACCCTGAGGTGTATAGCTAAAGTGTGGGAAGCATGTGTGCATAGAGCCTGATGTTCTATGATCAAACAAAGAAGTGTTTACATCTTTATATAGGCCCCACTGCATATACGCTTGATTACAGTGTACCTTGCCTGGGGAGAACATAGCTCTTTCATCTAGCGTAGAAAGTCAGAACAAGAACAAGAACCAATAGCTGGAAGCTGAAGCCAGGAAAATTCAGATTAGAAATTAGGCACACACTGTAAGCTGTGAGGGTGATTGACCACTAGAGCAAGCTGCCAAGGGGCGTGGTGGATCCTACATCTCTTGACAGTTTCAAATCGACGCTGGATGCCTTTTTGGCAGACATGTTTTAGCCAGTGCCAGCTTTAGGCCGATTCCCCCGAATCGGGCCCCGCGCTGAAGAGGGCCCCGCAACGTCCGTGTCTTCGGCGGCAGCTCAATCACTTCCGCTGTGTTCGGCGGCATTTCGGCAGAGGGGCCCTGTCGAAACTGCTGGAAAAGGCCCCGCACTTCCTAAAGCCGGCCTTGGTTCTAGCCAAAGACCAGCTATCATCCTCATTTCCTTTTTCTGTTACCACGGTTGGGTAAGGCCAACTTCTGTTGTTTGCTTGGCTTAGTAAGGACCACCAGCCATCTCAAGTGTAGGCCCCTTTTACGGACGGGGGGACGGAGGCACAGAAGGTACATCTCCTGATGAGTCAGCTGACTCGGACTCACAGGTCTATAAAATTGCAGTGAAGATGTTCAGACTCGCTGGATTCTGAGACCCTGCAGGTGGGGAGGGTCTCGGAGCCCGAGCCTCCACACTGCAATTTTATAGACCCGCCGCCCAAGCCGAGGGCGGCCACCTTTTCAAAAGGCAAAATTGGGAAGCAGGAGCCCCTCTCCTCTGAGGCCTCCCCCATGCTACTGCTCTTCCTCTCGAGGACCCGCAAGAGAGCAGCCCTTGGCCTGTGTCTCCACCCACAGGGCAGGTGGAGGGTCTGGAGCTCCCCACGGCAGCCCGGGCTCCCTGGGTGGCTCTTACCACTGCCTGGCTCTGGCTTCCAGCCTGGCCAGGGGCAGAGCCTTAGGGGGAGAGGAGGAGCAGGGGGCGGGGCCTTGTGTCGAGGGGATGCTAAGCCCACCTCAGCTCCCCCATTGGGAAGAGGCTGGCGCCACCCCTAAGCCTTGAACAGGCACGCAGCAGTGCCACAGGGAGTCTGGGACAAATGCTGTCCTGCAGTCATTCAGCCCAGGACCAGGACTTGAACTCTGTACTTTGGGACTGTCCCACCCAATTGGGGACTGGTGGTCACCCTACCTAAGCTCGAGTCAGTCTTTGAGACTCAATGCTCTGGAAGTTTTATGTCAGCATAGATGTACGCAGGGAGGTTAAGTGACTTGCCCAATGTCTCACAGGAAGTCTGGATTGGAGTAGGGATTGAACCCAGGGTCCCCCATGCTGTAGGCTAGTGTCCTAACAACTGGACAATCCTTCCTCTCAAACTTAGTAAAGTAGGAATTATTGTGCTCAATACCGGAGTAACTGGATGCAGTTTTATGGCCTGTGATATCCAGGAGATCTGACTAGTTGATCTAATGGTCCCTTCTGCCTGAAGCCCTATGAATCTGTAAATCTAGGCCATTTCCAGCCTGCCAAATCCTTCATTTTATTTGTAAAGCAGGAAATGAAGTAAACAAAGGTCACATTTGTGCTGGAAAGGATAAATGCAGAATGTCGACTGTTCACTGCAGATACACACACGCCACCTGGGCTGCAGCATCACATGGCTAGAAATCGATTGCCATTGTACTTAACTTCACGACCGCTCAGAGCAACTGTCTGTGGACCTCTGGCCTGCCGTCAAGCATATGGTAGCAGGTGTCGGTTTTGGCTGTGGGCAAGTGGATAGGTGGTTTTTTTTGCTAACATAGCTGTAAGGCGGCGATTAAATCACGCCAGTCTGTGAGCCCTCAAATGTATACCTGCGGAAGTGAGTGCAGTTAAATACCACACGTCTCCCTGAAATTGCAGTGGAAGCATCTCCCGAGTATTCATATTGGGAGCTCTGACCACTGGATGTTGCTGAGCTCTGACCACTGGAGAATGCCTCTTTCTGGCACATAGTCCAGTGGCCCCTTTGTGCATAGTGAGAGACAATCCCCGTAGTGTATTGCTTGCAGGCTAAACAGATGTACAGACCCAGGGTGAGCGGGGAAACAAGCACAGAGGAAGCCAAGTGGCTTGGCCAAGGTCTCATACCGCAAGATGGCGGCAGAGCCAGGAATAGAATCTAGGTCTGTGATTGCTATCTGTTTTAGGTATGTATTTGCCCCAACCCCCCCCACCCCGTACCACAGTATCTGTGTACTTCAGAATCTGTCATGTATTTTTCCTCACAAACCCCCTCTGAGATTGGGCCGGGCTGTTATGCAGATGGGGGACTGAAACATGCAGAGGGTATGGGCCACATTTTTCAAAATGGGCCTACGTGCCTCTTTCCCATTGATTTCAATGGGAGCTAGGCTCCTCCGCGCCTTTGAAAATCCCAGGAGGTGCCTCTTTGTGTCTTTAAGTGCCTAACTATCTTTAAAACCCTGGCTGTGACTTGCCCACAGTCACATAGGAAGCCTGTGGTAGTGCAGGGAACTGAACGAACTGTCCCAAGTCCTACTCCAATACCCTACCCACTAGACCTGTGGTTCTCAAACTTTTTTTTCCACGGACCACTTGAAAATTGCTGAGGGTCTCAGCGGACCCCTTAATGCTCTTTTCAAATGTTGTTTGTACCCTTAGCTAACTATTGTAAAGCGCTTTGGATAAAAGCACTATATATAAAAAAGTAATAATAATGAACGTTTTTTTTGTTCTATAAATAAAAGCACACAACTCATATTTTAATTTCAGTAGTCTTACCTTTCTAATGCGATGGATGTGCTCTCTCCCCCCCCCCCCCCCCGCAAGAGCCCCCAAGCTGGGGCTGGGAAGGAGGGGGGTCTCTCCCCCACCACACAGCTGAGGCTGGGAAGGACGGGGGGGGGGGTCTCTCCCCCGCCACAGAGCTGGGGCTGGGAAGGAGGGGGGTTTCTCCCCCACCACAGAGCTGGGGCTGGGAAGGAGGGGGGGGTCTCTCCCCCACCACAGAGCTGGGGCTGGGAAGGAGGGGGGGGGGTCTCTCCCCCACCATAGAGCTGGGGCTGGGAAGGAGGGGGGTCTCTCCCCCACCACAGAGCTGAGGCTTGGAAGGAGGGGGGGTCTCTCCCCCACCACAGAGCTGGGGCTGGGAAGGAGGGGGGGGGGTCTCTCCCCCACCACAGAGCTGGGGCTGGGAAGGAGGGCTGTTTCTCCTGGGGAAAGCCGCCTCTTTCTCTGGCCACCGCAGCCCTGCACATCCCAAATTCCCCCCACCCCCTTTTCTCACCCCACTGCCCCCTCCCATCTACCCCCTATTCCCCCCAAGGCCACCACCTCACCTTACATGTGCGCGGCTCCACTAATTAGGTGGGTGGCCCTTCATTCTCTTTTGTGCGGCTGCCCAGGCATGCACCTTAGAGGGAACTATCCAAGGAGCACCTGAATGGAGCTTGCAGACCCCTGGTGGGCCGCAGACCACAGTTTGAGAACCTCTGCACTAGACGACACTAACTTTCCCAAAGCTCCCTTCCCCCAATGTTTCCAGTCTGTATGTGTCCCCATGGGCACATAGGCTGCAATATAGATCAGGTACAGTTATGCTATGTAACCTAATGAGCATGTATGCAGGCACAGAAGCCAGGCAGTGCATGGAGGACACGTGCTTGCACAGGTGTAATGTGTCGCCGTGCATCTTTCCTTCGAGAATGCACATGCCTGTACTGTGATGCTGGTTATCATCCCACGGGAAGGCATGTTGTGAATCATATAATAATCCTGGAAATATCGCTTTCCTGCTTCTGGGAAAAGTGTAGTGCCGATGTAACTTGAGCCTGTGCGGCTCTCTGATTGCTCAGGTCTACCTGCGGTAAGGCAGGGATATTTCTAATATTATGTGAGTACCTTGTACATTCTGGCCCGTTAGCAGATATGGCCTTGGAAACGCAATGCACATCAAACATTTATTATTGTTGCTATTTGTCCTCGGTTTGGAAGTAAAACCTTTCTGGCTGTAAGTGACAACACCAAATCTGATTAAAGAGCCTGCTGTTTTCCTCCTGTCGGGTCCCTCTTATACCTCCAATGCTTTAGGGTTATCTGTTTTCGAATACGCTAACACACACTGCTAAAACCAGGAAAAGGAAGATCTCTTCCTGTAGGCTGCTTTAATTCCACTTTAGACAAGTGCCTACACTTCCCTGATTATTATAGATGAAAATGTAGTGATTATTGGCACATTCCTTCCCTATCAACAAGCCTTAGGATTGAAATAATGTAGGTCCTTTAGGATCTTTTTCTAAGCACACCTTCCTCCCTAGTTCTCGGTCTGAATGATGCTGCCTAATCTAATTTGTAACTAATTACTAAAAAAATAAACAAACTTAAATTGTCTCCACTCACTTGGCCTGTTAGAACTTTGCCAAGATTTCTTTTTTTTATTGGGTGTTGAAATATGTACTCGACTCATTAGAATGTCAGCTCAGATTAGCCTCATACCTTTCAGCTGTGTCTGGTTTGCAGAGATATCTGATTTAAAGGGGATCTGCCAGGCTTCCACAAAAACACAATTCTTCCAATATTCCAAATCAGTACAGCAACATGGGCCAAATCCTGAAATCCTTATGTGGGCACAGCTCCCATTGACTTCAGTGCTCTACTCTCCTAGGCCTCCATTCAACTTTTTTGCCCATGGAAAAATATATTCAATATATGGAACTCTTTCCCTATTATGCTGGGTTGTTTTTGACAGACACCCCTTTGGCTCCGACGTCTCCAAGACAGGGATCTGTAGAGGATATTACCTTTTGGGGGAAGGGTAATTATCACTCGATGTTTTTTCATGTAGATTTCTGCTCCCCACCATCCAATTTCCATTTGAGAGGTGAGGTTGTACCATGCACTGTAGTGTGTTAAAACTAGGTCAGAAAAGCCGTGAGCAATGTGCATTGAGGAGATATATGTAACACAGCTTGGTGCTTAGAACAGTGTGTGATGTAGGGTTCCCAGGAAAGAAATGATCACAATTACTATTTATCTTTTGGAGGTCTGTAACTGTTTCTGTTTTTAATAAGAAATCCTTATACAGGTAACCCCTTCACCCCGCCCCCCCCCTTTTTTCCCCCCTTGGATTATAAAATAAATAGCATCTCCTGAAAAATTACAGAGCAAACCCAAGAGGTTTGTAACATTTTGCACATTTCTTTAAGTCCTGGAGTGGGATTCAAACCTATCATGATCTGGTCTAGAAGTGTATCCTGCTAACTGAGCCACAGTAATGGCTAAACAGATAGCCAGAGCAATTATTTGTTTGCACTAATTAAATGTCACTTGTTTAGCATAGAATTAACATAATGCAAAGACTGAGCAAATCGCTGGGGATAAAAATGGGGGACTCCTGCACTTGCAGAGTGGAAATGGATAAATAGAACCCTGTAAAATTTCTTCCATCTCTAATTATCCTTCTAGCTTATTATTTAAAGCCTCTCCATTGGGGTTCTTTAAGAGTGGAGCAGACAAAATTTCAGGCTGTATTTGCACAATGAACGATAAAGTCTCACATAATAATTGTTGTCTAGTAAATAAATATATTAGGACCACGTTTTAAAGTGCAGATACTGGCAAGTGTGCTAAGGAGGCTTAATCTAACAACCAAATGTGACCAACGGGCACTGGGGTCAAAGCAAAGCACTTCCTACAAGAGTCCTCCTCAGGGAGACAGTCTGTGCGTCCGATCAAAGATTGCAGCTGGTGGCGGTGAATCAATGTGAATAGGGTCAGCGAGGAAATGAGAGACTAAACTGAAATCAGAAGCACCGCTCAAGGGCTTTTCAGTTGCTTGTACAAGTTTCCATTGCTACTTGGCAGTTACTCTAAAGCATCGCATCTAGGAGATTTAAACAGAGAGTTCCTCCTTATGTGCTTAATATCTGGCTCCTGTCTTACGCTGCTGCTGCTGGCCTTGACGGGAACAAAAGTGCTAAATAACAGGCTGCATGGCATGTAGCAGCCCTCTTTGTTCCCACTCTGCTGACCCAATCCCGTTCTGTTCTTCCGCGTCTGGGGGTTTCATCATTCTTTATGGAATTGTTCTTAAAATCTGATAAGCAGACATTTGGCTCAGGGTGTGTTAGTCTGAAGTGTAGCTACCTGCCGGGGATCAGCAATGCAATCAGTCTTCTTGGTGTGTTAAGACTAGATTTTATCATAAGACGACAGGTTCTGGGCTCGCGGAGCATGCACAAACAGTAGTTGAATTAATGCAGGTAAAGGCTTCTGGTGAACAGATTAATTCATCTTAGCAGTTTTGCTAGCGGAGATGTTCCTTTGTGACTGAACTGACCGCCCAAGAGGAATTCATCTGTGCATAAAAATTGTATGTGCTGTGATGTTTTCCCTCTCTCCCGCACCTTTCATGTATCACATGTTGTCTTGGATTGTAACTTTTTCAGGGCAGGAACCATTTCTATCTCTGTACAGTGTCTAACACAGTCTTAATTGGGCCCTCTGGGTGTGACCATAATATTAGTAGCAAATGACAATACAGGCAAGTCACATCGTACGCTGGGGTTATGTTCCGCAGTCAGTGCGTAAAGCGAAAATCGTGTATAGTCAAAATCACATTGAATGTAATGGCAGGCGGAATCGCCCGCATTACAGGTAAAGTATTTAAATTGTCATTTTTCTCTTTTTTTGTTTTGTTTTGTTTTTTGCTGACTGTGCAAAGCTGAATTTGCACATGTTAAATGCGCGTAAGATGAGACTCGCCTGTACTAGCTCTCACCGTGCCCCTAAAATGTCCCCATGAAATACTTTTGGCAGTAGAATTGGGTCTGAGCTAAAAAGTTTTATTCCAATTTGGACTGAAACCTCTCCAGAGGTTCTAGGCTTCCAGATCTAGGGTTTTCGCTTGGGTCCTAGTAGAGATGAAATACTTACCTGAAATTCCTCAAAGTTTGAGTAACTTCACATCTAAACTTGGTCTGGACCTGCCTTTCTTGCCAGGCTGATTCAGACTATTGGTCTGTGTAGTTGACTTACCGCCAACAGAGGCCAATAGCTGACACTTTGGAGAAAAGTGGAAAGTTGCCATGGTATACTTGATTGTCACTAAAATGCCACATTATATTATGTGTAGGCCTTGCCCTATTGAAGATGAAATCAGGCTCGTTGTTCCAGAAAATTAAAGGAAATGTTTTCGGAGGCTGCAGGAAAAAAAGGCGTTTTAAAAGATCGAATAAAAGCCTGTTTCAGCTTCACATTGCTGATTTTATTAGAATAATGTAACATCAGTAAAAGGAACAGTGCCGCTTCAGACCAAGCTGACATGCTCTGAGAGTTGATGGGAGTTAGGAGGGAAGCAAGAATGGGGATTAAAGATGTTTGCTGTTTTCATCAACTTTATGAAGGCATTTGATTTGGTTTGGAAGGACTTTTTATGGAAAGTAGTAACTTCATATGAAGTGTCAGATAAGATAATTGCAATGATACAAGCTATGTATGAAGACTCTTGGGCTGCTTTAAGAATTGGTGGAAAATGAAGCAACTGGTTCAAGTCGAAGTTTGGTGCAAGACAGGGGAGCATGGAATCATCATCACCTTTCATCATGTTCTTAAACTGGATGTTAGGAATGGGAGAGTTGCAGGGAGTGACATTGGATGATCTCAAATTAAGCTCCTTAGCTTATGCAGATGTTTTTGTACAAATGTCAGACTCTGCTACCTTGGAAAAATGGTGTAGTTGGCATACAATAAATGCTAAGAAGACAAAGTGGTTGCATCTTGTAAAAGGGGCAATAGATGAAGTGTTGAAATGCAGAAGCGGTGAGGTCGTAGAATACGTAGAATCGTACATGCGCGGAGGATGCTTGATCAGAACCAATGGTTCCATTGAAGATGAGGTTAAAAGGAGATGTCTCTTAGCCATAAGTGCTGCGCAGAAATTATGGACTGATAAACACATTAGGTTTGGTACCAAAGTGAATATTTATCAAAACATTGAACTACCGGTATTACTCTATGGTCTAGAAGCAGCTGCATTAAATGATATAGACCTCAGAAAGTTGGAGGCAGCAGAGATGACAGTTCTTGGAAACATGGCAGTATCAAGTGGAATGATTTTAAGATGAATGAAGTTAGAGGATATGAAATCACAGGGACTGGCTGCAATCGAAAAGATTCTGATAGTGGGGATACTGCAGAAAATACACACAAGATAAGATTGCAAACTTTCTGATTGCAGAAAACCGAACACCCATGCCCTGCCCCTGCCCCCACCCCTTCCTCGAGGCTCCACCCCTGCCTCGCTCCTTCTCCGAGCCCCCTCATGCCGCTTACTCCATCCCCTCTCCCTCCCTGGCTCGCTCTCCCCCACCCTTGCTCATTTTCACCGGGCTGGGGCAGGTGGTTGGGGTGCAGGAGGGGGTGAGGGCTCTGTCTGGGGGTGTGGGCTCTGGGGTGGGACCAGAAATGAGGGGTTCAGGGTGTGGGAGGGTGCTCTGGGCTGGGGTGGGGCGGGGGGGTGAAGGCTCCGGCTGGGACTACAGGCTCTGGTGTGGGGCTGGGGATGTGGGGCTTGGGGTGCAGGAAGGGGCTCTGGGCTGGGGCTGAGGGATTCAGAGTGTGCTTAGGGCTGGGACAGGGCTTTGGGATGTGGGAGTAGATGCAGGGTGTGGGCTCTGGGAAGGAGTGTGGGTGCAACCCCTTCCCCAAAGTCCCCACCCCAACTCCGCCCCCTCCCTGCCCCTATTCCAACCCCTTCCCCAAATGCCCTCCCCAGCCCTGCCTCTTCCCCGCCTCCTCCCCTGAGCATGCCGCATTCCCGCTCCTCCCTCCCAGAGCTTGTTATGCCGCGAAACAGCTGTTTTGCGGTGGCAAGCGCTGGGAGGAGAAGCGGGGACATGGTGCACTCAGGGGAGGAGGCGGAGGTGAGGTGAGCTGGGGCTGGGGTGGGGCAGGGAGCTTGGCTGCCGGTGGGTGCAGAGCACCCACCAATTTTTCCCCGGGCGCACCCAGGGAGTCGGCACCTATGGGGGTAGGGGCAACATGCGGAGTCTCCCTGGCTGTCCCTGTGCCTAGAAGCCGGAGAGGGGACATGCTGCCGCTTCTGGGAGCCGTCCAGAGCCAGGGTGGGCAGGGAGCCTATCTTAACCCTGCTGCGCCGCTGACTGGACTTTTAACGGCCCGATCAATGGTGCTGACCGGAGTTGCCAGGGTCCCTTTCCGACCGGGGCGTTCCAGTCGAAGGCAACCCTAACACAAGATAGGATGCCAATGAAAATAATGCAAACACAACCAAACTCAGCCCGACCCCGAGGTTGACAGCCAACTAGATGGTGGGACATGACCAGGCTGGACTTAATGGAGGAACAAGCCATGGGGCAGGAGTCAGTGGCTCCCCATGTCTGCAAAGATAGATTGGGAGTTAAAACCCAGCAGTGTTAGATGCCCAAGTCTAGGTTGGCAATCCAAGGCATTGAGTCAGGTGACGCGGAGTGGATGGCAGAGATACCACTGGACTGGGATTGCGTGGGACATTGATTGATGAAATCAATCCTTGTGGTCTGCCCTGTGACGTGCTAAGGCGCAGCCAATGTCATCACATCGGCTTCCCCATGCTGCTCAGTGAAGTGCTGGATTGAACAGCAATGGGAATGGTTACGTTAGAGTGAAAGAAGAAGAAAGAATAGCCTTGCTTTTTTAGCCATGATTCTCAAAGCATTAGGGGAGCACAATACCTGTGAGTGCATGTGCAGAGAATGGTGTAGTAGAGATACAGGGTTTTTTCCATGAACCGATTTTGACTTTTTGTTGAAAAACTACCACGTTTTTGACCGAAAAACTGAAAAGTTTTGGGGGCTTGGGGTTTTTTATTTCTTTATTTTTTGGATGAAAAGCTGACATTTCTGTGAAAGTGTCCACTTTCCAGAAAAAAAAATAGTCAAAACCCAGTTTTTCATGTAAAAACTTACAATCGTTTTTCAACCAACCCTACCCCATATATATCTGCAAATACCTGATTTGCGTGCACAAGTTAGATGTGCAAATAAACACACATTTGTGTGCCTTAACTTGCAAATCTAGCCCCAAGGAGGGACCGTCAAAAAAAGTCATTGACAAGTGGGAATGACTCCAGTACGGATGGTTGTATATTCTTTAGGAAATAAAATCTCTAGGCGATCCCTAACAGGCCATTAGGATTGTAGGTATAACCAATCAATCATCTTATTTTCCATAGCTCCCTCACAGCAGTGCAATCCCTTTCATCCACAGAGCACTTTATAGCAACTAACCACTGGAATATAAATGCAAAGACTGGTATATCCATATATTTTACACTGGTGATGTGCAATAGACATGGAGGTAGCTTCTGCAAATAAAGCGTCTGCTAATAACATGTTGCCCTTCTCTAACACCTCCCATGTAGGAATTTTTAACTATATGACAAATATTAATGGATTTAGCTCAGTAACACTCCTCTTAAGTTATGACCTTTTTACAGATGGGGAAACTGAGGCACCAAATGGTTAAGTGACTTGCCCAAGGTTGCAGAGAAAGGGGCAAATTCGTCCTTTATGTGCAACTTCACTGATTTCAGGTGGAATGTTTTTGGCCTGACGTCCGTGGCAGACTCAGGAATAGAACCCAGAACTTGATCATTAAGGGCAGGACGGAGCTGTCTCTATCTATCTGACTCTCAGTTGTGCACTTTGACCTTAATGCTGTCAATCACACTGGTAATGTGTCAAGTTGCCTGGAAATATTGTGTAGCTTTTCAGACGAATAGAACTGTTCAATTAACTGTTAGCAGTGCATTCGTGGCAGTCACAATCCATTCATGCCAATACCAGCACAGAGGTTAGAGTCGTTTCCTTTTCTTAGCTGAAGACACTCTGACCAGATAACTCGAGCACCCGACAAGGATGTTTTAGCTCTTTGTCGATTAGGTGAAGAAAAGTGAATATCTGCTTCTGGCTATCTGCTAATCAAAGGGAGGCACTGACTTCTCAGCATTAACAGAGAGGTAAAAAGAGAAAAAGGGGCAAAGGAGATTGATTACTCAAGGAAATGCTGGGAACCCACTGTACCTAAGTCAGAGATCCATAAGCTATGCTTAATGCTCTGCTGCCATCACTGTGGGATCCCTGTAAATGTTTATGTGGTGGTTGTTATGCTAGAGGGGCCTTTAAAAAACCTTAGACATCACATTTTTGCAGTGGTTTTCATGATCACTTAGTATTATTTTTGTCCCTGTGCTCCTAAAAACTGATGAGAACAGCCAGAAATGAAGCTCGGGCTTGTGAGGAATCACAATCAACAGGGTCCGTGTTTCAAAGGCCCGTGCCCTGGGTGAGATGTGCAAAGTGACCAGCCGCACACCTGTTGCGTGAGGCTGACTCCTGCATTTGTGACTCCACGTGCAGGGGTGCATTCTGCGTGGCTTCATCTAGGGCAGGGGCCCTGGTCACTCCAGGCTAGTATCTGCCTCCAGAGCTGGCATATCCGCCTACTATTTCAGTCCTTCCCCTTTCGCCTTTCCTGACTAACCCAACTGTGCATGGGCTGCGTGTGGTATTCCTTCCTTCCTGGATCCTGTTCTACAAATCTCCGGCTTATTCCCTGCAGTGCGGGTTGAAATGGAGCATGTGCTCTCCAGTGTCCAAATAGAATTTGGATCTCACTGTCTCGAAAGCTCAGTTCCATTGAGTTTTCTTCTTTTCTTTTGGATTAATTATTAGCTTTCTATCCCAAGAGCAATAATACTTGTTCTGGATGGAAGCTCACAGCAGCCAAGTTCTTAATATAGCTCCTCCATAAACATATTCTCCCTACACCTACATTCTAAAGCCTTCTGCTCCCAATGCTGAGTGTTAACAGAATGTTTTTCTACTCTAAAATAAAGAAAAAAGTGCCGCTTTTATCCTTTGGCACACAATCCCTGTCTGTGCATTTGAGCTAGAGACACCCCACTAAAAACCCATCTATCCTGCAGAAGGGACCAGGGATAATTGCATCGTGGAAACGATTCTTTGCTCAAAGGCTTGCAGCCGGCTTTAGCCACATGATAAAGGGAAAGGCCCTTTCATTGCAAATTAGTTTGATGCCAACTGCTGGTATGTGCCTTTGTTGCTTTCCGTGGCACACCACATCATATGTCAATAATAGGGATGTGGCAACCTAATCACCGTAAGGGAGAGAGCCAGGCAAGGGAGCTGGGGCAGCCGGGAGATGTGCTGGCACTGAAAGAAGGGAGACCTCTGGGGCTGCACAGGGCAAGTGAAATCCCATGCCTTTTGCATTACTAACCCTGACTGCAAAAGCTCCCGGCACACCCACAGGTCAAGATTGCTGGGTTTCTAGCTGTATCGTTCATTTACGGGTTGTAATGACACACATGGAAGCTGAGGTTGTTTACAAACAGCAAAGAAACAGTTAGAATCCAGTGTGACTTTTATATTAGATTTAGGGAAAACGAGGAAGAACAAAAGTAAAAGAGAGCGAGTGAGAGCGCGCGAGTGAGCATTCACTCTCCCTCTCTCTTTCTCTCTCTTCTGGAACAGGTTGCAGTAATGCTGAAAAAATATTGCTTCTGCTTCTGCAGGCAAAACCAAGTTCTTAGAAATGTAAATAGCGGTGTGATAGGGGATGCTGTCACTTTAAGATGTCTCTCCAACTGTGTTGCTGTAACCATTGTTTTCTGTTCTTTGCATCTCTAAACATTAGCCATTATACTTATGTCTTCCCAGCCCCTTTTCAAGTGATCCTGCAGAGGAAAATGGATAAAGGAGGAGTACCCTTTTAAGACTGGGGCATGATGGGAACCCATTCTAGGGTATAAAACAGAAATTGCTCAGTTGGGTGGAGGCTGTGGGAGAGGGAGAGCGTGTGAGAAGTGACGGGACCTGGAGGCTATGTGTCTGATTTTTGTCTCTTGCTTTTCCTTTGCAGCGTTTACTTTTAATATTAATAAACTCAGATTGAGGTTATGTATTTGCACATCTTAAGTCTTTGCTTTGTTTGCTAAGAGCTCTGGGATCCTGATGATCTCCTGTCACAAGCAGTACACCGAGCACCAATGCATTACAGGCCTGATCCAAAACCCATTGAAATCTAGAGAAGGACTCCCATCACCTCCACAGGCTTTGGGCCGGGCCCTCTGTGCATTGCAGGCACACAGCTGCAAGCGCAGCAGGAATGGGGAGGAGCTGAACACTTCAGACCTGCATCCAAAGTCCTTGTGTTTTCTGGATCTTTTCAGGTTTGTCTAGTGCTAATCCAGAATGTCCGTATGGAAAATATGTAACTTATTACATAGGGTCGCTATGCTGCTCAACAGCCGGACGGCGTTCCCAGACACAGACAGAGAATGTGGGAGACACCACCTGCAGCGTGACTGCCCCCAAAGCCACCCTACCCAAGTGAACCAAGCTTTCCCTATCAGCTGAAAACTGCTGGCCTTGAAATTACAATTGTGGGCGGCTGTGGTGTTTTGTGACACCCGCTGCTGGTACCAGTGACCTCCCCCGTGGATTTTGTAACTCGCCAATGAGCTTGTCCCCAGACCAGCTTCAGACCCACCCTTATTGGATGCTGCAGTGGTGATTTGAAGGTGGTGGGGGCTAGAGCCTTAGAAGGCAATTGGGAGCCGCCTACCAATCTTTTCTTTTAAGCAGGTATTACAGGATGTGATCATACGTAGTGCTCCCAAACACGCCCTATAAAGCCATGTGGCTTGGGGCTGTAGAGGCTTGTAAGTGGAGTTTTGCTCTCATGGTTCTTTATAACAGCCCCCGAATGGGATTTCCTCGGGTGCATTTTGGATTGAGAAGGGGCTGTCCAGACAGGTTTCAATAAGACGCTCTTCTGCCAGCCCCTGGCATTCAAATGCTGTTGTCTTACTGCATGGGGTTGCGGCCATTTTGCTGCTTTTGCAGACCAACCCGGGAGACTATCAATTAATTGGGCTGAAGTTTTGTTACTGAAGACCGTTCAGAAGGGTCTTCTCCAAATATTGGGCCATGGAAGTTACGCAAATGGGCACGATCCAAAGCCCATTGAAGTTAATGGAAAAACTTCTATTGACTTAAAGGGCTTTGGATCAGGCCCATGGATGGCATTCAGGACTGTGGCTAGTATTGTAAAATCAGGTGGTGTCTACTCTCTGGTCTGCCAGTGTCCCGCAGCCCTGTTTTAGAAGGACCTACTGTAAGGGTAAGATGGGAATTCAGTCACTGGCCTCTCCCCCCACAGTGAATCTGCCAGTTCTGATGCTGTTTTATTGAAATGTGGACTCTTGTCCACCGGGAAATGGAGTGAGAACAATATTGCCCTATGTAGGTCTTGCTCATTTCTGGGACGCACTCCGTGCGATCTGGTAAATGTGGGGTGTTTGCTGGTTTTTGGGAATGGCACCAATCCAGTTTGAAGGTGACCATTTGGGGCCTGCTCCTGCTCCCATTGAAATCAGCAGCCAAACTTCCACTGCCTGTGATGGTTGTAGGATTGAGTCTGTTGTGACGGTGTTTTAAGGGGTGGGGGGATTTGGAGGGGTTTTGTTGCTCAAGATGGTAATCCTTCCGTCTCATGCTGTGATCTTGTCACATGTCGTAAGTTAAACAGGGTAGAGCACGCTGTGTTCTTAGACGAGAGAACTCCAAGTAATGCTAGTGACTCTTCTGATCATTAGTGGACGAATACCCCAGCATTGGACAGGATGGCACCATGCTCCCGGACAATCCCATCTGTTGCATAAAGCCTAGTACTGAATTGCTGGTCACTCATTAAAAGGCCTTTTTCTCTTGTTGGGTAGAATCATACTAATAAATTCACATCTTCCTGAAGTCAGGACTCCCTTAGAATAGATCAGTAGTTCTGAGACCTGGCTTTCTAAGCGTGATACAATGTATACCTAAGCAACAACTGCAACGTATGTGATTATAATCAGGCCTGCTCCTTGGAGGCATAACGGAGACACAAGACTAAGTAGGTTGTGCTTTAAATGTAGATATCCACTGTTACTGTTCTTGTAGCGTCATTGTATTAACAGACCCTTCACAAACATGTATGTATTAATGACTTCAAACATTTTGTAAATGTTAATGTTTTAAGCTTCATCAAGATAAATGAAACAAAACATGCGTGGTTTGACAGCTTTAGTAATTCAATATTTTGAAATGTTTTTTAAAATCTATTTTTAATCACTTTCTTTTTTGAGCCAATAACCCATAGCCCACCCTGTCTGATTCTGCTCCTCTCAGCTTTCTTTCTGTTTAAAATAAAATCAAATCCTCTCCTCTTTTAACAGCTGCATTCTTACTTGGTGTTTTTTTTATTTTGGAACAGGATTATTTGCTTCAGATGGGTGGGATTTTACATAAGGAACTCTAAGCATTCCTAGTCCTTCTCACTACATTCAACCCTCTCTTATCTCCTACTTTAGCCTTTTGGATTGTGGAACAGTGAGGACAAAATAGGAGTGCTGATAATTATCTCAGGTTTTCAGTGCGGAAGTTAAAAGCAAACCTGTGGGATTGTTCTGGATACCTAGGCCATTAGAATCTTTGCTAGGTGATTAGATGCCACGTTTACCACCAGGGAAAGTTTTTTCCAAAGGTCTAGGCTAGGATGTGGTGGCAGCTCCAGCGCTTGAGTGATTTAACATTGGACTTGATTATATACTGTAGTGACCATTCATGCCTTGGGGGAGATTGGCGATAATGAGGTCTCTTCCATCTCTAATTTCTGTACCACTTTGGTATTTGTCTTAATGGCCATTTTATACATGTGCCCTAATCTGCCGTTATGGAGAATGTCACAGAAAGGTTATGTGTGTATCTGTAGTGTAGATGCGACTGATCTTCAAAGTTCTGAGCTAGATGTAACATTTCCTGGTGGTTGGAGATGAGGCATCTGGAAGGTTGGCTTGACCCATTCTGAAGAGAATGGTCAGCCATGAGCTTTCTATCCATATCCCAAGGTTTCCCAAGGTCCGAGGAGCAGTGTGGCTATTCTGTTTGGTCCCATCTCCGCAGAGAGTGTAGAGAGGCATGTGTACATGCAACATGACCAAGCAACGCTTGCTGTGTACCTCTTTGTTACATCGGTGACTGATGAGATCTGGAATTTTGGCAAAGCCCCTTTTGTAATATTAGGGGCTTTTGGAGCCTTTTCATGAGTACCTCCAACATGACAGCCAGGGAAAGGGAAAACTGAAAAGAAAACAGGACTTCAGAAATCTGGCTGGAGCCCAGTCTGTTGTCAAATTCTTACTGCCAGAAAGATTTGGCAATATCTGTGCAAGAAAATGGGCTTTAATTTTGCGCCGACATATCCAGAGTACGGGGGGGTGGGGGTGGGGAGATATGCTGACTTCTGGTTTTCAGGTACTATTGCTGAAATAACTACATGCACAAAACACACCCTCTTGAGCCTATACACTTCAATAATAGCTTGAGTGAAAACTGGTATTTGCATATTGGACAGGTAGTAGCAGCCACAGGAGGAGATGAATTTTGTCTCTGTGGCATACTTTGCTCCTAGAGTTGGGAAGTAAATAGGTGTAAATAGTCCAAGAAATGCATGCTTTTCTCCTGTGTGATTTTTAAAGCGGGCTACTGGCTGTTGTGTAACAGGGTGACTCCAAATGGAACTGTTCAGATGACTGTTTAGGGCCTCTAAAATATTCTCATCTGGCAATAGAGGAAATTGGAAAAAATGTATTTAGTTGCAAATTAAATGAAAATGCTTTGTTACCGTTCGACCCTATTGCAGTTGGAGTCTTGGGTGCTTTCCTTTACTATGTCCTCTTTGATTTCTTCTGACCTTATTCCTATTCCTCACTTTGCCTACTTCTGCTGAATGTTTCAGAACTGTAAACATGATTGATCACTATGCTCAGCAAGTTGTTGAATTATTTATGGATCTGCTGGGATCTCCAGACTTGCCAGCTACAGGCATCCAGCCAGTGAGAAAAGGGGCCAAATTGTGAAAGGGAAAGCCTCAGCACACATTGAAATTAACTTGAGGAAAACAAGAATGTGTGGTAGTTCAGTTATTGTTCTCTGCAAGATCTCATGTACCCATCCGAATTGGTGTCCTATGCAGTAATGTCCCAACTGCAATGTAAAAGGCCATAGAAATTCTAACAATGGTCTTGATCGTGGTAAAACACTATTAGTGTCCAGGAAGGTCAGGCACTGTGGAATAAAATGAACTTAGTTCTTGATCTTTCAGGTCTAAAAAACAGTGCATAGTCAGGGTTGTAGCATATTGCAGCTACAACCGGCTGTCTCTGTTCACGAGATGCTGCGGGCCAGGACTGAGGTGCATTAGTAAAGCTGTGTGGGAGGGAGCCCGCAGATGAAATAGCAGGGGGCTCTCATAGATCAGGAGTGACATGCATTGGCAGAGAGGTTCGTATGTTTGGGAAAGAGAAGGAATACAAAAGGGCCAGATGCGTGTGGGGATCCAGGAGTGGAAGAGCTGGGTGTGGTTAGGCCGTGGTGAAATGCTTTGGCAGAACTTCCCATGGAGACGTGTCGGACTGCTTGGACTGGGATCATGTGTGGAGAAAGAGGAACCAGAAGGCTGGGGTGTGGGTCTCTGGGCTGGAATAGCACAGAATGCTGCAGTTAGTGGAGTTCGGTACAGCCGCTGCCCATTCTTCTGCCTGCCTCTAACCTACGCTGTCAGGTCTTTGCACCAAATTCCTACAAAACGAAATAAAATCGCAAGAGATGTGTAATGAAAGCGGTTAGCAAATTAGAATAGTGGGTGGCTGGCTTTCCTCAGCTGTTAAAGCCTGTTATTCCCCTTTTCGCGTGCTAGTCCTGTGAGGATGCACAGGCTTTGGGAGAAAACGCTGAAATAATAAAAGCGAGATGGAGCTGCTAATGGGCTGTATAATCCCGACTCCATTTATTGGAGGGGGGTGGGCTTCAGAGCCGGAGCTCCGGCCCCGAGTCTGTTGACCCCGGCTGGGAGACTGTGTAGACATATCCATAGATGACTGAAATGAGAACAGGTTGGCTAAAGTCTGAAATGGCCACATGAGTTAAGAACAGCGGGTCAGATTCTTTCCTGTGGTCTAGCCCAAGGTCCTGGATAGCTGCTGGATCTCCACAGCTAGGGATAAACCCTGCATGGCAGAATCCCTAACCTAGGGATCCCCTGACACCCCCAGCAGGCCCCCTTGCTGAAAGCGGCCTGGCTGGATCACTACCGCCCTCTGGTTAGTCTCAATCAGTGCAAAGGCTTCTTGGGGTCTTAGCCAGCCACTGTAATTTGGAGCAGACCCCAGGCTGCTTTGAAGAAGGCCAGGGCCAGCCAGAACTTCCCCCAGAATTAGGCTGTCACAGTTGGCTCCGGTGCAGCATCCTACCAACTAAATCATGCCCAGCAGACAATGGACACGGCTGAGAATCTAGCTCAGTGAAAGGATGAAGTTATCCCATTTAGTCTCTCCAGCCTGATAGTTCTGAGGCTGATTGTTGCTGAGGCATTTTGCCTGGACTCCCTAATTCCAGCTGAGAGATTTTAGATAGATTGGAAGCTTCTGGAGCTCCTGCCCTTACGAAGATTTATTAAGAGCAATTGCAAAGAAGATTTCTCCTGTCACTGGCCAGGAGGTTTGAATAAAACAGAAAATTGTTGTTTCCACTTTAAATGATTTAAATTGAAATGCTTAAAAATACTTCATCACTGGAACAAAGCTGTGTGTTGCCTGTTTTGTTTGTTTGTTCTCCCTGAGCCAGGATAGACAGCTTAAAACAAAAGAATAATCAAATCTTTAACACAACATTTTGTACAGGCTGGAATGATCCATTTGTAATTGCTGTTATCTGCTTGGTTTTGCAGCATTGCTGGAACAAGGTATGCATCAAGGTGCCATTTCTACCCCCCCCCCCCCATGCACAGAATATATATTTTAGTGTTAGTTACAGTGGTAGATTTCTTGAATTAACATTTTATTTGAGAACATACGCATCTATGGTCTAAGGAGACAGTTGTTAGCGATATACATCTGTATTCTCTGTATATGTTGGAATGGAATGGCTGATGTGCATGGACCAATGCCCTCTACTGTAGAGAATCTGAAATTCTCCACCCTGTATCAAAGGGCCTTTAGAATTCACAGTCATTTCCCTTTAGATCAAGAGGTTAGAGGCCAGTGCTTTCGGATAGGAGGATCTGAGTTCTATCCCTGCTGTTGCCATAAAGTTTCAAATGGCCTTGGTGTGCTTAAATGGCCACAGGTTTATTACAATACCAATTAAATTCAGGCTGTGAAAGCTGCCTTGTGGGTCATGCATATGGTAAATGATAGCTGTCAGATTTGGCTTCAAGGACCAGGTAACCTGGATGGGGCAATTTTAGGTCTCCTTGAAGCGGTATTTGGAAATGTGTTGGCACCTTTCTGGAGAACCATTTTCAGGTTTCTCTAGAAAGCAATAGGTTTCAAATCCCAGTGCAAAGAGGGCTGCGGTATCGCAGTTAAGGCCCCATTAACTTAATAGCTGATAAAGCAAGTGAGCACTAAACATTCCTATATACCTACCCGTGGGAGCTGGAACTGTAAACGAGCTTCTCTGAAATGATAAAACACATCACAGAATTGTTAATACAATTCTCACATTAATAATATGCATTGTGCCTTCATCTTGGTGCCACCATCCAATCTTGATTAGCCAGGTCGTTAAATTAATATTTATTTGTATTCCAGTGGCACCTTGGAGTCCTAGTCACAGACCATTGTGCTAGGCGCTGTACATACACAGTACAAAAAGAAGGTCCCTACCCCAAAGATCTCGCAATCGTCCAACATTGGTAAGGTGTGAAAAGTCACCTCTTCTTTCCCAGCAGTGTCACCCGAATGCAGGGAACACTCATCCGACTGTAGGCTATGGCAGTGGGGTCATGAGCTAGCTATGTGTCAGCAGCAGTTTGTAATCCACTGTTGGCATCTCGGTTATCTGAACACAGTCTTTGTGTGAATCATCCACATGGCCAAAAAATGCATAAATTAATCAAATGTGAGTGGCAGCAACATTCATTGAGGGTGAGGTCCACTCTACCTACATAAAGCCGGAGTTAGCTGGGCTCTATACCCGTGAGCCATTGCGGAGATGAATTCTAGCTCCCTTAAGTCAGGGTGCGGTGCTATTGGGCAGCTCGCTTGCAGCGGCTCTTTCAGCCTATATGCTGGAATAGCGACCAGAGTTCCTCTCTACCAGTTGTGTGAGGGTATGGGGGGAAATTGATCTGTATGGATTCACAACCCCTTTCTTCCCTCCTTGTGGCCTTCTGGGTTGGCATGGAGACCCTTTCTGGGGTGTATAGTTATACACCCCAGAAAGGGTCTCCATGCCAACCCAGAAGGCCACAAGGAGGGAAGAAAGGGGTTGTGTGTGTAAGCGCCAATGGGGGGGCTGTGTGTGTAAGCGCCAATGGGGGGGCTGCTCTGTCATTCATTCCCCACCGCCCCATGCAGTCCTTATGCAGGGATTTAGTGGTACAGAGGTAATCGCCCTGGCCCTGCACACCATGTGTGAATTTCACCCTTCAACATCACATCCCCTGCTGTGCTAGGTTCCTAGGTGTCATTTCTTTTAACGCTGCTCCCCAGCGGGGATGATGTAATGATCAGATTCATATCACCAAAACTCACCGAAACCACAGGTTCCTTTATCAGGGGAGGTCGACTCAGCCCTTCATCCTTTTGAGATACAATAGAATTCCCTGGAGTTTACTGTGGGTGTGTATCTCTGTCTGTCTGTCCTTGTCTGTTTCTCTTTCTTTGTCCATCTGTCTCACTGAGGTGAATGTGAAAAACAAGTTTATGCTGGCAAAAAGAAAATAAGACAGAAATACTTGTGGCACCTTAGAGACTAACAAATTTATTTCAGCATAAGCTTTCGTGGACTACAGTCCGCTTCATCAGACGCATAAAATGGAACACACAGTGAGATGATACTTATACAGTCAGAGAAACATGAAAAGGTGGAAGTAACCATATCAACTGTAAAAGGCTAATTAATTGAAAGGAACTGTTATCAGTAGGAAAGAAACTTAGAAAGTTTATGTTGGTTACGCTGGACATATTTTATAGGGGCAGGAATTTGCCCTGATGTCACTGGACAAAATCTCTCCATTGTTGTTTTACGGTGTCCTTTGGATTGATCAGCTATTTCCCTTCCCCTACTAGGTGGCTGCATTTCTCTGGCATTGAGTGCACAGAGGTTGTGAAGCACTTTAGAATGAGAGGTGGTATAGATCTGTGAATTATGATTGCTAATAAAAGGCCTTTATTAACAATAAATTCCTTTTAAATAAATCAGATGCAGATACAAAATAAGAAAACCAAAGTGGGGCATGCCATAAATTATCTGCAAATATTACATGCAGCCTGACAGGCACAAGAAACAGAAAAATTGAATATCTTATAAAAGTGAAAAATAAAGAAGGTTTACTGGGTTATATGCATTTGTGTGACTTCATTTCTTGACTCCTTTTCCCATTTACACAGGGTTCTTCCTGTCCATGGCACAGATTCATAGGTCTTGGAGTTCCAGTCCTTTTCTCTTCAAACTTCTCTTAACAGAGTCTTTCCACTGTCTTCCATGTCCTTTCTTGCCATCCTCTTTGTCCCACGCTTTCTTTGCTGGTCATTTTTTTCCCATTCTTATCACATGTCCATCTCAAATGTGCGCTCTCCAGTCCATCTATAACCGAGAGTCCCAAGTTCGTCTTATCCCTGATTTCTTCCACACACATTCTGTTTATCCTCCACTTCCTACCATTCTCCTCGGTATATTATTTTCTACTACTTTCTTCCATCTCTGGAAGACCCACCTGTTCCAAACCATAGAGCAGCCAGTGATAAACAGGCAGCACACAATTTTCCTTCCAGTGTGTTACTTAATTGCCAGTCCCACAATACTCCTACCACCTTTTTTACTGCCACCCATGCACAGTGGTTCTTCTTTTCAATTCTCCAGCGCTCTCTCCAATGGTACTAAACATGCTTCCTAAGCACACACATTTTTTCTTCTGATTCAGCTTGTCTCCTGAAACTTCAATCCAACATCTCTTTGTATGACTTCCAAGTATTTAATAAATGAATGCCAGTTTTCAAGACCCTGGGAATATGGAATTTGGGGTTTTACTTTTGAGTGATTTGCCTAGGGTTAGGATGCTGTACTGTATTACTACGATAAATCATATGGAAAAGGAATCACTACCCTTGGAATAACCTCAGCTTTAAGGCACAAACCCTGTAAATATCAAGCACATGTGTAAGGTTACTCATGCGAGCAGCGCTATTCAACTCTATGAGGCTACTCGTATGACTAGAGTTATGCATATACATACATGTTTGCAGGAGTTGAGGCCTAACAGAAAAGTCTCATCGTCTTTAAGGCCAGAAAGGACCATCATGATCTGACTTCCTGCACATTGCAGGCCAGAGAACCTGATGCATGTTCTCCTGTAATAGGCCCATAACCTTGGGCTGAGTTACTGAAGGCCACAAATCTTGACCTAAAGACTTCCAGTTACAGAGAATCCGCCATTTACTTTAGTTCAAAGCAGCAAGTGATCCAAGTGACCTCAGGCTGCAGAGAAAGGCCACCTTTTGCCCCACCCCAGAGTCTCTGCCAGTTTGACCTGGAGGAAAATCCATAGGCAAGGCCCTGTATACTCTGCAACAAACTGGACCTGGCTCTTTTTGCAAGGCCCCGTAGTGTTTGCATCACCCCAGTGCTGATTCCTGTTGGAAGCACTGAAGAAAGCGTGGGCGTCCCTTTGGGCTTGTGTTTCCCCAGAGGTAGCTCAGGCTTGTCTCTGGGAGGGTACCTGTTTCCTTGTTCCTCTCCATGTTGTAGGCAGGGGCAGAATGACTTGAAATTCTTTGTGGGGCACTGAACTCCTTAGGTCTCCAGCTGCCCCACTGCCCCTGCTTAATGGAAGCTTCGCCTGAGGTTGGACTGGATAAAAACAACATCACAGAGTTTAGGACCAGAGGGATGAGACCTCCTATATATCATAGGCCACCAACCCCACCCCGCGTCTGCACACTAAACTCAGCAACAGAAATGAGACCAAAGTAAACGAGACCCCCAGGAGACTAGACTATTCTGTGCCACAGGCAGAGAATTGGCGGGACCGAGGTGGACCAGTGCTGGAGGTGCCTTGCAATGGCTGGGAAATGTTTGAGCACTTCCGAATTTGGCTCGTAGTTTTTACTGGGACTTTTGCCTGAATAATTCTTGAGTAAGAACTTTGGCATTAGGTCCATGGGTTGGCTACAACCAACCAAGCAAACATCCTTTTAAAAGTCAAGGGAAAATTCAGAGATGACTTGCAAAGAGAAAATATTTTTATATTTCTGCTTTTTGATGTACAAAGGGCCGAACTAGAAACGTCAGTTCTGTTTCTTTTTTCACACTAGAAATACTAGTGGGTGTTTGGAATCTTCCACAGAGAGGTTTCCCCCCAGCTGAGCAGTAGGGGGTTGAGTTGAATAGGTGTTGAGAGTTTTAAGAATTCTGACCATAAATCCCTCCCCCTCTCACAGTTGCTCAGGTTTCAATCTCTTGTGAGGTTATACACCGACCAGTTCTCCAGTTGTCCATAGAGTTTCAGGCTCGACCAGACTTGTAATTCTAATATAAAAATGAGCAAACTTAACTCACTTTGGCCTATTTTATACATCATAAAGAAGCTAAAAAGGGTCACAAATGCAATTAATTTTCCTTTGTGGGTCAATTTTAACCAAAGCACCATGATAGAAACAAAGACGCAACAAGAGTAGCCCCCCTTTTAAAAGCTATCGAGCCCGAGAATGAAATAGTTAGGTAGGCTGAATTCCTGGTCTATTATACCGAGAGAAGTACATTTTTTTACCTGGGCTTGGGATCTGCCAGCTGACATAGGGCCAATTCTAGATGCCTGCCATTAACCTTAAAACAGTCTCACATTGTTGGATGAATGAGTCACCCTTGTATCAACACAGAGACAAGCCAAGCATATTATTTCTTCTCAGGGAAATTACTGGAAAAGACAATTCCTTCTTTTTAAAATCCCACTTCACCTCCAGCTTTGGCATCCAGTAGCCAGCGTCAGCTGTTACTCTGCAGCATGCTGTGAGGTTGGGCAGGGGTTGTCTGAGGGATCGGGAACTAGCCCAAACCTGGGTTGGGGGCGAGTTTGCTTCCTAAAATAGACTCTGACGTCACAGCTCCTCGGTAAGGAACACAGTTGGTGTCTGGAATGGGAATAGGACAGGCTGGCGCTTCACCCAGAGGAAAATAAACAAAGAGGAGAAGCCTTCTGTTGAGTGGGACTCCCAGGCAATCAGAGAGGAATTTGTTTCGCATATCCGCATGTTTTTCTTCTTACCTATATTAAGGTCGAGTTGGTAATCCTCAGCCTCTGGTTGCTTACACTATATATAGATAGATAGATATTGAAGCAACACTAAGACTAGCCAGAATGAGGTTGGGAACCCGAGCAGAAGGATTGTCTGTTGTCAATGCTGGGCACCATTACGGCATGAGGATGGATTTTTAAAAAATGAATCCTTTTGCTAGGAGGGGTCTGGAGCCAGCAGACTCAGTCCTGAGTGACAGGGAAGGAGAATGCCACACACGGCCTGGTTCTTCTAGGGTCTCAGCACCTTTCTGGAAGGTACTGAGCACCCCCAAACCTCGCAGGATTTGGCCCACCGTTTTGCAGGAACGGCCTCTTGTTAATCCAGGAGCAAGATCCAGCTGTGCCGCTTGGGAGTAAGGTGTCCGTCAGGCAGGGGAAGTCAAGATTCCACTCTGAGATGGAAGTGGAGAGGGAGGATCCTAGAAGAAACAGACGAATCTATTTTTTCTTCCACCCCCTCTGCTTGCCAGGTTGGTGTGAGACTAACTCACTACATTATACTGTATCTCATTCCTTCAGGGGTTATGGTTAGGGCATAAGCACTACCATCTAGGAGCAGACTGATCCTCTCTCTCTCAGTTGTCTGTCTCCAAGAGTGGCTGAAGCCAAGTGTTTTAAAGGAGCATGCAAACCTTCTATAATGCACCTAATTGTGCAATCCAATCCTGGGGGGGGGGTGGGGGGGATTGCTTCCCGACCCCAGCTGGTGCATCTGTAAGGCTGTATGCGAACATCATCTTGATCTAATATTCATTTGGAAAAAGTGCACGTCTCTGCATGTCCAATAATGAACTCAGAGTAACTTCCCTCATGCATTCACCTTTTGAACATGCTCTCATGTCTTGAATATACTTTCCACCCATATGGCTCTCGCGTAGCAAAAACCATGACTTGTCCATGAAATGAACACAAATGGAAACCCTTTCCCGTGAGATCTGGGAAGTGAACGTTGGAATGTTAAGATATGCCTCTTATGCACTAAGGATTATATCCTCCTCTACAGGCAAAGCCTCAAAATGAAGTCAAGAGTATATTCAAAGTATCATTGCAACATTTACAATAATTAGAAAAGCACATGCTGAAGAGGGGGGTATTGTAATGGAATATCTAGTCAGTCAGCTATAGGTTACTAGTTCCGCTCTCATCTAAGATTCAAATGCTGAGGTTTTTATTAAACCCAAAGAGTCTAATTTGCAGAGATATGAGCACACAATACATCCACTGACTCCAACTAGGGAGAGGGGTGTTCCGCCCCTCTGAAAATCAGACCACTTACCTTGGTGCCTGAATGTGGAGAGAGCTGCCTAATTTCAGGCATCCAAAACTTGCTCAAAATCCTTATTCCACCCACATTTCCATTGGCTTCTTTGGGAGGAAAGCTGCAGTAAGGACTTTGGGTTGGACTCTCAAAGGCACAAAGCGCACTTAGGCTCCCAACTCCCACTGTCTTTTAGGATGCCTTCGAAAATCTCCCCCTTCACTGTGTCCCTCGGCTGGCAGTGACCAGGTGCTGGTGAGGGAGGGGTCCAAATAATAAAAAAAAATTACCAGTCCTGTTGAAAATATCGACAGACATCCAATAGGATAGGAGATTAATCTGTCCATTAAGGGCGTGGTCCCTTCCAAACAGGGATGAGGTAGATTTGCAGGGAGCAATAGGTGAGAGAAACTTGCAGAACCATTGTCCAGGATGTACCATTCTGCAGATAAAGAGAAGTCACTCTTTAGGGATGTTAGTTTGGAACAAATATGACCCTCATGTTAGTAAGAGAAAAGACTGGATGAAGTTTCAGGTGGGAAGCAAGAGGAAAGGAAAGTCCCCTTATTGTAGTTGATTTGGTTCACCCACCACCTAGCATTCATACTGATTCCTCTATCGATGAAGGACCTGCCGTGAAAGAACCTACACCCAATGGCAAAGCAAGCGAGATTTGTTTGCTGACTCATGTGGAGCAAGCAAGGTCATGGAACTGTATTGTATATCAAAGCAATGTTAATATTAGGAAATTCCATAACAAATCATATTTTCTCTTGACCTTTCCGTTTCTGGAAATGTAGACATAATAAACAAATGTGGAAGGGATGAGCTTGTACTGAAATATGAGCATATGGCAGAGTGGAAAATAAAGAAAACAAGGAAGCAATTAAATGCGCAAAGAAGGGAATTAACCAATATGCAATCCATTACATATTTATTTATACTCAGGGGCATAGCAAATAACAATAGGGTTTCCACAAGGAAAATGGTCTCTGTTCCCTATTTAAACACCCTTATGGAATCACAGCCGTTACAGATGGAAAAGTCCTTTGTATCTCCTTGTTCATTCAGGGTTCTTCCATTCAGCAGATTTTCTACTGCTTTTGTCTACGCTTATAGAATGGCTGTGGAAATGCAGGTCCTGCAGCATCTTAGGTTGTAAGCTCCTTGGGACAGGGATTGTGTATTCATATGTGTTTGAACAGCGCCTAGCAGAATAGAATTCTGATGCTGCTTGGAAATTCTGGTCAGTGCCATAATAGCAATATTAAATAACCACGGCTGTAAGAATTGGCTAGAGCTGGGCAGGAAGGAAAATTGGCTTTGCTTTTGCCAGCTCTCACTGATCGGGTCTCAGTTCTGCAAACACAAATTCAAGGGGTGTTTGGCTCTGTATCCCATGCCTGCATCCATCCTAACATTTGGCGGAGAGAGTTTGGGGAGGTTAAATAGGTTTTGGTCTAGGCCAGTATTTCTCAGCCTTTTTGATACCAGGGACTGGCTTGCTGCCAGAGAGACCTCAGATACCGGCGTGGGTCCACGGACTGGTCATTGAGAAACACTGGTTTAGGCCATCTGTAATTGGCTGATTTGAAGTGTAGTCCCCAGGTTCAACTCACCACTGCTCATGTGCTTAATTAGGCAGCTGCTTGCTGAATTGTGGCCTGAGCGTCTAGGTAGGTAGTCCGATTTTCAGAGGTAGTGAGCATTCATAGCCTCTGATGACCTTAATGGGAATTTCAGATGCTCAGCAGGTCTGAAAATAAGCCTATTTTTAGGTGCTTAAATATGTGTTTGGTGGTAAAATTGTCAAAAGCTTCCAGTGGGTTCTTAAGTCACTTGAGTGCTTTCAGAAATTTTCCCCTGGGTGTCCAACTTTAGGTACTCAAGTCTGAAACTTTTTGGTCCTTATCTTTTGACAAGACTGAAGTCCTGCTTTGGAACTGCCCGCAGAACCCAGATGTCTCAAAGCTTGGCTCCTCTCAGGACTGGCGTTAAACTGCTCATGACGCTGGATGTGTTACTTATTGCTTGCCATTAAAGGCATCTTTTCCATCTTGCTGCGCTGCTTGATGGATTCCAGCCTCAATGTGGTCTTCTCCGATTCTGCTGTTTGTTGTTGGGGGGCTTTCGTCCCACACTGAAGGTTGTTCCATGTCTGTGGTTATACATGGAAACATTTCCAAGTCTTTATCCTATTATTTCTGGAGTCCCATAAAGTTTGGCTTGAGGACATGGCTCTTTTCCCCATTTATCTCTGGCATTTTGGTTGGCACGGTGCTATTTGTGAGCATGATCTAAATTCTTCTAATCTTGGTGATGCCAATCTATCGTACTGTTTGTTCCCGCATCAGAAATGACGGCAATGCAGTTGACATAATTAACGAGTTTGCTGGAGCGGGGTGATGTCTCCGTAAGGATAGGATATCTGTGCATCTTCTCTTTGTGACTCAGAATTGTTCATTGTTGGCCCTTCTTGGGATGCTAATGGAATGCAGAATTTCCCTTTTACATTTGGGTCTGGATATTATTATACCAAAAAAAAAAAAATTGTGATCCCTAATCTTGGTTTATTTATGGACCTGGCTTGAGCTGTTAAAAACCCTGTTTCAAATGTGATTAGAGCTGCCTTTTGTCAGTGAAAAGCTTTGGCATCCGTCTGTTTCCCTTTGGATGATTCTCCTATGGCCATCATTATCCTGGCTGTTTTGATCTAAATGGGTCTGCACTGCATTTGAGCCTCCGCTTTCATAGAATCATAGAATCATAGAATCTCAGGGTTGGAAGGGACCTCAGGAGGTCATCTAGTCCAACCCCCTGCTCAAAGCAGGACCAACCCCAACTAGATCATCCCAGCCAGGGCTTTGTCAAGCCTGACCTTAAAAACCTCTAAGGAAGGAGATTCCACCACCTCCCTAGGTAACCCATTCCAGTGCTTCACCACCCTACTAGTGGAACCCCCTTTTAGGTAGTTGAAAGCAGCTATCAAATCCCCCCTCACTCTTCTCTTCTGCAGGCTAAACAATCTCAGTTCCCTCAGCCTCTCCTCATAAGTCATGTGCTCCAGCCCCCTAGTCATTTTTGTTGCCCTCCGTTGGACTCTTTCCAATTTATCCACATCCGCTTTGTTAATGGGCAGCCACCTTCATTCCTGAAAGGCCAAGGAGACAGCTAGAGTAGGTTGAGAAAGAGTCAGAGTCAGACTGCCTCCCATTTGGAGCCGTCTACTAGGTGGCATTTACATTGCTTATGGGATTAATTAATTAGTGTGCACAACATTTTGGAGGTGTAAAAATGTTATGCAAATGCTAATTGGTGTTCGGTGCTGTTATTTATTCGTCATTTATCTCCAACTATCTTGCAAAAAAACCCACCACTGACCCACCACCAAACAAACAAATGGTTGAAATATCAAACACTGAACATTACTGAACATATGGGGAAAGTATGGTGGGGTTTTTTCCTCACTTGCCAGTTACAAAAATGATGTTGCTTCAACTTGGATACATTTCCCCCGCCCCCCACTTTGGGCTCAGACAAAGCATGGAAAACTTCATCTTGAAAGGCATTTGAGAACATTATGAGAAATTGAAAAGAATGGGGTTAGAATAGAATTTGGAAATCAACCTTAAGTAGAGTGGGTGTTACCCAAAAGCGTTCTAGTATAGATTCAAACTTTCTGTACCAATAGGGCCTCCATCACACTAGTACCTAAGCACCTCACAGTCTTTAGTGCACAGCACTTCTCTGAGGCAGGGAAGTTCTATTATGCCCATTATGCAGAGGGGAAACTGAGGCATAAGCCAGCTAAGCGACTTGCCCAAGGAAGTCTGTGGCAAAGCAGGGCCTTGAACTTCATTTTCCCCTGTCCCAGGCAAGTCCCTACCCACTGGACCATCCATCCTCTTTACTTTCCATACAATAAATACCATCAAGTGCTGCATTTGTTCTGGACGAGAATGATGCTTCTTAGAGATGCATCAGAACCCAAACTTTGGATCCAAAGATCTTTGAACTTTGGATAGATCTAAATCCAGATTCCATGGCTGAACCAAAACCTTGGCTCCAAATACCCCTGAACTTTGATTTGATTTGAATACTTGCCTTCTGAGCCACTTAAAACAGAAATGTACAAAGTAGGGGAGAGGTTGCCTTCATTTTCTGGGGCTCTTCTTTTCGCTGCGTTATGCCACACCACTCCCATTGAGGTAAGTGAGAGTTATGTCTGTGTCAAAGGGAGCAGAGACTCCCACCTGTATGCTAAACATTCCCAGAAGGATGTTTGGGTGCTTTAGTTGCAAATGTTGATTTAATAATGTGAAGACCAAGCCAACTCAACGGAGTCTTTAACTGTGAAGAACTTATCCCAGATATGCTGTGCATGCCTCTCCAGAGAGCAGTTAACAGCGATACTTGTGGCCGAATGCCCACTATGCTTCTGTGCCCAAATTCTGCATTTTTATTTACTAACCTTAATATCCCAGCATATAATTTATCCATGCTCCAGTGCACTGGCATAAAATAGAGATGTCAGCTCAAGCAGTGACTACACAGTCACAAAGGGACGATTTAGAAAAGGTTTGCAGATGGAGATGCATTTCCCCATGTGAAAACTGCTCATTTATGCTGTCCGGTGTTGGGTCCAAACTGGAGTTATTAGCTTTTTTCCTTAGATGGACACAAAATGTCACTTTCCCCTCCCCGTTTGATTACACCATGATGGCTCAATTGGACGCCTTTGGGAGCATCACAAACCACTAAATGAGGCTTGGAGACTGAACACATCTCCCACTCTTGAAGGAGGTTCCCCCAGCGTAGGGTCAGCAGGGGGTGGGAGGAGAGGGGAATACAGAGAGGATGTAGCTCAGGCCCTCCCCATGTTGTTAAATTATCTTTTTCTATTGCCAGGGTGTTTTGTGTTATTCCTCTCATTGTTTAGAAACTTAAAAGTAAAGCTCCTTTCTCTGTGGCCAGTCTTGTTCTACAGGGCAAAGAGCATTGTGCCCATGTTGGTGCAAAGCACTACGGCTTTTGTAACACCAACCGACCCCGGTCATCGGCAGGCGGGATTGAATCTGGGACCTCTGGAGCTTACTTGCCTTGGGAGGTCACGGAGAAAGATATTGTGGCTGGATGTTAAAAGGGGTGGGAGGATTTGTGCCCATATTGGAGGCTGACTTCTGAAGCTATGGAAGATAAGGTGGTAAGAGGGGAAGATAAAATAGACTCATAGACTTTAAGGTCAGAAGGGACCATTATGATCATCTAGTCTGACCTCCTGCACAATGCAGGCCACAGAATCTCACCCACCCACTCCTGGAATAATCCTCTCACCTATGTCTCAGCTATTGAAGTCCTCAAATCATGGTTTAAAGACTTCAAGGTGCAGAGATGTCATGCTTCAGGCCAGGAGGTGATTTCCTATAGGTATCAGGAATGAAACTCTCCTGAATGTACAGCATTGTACAATTAACTAGGGGTATTCTGAGGGCATCAGGCATTGGCTACCATTGGAGACTGACTACTGCAGTAGATGCATTGATGAACAGACCCAGTACAACAAACCCTGTGCCCTCATCGGTCTCCTAAACAAAGGGTTCTCACCATTTGTCCTAGCGTGAACCACCTTCTTTTCCAACAGGGATCAAAGAACTTCTCTGGGGGAGCTGAAACAATTGCTCACAAGTGGAAGTCACATTAGGAGAGTACGGAATGTAATCTTAGCTGTTTTTAATGCAATTATTTGGCAGCTAGAAATGAGGATGAGCCAACGCCAGATGATCTCTTGGCAGACAACTAGCAAATACTCCATCAACTTCTATTTGGGAAGCGCTGGTCCAAAAGACATTGTGATATTGTTTCTCTCTAGGGGCATGGGGCGTGTGTGATGCTCTCCTCTACTGGCTGGCCCATGGAGAAGATAAGAGACTTGGGTCAGCTAAAGGTGATCTTTTAGATAGTAACCGACGTGTTTTGACAATGAAGAACCAAGTGTTAGACTGACAATTCCAGCTTTCCAGGGGTGTGCCGTTTATTAACTCATTGGGACTGATTCTCTATTGCCCTATACCTTGTATGTTCATTTACCCCCATTTACATTCTGATCTGATTAAAAAAAAATAAGTACGCACTTTGGCACTGGTGTTCATGACCATACAAGGTGCCCGGCAACGGCAAATCAGGCCCCTCGTGGCTGTTGTCCATTGGATTATTACAACATCAGCCAGGGAATCCAAAGAGAATTCATAATCGCTCTTTCACCCTTCTTGCTATACCACGGCATTGCACCGTTTAGGATCTCCTGCCCCTGAACTACCGGGGCTTAGAATCACCAGCTGAGCGGCAGATTCAACCTTACCTCTCGAGGTGTTCCAGCATGAGCCGCTTCAATAGAGTGATACAGTTGAACTATCTGTAGCATAGTGTTCATCAAAGGTGCTCCTTTGGGTCTCGCTGGTCAGCCCCTGTTCAGTTTTGCTTTTCCCTGTGGTCAGTTATTGTCTCCTGGATTTAAAGCCGACAGTATTAAATATACCTGTCCTCTGGGAGCATATGAGGTAAATAGATCATTCGTTTATTTTTGTGGCCATTACAAGATTATTTTTTTTAACATAATTATCTTTTATTGTCAGGTGTGGGTTTTTTTGACAGTTCCTTGGCCAGCGTGCTTGGCAGGTGCCCTCATTAGGGGTTATGCCAAACCCAATCTCTTAGATAGTCAATTTTCCTGAGTGGCTGGAACCCCAGATGGCACGTGCACTAGCGGCTGAATCCAAGTACAGCTGTGTAATGCTTTTTAAATTGAAGGCCCTGTAGGAGAGAGCTGCTGAACTCCTCACTAGGGAACTGACGTCCCTGGCTTTTCACCTAGAGGAGTTGATATAAAGAACAATCCACAAGAAGGCACCATATAGACACCATATAGACATCAAAATAGGCACCATATAGACACCAAAATGACTTCAGTATAGGGGAGGCAGTGTCACTTATTGGACAGAGCACTAGACGGGGACAAAGAAAACTTGCTTTCTAATCCCAACTCCTCTAGTGACCTGCTGGGTGATCTTGGGCAAGTCCTATCACTGCGCTGTGCCTCAGTTTTCTCATCTCTAAAATGGAGGTCATGATGCTAACCTCCTTTGTAAAGTGCTTTAAAATCTACTGATTCTCCATATATTCTATAGAAATATATATATTTTTAAGTATTAGTAATATACTTTATATAGAAGCGACAAAGGGTCCTGTGGCACCTTATAGGCTAACAGAGGTGCCACAGGACCCTTGTCGCTTCTACAGATCCAGACTAACACGGCTACCCCTCTGATACTTGATACTTTATATAGGTATGAATTAATTAATATACTCTGCATCAGCATTAATAATAATATCCCATATCACAATGTGAGTTGTTAAGTTGTCTCTCCTATCCAAAGTTCCCCTGCAGTTTCAGTTGGATGTTACATTTTTCATCTCCTCCTCTCCCAAGTGGTTGCATAGTCTTGCTGTGCACTGTTAAACCATTGCCGAGCTTTACCCCAAAGAGGGCTGCGGTTGACCAGTGAGGTGAAATGATTCCAGTGTAATCAATAACATAATGGAGAATCTCTACCATTGGTTTTTAAAAGGATGCTGTCAACCCATCCAGCGAAAAATGGGCCTTATTTTTACATTGTTCTCAGGTGAAGAGGATCATCCTCCAGATTCTAAATACATATTTTAAGACCAGAAGGGACCATTTGATCATTTTTATCTGACCTCTTGCATAGCTGCAGGCCATAGGATTTCATCCAGTTATTCGTGTGCTGAGCCCCTATCTCTTGTAAGGTTTATTTCACCTCTCATCATCCCACATTTATCACGGAGTGCAGTGTGAGCAGAATTAGGCCAACACTGAGTGCTTTTGAAAATCCTCCCTGTTGTGCTTTACTACACACCTCGGTTTGTTTGCTATTTAAGAAGGGTGGGAGGAAGGATGGAGCCAATTCCTCAGGGAATGGTGGAAGGGTTTCTTAAAGGATCTGCCCTACACACCAAAGTATTCCACTGAAAATGCTGGAGGAAAGGAAACAGAATGCTGCCCACATGCATTTATATTGAGAAAAAGAAACTGGGCTTATTGGGAAGAAGGGGGGAGGAGATTAAAGGATTAATATTATTAATTATTTGTATTGCGTGAGAACTATTGGATAAGGACAAGAGACCCCGTATCGGCAGGGATGTGGGGGACTGCACCAGTGCACCTGATCAAAGCACCCATCTAAGGACAGGGGAGTAAACAGCCAGGATGGGGAGAGGAGAAGCTATTTTGGGGGACCCCTTGCTGAGAGACTCCAATTAACACCAGTGCCAACGGCGTCTGAGCTAATTTCCACGATGTAACTCCCCTGCGTAGGCTGCAGTCGCTGCTTCTGACTGAACCAATTAATAGTGACTTACAGACGCCGTCTTAATAAATGCAGGAGCCAAAACTGAGAAGAGAGTCGGTGGGGCCACAGGAAAAGGGCGCGAAGGATACTATCAGGCTGGCACGCTCTGCTGCTTGTTTCTTCCTGCTCGCATTTAATTATTTTCTATGAGGTTTAAAAAACCAACTGGACACCCCCCCCCCCTCCCCAACCCCTACTGGCAGAAAACAGAGAAAGGGTTGTTTGGAAAGGGGCTGCGTGGCACGTGGCCAGTGGGCTACTGAGTAGGAATAGTCATGTGCCTTCGGGGTATTTGGGGGGTTATGATACCGCACCACTTGGAGAGGTCTGTCTTCCAAAAGGGACAATATCTTGATTTCAGAATGTTATGCTAGCTGATAATAGAAGGCCAATAGGTCAGAGGGGAGCCGGTTGGCTCCCTGATCCTAAACTCCCTGGATGAAGTGGCTTTATCGGTGCTGCAGCTGCTTTTGCGATTTCTATCCCCAAAGGTTTCAGATACCGTTCAGCTGAGACTCTGAATAGCAGGGCTCTTCTGAACAGAACCTCTCAACCTGTTCACTTCAGGTTTGCCCTTCGTAAGGACTGCTGTGATGTTTCCCTCCCCCGCCCCTTAGCAATAGAACTATCAGAGTGCATTAAAATTAGCATCAAAAAAAAGCAGCGGGGCAAGTCTGTCCTGGCTTACACTGGTGCAGGCTGTCAATGGAAAGGAGACGTTTTGCCCAGTAAGGTCTGATGCCGCATTTTCCGCCTTGAGTTGTATTAATTCTTGCCTTGAATAGCCCCTTGTCTAAGCCTTGTTCTTCATGCTGGTCTAATGCACTCAGGCAAAGTAATTGTCCAGAACTGAGACAAAAGCATTTGCTTAAACAGAGCAACATAACCTTTTGTGAGAGAATGATGATGCTGAGCAAAGCAGCTCCACCTCTCTGTATGATGTGCAGGGAATTGGTGCTGTTTAATATTAACACCCCGAGACCTACTAAGGGTAATAAAGACTGAAGCTGATGGTATTATATCAGGGAGGAAAATCTACCTTTTTTATTTAGTCTAAAAACCACAAAGCTGGGGCAGGATTTTCAAAAGGTACCTCTCCTTAATCTAAGGGTGTGTCTATACTTACCCGTCGCGTCGGAGGCGCGGGATCGATGTTCTGGGTTCGATTTATCGCGTCTTGTCAAGACGTGATAAATCGAACCAGGAAGTGCTCCCTCGTCGACGCTGGTAATCCAGCTTGACGAGCGGAGTAGGCGGAGTCGACGGGGGAGCCTGCGCGCCGCGTGTGGACCACAGGTAAGTTCGAACTAAGGTACTTCGACTTCAGCTACGTTATTAACATAGCTGAAGTTGCGTATCTTAGTTCGACAGGGGGGGTTAGTGTAGACCTAGCCATAGACTCATAGAATATCAGGGTTGGAAGGGACCTTAGGAGGTCATCTAGTCCAACCCCCTGCTCAAAGCAGGACCAATCCCCAATTTTTGCCCCATATCCCCAAATGGCCCCCTCAGGGATTGAACTCACAACCCTGGGTTTAGCAGGCCAATGCTCAAACCACTGAGCTATCCCCCCCCCCCCCATGTGCCAGAGGGGGCGCTGGAGAGCCAACGGAATCATTCTTTCCGTCTCCCAGTGACTTGGGATCCAATCACACCTGTTAGAGATGGGCCCAAGCCAGAAAAATTCAGGTGCTAACTTTCCAAGGCGCTCCGTTTTGGGTTTTGGTTCAGGCCTTCTTTCTAAAACACATGTCTCTTGTGTGGCAATCTGTTCTCAAGGCAGTACTAGTGCTGCTCTACATGCATTCTCACCACTTAGGGGCAAGAGGGAAAAACTGAACACCCCCCGCCCCCCCCCAGAAAACCCATCCTTACGTGCATCTTGTTTGGGCCAATCACCAGTGCCTGTTGTTACTGTGTTTGCTTCCAGATCCCTTTCTCTTTCCAAATGGGTCATTAACTGGTTCTTTTGCCTGGTCCAGGAATCCATCCAGCTTCATCAGTGTGGAGTAATAGGTAGGGAAGGGACAGTGCTGTGTGGGGGACTGCAGGCTGCAGAATGCGTCAGGAAAGGTATCGTACAATTTTAGGTGGAATCAATTGACCTGATTTTGCTTTTTATGTAATATATTTAGAGGAGGGAAACAGCTTACCTCAAATTTTTGTTCATTTTTGTAGCTCTCATGTGTGTAGGTCAGAATTTCAGCTCCAACTATTTAAAAAACAAATTGTACATCGACTTAAAGCCGCATGGTGGTGTGAGTTCCCATAGGTGGCAGACCAGGATGGCTATACAGCTCTCTAACTCTATTAGTTACCTATGTAGATGCCTTTCCAGCGTTTTGCCTCGTGGGGTGAGTGGCTTATTTAAGCATTCTGCATTCAGAAATGAGGAGCGTTTGCAGTCCTGAACTCCCTTCCCCCAGTGCTCTCTGGGACAATCTCTTGCTCATAAATTTCCTTCTCGGCAGGGCTCATTTGTGCTGTAAACTAATTAGGCAAGTGGTCAAATACCACAAAAACCTTTCCTCCCATTAGAGACCAATAACTGTCCAGAGTGGGTGTTGAAACGCCTCATTAACAATGAGTGGGGGCCTAAGATTAGTGGGGGCCTGCTCCCCAGCATCCATGCTAGAAAAACAAAACGTCATCTCAACGATGCAGGAGGTTATAACCCTGATCTGCTCCATTGCTAATGTTTTAAGTGCCTATTAGCTAACCTTGAATTACGCCCAGCTGGATTGTGGCAATGCCTGGGACTTTGACACGGCAAGAATAGCTTTTGTTTGAAAAGGAAAGGAGCAGTTCTGAGGTTACTGTGGGTGGAGAAGCCTATCCCCCTTCCATCAACCTCATGCCACCAGTCCTGTAGGCTCCCCTCCATCCGCCCCTCCTACTTCGCCCTTGCCCCTGTCTCCTTCCTCCCCTTCTCTCACACCCTCCCAGCCTTTTTCTTTCCATTTAGCTCTGTTCCAGTCTAGAGGGCTTCTTATACTGCCCTCATCACCACAGTAGGAAAGCCCAAGGCCACAATCCTGAACATGGGCCCAGTGCCCTTTCCACGCTGGTTTATGTAAGCGGGCTAATGTGAGCAGAACGGATATGCTTAAGCCTGGGTACAGGAGCGCTAAAATTCACACACCTCCTTTGCCTGACCCATAATGCCTCTGTATAGGATTCCTGCAGATTTGGATAGAAGCCAGAATCGGGGTGGGCAGTTTTGGCCCCGTGACGTCCCTTCTGTCTGCAGCTTTCCAGGGTTCTGTCTCTCAGGGTTCGTACGTGGTCTGCATCGTTGGAAGATGTGGGTGCCGCCCATGAGTTAAAACACGTGCGTAGGCCTAGCAAAGCCCAGAGCGTGGCTCCCAGTTTCACGTCCCTTTTCAGACTGTTAAAGCAGGGTAGAAACTGGGAACCAGACTGTGGCCTCGGGTTCACACAGCAGTGTCACAAAAGAGAGCCACCAGCCAGAGAATCAGAAATGCCAACTGGAATCAGAGACAAGCTGTGTGAGTTAATATCTTTTATTGGACACGATTACCAGCTACACTGAGCAATTCTTCAGGTCGAGCTCTCTGTAGCTGGAAACCTTTTCTCTCTTCCCGACAGAAGCCAGTCCAATAAAAGCTATTACCTCACCCACGCTGTCTCTCTAATATCCTGGGACTCACATGGCTACAGCAACACTGCATGCAACGGTTGGAGTCAAAGACCTAATTCTATCTGGGGACAACTCTAGTGGTATATGCCGCACACTACGGCCATTTACTTTTTGGGGCCCGATTTTCAAAACAATTAGCTGTTTAGTGAAAATGAGTTCCTGAGTCATCTACTTATCTTGTCGATTCCCCACCTAACCTCAGAATCCTGTGCTTGCGACGTGAAGATATTGCAAGCCGGTTTAGGGATTTTGAGCAATGGTGCATTAATTTATATGCCAGACTCACTTGGACCATGGGGGGAGGGATAGCTCAGTGGTTTGAGCATTGGCCTGCTAAACCCAGGGTGGTGAGTTCAATCCTTGAGGGGGCCATTTAGGGATCTGGGGCAAAAATTGGGGATTGGTCCTGCTTTGAGCAGGGGGTTGGACTAGATGACCTCCTAAGGTCCCTTCCAACCCTGAGATTCTATGATGCCACATCTTGCGGGGGGGGAGGGGAGAGAAAGGGGTAGTGATTAGCCTAAGGTTTTCTCTAATGCCATCCTAGCCAATCACCGATACACTGTTTAAACCAATCAGAAATACATGATTTACAAATCAGGCAGAGGTAAAACAGTTCTAGTTCTTCTGCCTAGACTTGCCTAGTTAAATACACTTGCCAGCCAAATCACAGAGGCAAAATGCACACACTGCATTCTTTGGATGCCGTCCAAATTGACATGTACGAAAAAGAGCCATTATTTACTGCCTAGCCAATAGAGGGTGTGTTTGCTCAGAATCAATATGTCACCTGGATGACTTTTTTGCCTTAAGGAACAAAGCAGAGCAAATGGCAAATTCCTCAAGAAAAGTGGCCTTTTTTGGAGGGGTGTGGGGCAGGTTTCAGATTGCCAGCTGCAGCAACTTCCAGATGTGAGCTGATGAGTGACTTATCAGATCTGCAGCCCCTCCCATTCCAAGGTCTTTAAATGTTATGCTCCTGCTCTACAGTCCGTCCCAGAAGGCGAGTTAACACCTCTGCACAGATGTGGCTGGGTGCTGATGGGTCCCTGATTCATTTGCTTTCAAAGCAAAAACTCACTCACAGCTGGCTGAAAAATCAGGGAAAGGTTTTTTACATGTAATAATAATGTTAAATGGACCAAAACCCCCACCCCCCCTTTAATGGACTTTCTGAACCTTTGCTGATTAACAAACAAATTGATTCAGCCTGTAGTGTGAAATGATCCTTTCAAGGATCTTAGAGCACATCCATGTGAAGTAACGGGAGAGTTTGCTGCAGAATTTAGGTTAACAATCCAGCGGTTTGGAGGAGAGAGAAATAGGATGCTCTCCAAGTCGATACGGAAGGGTGAATTCATTCAGGATAAGACCTCTTCCCACCCACTTTTCAGTGCCATTCCTAACCCTCGTGAAAGAGTCTGAAATGTTCCTTTGACTTGTTCACTGTTGCTTGTTTTCACCGTGTCTGAACTCTGCTTTTTCTGGTCATATTGGGACTGGCCACCCATTGCTGAGATTTTTCTTGATCACTTTCTTTCTCCTCTCCTTCCTAGTCTCACCTTCCCTTCTTTTGTTTGGCTCTTCAGCTCATCTTGGTTGGAAAGCTTTAGGGAGGAGGTGAGTCTTGAATTGGGTTCAGGTTTTGGGCATGCTGGATTCCCTCTGCTATGGCTTCCCTCCTTTAGAGCGCTTTGTGGAGGACTTTCTGACCTCCAGCATATGAAAGTTTTACCCGGGGCACCATCGCTGTCATGGGGGTCATTCCAATCTGACCATTGGCAGGGAGTGCTGCAAATCTCCTTCTAGAAATTTCCAGATTAAGCATTTCCTGCCCTACAGACCTTTTATCACATGGGTATCCCCAACAAAAGCAATTGGACTGACTTGCATGAAAAAGAATTACTCGCCTCAGAAGGAATTCTGACTCATGCAAGTAGCCCCACTGATCTTAATGGTGATGGCATTTAGGTTTGGACCTTAATGTCACAGACCGACGAGGTCTGGATAAGCTTCGGGTGCTCATCTAAAACACACTAAGCTCCAAACCCTCTGCAGTTCACTCAGCACTAGGGATTCTCTCTCAAAATCCAGCTTGCTAAAAAACTCTGCTCCTTCCTCCCTGGGGAGGATCTAGCCACAGTGATTAGTGTGTCCGTCAGCTTGGATTGCTGAAGCTCCCGCAATGTGGGTGCCATGCAGAGGCTTGTGGAGACTCCAGCTGCCTGCCTCAGTAGGATAAGGTGCCATGAGCACATGTGCTTTGTGCTCTGCTCTCTCTCCACTGGCATCCAGACTCTTCAAAGTCCAAAGCCTGGGTCTTGGTCTTCAACGTCACTAACCTGGCTACACCAATGACCACATCTGTGACCTTCCATGTCATCTTGACGACAGAAGTTAAAAAGCTCTTTGAGACGATGAAACTTGCAAAGCTCCAGAGGAAATGCGTAAAAAGCTCCATCAGTTATGGAATGAACTTTCCAAGGAAGTCCAGGTAAAGAGTCTGACCACTTTCAAGCAGTAGGGCAAACCCCTGATATTTGACCAAGCACTTCCATCATAACTGGGCAATGATTTTGTCTGTCTATAAAAACCATGTGTGTGGGTGTGAAATATAATACAATTCTTCAAACACAGCTTCTCTATCTAGGGAGGCGAGAGCAGCAAAAAATGCTGGGCAGATTTAACGTATCTAGGAAGCACTCCGATACTAGGCGATGTGTATTAAGAAATCCCTATAATAAATAAAGAGCTAGATTAGAGATGGGAGCAAGCTGCACAATTCAGGCCTGTATCTGATCTTCGCTGATCTTCTTTGGTTTTGGGTCAGCCCGTTAAAAATATCGGCTCTGTTCAGATCCAGACCAAACTTCCCTAGAGTTGGGCAGTATTAGGAGCCGTGATTTTGGCGCAGGCCCATCTTTTAGTCTTCATTAATAACTTCCATATAAAATCTATTCTGTTTATGAGACAAAGCAAGATTTTTCTAATTTCCCAGTACTGCCAGCTCAACATAATCTGTGAAAATCCAGCTGTTTGTTATGCTTCGAATCTCTTCTCCAGCACCAGCAATAAAAATTCTGGAATCTGAAGTTGGCTAGTATATTTTGTGGATGGTGTGTGAAGCAGAACATAATCCAGGTTTCCTCTTCTGCAGTTCTATTGGCCTCTGACAGTAGCAAACACTTTTTGGGTTGGTAAACTGTAAGCAGATGATTCAGGAGACACGCAGGCAACAGCTATGGGCAACAGTAATAAAATAAAGGGCTATTTTCAGTCACTTCTGACCATATCCATACTTTAAAGAACACTGTCCAAGTTAACAGGCTTCAAATCTTTCCCCCACCTCCCAAAATATCTTATTTGACAGACCTCTTCCTCTTACACTTTGCATTTCTCCCGAACCATTCACGCCAAGATTCTAAACTGCTTTACAAAGCTAGGTAACAGAACCAGTCAGTTTTTCCCCGCTTGATAAAAATGAGGCTTTAATGACAAGATTTTCCCCCGAAAAACAAATTATGTCCATTTTGTTTCATTTTTTGACTAAATTTCTAAACAATTTTTTGACTGGAACTTTCAAATTATTTTGTTTCAGAATTATGGGGAAACTCTCAGTGTTTTGAAAAAACTTCCCTTCTATTTTTCATTGCAAAAAGAGGGAAAAAATGTTCTAAATAAAAGGGAGTGAGAAAGATTCTCTACTTTCTCTGGCTCTTTTACTCCCCACTCCTGTTTTCCGGTGAGGGGAGAGGGAGGAATTTTAAAAAAGGAGAGAGAGAGAGAGAGAGAGAGAGGCTTTCCCCACCAGAACAAAATAAAAAGACATTTGAAATGAAATGTCATTTTCAGATTTTTAATTAAGAACCAAAAAAGGTCATGAAAATTTCAAAACAAAATGAAAACTCCCCCTCCCAAAATGTTCATTCAACAGACCAGTCTTTTTTCAACCACCTCTAGTAAAGCAGCATCCTTTTTATAGACTGCCATAGCTGGCCAGAGAGTGTCACACACCAAACCAGTGGCACTAGAAGGCATATGTTTCTGTTCTGTGCCCTGTCCACTAGACCCGGAGCTTCTCCCCCACCTCCATTATGTAGGGTTGCCACCTGTCTGGTTTTCAGCTTGTGTGTCCAGGTGCCATTTAAGAAGCCCGGAGGTCCAGTTTTTTTAATCTGGGGGGGAAGAGGCGGAGAAGCGCCAGGGCCTGGGGAAGAGATGGAGCAGGGACAGGACCTTGGGGGAAAGAGGCAGCAAAGGGGCGGGGCCTTGGGGGAAGAGGCAGCAAAGGGGGCGGGGCCTCAGAGGTCTGGTTACCAGCCATTAGAAAGGTGGCAACCCTACCACTATGGCTGTGTGACAGAGTGCTGAGAGCCAGTAGCTGATCACTTCCTTAAGGCTTAATTAGCTCCTCCAGGAAATGCCTGACGGAGGAGAATAGTACTTAATTGCCTAAGCAGCGTGGGGCTGATGAGCTAAGGAGCTAGTTACCGGCTGCGGAGGCTAGTTAAAAGCACAGAAAGGCCGTGCAAAATGAGGGAGGGAGTCTAGCAGAGCCAGGAGAAAGAAAGGTCTTAGGGTGGTGAGGATCCTTCCTTTGAGGAAAGGGCTTAGGGTTAGGACAAGCTGTCGCACGGAATTGCAATGGTGGTTTGGTGAAGGTAATAACTAAAACTCACAGAGGTGTTAGCCGCTGTAAAGGCATCCGACGCTATTTACGAGGGATCTCAGGACAGGAGCAAGCCTGTCCTGTCCAGGCTGTGCTCTTAAATTCCCAGCTGTTCGGCTGTACAGGGCAGCTAGAACAGAGGTTTCAAGGCCAGATGGGACCACTGGGGTCATCGAGTCTGACCTCCTGTAGAGCACAGGCCAGAGAACTGCCCCCAAATCACTGCTTACCTATCATTGCTCTCCTGAGGTAAGCATGTGTCTGACCGACGCATGATGTGTTCCTCTGGGGCCACTGCCTCCTCCCCTCCTCCCTACCAACTAAATGCCAGATTCTGTCCCCATCCCCCTCTAAACCTGCTTGTTCTAAGGCGTAGGTTTGTAAATGTCCAACTTGCTTCATCTTGGGATCATCCCTTAGCGCGTGTGACTTTTAGGATTTCCTTTAGTCTTCTGCATGTTTTGAGTTTGTTCAGTGCATGGCACCTCTACTGAGGTGGATGGGACTGCAGTGTGGCTACGGGGTGGGACTACGTAGAGTGGCTGCAGGATCAGGCATGAAACATGCCACTGGAATCTGCATACTGCACTCCTGTCAGGAAGGGGCTGGGAGACCAGCAAAACTCGGTTAGATTTACAGTCTGGCCACACATGCTGCTGGTTGTGGCTTACACTAATGATTAACGTCGCTGCCACAAGATACGTCGGCTCTCCACGGTACGTGTCTCCGCTCTAAATCAAAAGGGCTGGAAAGGAGCTGACACAAGATGTCACCACTTCATTCGGTTTTATACTGGAGCTGAATTCGCAGCTGGTACTTAGAAAGTTCTCCCAGCCCCAGGTGCTCGCAGTGACCCACCCAAGATTTTACCCCATGCTGATGAATCCTTGGTTGAGGCTCTTGGTTATGCCATGGCTGTTCCTTGAAGAAGTGTAAAAGCAAATGGGAAGGGAATGATTTTACCCAGGTAGCTCTGTTCTGCAGACCACACTGAGGCCGGGAGTGAGAAAGCAGTGTTTATAAGTACTGTAAGAGGCAGAGTGTCCGTATTATAGGCTCACTTACATCACTTTAGTGCTGATGGAAGGTACCTCACTGAGTTAACACCCTTGGAAGCTTGTTCTTTGTTGTTAGCACGGGCAGCTGCAGGGCAAATTTCCTTCACACTATTCCAAGTTTTGTAGAGAGTTTCACACCCGCTTCGTCTTATTTAATACTACGTGCAAAGTAAAATGTGAGTAGGTCAAATTTTGCTGTTATATGGGTGAAAATCTGGAGCGACTCCACTTGATTGATGGTGCAGATGTGTGTGAAACAAGCACATGCATGCATCTTGGGCCCCTCCCATTATCCCTGCCAGCTCAGTGGTGTCAGTAGAGTCGGTCTGGTTTTACATTGGTGTAGCAGAAAAGAATTTGGCCCCGGGATTTTACAATCACGTTACAAGATAAACCCAATCTCTCAATTCACTTGTCAGGAGAAATATCTGTAACAGTAGGGCTTTATGTTGCTGTGTAAACCACAGACCAAAATTTTGATTGTTGTAGGGGGGATTTTTTTTTTAAAAAAAAACCCTAACAAATAGAAAAGACATAAGGAACAGGACAAAAAGAAAACCTGGCAGATTCTGGAGAGGCCTTACATGTGCTTCTCTCTTGCTGGAAGCCTGGGTTTCAAGACCTGATCCTGCACCATTGGGAGTTTTGCCATCGAGTTCGGCGGGTGCAGAATCGTGCCCTCAGTAGCACCGAGGTGGTGAACGACAACCAGGAATCGAAACGGACTGAAACCGACAGCGAAGCCGTCCAGTCCCGTTTCACTGCCCAAGCTGGGTGAAGTGTGGAAAATGAACAAACACCACAAAGGAAGCACGAAGTCAGTTCAACGTGTAAAGTTCTTTCATTCTGAGATTGTATTAGTGACAATAGGAAGGGGAAATATAACCTGTGGCCAAATTCGGTCAGTTCTAAAGGTACAATAATGGCCCCCAGGTATTTTTTTTAACTCAGCAGTATCCCTTTAATTTGGACTGTTGATGAGATTACTCTGTCTATTGCCATCTTTGCTCCTGATGTGCTGCCCTTTGGAGGAGGTGGAGGCTGGTGTTTACTGAAGCAGCTGCCTGTTGGCAGAGGAATCTTATTAGTGTGTCTGTGCTTGAGGAAAAGACTGTTTATTTTCCCAACATTAATAGTGATCCGGTAGGAGGCCCGGGAGGGGAGCTAGCCGCTGGCCTTTATTAAACCCAACTTTGTGTAAAATACTAATCATTTTGTAATCAACCCCAAGCCTGGTGTTGGAATTGGGCAGTTCCCCCAGCAGTCTGCAAAGCCGTGTGTGCGGTGTCTGTTAGATCATTCGGATAAGGAGAATTTAGATGCCAGTGTGACTATCTAGTTGCTGGACGTTCCTTTATTTTGCACACCAGTAATTCTTCAATGAATCAGGGTTGGAAGGGACCTTAGGAGGTCATCTAGTCCAACCCCCTGCTCAAAGCAGGACCAATCCCCAATGTTTGCCCCAGATCCCTAATGACCCCCTCAAGGATTGAACTCACAACCCTGGGTTTAGCAGGCCAGTGCTCAAACCACTGAGCTATCCCTCCCCCCCTGTATGCTAGTGTAAATGCTGGGTAAGTCTACTGAAGTCAGTGGAGTGACTGCATTTATACTCAGGTAACTGAGAGCAAAAATTGGCTCAGAAGTGGGTCCAAGCCATACAGTTTGGATCCAGGTTCAGATTTCCAACACTCTAAAGTTCCATAATGAGGTTTTCATTCAAGCCCTCAGAAGGGCAGGGGCCATTTGCAAAATTGGGGTTTGGGTTTGGATTTTGAAATTTCCCTCCTCCCCGTAATTCCATGGTGCTCTGATTTGGGATTTTGGTTCAGGCCTGTGTCAGATTAGAGAGTAATAAACTAATATGTCTGTTCAGAGAATTGCATGAGCTGGTGTCTCGCATACAGATGGATCAAACGTAGTGCTGGAAGAACTTCCGAGGATCCGGAGACTCATTTCAGAGCAGCACCCAAATCTTCGCATGTGGAGTTTCCTGAACATAAGTGGTTTTGGTTTGCCATGAGGTATTGTTCTTGTGGGTTTCCACCCCAAGTTTCATTGGCGTGTCCAGTTCAATGGAACCCAAATACTTGACCCACACAAAACAAACCCTTGCTTTTCATGGTTGTCGCAGGAACCCAGACAATCCTCTCCTATCCCCCTGGAGAACAGGATGGGATTCATAGGAAATGTGGCCCAGGTTTGAGTGAAAGATTCATGGTCATCAACAAAGTTCCTAGAACAATAGTTCATATGAACAATTCTCCATAAACAAGTTCCCTAAGCAGGTGACACTTGGGTTTGTTACAAAGGTTTGGCCTAGAACCGATCCTGGACCATGATGCTCAGATCTGGATAGAACTACAAAATGCAAAGTAGCTTAGATCTGAGGTTCTGGTTAAACCTGTTATAGCACTAGGGGCCAAGGGCAAAGTCTGTATCTGAATATGAACTTCTCCTCAGTGGATTTGCTCATTGGTCTCTTCTTCCAACCTTCTCCAATGCCCCAGAACCTCGTAAATTTGCAAAATCGGGCTGGAAATCTCACAAGAACTAACTTTCTTATGGAGTTTCCAGGGCTCTGTTTGGTGCTTCCAGTGAATTGGAGATACCAGGGAAATAGGATTTTCCTGTATCGATTCAGTGTTTCAGCTTCCAGCGGAACCTGGCAGAGCAAAAGACGCGTGAGGGTTTATGGGATCAGAAGAGATCTGGAGAATGTGTCTGAAATCATCTTCTAATTGAATGTGGTTTCTTTGAAAGCCGGGTTAGCCCCTCCACCTCCTTCCCTTCTACCCCCAGGCAAATATGCTACTGCACAAAGAATGCAAGTGAGTACGAGGAATGCATACGGTGTAGGGCTATCTGGAAACGAGGAACGGAAAATAAACAGACACTTGTGGAATATTTTTTCCTCTACGGAATAGGCAGCTGCCAGGCAGAGTTTGATTCTGAAGGCCTGCAGGAGAGATCTATGCGCCTTTTGTTTCTACCTTTTTGAAAGTGTTTCCATTACGACTGCAAGTGAATTAATGTATCCAGCTGACAGCCCATCCACCCCCTCTGCCACCGCTAATTAGCCATCAGAGCAGAGATTGCTATGGATGTCAGACCCCCAAAATGCAGGTTAGTCTGTGCTTTTGGGAAGTTTGGCTCAACTAGAGAGAACGGTTCTCTGTGTCAGGGATACTGCAGTTTCAAGCTGGGTTGTGATTGCTTGGTACTATCCCTGTTTATTTAATTTGCCTCTTTAGGCCTGGGCAGTCACCAGACGGGGGCCCAGGTGGAGGGGAGCTGGGGAAAGAGGCCTGAAATACTGCAGAGATGTAAAGAACATCCCTATGCTGTAACGTTTCTGAGTGCCTTCAGGCCAAAGGGAAAGCTGATCAATAACAGGGGCGTGGCTTTTGAAAGCACCCAATATGTCCTCTAGAGTAGACATCCATCCCTCTGTTGCTGGAGAATTTCCAGGGACTTCACTGCTAATTCCCTGTCTGGATAATGAATTGTCACATCTCTGAGCAATGACACCCCTCCCCTCCCGCCCCCCCCCCCTCACACACACACTCACACACCGTTTTCCACTCACCTCCAGTTTCTCAGCAAAGGCCCACTACTGCTTCCCTGGAAATCCATGGTACTCATAAGAGGCTCAGCATTTGATGAGCCAAAGACCACTGAGATCAGTGGGATTCTTTCCAATAATTTCAGTGGGCTTTAGACCAGGCCCTAGGTGCTTAGCTCCCCCTCAGGATCAGGGCCTTTGGGGCTCAAACCTGTGCCAAGAAAATGAATAGGGACAGGGGAAGGCTCATGCATCCCAAAGTCATTTAGGCTCCATCTTGCCTGCCATGAAGAGTGTCAGCCCTGCTAGGATCACGTAATCTAGGCTGTGCTGTTAATAAGGCATCATGTTGATTAAGCGTCAGCCAGGAATGTTACCTTGGCTAGGTCTCTCCCCGTGATGATCGGGGAGCGTTGCCAGAACGACAGATCCAGGGAAGACCTGGGGGCGCCGTCTAATGGTTTAAAATAAATAGCAGCCTCTTCTGTTAGCAGGAGGGGTGGAGAAAGGCTGATGGCAGATGGCGCTGAATTATTCCACAGCTCCTCCGTGTGAATCTCAGAGGTGTCTCATTTGGCCCATCTTTGTATCTAAAACCAATTACAAGCTGCAATGGGGGTGGATTGCACTAGCGAGTCCATTGTGGGTAATTGCACAATTAGACTGAAGTGCATAGGGGTGACATGACTTGAGAGCTCCAGGGTCAGGGCAATCTCAGGAGTGAAAGGGCAAAGGACGAGTCCAGCAGTCAGGAGTGAGAATGGGGACATCAAGTGTTAATCTTAATGGTACATTTCCTGGCTATGCAGGGGTGCCAGCAGAAAGAAAACAGGTGACTTTCAGGACTGTTAAACTCCCTCAGCTGGAGTGTTGTGTCCAGTTCTGGGCGCCACATTTCAGGAAAGATGTGGACTAACTGGAGAAAGTCCAGAGAAGAGCAACAAAAATTATTAAAGGTGTAGAAAACATGCCCTACAAGGGAAGATTGAAAACATTGGGCTTGTTTAGTCTGGAGAAGAGACGGCAGAGAGGGGACATGATAATAGGCTTGAAGTACATATAACGTTGTTACAAGCAGGAGGGAGAAAAATTGTTCTCCTTAACCTCTGAGGATAGGACAAGAAGCAATGGGCTTAAATTGCAGCAGGGGCGGTTTAGGTTGGACATTAGGAAAAACTTCCCAACTGTCAGAGTAGTTAAGCCCAGGGAGGCTGTGGAATCTTCATCACTGGGGATTTTTAAAAGCAGGTTAGACAAACATCTGTCATGGATGGTCTAGATCTTGCCATGAGTGCAGGGGACTGGACTAGAAGACCTCTCGAGGTCCCTTCCAGTCCTATGATTCTCTCTCCCTCCATCCCTCTACTCTTCCCCAGTGGCTTTGATCTGTCAGTTCAGCTATAGAGAGTTTGGAAGATACCTGATACATTTGGCCATTGTCCATTGATTCTAGCCCCAAACCCTCTGATTTGCCAAAGACTGCATATTTTGTCATATTTTGGCCAATGTGCTGTACCCCAGAGATATCAAAGATGCCAGTCTGCCTGTCTGTCCGTGCTGGTGGGCTCTGGGAATACTGAGGTGATGTCTCCCTCTAGCAGCTGAGCTAACCCCAGTGACTATAACAACCTACTATGTACTGCTAAGGGTGATCTCCCAGCTCACATATTAAAGGCTTATGCTGAGTTTGATGCCTGCTGCTGACCATGCCTGTAATGTACACAGATACCTGGGCAGTGCAGGGGTGAGGCAGGGTTGCCAAGGATCTGTGCCGGAAAAAAAAGGCAGCCAATCTGCATTAGCATCTCTGCAAACACCCCTCATCTGTGAGATGATACAGCAGCCATCTGATAACTGCCTGGGAACTTCACTTGTTTCTTTAACTCCCTCCACCCTGACTTTGATAAGAGTAATTAGTCATTCCTCACAGGCCATAACAATGATGTAGCAGAATGACTTGCTCCCTGGTGAGGAGCACATGGCTGCAAGAGGCAACAAGTGCTGGTTTGATCACTTGGGGAGGGAGGGGGCAGAGGCAGAATGGGTGTGAATTTTCTTCTAACAGTGAGGTTTAGCTCCTGTGCTTTAATTGCTAGGTCGTAGGTAGGAGGGTTTCGTTTCTGGTAGCCGCGGGCCAGGATTTACTAGATTGATGCTCCTCTGGCTTTACTCTCCACTTGTTTTGGCTAATGGCGGATTAGGCAAGCTGCCCTGAAATGGATCCTGTATTCGCTGGGTGACGGCATGTTGACAAAGATGAGCATAAACCTTCAGTTTTCTAGCCCTTGTCTGAGGCACTGTGTGGATGGGAAACTAAGCAGGACGTTGAGTAAGTCATAGTGCCCAAACCCTGCGCAGTTTGTGCAGCTCTGGCTTCTAGGTACACTTAGAGAAGTGTACAAGAATAGGTCCATCAATGGCTATTAGCCAGGATGGGCAGGGATGGTGTCCCTAGCCTCTGTTTGCCAGAAGCTGGGAATTGGGTGACAGGGGATGGATCACTTGATGATTACCTGTTCTGTTCATTCCCTCTGGGGCACCTGGCATTGGCCACTGTCGGAAGACAGGATACTGGGCTAGATGGACCTTTGGTCTGACCCAGTATGGCCGTTCTTATATTCTTACGTGACCATATCATAAAGTTCCTCAGAGTTTGGTGTGTTTGTTTCCAGGCTTTTGGGGGTGGGATATCCTGGAAAAGAACTGGCAACCAGAAAGAACGTACATGCTTCTAACCTAGAATGAGCCACCCGCTCACTCTGAGACCCCCAAGGTGGGTACAGGCAGGTCAAACAACTCCTCATCTGGAAAACTGGTAATAAACCTAGCCTCCCTGGAGAGGCCCAGAGGGTACATCTCAGCTGAGCTTTCCTAGGAAAAAGAACCCAATGCATTGAGTAAAGTTTTACCACAACCAGCTCATCAAAACATAGGGATTCCATGCGGGTAAGCAAATGAATCGCTAGCACACAATGCGATACTGTGGAACCAAAGCTGTGTTTTCAGTGTTTAGTGGATTGTATATTTTTAATCATTCATATTCTGTTTATGGTTCTTGCATTCAACTTTCTTAGCCTATTTAGTATCTAGCCAGGTTATGTTGCCTACTTCAAGTCTTTGGAGTTTGAATATCTGTCTAAAGATAACTATTCCCACTGACTCTTAAGCATTCATTTGGCTAGTAATTTAGGAAATGCTAGTTCATATAATCTTGGATCTACTGACGCAGTAGGAGTTACACACACAAAGCAAAAGTGGTACGTACCCTTTACATCTGCTACCTCTGTGGTTGACATCTCATTCTTCTCTTCGATGTTCTTCGCCCACTAGGTGAGAAATCCTTTCTGTTACTAAACCAAAACCTCATCTTGACTATTCAGATCAGCTGTTCCCTCCTAGACATGCGGTGAGGAGTTGTTCTTGTGTGAGGCTTTGACTGCCTCGGAAACCGAACTAGAAAACTGGCCTTTTCTGGTTTGGGCCTTGGACCAGAAATACAAGAAATGATGTCAAATCTGGGAATCTGAATGTGAATCTTCCCAAAATATGAAGACTTTCAATTTCTGAGGCTTAGGTTTTGGCCCATCTCAAATTCTGTTGCTGTAACCAGGTGGCTGGCTGCTTAGTTCTTAGGCAGCTGCCTTTTAAAGTAAGAGTGAGTAGGGGATCTACCACCTTTGACTTCCAGTAGATGGCGCTGTCACACTGCCTGGCTCTAGCTGCCCATGCATCTGTCTGGCTGTTAAAGTCCAGGAGACAATTGGGAGGAGCAGGTTCAGGTCTCGGCATCGTTTCTAATGCTTGCAGACGCGCAGCTGCCATCTGCTTCTGCCATGGCCTCTATCCCCGATCCTGCTTCCAAAATAAAAAAATGTTTAAAGATGGTCCCTTCTCTCCCCGCCTCCCCGCTTCCACACATGCAATCAGACAAGCGCATGGGCTAAAAAAGCCATCTCAATTTTGTTATTTAATCCCAGAGGAGAAAGCCCAGATACTCTTCATAAACTGACAACTGCTGTAGGAGGTCAATTGCTTATATCAGCTCCTTGAAAGGTATTTATGTATTTATTTTATTTTATTTTATTTATTTTAGAAGGACAGTGTGTTGATTTGGCCACGTGCCAACTAGGAAATACCAGAAAGCTGAAGATGGACCCGATACAAACAGACTAACTAGCCTCAGATGTCCCTTTAATATTGGAATATGGAGAGTAATAAAAAGCACATGGGTAAATAATGAGATTATTAACGAATATACAGAAATAAATCTGTTTGCACTTGGGAACCCCAATAAGCCACCAGTCTCATACCGAGTCTCTTAATCTCCTCTGAGTGTGTTTTAATGGGGGCATTATGCAGATTATCATGGTTTATAGCTCTGTAATCACTTGTCTGCATTGTGTGTGTTCTGCTGTTTAGATCCTATCAGTCACACACAAGAGGGAGTGGGCAACAGAATAAGGATGGGATTATGTGATGATACGTAAACTGGAAGGAGAAGGAAAGGGATGAAAATGGGTGAACTTAAAGCTCTGAAAGCCAAGTAGCTTTCAAAGGAAGAGAGAGAGGAGAATTCACTTCCCTGATCTGCAGATGCTCCTTCTGCAGCTGCCACTTCGGGAGGAAGCTATTTACCAAGGGAGGAAACTACTTCGAAGCAGACACACATTGGGAAAAGCCCAGAGCCTGGACTTTCAAACCTGGGATCCCAAAGTCAGGCTCCTCAATCCCTGTCTAGGCAGCTCAGTAAGTAAGTGCTGAGTGGCCGTAGACCCCAGTGAAATTGACGGCAGGTGCAGGTGCTCAGTGTCTTAAAGAATCAGGCTGTTTGCCCTGGTGCGGATCAAGGAGCTTAACTTTTGAGCGCTCAAGTTTGAAAAGGTTGGCCAGGTTTTCAATCACCGTGTCTGGCGTGTTGTTCCTTGGGCTGGGAGCATAGGGGAGAGCCGGGGTGGGGGCGCCTCTTGCATAGCTGTACAAGGATCCTGCTAGCTGACTGAGGATGGAGCCGGTCAGTTTTTGTAATGAGTGTCCTCCAGGCCCCTTAAATTCAGCCTCCCTCCCATGCTCTAAAATTTGGGCTGGAAAGTTTCAAGCCAGCCTGAGCTGAGGGAGCTAACTGGAGAGAGAACACCAGCCATGCCATTAGCGTGACAACACTGACACTGTAGAAACTTTTATTAGCAATTTTCCATTGTATCCACCAACTCCCAAGGCTCATTATTACACTCGCATGCGTCACGCTGTCCTGGAGAACTAGTTCTTCTCTGTGATAGGGCCATCGTTTTCACATGGCGTTAGCTCCGGGGTTTGGAGTGGGACACGGAGAGAGCAGATTCAGTGCAATAGTTCTGCTGGCGCTGGGGGTGTTCACTTCTGCCTGCTGGTTAAAAATGAAAACAGACTGTCAGAGGCTTGCTGTCGTCGTGGGCTACAAGGAGAGGAGGAGGCAGGTGGGCAGGGCTGCTATTCTCATGGAATGTACTGTGCTTTTCAGGCGGACCAAGTAGCAAGGCATCCCTGGTTACAAAATGATGATGATAAAAGACTTTATTTTTGCACAGGGATAACTCAGCTTGGCCTTGTTGAGGACACTGAGCACTTGGGATCCTTGAAGAAATGATATTAAGAAATATAATATAGAGAAATGGTTGGAAATTATTGACCCCCTTTCTAAAGAAATCCCCCCATCGCTATGGTATCTAGGCACTTATATTGCACTTAAAGGTAAGCTCTTAGGGGGAGGGACCATCTCTTTGTTCTGTTTGTACAGCACCTGGCACAATGGAATCCCCGTCCGTGACTTGGGCTCCTAGATGCTACCACAGTACAAATATTAAGAATAATAGGCGCTGCAGCACCATTCACCGAGCAGACACCTCACTGGGCTCTGACTAAGCTATGCAGCTCTTACCTGGGCTTGATTTGCTTAGGCTTGAGGGCGCAGTGTTGTTTTAATAAAAGTTGCCAAACAAAACATTTTGCAGGAGAGTGGGAAAAATCCTCGCTAGTGCGGCTAGACAGTTTCACCATTCTTGGCTCCTTCTCCCAAAGGAGAAGTCACAGGAAAAGACAAGTAGCAAAGAGTCTTTTTCATGATTTATAGACTCCAATGCGTGAGTCAGGTTGCCTTAAGAAATATGTCTTAATTAATGTCAATCCCAACCCCGTTCTATTCCCCACTCTCATCCGACACCCAGTTCTTCCCTCCTTTAGAAATACAGCTTGTGAGTCATCTCTAGAGCCATGCCAAACCTTAGAAAGAAAACTCCAAATTCACGTGCCCTGGGGTTGTGTCCCGTGCCCCGACCTTGTACCAGGGTTTCCGAAAGGTTTGCGGCTGGTTCAGTGAATTTGGTGTGATGCAAGATTAGATGCCGTTTGACTAAGAGAGGCTGAATGAACGTGCCGCCCTCTTTCCAAAACGTGTCTTTATTAATGCTCAAGCCAAGGGGAAATGCGAGCCTCTACTGTACAATGAAAAGGTCCCGGTCACGCTGGTCTATGGATGCTAGCCTGCACACAGAAAAGAGCTTCATGTTTTGTTACCATCTGGAGAACAAATGTGCCCTGGTGTGGGAACTTTAGTCTGACCTCTACTCGCTTTGTTTAGCAATGAGAACAAGGCAAGTGTGTAACATCTCTATGGAGGATCTCCTGACAGTTCACACAGCAGACCAGGTCTGGAGAGCTGACTCTGATCTTTTATTCATGTGTCATATGTTTCTTTTTCTGGTGAGGACCTGGAAAGATACAGACGACGTCAGGGAAGAGGGAGCTCCCATTTGAGGGCGGGGGTTTTTGATCTGTGTTTATGAGCCCCGACGTGAATAGCCAGTCCCACCATACGCTGGAAGCGGGGCACAATGCGCCCGTTCATTGCCGCAGCATGAGCGTCGCCCGTCGGCGACTGTCTGTGTTACGTGCCCTTTGGTTCATGGCACCCGTTGCACGGATCAAGGCCAGCGGTGAGTCTGTTACTCTGCAGACCGTGAACGCTTTGTTGCTTGTTTCGTCAGTTATTAGTGCAGATGGGCCGTGTTGCTTTTGTGACCTCTGATCCTTGGGTAGTTCAGCAGCCAGCCGGTAGCACCAGAGTACGGTGACTGTGGCACTCTGGAGCCGGATAGGTTAGGTAGTGCTGCAGTAGTGGAGCCTGAGAAATCTGTAGAGGACACGACACAGGGACCGTAGCGTGTGTAAACGAAGCCCGCAACCCGCAGCCATGTCTACTTACGAGGTGAGCCATGTTTTTTAAAAAGAGCAAATCCCAGCCTAGCCTTTTTAAAGGCAGATTGGGGGCGGGGAGGGGGGCTTTTTTGGATTGCGTTCAAAGGGATTAGGAGGATCTGGGTGTCTGCGCGGGCGGAAGGCAAGTGTCCCATAAAGCTGTGCACTGAGCCTATTGATAATCCAGCCAATCTACTGTCCTGCCTCCTAAAGTGGCTGGTACCAGATGGGTCAGAGAATGGTATTAAATCCCTCTAGAGTCCCGTCTAGTACAATCTGGTGTGTGTGTGTCTGTGTGGGGGGGGGGGATTACTTCTTGTTGCTCTGGCTTGGGAGCAGCCCATGCTCTGAAGCATGAAGACTGAGCACCATCCTTTTAGTTTTTTTCTGAATCCTGGTTAGTGTCACTGCAAATTTCCCTGCATCTAGAGTCTCTTTCTGATCAATATCGAGCCCGTGTCTCTATTCCCTCCCTCCCGCCTGCCTGCCTGCTTGCCTGGTGAGGTGGGCAAGTTGGAGCTGTGGCCCAGAGCATCTGAAATGGAGTGTGAAGGGCTAGCTTGTGACTTGGGCTGTGCATCCGTGGAAGAGAGTCCGTAACATCCCTCCCATGTGCGCCCTGGTTCTTGAATGCGGGTGTTTACCAGTCAGGTGGGTGGGGAGGGTATAGAATGGGCAGGGAGTGGGCAGAGCCTTGAGATCCACTTATGTCCCCTTCTGATCCCTGTGTTGGTCAGAGTGGCTGGGCCGGCATGCGGTTGGATGGCAGCTTGCTGCTGGTACAGGCCAGGAGTCAGAAGGAAGCAGCGGAGGACCTGTGGCTCCCAGAGGGGGCTCTGAGTCCTAGAACCGCTGAGGATTGGTCCTAGTCTGGATAAAAATGTTGCGCTGCAGGTTAGAAACATTTCGAATGCTCCATCCTCCGCTGCGGCCAGGCGGCCAAAGCGCTCGTCCAGGCCCTGCTTGTCCCATCCCGTGCGGATCACTGGAACCTCCTCCTCTCTGGCCTCCCCGACAGCCACGCTGCCTCCTACAGACACATGCTGAACATGGCTGCTCGGATCACCTTCCTTGCCTCTTGCTCAGCCCACATCCCGGCCCTCTCTGGATCTCTCCACTCGCTCCCTCTCTTTCCCCACATCAAGCTCAAGTTTCTTGCCCTAACTTCCAAGGAGCCTCCCCGCCTGCTTTCTACTCTGTTACTGCAGTGCCCTCTACCCCTCTCTGCTCCACGGACAGTGCCAGCCTCGTCTGCCTGTGGGTCAGCTGCTTCCACAGACTTCCCTGACCCTTCTTCTGTGCTGCCGCTTACGCCCTCCATGAAGTGCTGCATACAGCCATTACCTTCCCCTCCTTCAATCCCCCTCCCCAAGAAAGACCCGAGTCTAAGCTGCAGCCTGTAAGAAACGAGCCAGTTAATAACGGCTTGAGGGGGGAGATGGTGGAGAATAGGAACTTACTTGTTTTGTAATGGGAAAGAATGATAATATTTTGCAAATGTATCTGTGTATTTATTTTGAAAAGTTCATATATTCGATTGCACCCATCTCACTACTCCAGTGGTATGACACATGTCATCTTAGGTGACATGATGATTAGACTGTAAGTCCTCTGGGACACAGACTCTGTCCTCGTATGTGTTTGTACAACATGGAGCACCACCCATGGGGCCTTGATTCTGATTGGGGCATCTGGGCACTTTTCTGAATCTCAATCCTTCCTGCGCAATCAGATGTCACCGGCATGAACGAAGCTCCACCATCCCTGTCTATCATACTGAACGGCTACCTTGTGTTTCTAGAACGTAACTCTTTTACAAGGATAGTTTGTTGGGATATCGCTCAACCCCCACCCTGGAGGACTCATAGACTTTAAGGTCAGAAGGGACCATTATGAGCGTCTAGTCTGACCTCCTGCACAACACAGGCCACAGAATCTCACCCACCCGCTCCTGCAATAATCCTCTCACCTATGTCTGAGCTATTGAAGTCCTCAAATCATGGTTTAAAGACTTCAAGGTGCAGAGAATCCTCCAGCAAGTGACCCGTGCCCCATGCTGCAGAGGAAGGTGAAAACCCCCCAGGGCCTCTGCCAATCTGCCCTTGAGGAAAATTCCTTCCCGACCCCAAATATGGCGATCAGCTGAACCCTGAGCATGTGGGCAAGACTCACCAGCCAGACATCCAGGAAAAAGTTCTCTGTAGTAAACTCAGATCCCACCTCATCTAACACCCCATCACTGGCCATTGGGCCTATTTACCACTAACAGTCAAAGGTCAATTAATTGCCAAGATCATGTTATCCCATCAAACCATCCCCTCCATAAACTTATCAAGCTTATTATCTTGAAGCCAGATAGGTCTTCTGCTCCCAGTGGACCAGTGGTTTGCTTTTCGTCTGACCCTTATCCTTTGTCCCATCTGGCATCGATGGCCCAAGCAGGAGTTAAAATTCCCGCTGGCATTACTTGCAGGGTCACTGGAATGCACAAGCCTTTGTACTGTGTCAAAGTGCAATCCCCAGGGGAAGATGGGCACCCCGGCAATATAAAAATTAATAATAATGCCTTGTATGTTATCTCTAAATGGACACCTGTAAGCTAAAACCATATAATACAAAACCAAATCTCTGCCTGAATTATATGCAAGAATTATATCAATAAATGTATTTATTAAACAAATGGCTGGTTTATATTTTTGCCTTACACTCAAGTGCTGGTGTTGATTTGACTTCCATTGATTTTTACACAGCTATAACTCCATCAGTTAGCTGGAGACACTTCTGATTGACACCAGCCTAAGCAAGACTAGAATGAAACTCTTAGGTTGGACAATGAAACTAGACTGGTCTGTTTCACTCTGGGTGCCTTGTCAGTTTCACTTGCCAGTTTTCTCCTGCTAACCCAAGAGTTTGGTGCTGGCTGGTTTTCCCCCAGAAATGGTCATTGACATTTGTTTACAAAGAGCCATGAGAACATTCCTTGTGTATGTTTCATAACATTATTGTGTTTTAAAACACAAAACCTAATTTGGAGCCTAATATTTCCATCACTGTTCTTTTAAGTGAAATGTGGATTTAGCAGAACATTTTAGAGGCCGTGGCTTTTGACTCAAGCAGATGGCTTCAGTTAGGGTAGTTTGGTGGTAGGTTTCTGGGATGCTGAAAATCAATCTCTCTTTCTCTCTTTGCAGTCAATAAAGCCATTGAGAGAATCCTTAATAAATAAACAAAAAACATTTTCAACAGACAGTGGGATGGAAAATGACTCATAGGAAAATGGAGTATAAAGTATACTCTAGTATTAGGTATTACATGTGTCAAGTTTCTGTTTTGCATCCAAGAATGCTGTGGTTTTTCTCCAAGGATTATGCCATTGTGGAATAATGTCATTGTGGAGTATTTGGTCAAGATGAGTTGATCGTGTCTGGTGGTTACTTGCAAATAAATATCTATGTATTTTTCAGAGTTTGGAAAATCTTTGACAAGCAGTTTTCATGAAACAGCAGTCAAATTGCTGCCATCACTGTTCCCAGCCTTGCCAAATACCAGGCGAATTGCTGGAGTCATGCTTTCTTATCTCCTTTTCCACTGCCACATGGGAACCTATTTGTCCCTGGGGTTGATATGAACAATTGGGGCATGTTTCTTCAGCCTTCACTAGTGTGACTCGACCTAGTAAAGCCAGTGGGACAAACCACATGTGTGAGGGTAGGAACGGGCTTCAGTTGTTTGTATGAATGCCAAGTTAATAAAGCCCCCATGTTACTGAAACGAGGAGAGGGAGAACTCGATCCTAGCAATTTGCATGGTGTTTAGCAGAGCGGGAAACTCTCATTAATGTTAACAAGACTGGTTGTGGGTTATTGGTGGATCCTTTGCAGAATAAACTTCCAATTCCTTGGCTTGGTGAGTATCAAGAATTTCCTGCCCAGGCCTCAGTACACTACCCTGTAATTTATTGTGTCTGTCAGCCAAGGATCTCAAAGCAATGTGCAAAACTTACATACTTAGTCCTTGCATCTCCCCTGTGAGCGTACTTGTACCCCCTGGTAAAATGTATATCATCAGTGACTTGCCCAAGGTCACGGAGTAAGCCATTGATTGAGTCGAGAAGAGAATGCAGGAGTGCTGACTCCCTGCTCCAGCTGTTCCTTTTGTCTTCTGTCCACACTTCCAGTGCTGCAGCGCCCAGGAATATTGCTGCATCTGTTTCTGGGGTGTGTCAGTGGAGTAGCATGCTTTCCCTGGTTATTTAAATCCATTGAACATTACCTGTTAAAAATAAACCTTTGACAGTAAAGTTTGATTTCCAACCTCTCTGTGGGAAAAGTGTACTTGTTGACTATTCAAAATGTTACGTAAATTAACTCTGTAATTGCTTTTAACTGGTTCTCAGATATTCTACCTATACAAATCCATGTTCCACAAAGGCCTGGCCATGGTTTTAACAGCCCAAGGCCAATACAAGACAGACTACAGTTAAGAGGCATTTAAGTATGTCGAGAAAGTGTTGAAGGATGAATTCTAAGGAAGGGGTTCCCACGCCAGGTTCTGTCTTTTGTGAGCCAATTAAATACTTTTAGAACAATGCACACGATTGGGGACTATCTTTAAAAATACTGAAATCACAAACACTTGAGGCAAACAAGATCATTTGGCTGTAGAGGGTCTGGTTTTGAACTCTGCTGGCCAAAGGTGGGCACAATTGCAAACTTAATTTACACACACGCAGGGACTGCGTACGCAAATAAGGTGATTGCACACACAAATTGCCATTTCCATTTGCAAAATTATTTATTATTATTGCCAGTAGCACTTTACAAGCTCCAACTGAGACTGGACCCCCAGTGTGCGGAGCACTATATCTACACATAGCAAGAGACAACCCAGGCCCCAGAGAGCTTAGTCATAATAGACAAAACAAGCAAAGTGTAGGAGATGAAACAGAGGCAAGAGGCATGGTGATTTGCCTATGGACAGTAGGTCAGTGGCAGAGCTAGAAAACCCATCTCTATTTTCTTTGGCTTTTTTGTGGGTGAGTAGTGCAGTGAGAGCATCTGGGGACTGGAGTGTGTGGGTGGGTGTGTATTTATGTTTGTGGGGGGGACTTTTGTCTTTTCCGTTGGCTATTTTCTTGTTTGGGGGAAACCTACTGCAGTTTATTCTTGTTTCTACCAGTATGATTGTAGTTCAAATATATGTCGAAGGTGCTAGTGCCCAGCACAGGTTCTTGTTTTAATGTATAGAATAAAGACATCAAATAAAATGGTGTCTAGAGTTTTGAAAATCAGGCTCCCTGGTACGACTGCTTTGCAATTTTGAGAGCTACTGCCAATTCCGCTAACGTCTTTCTTACCTGGGAGAGCTGGCTGAAAAAGAAAAAAATGCAATGGAAATGTAGTCTGGTTTTATTTTGCATTTTTGGGAGGCCAGAATTCCAGATTTCAATGGAAAATGTCAAAACTTGAAAAATTCTACCCAGCTTTATAGTTGATTGCCAAACCTGGAAAGAAGTCATGAAAAAAACCCCACTTTTATTTCCATAAAAACTTGGGGGTTTTTTTGCAGGGGGCGGGGGTGAAACAGCAATTTTCCCAACAATTTTGACCAGCTTTCTGATCTGGACCATTCCTCCTCCATTCTCTTGCACCCCCACTACTCCAAGTGCTCTCTTCTCCCCTTCCAAATACACGTACTTCACTAATAAAATGCTGAATGCCCTCAGCCGTTTTCAGGATAGAACAATACCTGTGTCACGATGAGTCTACCTTGGAGGGATTTGGGATACGGGTCAAGAGACAGCGGATCAGCCAGTGTATGGTGAAGCATCTTTAGTGACAGTACATCACAGTGTACAATCAGGAATGCAATATCCTTGCTATAATGCAATTATTCTTTGCGGGTCTGTTGACCTGAAACTAAACTCATTGCAAACTAGAGCTTCCAGGCAAACCTATGTCTATATATACACGTATGGACTGGAAAAGAAAATCCAGTTCTCCATCCACTTGGATGTTTTAAGTGGATTAAGCTAAAAAAACCACACTGCAGGGCTTTCTTAATTGGAAAGTCTGAAGACTTACCTGTAGGGCCTGCTAGAATCCATTTCTGGTTGACTGGAGATTTTGTCCTATTAGCAGTGACAGAAAGTGTGTCCAGTGGTCTGGAAGTGTACCCCATGCTGTCAGAAGAATGATGCTTAGTTTCTTCAACTTGTTCTGAAAGTTCACCCCTGTCTGGTTAGTACAGTAGCCAGAGGGAATTTTTGGTCTGTCGTACCATCCTTTTACATGCTATCGGTGGATGTGCCAGAGGAGGCGTCTTAGCTTTTTGATGGAGGAGCAGGGAAAGGGATGATATGATAATACTCTTCAGATGACCTGGGGGGATACTGGTGATCTCTGAAGGGAGCTGTGTCAAGCTGTCCTTGGTCAATCAATCGGTCATCCCAATGCATGACTTGAATGTGGGGGAGCGATGAAGGGGGCTAGAGAGGGAATCCAAAAGATGAGATCTGCCGAGGGTGTTTTCATGGGGGATGATTCGTCATGGGAATTTTTTTTTCTCCATCAAACTGATTTGGTGGTCGCCTATTCTATTTTTCTTGAAACATGTAAATTTAGTGCTAGGACAGTGATGGCCTCTATCTATCCAATAGCTCCAGCACGAGCAGTTTCATTTCTAGCGTCTCACCACTAAACCTCAACCTGACCTGGAGGAACCACTTCCAGGAAGGGGATGAGGCACAGCCCTTTAAAGCCAAATGGAATGGAGATTTTGTGGTGGGGACGCCTTCTCACTGGCAACTTTTGATTTCTACCCATTGGGCTGGATGTGAACCAAAGATCTAGTTGTCTGAGATTCCGTGGAGGTCTCTAGAGAGTGGTCATGCTATGTTTTAGTCTAGACAATTGGCATCAAGCATGAGCCTTAGATCGCAAGAGATGTTTGCTCTGCTACTTTGACTTGACTCTTTCCTTCTAAAAACTTCCTAGGTATTTTCCCCAGTTGTGTTTTTTATCCAGTATCCTCGGATAAAACAATTAGAGAAAATCAGCAAAAAGTGACGCTGGTCTTTCTACAGATTCTGAAATAAAAACCTCTAACAGCTATTTCTTCCTAAAGTTTTTCTGGCGGCAGACCTGGATCGCGATGTGAGAAGTAACACGGATTAGCTCCATGCTGAGACACATCCAAGACACCATGGCTGCCCATCAGAATGCAGAATAGGTCAAGCAACAGTAAGAAAACGGTTTCATATTTCCCTTTCATTGGTAAATCCTCTACCATAAATACTGTACAGAAGGCTTCCTATATGTAGGGCTAACTTAGCTGACATGAGCAGGCCCAAGTTAAGATGCAACAAGCCTGAACAAGTAACTGCTGAACAAGCCCAACCAAGTAATTGCTGAAAGAACTAACTCTCTATATTTGTTCAGCACTCACACACAGACATGAGTTGCTCTCATTGCTAACTATTGTTAGGGGGGATAGCTCAGTGGTTTGAGCATTGGCCTGCTAAACCCAGGGTTGTGAGTTCAATCCTTGAGGGGGCCATTTGGGGATATGGGGCAAAAATTGGGGATTGGTCCTGCTTTGAGCAGGGGGTTGGACTAGATGACTTACTAAGGTCCCTTCCAACCCTGAGATTCTATGATTCTATTGTGAATATGTTCATAGTAGATAAAGGAGGCAGAAACTAATTCTTGTGGATATGCAGTGTTGTGCCTGAGTTAGTCCTAGGATATTTGAGAGACAAGATCAGTGAGGTAATATCTTTTATTGGATCAACTTCTGTTGGTCTCTCTCTCCAACAGAAGTTGGTCCAATAAAAGATATTACCTCATCCACCTTGTCTCTCTGTTGTGGGTATGTTTATAGTAAACAAAGTAGTCAGAAATCCCCTTCACTGATAAATTTGCCTTACGCAATCTGCAGAAGGATTGGTCCTTACATGCAAGAAGTATAGATACTAGTAGCTAGGAAAGATGTAGATAAACTGCAGTGTGTGACATGACTTGGAATTGTGGTGTCACCCCCCTGTGTCTAAGCCTGGTCAGTTTGGGCAAAGACCTGCTACGTGCCTAATAAAGTAACCCGACTGACGAGCTGGAGTTGAACTGAGTTTTTTGGATCCCAAAGAACTGGATGAAGTGTTCTTCCAGAACTGGATGACGTGTTCTGGATAAGCCAAATGGAAAGGTCTTGGAGGGAATCCCAACACTATATAGTTCTCCCATGCCCCAACCAGGGACTTGGTGACTGGAGGAATCACTTTAATTGTTACATTTAAAAAAATGGTTTGAAGGCACCAGGTTGTTTTCTTACAGATTTGTGTTCTGTATCATACAGGAGACCCAGGGTTTCTTGGAGGTCTTTGCTATCATATGGGAGACCCAAAATAGATTCCCAATCTTACCCATTTTGGTGGATCCCTGGTAGAACAGGTTTTTAAGGTGCTCCAAAACCAGCAATCTTAATTCATAAGTCAAATGGTGACTTCCTTCAGTCAGGTTAACATATTTCATAGAAATAAATAAGCCCTTCTGTACCAGGGACATATCATCTATTATTAGCTACTCACTAGTCATTGTTAAGGCTGGTGTTTGCAGAAGTTCAGGTATCCTATGATTTTTCTGCATTTTTTGGCTATTAATTTACAGGTTTGTGTCTGAGAGTTTAAAAAGTGTGGGGCGGTTTATACCCAACCCATAACCCTACCATAACTTCTGGAGTTAGGGTATTGTATTATGTTACAAACTCCCCAAACTGTTTATTGTCAGACAGGAAGTAACCTAGGCCCAAAGTTCTAGAACTTCCTCAGCAAATATGGGCCTACATAACTGGTCCATACAGTGCTTTGACGGCATGGAAGTGGGAGGGACAGATCACAAGTTAGATGCCTACCTGGACTTCTGCATGTGCACTTGCAAAGACCATGGAAGAAATCGCAGTACATATGCTAGCATATCTATGTATCTTAAAGTTTTATACTGCCATCTATCACCATAGTACCTGAGCTCCTCCCACCTAAAATTAATAGCAATAGCAAGGTCCCTAGTGGAGTAGATGGAGTCGCTGATGCTCCCTCTTTACAAGTTCAGAACTCTTTTTGGAGTAGGTTTCTACTTAGGTGGGGCGTGTTTTGGGAGAGGTTAGGGAAAAAAGAGGTGTTTGAATAGTATCTCTTATAGTTGAAAGGCGTTCTAACAGAGGAAGCCTTTGCCGCATTTCCTAAAGATGGAAGACTTCCTAAAATTAGCCTTGGGAATTTCTATGCATGCAGTTCCAAAAATCTGGGCCCTAACAGGGCTAGGGCTAAGATTAGCATGATGGGTTAGGATTACCGTAAGTGTCGAGGTTAAATACATGTATTGTATTAACAGGCTTAAAAAACAGTGCCCACAGCCCCCTCTGCTGCTTGAAAATACAGATTGTACCCTCCCTGTTGTGTTTGTTGCCCGCTCATTTAAAGTTTCAGCACTTCATTTGACATCAATAAAATAGATTTTTAAAAAGCAGAGAATTTAAGACTCGGTTTTCTTTGGCATTTTAAGTTTTAACATTTATTTCCAGATATGCTGGTGTGATGGTATGTTGCTATTAATGGTTTTAAGCTTTTAATTGCAAAATAAAGGAAATCTTGTTTAAAGTAACCTAAAACTAACTTGGTCAGGGACGGTGCTTTGGAGGTCAGCTAGAACATGAAAGGGGCATGGCTTCATGGGAGGGGCTTACATGTAAGATTTGGTTGGATCTTTGCCTGGTCAAAAGGCAGCAGCCCTACTTCTTTGTTTGGAGGGAAATAGTTTGCTTAAAATGTGTTTAGCTTAGATAATAGGATCTTAGGTTGCCAGCTTTTCAGTCCAGGCAGTTTATGAGCCTAATGGTCCTTTCACTTGCCTACCATAAATCAGGAATAATTCAATGGAATTATCAGTGGCAAATCGCGTGAGAGACAGCAGAATCAAAGCAATAATCATTATTGTTCTGTAAAGCACCATGGGCCAGATTTTTAAAGGTCTTTAGGCACCTGCCTCCAACTGAGATACCTAGATACCTCTAAAAATCTGTCTCCATGTGTGTTGATGATGTAATGCCAATTAATGGGTGAATCACAATTGTACTCCACCTTCCATTCTTGCTGGTGCATTCTTTTGTCTCTCATGTCTGTAGAAAGGCCAAAAGCACTTCCCATAATTAGATTCTGCATTCTGATCCCATGTTCTGTAATGTGAAAATACCTCAAGCAACATGGAAATATCAGTCATCCAAGTTAATGTTGTGTGTGTGTGTGTGTGCATACGCTACACGCTAGTTTGTTTCCACGTTTGCTTGGCTTTATGCCATCCTCCTGATATGCCAAAAACCAAATGCAGGTGCCGGACGAAAGCAGCAAGAGGGAGCATGCGTTTAAAAAAAGAACAGATCCATTGGTACATTTGAAAGGATCATTTTTAATCTGGAGCGTGGCTGAGAGGTAAGAAAGTGAGCAGGTATCAGAAAAAAAGAACGAGCCTGCTGTCCTGGTGGAGCGTGAACCTCTGTTTCCCATGTGCATTTCATGGTCTATCTCCCCTCCCCACCCTGTTTTGGTCATAATGGATCGTTGTTGCAGCCCAAAGTTTGACCTACTTTTCCTTTTCTCAGTCTCTCTCTTTGCAAAATCCGTCATTCTTTGTGTGTGATTTTCCAAAACAAAAGCTTTACTGCAGTTCTTTTCTAAAGAAGAAAAATCAGTGCTAGCAGGTCAGCACTCAACAGCCTTCCAGTAGTGACCAGTGTTTCCCAGTGCTCCCAAGCAATCCACAATAAAAACCCGAAGTGTGCAGCCCAGAATTATTGAATAACCTTGTAACGAGACAGCCGTCAAAGTTCTTGATCAGCCCTACCATAATAGCCTAGATCTCCTGAGCAACTCTATGATAGCAAACTGGTATGTGAATCTACAAGAGAGCAAAAAGAAACTTAATACTGAAGAAACCAATTTCACTTTTGAGCTTCCGGGGAGTTGTAAATAATGTGAAAAAATCCTTTTAAAACCTTATTAATTCTATTCTGGTGCTATCATTAATCAAATACAATCATCAAAACATTTTGGGGATGGAGTGGAGAGCAGGGAGCCGGCATTTGTATGCACTGTTTTTGATTCCCAGCTAAAACAAATGCCAGCGGTATTTTCTTCTATCGAGAGTGAAAAATGTCCAATGTCATGCTTTTTTGGTGACCACCTAAAAACTGCTTTGTAAAGTCGAGAGGGCCCGGTACAGTCTCTGATAACATTAAGGGCTTAGTCTGGTATTTTCAAAAGAACCCAATAGAGTTAGGTGCCCAACTCCTCTAAATAAATAAATGGAGATATGTCTATCTCATCAAACTGGAAGGACCTTGAAAGGTCATCAAGTCCAGTCCCCTGCCTTTACTAGCAGGACCAAGTACTGTCCCCTGACAGAATTTTGCCCCAGATCCCTAAATGGCCCCCTCAAGGATTGAACTCACAACCTTGGGTTTAGCAGGCCAATGCTCAAACCACTGAGCTATGCCTCCTCCTCTTTAGGTGTCATTGAAATTCCCAGCCCTTGTTTTTAAAATCTGAGCAAGGGCATTTGCAGTGCAGGGCATCTCAGGTTTTAGCCCAGTCTTGGACTACACTGATGGTGATTTATTTTCCTTCATTTTACTGTTGTCATAAACCTGTGTGTTGTACTTTATGTAGGAGACCTGCAGTAGTTGTACATCCAAGGACATATGCTAAACCCCGTATTTGGTCATGCGCGGGCAGAGGGATGGGGACTTTTGCATGTCAGGAAATTAACTTCCTCCCGCCTTTCCGATATGCAACTGTCAGTGTGCTTCCCAACGCAGCAGGAGCAATAAAAGGAGCCCCAGTGAAACATCAGACCTAACGAGTGTCCAAATAAAGACTGTAAAACTTGACACATGGGAGGTTGAAAAGTGATATTCAGAGTATATAGCCATGTAGGAGCAGGCAGTCAGCACCGCAGGAAATCCGTGCAATCAGTAGACTTTTATAGGCTTATATAGATTTCATGGGACATTTGTACGTACCCTAAGGAAATCATACTAGCCTTGGCATGCTCGCCTTAGGTTTTCAACTTTACAGTGCATGATACTGTAATCCCAACCACAGATTTCTGGTTATTTATTTGTATGATCATAGCACCTAGAAGCCCCAGTCATGGTCCCCAATCCCATTATGCTAGCTGCTGTACAAGCAGGGAACAAAAAGACTCTCCTTGCTCCAAAGCACTTATGGTCTAAATATAAGACGAGACCAAGGCTAGAGTCCAGCAAGGCAGAGACCAGCAAGAAAACACTGAGACGATATTGGCCGGCATGGTAAACTGTGATCTCCCGATTTCCCCCCATGGAATCCTTAGCTCACCTCTGGGTTTGGACTCTCACCTTCTTTGAGCCCCAGACCAGCCTTGGGTTTCCAAATGGATCAGACTCCAACATCGGACCTTCTCTTGAGGGTGGGTCATGAGCCTTCAGCTTCCTCAGATTTTCCTTCTCTTGAACGCAACTGGTTTAGTGAGCAGCGGTGGTTCCAGATCAGAAGTTCAAGATGAATAAAGATCCATGGCAAAATGTCTGAATTTCAAAAGTGTCATGGACATCGTGGCAAAGACTAGACTGCCAGCCAAATACTTGCAAATAGAGAACAGTATGGCCCCACGAATCACAGTGCTTTGTGGAAATGTTTGGAAATCGAAGTTGGGTTTTCTTCCTCTTTGATCCATTCAGTTTGTTAATCCAGAAGGGATTTACACAAGGACTGAAAAGTCATTTGGACCTTATGCACTGGTTTTGTGACTGCACAGCAAATATGAAATTCATTAGCCAGGGTAGAACCCTGGATCACTAGTGTGAAGAAAGCAGGAACTTACCAACTTGACATAAAGGAGAATCTTAGTGAGGTGCAGCAATATAAAGATTTATATCCTACAGTTGCAAATGGTTAAGCCTGACATTCCATCCAGCAAAGGGCAGGGATGCCCCATACACACAATATCAACACTCCATCCGTGGAGTGTTCAGGCAGCAGTCTGTAACCAGCCCATGAGTGCCGATGTAGAAGCATGATCATCATTTATCCCAACCACAATCAACATTAAAACACCTTATGGTGTAATTGAGACTACAGTTTCAGTGTAGAATATAATTATTTTTCTTCTCTAGTTTCTTAAAGTGATCCTGTAAATCTTGCCTGCCAGTGATATGACCTACCTAACCGATGCATAACCCCTGCTAATATCCTTGTGAAATGGATACATATGTCAACGAAACATTAAACTTTGCTTTTTCAACACATTTCCCTCAATCTTTCAGCTAACTTTTGTGTCTTGTAAATGGCAAACTTTATTTCCCCCCTCCCCACCCATGGGCCGGTTGCTAAATACATTTGCAACCTCAACACTTTGTCTTCTGCTACTTATTTAATTACCTTCTCTTGCTTCCACTTGATTAAGTTCATCTGTCTCTGGGTGTTTTGGTTAGTATTAAGTTCCCTTTATTTCGGGAAGTTGATTTCCACACTGTGTTTTCTCCCAGTTCCTGTAAGTGAGGAGTGTAGCTTTCGGTCCAGGTTTTTCCTCCCTGTTTTGCAGTTCTCCCTTAGCTTAAGGGGTTTCTTTGAGCACTTTTTCCCAAGCAGACTGAAAGGTTCTGATGCTGTAAGGCAGAGCACATGGTAGTGAGAATGGCTAGATAGGTGAGGAGCTGAGACTAATGAGTACTATGCAAAGTGTGCTTGTATTACTCTTGTCCTCTCGCCCTGCGCTCCCCCTCCTTCTCTGTTCCACCCATCTGTTATGTCTCCTCATAAACCTAGATTGTGAGCTCTCTGGAACAGGAATTGCTGTCTTCCAAGTGTTTTTATAGCTTCTAATTCAGCGAGGTCTCGATCTTCAACTGGGTCATGACCGTCATTCAAATAATAAAGAATATTGATGGTGGTAATGTAACCATCCGCCAAAATGCTCCAACTGGAGGAAAACCCAAATTAGACCTCTCATTCCAAGAGCTCCATAACTTTGGAGAGGTTTGGATCAGAATTACAGTATTAACAACATAAGGGCATTTTAAAACGATGCCTCTTTCCTAGATTAGTGGCCAGTGCTGAGAAGGCTATTGGATAGACTGACTGAATGATTTGATCCAACGTGGCCATCTGATGATCAAAAATCTCCCTCGTCTCCAATAATGTTTTGTATGTAAATTTTCCTCTAAGCAAAATTAGTGTTGAAAATCTGTTGGAAATCACCCCCCAAAATATATAGTCACGGGTCTTACAAGAAGTGCAGGAAATTAATGAAATCGAATGATGCTGAGCAAAAATCTCCTGCTACATAATTCACATGCTCTTAGAGAATTTCTAAAGGTTTGGCTATGAATTTTTGCAAACCTAATGAAGCTACTGAAATTTTGCACGCAGCTGTTGAAAGCGTCAAAGAACTCGCCTCAACCAATTCATGAGTACAACACCAGCAACAGGAAGAAAGAGTCATATACAAGAGTCACTTGGGTTCAGCTGAGTTTTCTGTTCTGTACAATCCTGTTGAATTAGGGACTTTATCAAATATATAGACGTGTTGGTATCTTAGTGCCAAATCCATAGTTGCTTGTGTGAGCTTATACCCTATTAATATTTCTCTATCATTTGAGCATAGTTCTGCTGAGAGAAAAATCATTACTGCACAGTCACTTCAAATAATATAGAGGGCCAAGATCTGGTCTTCTGTATGTATGGCTTATGTGCACCTCCCTGTTGATACCTGCATACAATTCCAGTAATAATGGATGGGAATGAGGCATATTTTTTTTTTGCCCACACAATTGCATGTTTATGTTATGTGAAGAATCTGGCCTTTTGTTTGAGGGGATTTTTTCATTCTTTTTTTGATGAATTTAAGCTGCCAGGGCCAACTCAAGGCACCAGCGTTCCAAGCAGGTGCTTAAGGCAGCAATCTGGAAGGGGCGGCAGTCCGTGTGTCTTGCGGGTGGTATGCGCCGCCTGCGGTGGCAATTCGGCAGCAGCTCGTCTCTTCAGCCACCTGTGGTGGCGGCAATTCGGCAGCAGCTTTTCAGTCATCCGCGGTGGCAGCTTCTCTCTTCAGCCGTCCATGGGGGCAATTCGGCGCACTGCTTGGAGCAGCAGAAACAGTAGAGCCGAGCCGGCCCTGTAAGCTGCTGTTACGTGTATGTTTAAATCAAACTGGAATACGCCGATAAGAAATCAGAATGGCACAGTGGTTACGTCTGAGAGGTGTGTCGATCTTTGAGGCTTGGCCTACAGTAAGGATTACTGGTAAGGGTCTTTCTGTGCTGGTGCAAGTCCAGTGGTGTGAGTGCTAGGATAGAGAGAGAGACGGGACATTTTAACCAGAGCTGGTCAGGAATTTTCAATACAACTTTTTTTTGTTGAAAGAGGTGGATTTGTCAACATTGAAAATTTTCATGGGAAAGGGTTGGTTGGAAAAAAGTTTTGAAATTGTCAAAATGTCTCATAAATTTTCTAAATGAAAAATGCCAGTTTTCTGGTTCAGAACAACTTTTTTTCCAAAACAATTTAAGGTAATTCGAGGAAAATAATTTTAAAATGGTCAAAATGAAAACAAAACACTTCAAAATTATTGAAATGAACCATTGCGATTGACCTGAAGCAACATTTTTTTTTTTGACTTCTCAATTTATGAACATTTTTCAAGAGTTCAGATTTTCATCCTAATTCAAACAGGAACATTTTTTGGAAATCTTGAAAAATTTTGCAGGATGGGAAAATTGTTTCCTGCCCAGCTCTAGTTTTTACCACTATGCCAGTGGTTTTCAATTTTTTTTCATGTGCGGACCCCTAAACAATTTTGAATGGAGGTGCTGACCCCATCGGAAATCTTCGGCATAGTCTGCAAACCCCCAGTGGTTCACAGACCACAGGTTGAAAACCACTGTTCTATGGTAACGACAATCTTTCGCAGATCCCTTAGACTATAGTCTGCTTACCCCAAAAGGGGGTGGACCACAGTCTGAAAACCACTGTACTATGCTATGAAAGCTTGTTCTGAGCAGGTTTAGATAACACTATGATAAAACTCTTGAACTCTGCCCATGCTAATGCCTACCCCATTGCGAAAATCCTTGCACCTGCATTATTGGTGTCACTTACGCCCTGATTAATCAAAACACTTACGCACACGCTTAATTGTAAGCAAGTACTTAAGTCCTTTCCTGTTCAGCAAAGCACTTAAGTACATGCTGCGTAAGTCTGTGGGACTTCAGCAAGTGTCTAGCTAATGCTTAAATGCTTTGCTGAATAGGAGATGTCGTGTAATATGAACACTGTGTTCTCGTGTGTATATAGGGCATGTGCTGCATAGGCACAACCATTCCCACTCTCCAAATAGGACACTCTAGTTTTTTGTTTTGTTTTCTTTTGAGCCAAACTATCCTGACTCGTGCAGAGATCAGCATTTAACATATTTAAGTATTTACGGCTGTTTCAGGGAACAGGAAATTCCTACAGCTGTGTGGGACGCTCAGCGTTAGTTAGACAAAAGGGGCGGGGGAAAACAAGGCATTCAAAAGCCACTCTGCTTGATGCAGGATTTTGGCAGGATGTCAGTGCATATAGCACCAGGCTTCCCCTTCTCTGTCGCAAGGTTCTAACAAGACTCATCGTGCTTTTGGAACTTATGGGCCTGGTTGGCCAAGTCCGATCGGTGCAGCTGTTTGCACAGTTACAATTGTACCAGGAGCTGACGGCAGTTGGGTCCAGTAATCCACCATCCGCGCAGTCTTCCTCGTGCAGCCAATGAAATTGTTGCATGCAAGTTAGCTGTAGAGGAAGGGTGGTAAATGGTCGAGTTACCTCTGATACTGCGCTGGTCTAGGACTCTCGGCATCGCACGGATACATGCCTTACGGTAGCCGTGTCCTGCACGAGTGTACTTCGTAAAGTAAAAAATGGCTGAGAACTTAAAAACTGAGTGGTAACAGACTGTGAAACCCAGTAATGATTGAACCTGGTGGCATTCTGAACAACAAGAGCTCTCGGATATGCTTGTAGCTCTTTACATTGCTCCATGCTGACTCAACAGCTGTTCTAGGCTTCAGAGTGACACACAAAGTGACCATCCTGGAATCTTATGATATAGATACTATCAAAAAGGTACCTCCACAGTGTCTGGCTGATTGCTGAAACTACTTTGACCCTTGGGCACCCTGTGTGCAGAAGAGTTAGGGTTTATAAACAATATATTGGGTAATCATAAAAATCAATTAACTGGATTCAGATTATCCAAACTTTTCAAGGTTATTGGCCGTGTTTTCTAAGTGGGCTCCAATTCCTTTTGCTGGCATGCACACGGCTCTTTTATTCTCCATGCTGTTTCCTGGTGTCTATAACGAGCTGTTGGAAAAGAAAGGAAGAGAAGGTCCGGCCCCCTCGGAATCAGGTGTGGACAGGGATTCATTGAAAAGTTATTGTAACAAGCTAACCCCTGCCATCAACTTCAAAAAGAATGGGGCCAACAGAGAACCAAACACAACAGGTTGTTATGGCAACTGGAATGTTTTGGTGACTTATTAGGTCCTGAGACTTTAATAGTTTTGCAGGAGCTCGCAAAATATCCTGGCTGGCGTTGCCTGGCTGTGTGACCCCTTCTGCTGCTTGTGGAGTTCTCTGCTCTAATCCTTAGTCTCTTGCAGTCTGATTTTATGTAGGCCACTGACCCGTTTGGCACCTGAGCAACTGGAATGCTGGCAATTTTGCTTTGCACTTGTCACTGGTAAAGTAGTATCTGCCATGACGCTGTCCATTTGAGGAGCAGCTAGAGACGACACCTGGTGCAAAACGCAGTTACCCTGCTTTTGAATGTGAGCAAGTAATGCCCATTGGGAGGCTAAATACTTGGTAGTGTTTGTAAAGCTTTGGGCCATTTAACCAGCCCGTGAGAAGGTAAAAATAAAACCCCAAGCAGTCACTTTAAAACTCCTTTCCTCACAATTTGCTTTAACAACAGAAGAGCCCAAAAGAAGAGCCATTTGACACAGAGTCCGGTGGCACCTTAAAGACTAACAGATTTATTTGGGCATAAGCTTTTATGGGTAAAAAACCCACTTCTTCAGATGCATGGAGGGTGGATGTTGTCCACGCCCAATAATTGATGAGGAAGTGTCAATACCAAGAGGTATTGGCACCAAGAGGTGTCAATACCAAGGTCTCTTGGTATTGACACCTCCTCATCAATTATTGGGAGTGGACAACATTCACCCTGACTAAATTGGCCTTCAACATTGGTTCTCCACTTGTAAGGTAACTCCCTTCTCTTTGTGTGCCAATAGATATTTATGCCTGTATCTGTAACTTTCATTCCATGCATCTGAAGAAGTGGGTTTTTTATCCCTAGAGTAACTCTGCTGACCTCAGTGGGGTTACCCCAGCCTGTAAAGTCCTGGAGTCTGCAAAGCCAGAAGTCTCCTCAAAAACAGGTTTTGCATTAGATTTCCAGGATGTTGTGGTTCTGATCAAGCTGGGAACAGCCTAGTAATAGCCTTTCTGTGCCCAGAAACACAGAAGGGTGTGAAAATTAAACAATGAACCTGGAACTGTATTCCGGCTGTTGGAATCCAGATGCTGAAATTCCGAGACGAGAGGGAGATTTAAGAAATTAAAATAGCCATGAAATGAGCCACATCCAGTCTACTTGGGTCTTATCTCCCTTCCTGGTCCCGGTAACCACATTCCATGTTGTTCTCTGCTTCTGGATGGAGAACAGTATAAAGAATATTGATGTTTGCGAGTGTTTAATCTCCCTGGGTATTCACCCTGCACAGTTGGATATTCTTTCCCAAGAACTGCTTTTGAAAATCCTACATAATACCAGGCCAATAGGACAAACACGGTTGAGTTCCAAACTCTCCACCCAAGCAGGAAGGAGATACAAAGCTTTGGATGTTTCCAATACTGATATCGTTCTGCCCAGCCCTCTGTTGCACAACGTAGCTTTACATTGCAGACAGAACCGCAAACTGTTGGAATGCAGTTGCTAGAAAAGCCTCAATGAGAATTCAGTAACACATTTTGAATGACAGACAGTATCAGTGAGTCCATCTGAGAGCAGTTTGGAAATGCAAAATGAAGCCTGTATGTAAAGTAAACCAGCTAGTGTGAGAAAGCTGTGAACCCAGCTTCATACAGCATGCTCTTTTAAGGCTTGTCTACACAGCACGGGCAAAGGGGTGTGATTTGAAGAGTACTCTAATGTGTTGTGATCTCACTGCTCCCCTTAGATCCTGCTGGCGCATTCTAAATGTTATTAAAGAAATCACTTTTTAAAAACCCCAAATTATGGCCTTTCTGATTGCTCCTTTGAAAGGTAACTGAACCTTTGAAGGCCTCATAATACATTAAGATTAATTGGGAGTGCTGGACATTCTCCGGCCACGGAGCAGATACATATTATGTGACTTATGTGTCCAGTCAAAACTACCCAATATGGTTTACACTTCAGACAGACAAGATTTAACATAAAAACAGAAGAACGACCAGACTGGGTCAGACCAAAGGTCCATCTAGCCCAGTGTCCTGTCTTCCGACAGTGACCAGTGCCAGGTGCTTCAGAGGGAATGAACAGAACAGGTAAACATCAAGTGATCCATCCCCTGTCGCCCATTCCCAGCTTCTGGCAAACAGAGGCTAGAGACACCATCCCTGCCCATCCTGGCTGATAGCCATTGATGGACCTATCCTCCATGAACTTGTCTAGTTCTTTTCTGAACCCTGTTACAGTCTTGGCCTTCACAACATCCTCTGGCAAGGAGTTCCACAGGTTGACTGTGTGTTGTGTGAAGAAATACTTCCTTTCATTTGTTTTAAACCTACGGCCTATTAATTTCATTGGGTGACCCTTAGTTTTTGTGTTATGAGAGGGAGAAAATAACACTTCTTTATTTACTTTCTCCCCCTTAGTTGTCTCTTTTCCAAGCTGAAAAGTCCCAGTCTTATTAATCTCTCCTCATTTGGCAGCTGTTCCCTACCCCTAAATCATTTTGTTGCCCTTTTTTGTAGCTTTTCCAATTCCAATATATCTTTTTTGATATAGGGCAACCAGATCAGAATGCAGTATTCAAGATGAGGGTGTACCATGGATTTATATAGAGGTAATAGGATATTTTCTTTCCCTTTCCTAATGACCTCTACACAAACAATCTGCAGACCAAGAATTCTTCTCTGAAATTATTTGGTGAATAATTTTGAAGAAATAAATTGGTCTTCAGGCTATTCACAAAAGTTTTCCTCTTTCTATAGGAAGGCCCATCTCTGCTGTTACTGGTTGAATCGTCTCTATTATCTTCCCATCAGGAACATCTGGTAATAATGAGCAAACACCTTTTTCTGGCTTGATCTACCATCTAAAAATAGATCATGCATAGAAATGGAAGGGATTTAGAAAACTGACAGCATTCTCCTAAGCAGTCAGGTGAAATCTGTCAGCAACTCCCTCTATATTGCTGCTACACTGATGACAGGTTAGATAGTAGCTATTCCTAATAGATGGATTTTTTTCTCCCATTAAAGTTCCCTGGGAGGTCAATGCACTTGAGGGTTTGGGTTTTTTTTCCCCACACTCCCCAGTTGTAACTTATTTATAGACTCAACCACAAAACTGCCATGGGACACAAGTCTGTGACTTACCTTGTACGGTGAGTTACCATTTGCTCCAAACCCTAAGCCGAGCGTTGCATCCATAGCTCATGCATGTCAGTGGGGGGATCCTAGAGCTTTAAACTTTACCAGAGACTGTCACCTGGAGATATTTTCCCTAAGGAGAGGAATTAAAGTATCTATGGATTATAGTGATGGAAGAGTGAGGGCTGCCTGCATTGTGTATGAAAGCAAAAGTTTGGCCTTACAGGAATAAGGAAATTTAGGTCAGAAGATTCAACAGGCTCAGCGCCCACAATCTGGCTTTTGAAAAGAACTCAGGCACCTAAATAAAGGTCAGATTTTCAAAAGAGCTTACAGCGGCGAATCCCTCCCCTCCAGTTGCATTGAGGGCAGTGGATGCAGCTGGAGGCTGGGCTGTTTTGGAAATCTGGCCTTTAGCACTCAAACAGCACGTTTCGTCTTCGAAGCACGTGAATATCACTCATTAACGGAGCCAGTCGGGAGCTTACTGTCGACATGAAACGTGGTGAAAAATGGAGGGTTTTTCCCTCCCTGTTTTCCAACCAGCTTTACAGATCAGCTCCCCGGTGAATTACATAAATATCAGTATCCCCACCTAAGAGCCAGGATTCGGTTGTGAGTCCTTGTCCCTCTCATGCACGCCTGTCTCTTTCTCAGACCGCATCCCTGTCAGAATTAGCCCTGGTCTACACGATGAACTTATGAACCATACCCCTGAGCAACGCAATTATCTCAACCAAGCTTACTGTGTAGACAGGGCTATTTCAACGGGAGGGCTTTACCCGTTGACATAGCTACTGCCTCTCGGGGAGGGGGATTAACTACGGCGCCGGGAGAAGCCATTGGCGTAGGTGGCGTCTTCACTAAGTCCTGCAGGGGTGCAGCTGCAGTGTAGACACAGCGCTGAAGTGTAGACAAGCCTGTAGGCATACTGGGTATTGTAGGCTCCTAAATCACGTAGGATGTGTCTACGCTGCAGTCAGCGGTATGATTGCAGCACATGGAGACACACCTGAGCTAGCTCGGGTACCAGTAGCAGTGAAGCCATGGCAAGACGGGCTTCAGCATGGGCTAACTGCCCAGTGAGAACCCAGGACTCCCGGTTGTTCAGTCTGCTCTGAAGCCCTTGCTGCCACAGCGTCACACTGTTGTTCCCCAGGCTGGCTACCGTCCATGCGCTGCAATCACACACCCCAGCTGCAGTGCAGCCATTCTCCACTGGGTGCTTTTTTGACCCACTGTGCTTAAAAAGCACTTCTGGAAGAAAGTGCTGTCTAGTGGCTAAAGCAGATAGCTCCAGCACCCCAGGGTCTATTCCTTTCTCTACCACTAACTCGCCGTGTGACCCCGGGCAAGTCACCTAATTACTCCTTGTTCCTCGGGGTACGCATCTTTTAAGTTATGCTGTCGAGGTTCTTATATTGCATCTCCTGACTTGGGATGTGAGCGCCATCCAGAGTGGAAGATAAAAGAAAATAGCTCCCGCCTGCCAAGCGCAGTTCCGCTCCATTCCTCCCCCCAGGGGAAGAGCTTATCTGAGCATGGGCATATTTTGATTCCTCTGATTTTATTAGCTGATATGCATGGGGTGTTGGGGAAGGCGAGGTGAAGAAGTGCAGCGAGACTCAATCGTAGTTTGTAAAGTACCCTGAGACCCTTATGTGACAGGTACAATAGACAAGGGAGTTATTATGGTTTGCGTTGATTTGCTTGGCATCAAACTTGAGTTTGAGGGTGTGCTGTATAAAGGCAGTGCAGCAGAGACAGGCAGTACAGTGCATGCCTGTCAGAGATAAGCCGGAGGCTCACAGAATCTCCAACGCCTTTTAGAAGGGACCCTTGCTTAACCTGAGTCTTTCCAAGCAGCGACAGGTGTTCTCTTCAGATGAAACAGCCTTAGAGAAGGTTCACGAAGCAGCCAACCAGCCTCACGAAGTCCAGGTGCCTCACTCAATTTATGGACGCTCTGCTGCAACACACTGACGCATTCATTATCGTCCCAGTCACTCTGAATCAGCTGCAGAAAGCGGAGAGAGGCTTTCATGTTGTTGCTGGCTTTGGCTCCCGAGTACCTGAGGGGTGATTGACGGCGCTCCACTTTACCATCGTGACACCTGCGAGAAGCAGCTGTTTGAGCTCACTGAGCAGTGTGGACTTGCAGGAGAGAACGTGTGATTGCGTGAGTTTTCCTCCTCGGTGCTCCAGCCGTCTGTGTGGGCAGCGCACAAAACACCGGCATACCTGGGACACCAGCTGGGCAGCGTGCAAAACACCGGCATACCCGGGACGCCAGCCGCACAGCATGCAAAACACCGGCATACCCGGGACGCCAGCCGCGCAGCATGCAAAACACCGGCATACCTGGGATGCCAGCCGGGCAGCGTGCAAAACACCGGCATACCTGGGATGCCAGCCGGGCAGCGTGCAAAACACCGGCATACCCGGGACACCAGCCAGGCAGCGTGCAAAACACCGGCATACCCGGGACGCCAGCCACGCAGCGTGAAAACACCGGCATACCCGGGACGCCAGCCGCACAGCGTGCAAAACACTGGCTTACTGGGGATGCCAGCCGGGCAGCAGTTGCTCAACCTGAGGATGAAAACATGTGGCTCCCATGTTTCTCCAGTGACTCACAGCTCCACCTCCCTCACCCCTGCTGAGATTCTCCTCTCCATCTGTCTTCGTTGTCTCCCTGCTCTCAACACCAGCTCACACTCAGCATGTAAAAACGTCTCTTTCCTCTAAAACACTCTCCCACCCTTCTTTTCACTTGAGTTGTCAGCCGTCCGACCATCTTCCCAGCCCCACAGACACAGGAGGCCATAGGTGTCATTGTGACCCCTCTGTTTCTCTTTCCCCCCCTCTCCCATGTGAACACGGCTGGTTTTAACTCCATGGCTCATCCTTTCTTCTTTGATCCCATCACCAAATTACTTGTCCAGGCCTCAGTTATCGTGCTTTCCAGCTCCTGCTGCCTCCTGTCTGACCTCTCTGGAACTCAACTCGGCCCTATCTGGCTCATCCTACGGTTGCTGATGCTGTAAGTCACATGATGCTCCATCTACATTCAGAATCTCCAGAAATCCTTCGCTGGCTCGTGTTCTCTTCACCAAGGCCATGCCTGACTTAGCTCCTTCCCATCCCTCTGCTCTTGTCTCTTTTTACACACCTCCCATCTGCCCCGACCAGTTCCCACTCCGGCTGCCACTGCTCATGTGACTGAGCCTATCAAGTCATTCTCCTGCTTCTGCATCCCTTCCTCTTCTCACACCTTCTGCTGGCAGGGGAGCGCTGGTCCTGGTCCTCAGGGTTCTCTCTAGGAAACAGACATGACGCGTTTGTGCTACCCTCTCTCCTTTATCCACAGTGCCCCCTTTAACCTTTAGGAGCTGGCTGGTCCGTAACACGTTAGGATTAGCCAGTGTCCCAGAAATGAATGATTAGAATTATTTACTATTTTTCATTGTCTGCTAACATAGGAGATGGTGGCTGAAGGACAGGACCAGGGGGTCAGGACTCCTGGGTTCTATTCCCACTGTGCTTTCCCATAAACTCTCTGCATAACCTTGCGCAAGTCACTTAGGCTGAGTTTTTCAAAGGAGCCAATTTGCGCCTTAAAAAATCTTCTCTGCCTCAGTCTTGCAGTCAGGAAGAAGGGCATAATACCTATTTACCCACCTTTCTAATGCTGTCTGAGATCTTTGGATAGAAAGATCTGGAGAAAGGCAACGTGGAACTATTCTACTTAATTTAATTGCTTTCTTATTCCTAATCGTAATAAAACTGTTACATCATTAGACACAGCTGTCCCATTCACTTGTAGAGCCCGCCAGACTCAAATAAACTAATGAAAATGGCTTGAAATGATATCAAGTAAGATTCATAGATTCCGAGGCCAGAAGGGACCATTGTGATCATCTAGTCTGACCGCCTCTAGGACGCAGGCTAGAGACCTGCTCCACAATCATTCCCAGAGCAGAGCTTTTAAAACAACATCCAATCTCAATATAAAAATTGTCAATGCTGGAGAATCCACCATGACCCTTGGTAATTTGTTCCAGTGGTTAATTACCTTCACTGTTAAAAATGTACACTTTATTTCCTGTCTGAATTTGTCTGGCTTCAACTTCCAGCCATTGAATTGTGTTATCCCTTTCTCTGCTAGAGTGAAAACCCACGGTCAAATATTTGCTCCCCCTGGAGGTATTTCTAAGACATTGGGATGATCCTATTCAGTGTCTATGGGAAGGTGAGTTTCGTCATTCAGCAGGGCTGTGTCAATTACTAATGATTTGATGTAGAAGTCTAGCTCGCTGAAAGGCACCATGCCCTGGAGCATGGAAATGGCTTCCCAAGAAGTAGTTAAAGCAGAAATATCTGTCTCTGCTTGCCCAAAATGCCGCTCCCTTGGCCCCCTTTTGCTCCTTTCCAGAATCCTGCTTCTCTCTTTCTCTCTCTGATGTTTAGGGTCGTTTGTACTGTTCTCTGCGTGAGACACAGGGTGGGTGGCCTAGTGGAATCAGACATTGAACTAGGAAGCAGGAGTTAGAGGTTCTCTACCACAGACCTGCTGTACGACCTTAGGCACGTCACTTCATCTCTCTGTGTCTCAGTTTCCCTTCCACCCTGTGTTCTGTCTATCAAGATTGTAAGCACTTTGGGGCAGGGACCTTTGCTTACTGTGTGCGCAGTTGCAAAGGGTCCCCAACCTCCGCTGGGGACCCTATGCTCTGCTATAATCCAAATAAATGACACAATCATGCTCTTTTTCCTGTGGTGTTTAACTCTCAGAGATGAGTGTTTGAAGAGGTTGGTAGGATTAACATTCATTGCAATTATCTTGAGAACTATCGTTTGCTGTGTATTGACAATGCAGCATCGGTGATAGATTCCATATAAGAGGATGTATGAAACAGGCCACTCGTTGGTGTATCCTTTCTTCTATGGAGTCAGATGCACGGGGTCCTTTTTTGGCATTGTGATGCTGCGATATGGTGATAAACATGTCGACGTATAAACAACACAATTTTAGCGGTTCCAATCTCAAAAACCAAGAAATAGGCAGTGGTGTTTCATTGTCTTTACTGGATGCTGTAAATCAAAGCTTTTCCCATCTATCTGTTTGGCATGTATTCATCCCACTCCAGAATGTTGTCTGTTTAATACCAACTCTTGGTGTGAAATTGACACCTAATGCTGCAAGACCAACGGAGAGATTTTTTTGACTCTTTGCATGAAGATGTTTGATTTGCGTGCTATACGTTTAGTGCTGTGGGTCTCAAACGTATTTGATCGCACCCCCCCCCCTTCTTTGTGTCTGCTGCAGTTTACACTTCCTCCCCTCTCCCCTCCACATAAGTACATATACCGATATATGCAATGGTGGTGCTTCACTTGAAGCAGTTCCAGCTTCTTTGTTTTTCACTTGTTTTTTTTCCCCGTTGCACGAACGAGCCAGCGAGCCAGTGTAATAAGAGTAAAAGCAAAACTGCGACTGTGGCCGAGGCTTACAAAGAAATGTGCACACCGCGTCGTAGCGAACGGATTAACGTACCGATGGCAACGATGTTGTGTCATGCTAGGCAGGCTTACCGGAAATCCGCCAAAGCGAACATCACCGTCTAGAGCCAAATGCACAGCGCCATCTGCAGGCCTGAGATGTCTGACAGCTTTGCTAGTTGTTCATTGCTGTGGGTACAATGTGCACAGTGAGGGGGGTTTTCCTGAAGCTTCTCATTCCCCGCCCCAAGAATACGTTCCACGTCCCCCAGTTTGAGACCCTCTGGCTCTGATCCTCAGCTCCTGTCAGTGAAGCTCTGCTGATTTACACCAGTTGAGCATCTAGAGATTACATTTTCTATCTGTCTTTCTGTCTCCCGTTGATTTATTTACACACCCTATTGATGTGTAGATTTGCACTCGTCACACTTAGCCACGTGCTTCCTTTTCATGGTCGGTGTCGACATGAGATCGGGGTGGTGGACAGGGCAGGTAGCATCCCAAGGCAGAGCCCCGCTGCTCTGGTTAAACTATCATGCAACAAGAGCAGCAGAGAGAGACTGAGCTGTATCTGTCTGTTATATGCGCGTTATATTTATACAGAATTCTGTTCTACCTCCCTGCTTCCTGTTCAGCGAGGTACTTCACTTGGTCTCCAGGTCAGGAAAGCAGTCATGCCCTGTAGCGAAGCGACGACTCACCGGTGCGGCACCTCCTCTTGGTCATCTTGGGAATTAGCTCTCCACATAAGGAGCGCCTCCTTATGGCCAGTGTCTCGCCTGCCGCTGGCCCCCCCGTGTCCCTCCCGGACCCCGGTGCCCCTTTACCCTGGGGTTCTGCCCCCCTAGCAGTCCCCACACTCCGGGTCTCCCCTCCCAGGGGAACCCCCAACCCTACACACACCTTGCCTCAGTGGCTACTGCCAGTCGTCATCTCACTGGGGCAGACTGCAGGCTGTAATGGCCACTCATCATTGGCAAGGGGTTAGGACCCTAACCCCGGGGCTGCACCTCCCAGCCCCAGTACCTGCATAGGCCTTTATCAAGGCCTCAGCCTGGGGAGTTGCCAGGCTGCAGCTCCCCAGCTCCTCTTGCCCTTCCCCAGCACTGCTCTGATTCAGGTACCCTAGTCCCAGGCAACTCGGCCCTTCTCACTCTAGGGCTAGAGTGAGACTCCTTCAGCTCCTGGCCCACAGCCCCCTTATCAGGGCCAGCTGGGCCCCAGCTGTGGCTGCTTCCCCAATCAGCCCCACTTGGCTGCTTTTAACCCCCGTTCTCCAGGAGTGGGACAGCCACCCCACTACATGTACCAACTTAAGCCCATCCCAATTCAGGACAACACTTAAGCACACGCTTAACTTTAAGCACTTCGGTAAGTCCAGTTGATCTCAATGGGACTTACTCACGTGCTTAAGTGATATCTTAAATAGGGATGCTTTACTGAATTGGGCCGTTCACGGAAAGGCGCATTGAAATCTGCTGTGTAGTAGTTAGACTAGCGCTTATAATGCTTACCCTACCTCCATTTCTTGGTGGGTATTGCAAAACGCCATCAACTTTTTGGAAGCGCTCTGACCTTTCTTGCAGTTGGGATTCCCTCCCCCGCCCTGCAGGACACATCAGATTTCCCATGAAGAATATATTATCTGAGCTTAAAGTGGAGAAAGTGATGTAACTGGCCCATTCCAACATGCTTCCTGGCAAGCCGACGGCATCTGCAGCCCTACAAAAGGCTGTCTCTCATCCCCATAAAAACACTGACAAATTGTATGCTTATACTTGACTCGGCTACTCTGTTTAGATTATTACCGGCCCGGTACATTTTTTAAAGCAAATGAGGTTTCAAAAAGCCTGTTGATAAAGATCTTGCTTGCCCTCAGTGGAGTCATTAATTCAATATGCTGAAATACCATTTTAATTAGTTTGCATGACAGTCCCAGGAGCTATGAAATAATGCTCTTTATTGTATGAATATGTACCATACTGTGTATGATCCTATCCTTTATCTCTGTCCACTGTTCTGCATCTTTGGCAAATATTAGTGAATCCTGTCTCATAGCTGTATTCTTCAGGGAGCACGCCAATAGTTTTAAGTTAAATACTCACCATTAATTTAAAATAGCATTGCAGTTATTACTTAACTGACCCCAAAGCCAGGAAAATCAGAGTTAGACTGCTTTTGGTTGCTTGTGTTGTGGCCAGCTATTACAAAAGGCTTAGAATAGTGTATATGATTATCTATCGTTATGCCCTGCAATACTTAGCCCTAAAGGAATGCGTTGAGAACGTAGCTTTTTCTCTCACTCTTTATGCACCGTTATTTATTACGTGTATTGTGGTGGCACCAAGAGGCCTCAACATTGATCGGGGGTCCCATCATGGTAGGGTCTTTACAAACATATTGTAAATGACAGCACAGGCGCTGACTTCTGTTTTCGCCATTGGGTGCTCCTCTCCGCCCCTCCCCCCCATGCGAGCGGCAGGTGGGACCTCAGGGGTAGGGTTGCCAGGCATCCGGTTTTCGACCAGAATGCCAGGTCGAAAAGGGACCCTGGTGGCTCTGGTCAGCACCACCAACCGGGCCGTTAAAAGTCCAGTTGGTGGCTCAGCGAGGGCCCAGGGCCCTGACCCAGCCTGGAGCCCTCTCCCGCACCCCAAACCCCTCATCTCTGGCCCCACCCCAGAGCCCACACTCCCAGCCAGAGCCCTCATCCGGGCTCAGAGTGGAGCATGGGTGGGGCCTCATGGGGAAGAGGCTGAATGGGGGTGGAGCCTTGGGGCAGAGCAATGGGAAGGGTGGGAGGGGCAGAGTGGGGCAGAGTGCAGGCCAAGCGTGGGGGGAGGGGTGACAGTGCCTATGAATGACAGTCCCCAGCTGAAAGAGCAGACAAAAGTGATAGTATTATCCCCATTCTACAGATGAGGAATTGAGTGACAGAGTGAATAAGTGACTTGACCAGGTTACCCAAGGATTCTGTACCAAAGACAGGAATTGAACGTAAAAAGAGCTTGCATCTCCTGTCTCTCTCTCTGTTGGTACTTACCTGGCTCCTTCACAATAGTACCTAAGCATTTCTCAGGGTTTGTCTATACATGGAAGTTGTGCCAATTTAAATAGTCAGTTTAGTTAAAATTGGTGTGACTTTTGCATGAACACTGCTAAATCTTTTACCTTGTGTCCTTGCAGTTATGGGCACAAGCTAAATTGACATAACCAGTTTTAAACTGCCGTAAGACAGTCCACATACAAAAGTTGCAGCAATCTAACTTAAACCAATTAAGTTAAACCAGAGTAACTCCTGTGCATAGACAAGCCCTGAGAAAGGAGAGGGAGTGTCACAGATTTGCACTATTTTCTGTGAATGGTGGCTCATTTTGGTGCTACAAGAGGGTGGCATTAGGGAAAGAACCCCACTTTCCTTTTTTCTGATGGGTCAGAGTTAAGGATGTTGTTGGAATATATCGTGTGTATCTTCACATGCCAGCATTATTAACTGAATGCGAAGCTGCAAGTATAATTGAATGTGTATGTAAATTATCTTAACTGGTCCCTTGCATTTTTGCTACGGTTTAGAGATTTTTATTGCTAATGTTCTTGGTATGCATTTTGTATAATGGTGAAATCATTTACTTTAGCAGCCTTCACTGTAAGTGAACAAAGTCTTTTGTCAAGTATTATGATAATCTTGAGGGTGTATTGCCCTTTTAAGCAACGTCAGTAGAATGTCTAGAGCCTTAGAAAATCCTAACCATCAAATTCTCAGTTAAGGTTACAACACCAGCCCCTCTGATCACCTGCCTCCCATCTGCCTTCCTTTACCTTTGCCTTTCACTCGGAGCAAGGCTGTTACCTTAGGCGTCTTTAATAACTTCTTGTTGTTTGAATGGAATGAGTTCCTGCTCCAACTTTCTAATGGGAAAGGCCAGTACTCCCACAAGGCTGTGGCTGGGGTAAAAGGCTGGTCCAGTGGTTTAGAGCATTACCCTAGAATTTAGAAGGTCTGGGTTCGAGTCCCTGGTCAACCCCAGACATCCTGTGTGACCTTGGACAAAGCTCTGTAAAATGGGGATAATAGCACTGCTCTACCCCAGCGGTGTGTTGTGAAGATAAATAGATTAAAGGTTGTGAGGCATTCACTGGGCTTGGATGAAGTATTCAGCAACACGTAGGCTTTTAAGCTGTTTTCACACGATGTAGGAAAGCCCTTAACTCACTGTTCTTCCTTGGAAGTATCTCCAAAGCAGGGAGCGGTTGGTAAATTTGGTCCAGTTTCCTCTGTCTGCTGAACAGAACACTTTGGACTACAATGAAACCTCAATGGATGGCTGCACACGCCAGTTTCTTTATCATAGAATATAATTTGCAAACCATAAAGAGGCTGTTTGTGACTAAATAAATATGGTCGGTCAGATCATGTAGCATAGGTTAAAAAATAAATAAATTCCGAAGCCAAGTCGTTCCCAGCGGATTGCGGGGATGAGACAGATGGAAACCAGAGAAATGGTGATGTAAGCCAGAGTTTACCCAAGTAGGCAAGGGGGTGTCCAAAAGGATGTGATTTACAAGGTACCACTGGACTTCAGCTATCAAAATAATAGGCTGCAAGGGTTTACCCATACGGGTTTATGTGAGTCCAGTGCTAGATGCAGAACTGTATAAACCGCATCAGAACGAATATATTGGCTAAAATCCTGACCACCTTTTTCAGCCCACTTCCCGCGCGAGCTAGAGAGGAGTGCTTTAAGGACCGCACTCACTCTGGCTCTGCTGCACGTTCTCCTCTGACTTAAATCAGCTGCACCTTATTAGACAGCTCCATTGCAGACTGCCCATATAACATTCTTTCGTGGTAAATAACAACAACTCTTGGGAGTTTTATATCATTTTTCACCTTCAAAATGCTGTGCAAATGTCATCAGTAGTAATCCTTGCCAGCCCTCCTGTGGTGTAGTGTCACACCCGTTTTACAAAAGGGGAAACTGAGGCACAGATGATCGAGCGGGAAGGATGATTCAGCGATTAGGTTGCTAGTCTGGGACATGAGAGACCCTGGTACAGTTCCCTGCTCTGACACATTTCCTGTGGGACCTTGAGCAAGTCATACAGCCTCTCGGTGCCTAGGTTCCCCATCTGGACATAAGAACGGCCATACTGGGTCAGACCAAAGTCTGTCTAGCCCAGTATCCTGTCTTCCGACAGTGGCCAATGCCAGGTGCCCCAGAGGGAATGAACAGAACAGGGAATCATCAAGTGATCCATCCCCTGTCACCCATTCCCAGCTTCCGGCAAACAGAGGATAGGGACACCATCCCTGCTCATCCTGGCTAATAGCCATCGATGGAGCTATCCTCCATTAATTCATCTAGTTCTTTTTTGAACCCTGTTATAGTCTTGGCCTTCACAACATCCTGTGGCAAGGAGTTCCACAGGCTGACTGTGTGTTGTGTGAAGAAATACTTCCTTTTGTTTGTTTTAAACCTGCTGCCTATTAATTTCATTTGGTGACCCCTAGTTCTTGTGTTATGAGAAGGAGTAAATAACACTTCTTTATTTACTTTCTCCACACCAATCATGATTTTATAGACCTCTATCATATCCCCCCTTAGTCGTCTCTTTTTCAAGATGAAAAGTCCCAGTCTTATTAATCTTTCTTCATATGGCAGCTGTTCCATACCCCTAATCATTTTTGTTGCTCTTTTCTGTACCTTTTCCAATTCCAATATATCTTTGTTGAGATGGGGCAACCACATCTGCACAAGGTATTCAAGGTGTGGTCATGCCATGGATTTATAGTGGCAACATGATATTTTCTGTCTTATTATCTATCCCTTTCTTAATGATTCCCAACATTCTGTTTGCTTTTTTGACTGCCGCTGCACATTGAGTGAATGTTTTCAGAGAACTGTCCACAATGACGCCAAGATCTCTCTCTTGAGTGGTAACAGCTAATTTAGACCCCATCAGTTTTTATGGATAGTTGCGATTATGTTTTCCAATGGGGATTTTCAGTTATGTTTACAATGGGGGTTATATCAGTGCCCTATGCTGCAGAGGTTTGGTGAGGATAAATACTGTAAAGATTGTGAGGTGACTGATTGCGTACTTCTGCATACTTGGTTCCAAATGAGGTGCATGGTTGACTGGTCAGTCCATAACTCTGGTGTTCGTAACTCTGAGGATCTACTGTACTGTATCTAATCCTTTCTCCAGCAGGGGCAGGGTTGTGACCTACATTCTATATGTGTGCGCACATATATATTATGTACACACACATATATATTATAGGGCATTAATATATATAGTGTGTGTTTGTGTATTTAATGTGTGCATGAAATATGTATATATCCACACTGGTGGCTTTGGCCAGTTCAATTTTAAGTGACCTAAGGGAGGAGTGTTCATAATTTCCCTTGGTTTAAAAGCTCCCCCCAGACATTTTCCTTTGAATGTCATCAGCTCCCCTTGATGTGCTAAAAGAAAACCTCTGTCCAGATAAACTTTATCTCAAAATTCCCCCAAAGAGGCAGGTTAGCATTTCTCACTTTGATCCTCTTTTGCAAATTGCCTTGAGGAGTTAATAGATTTTTTTTTCCTAACGCACATGAAGATCTATTCAAGTTTAACTTGTAAAATAGGGTAGGAATAGACAAAGATCTGGGACATTTTAAAAAAACACCAATATTTTTATTCTCTTCAGACATCACCTGAGCCGGCAGTCCTGAACATATGCACAGCCTTGTATTTTACTGGCCATTTGCAAAGTAATTAGCGTTATTAGTCTTTAGGCGTACTGTAAAAATTCATAATGGAACTTAACCTACTTTTGTTAATATGGAACGGCAAAGAGATTCTGTTACATAACATAGCCTGTTGCTAACCAGAGAGAGAGGGAACTCTCTGAACTGTTGTTTTTCCAGTAGGATGGCTGCTTTCTTATTACGTTTATTAAGTAATATGAAAAGCATGTGGAAGTGGAAATACCGTTGGGTCATCATGAAGTGATTAAGTTTGTTAGAAAGTGAAGCACACATGCCGTAATTTCTCATAAGCAGTGTTGAAAAGATAATATCCACCCCAGCCTGTCTATATGTCTATCTGTTGTATGTTCATCAGCCCATTCTGTTGGCTTGCACCTTCAAAGCATATTTGCCTTAATTATAGGCCTTTTCTCTCTGCCAGATGAGACGCAATCATGATTTTCTCCTCATCTAATTGGGGAAGGTTTTAAGAATTTGCCCCAGTGTGTTTTGTGCTTTTACCCGTTTTATCCTTTCCAAATCTTTCCTCTAAGATTTTGCTGCTTCAGCAAATCCATCTGCCACCTAATCCAGCTACAGTATCTGTCTAATCTAGATAATGCTTCTTATTTTAAACCACTTCCTCCTTTCTGCTTAATCATCTCTGTTTACTATTTCTATGGGCCTTTTGCTTAACTGGGGCTTACGCCAAGCATTTAAACATGTGCCTAACTTTAAGCATGCAGATAATTCCATTGGAGGTCAATAGTGCTTCCCATTCAAGTTTAGCTCTGCTGAATCTGCTGCCTTAGATTGTAGAAGCGCCAACATTATGGGCCGCGATCTCATCTGATCCCAGACGCTTACCTGGATGAGAGACTGCAATGACCTTGCTTTGTTGATATGATCTGATGAGAACTGAGCTGTGGCGATTGCCAGTGTGTCATTAAAGGGGTCATTAGCACTTGCCTAAAACCACGGCTCAATAGCAACACCACAGAGCAACCTGCAGCAGAACATGGCCACGTTTTATAAGCTCAAACCCTGGGACTGACGTGTAGCTGAATGGCTTCTGAATTTGCCGTCATTTTTTTAAGCATGTACATGTGGTGGTCAGGTACAGTGCAAGGAAGTTTCGCGCCTTGCACCAGCCCTGCATCCGTCCCCCCGTCCCCCCTCGGCGGCAGCCAGCTCCCCTGCTCGCCCGCGGGCCGCAGCAGGCTCGGCTCAGCCTCCCTGCTCGCGGACCGCAGCAGCCTCCCCACTCCTGCGGGCCGCGGCAGGCTCGGCTCCCCTCCCCGCTGCGGCAGCTAACCCCCCGCCTGCAGCAGCTCCCCATCCCCCCACGGCAGCACCTCCTTGGAAGCTGCGTTCTCGGCGGCGTTTCGGTGGCCACTTTTATTGCCGCCGAATCGCCGCCGGGAGTCGCCGCCCCCCAAATCCTGGCACCCTAGGCGACCACCTAGGGTCGCCTAGTGGGAGCGCCGGCCCTGGTGGTGATATTCTGCAACCCGGGTGGAACATCATAAAATGTCACCCCCGAGGATAGAACACTCTGTGACTCCATTGAAATATAGTCTCACTTCAGCCACTACCAGGTGTTCTGAAATCAATAGAAAATGCTTTCAAACAAGCGAAGGGCTTCATCCGTCCACAGTAATTGCCCACAATTTCTATAGTCCTGGGGGATCTTCTGTAGCATAGGTCTGAGGCTTCGACATAGCCAAGGCCAGCACAACTTAACCGGAACAAATAGCACCTAATTATCTTTGGCCCTTGCAAGCCTTAGTTATTGGTGTACTAATGAGATGTTTCTATGTAGCTCATTTAAGAGGGAGTGAATTTGTGGCAAGGGGGGCAACCATAGGGAAGTGGCTGCTGCATTAAGACCTATAACACATTATTCAATTAAACTGGATCAGCTGTTAAATGCTTCTATGCTTACAGAAAATTAAACCTCATACACGTTATCAAACCGACAGTCCCCTCCAACTTCTCTCCGGACCCCAACAGATCGGGGTTTATTCCATTTAATCATCTCCCATGTGATGGCCGATTTTAAATTACACATGCCAGACACAGTGGCTGAGCCAGATTTTGCAGCCGGGGCGGCTATGGCTCATTAGGTGTGTCACCTTCAATTATACCGATTGGCTTGCTAATGTCACACGTTATCATGCCTGGATAGTATGGCCACCAAACTAAGGTGATATGGCAAAGTTCAGTGGCAGATGTAGGGTGCGCTCCTCTGCTGCTGTCTCCTTTCCTTCTTGTCCGCCAAGAGGGCACCGACTTCCTGCAGCAACACCCTTTGCCCTGGCACTGCCCCCACTAATCCTGGCCCAGTGTGAAGTGGGGGGAGGGATTAGCGAGTAAGCCTGCCCCACGTTTACCTAGCAAGGGTGGCTCCTGTCCCATAGGGCTGGTCCAGCTCCCCTCTCCGGGCATTGCAATCTGGCACATAGGGTCACTAGTAAGATGTCAGAAGGGTGGGGCGGCGGAGCCAAATGTGGTGAGCGGCGGCGTTGCATCGCACGACCCTGCGCGCCATGTGGCAATGCTTGGAGCCGGGAGCCACCCGGGGCCGTTGCCAAGTGAGTGTGAGATGGGGTCACTCTCCAGCTCCCTCCCACCCCGGGCCCTCCCCGCCACCTTGGGCTGGGCTCAGGCGTGCGGTGTGGGCTGCTACGGGTGGACAGCACCACCAGGTCGCAATGCCGGAGCACACGAAAGCTTGCATCATACACCTCCTTTTGTCAATTGCATAATATGCTTGAAAAGGCACCAGACACACCCCAACCCCTGCAGCAGAGTACGGGGATTATCACCTTGCACGGCTAAGTGACTCTTATCTGTTGCTGCTCCTCTCCGGTGGAGAGAAGATTTGAGGGCCGCGTTTTTGAAGCCCAGGGCAACACCTGCATCCCTGAAATGACACGCACAGCGTGTCATGTAATTGCAGATCGAGCACCCACTTGGGTGTGCTCTTGCCTGATTAGAAACCAAAAAATAACGGAGAATAATGTGGGTTTTGAAGGCACGACTGAGGCACCAATACATCCATAAGGGGCACCCTTGGCAATGGGGCACTTGTGAATATTTTGCCTCTAGCGTTAGGCTGTAGTTTTGCGGGGGGGGGGGGGGTTGTTTTTAAATGAGCCCTAGCATCTGTTTTGTAGAGAAGATCAGATGCTACTTATGTTTCATAGCTGCCGTTTGACCGAATTGCTGCTTCTTTCCTCACTTTCCCATCGCTGTCAATAGTGTCTTTTCCCCAGTCTCTTGCAGAACTCTTTGAAAATCTCCGACTGTCCCACCTGCTCCATAGGAAATCCTTGCCCTGTTCCACCCTGTCTCACACACAATGTGATTCCATTCTCGATTACACTTTGGCTAATCTATAGATTTTGAACCCGTTACTCCCCACAGATGAGCAGCTCCTTGCACACCCATTCCCATTGAAGTCAGTCGGCCTACTCATGTGAGTAACAGTTCACCCATGGGGTAAGGGATTCACAATGTCCCCCCACCCCATAATGAACAGCAAGAGCAGTGTAAACCTTCTGCTGATGAAACCAGTCCAAACTCAGGCCAGATTTGTGCAGAGTTTTGCATTGGTGTGAACAAGGGCCGAGTTCTGAGTGAGGTTTTCTTCCTGGGTTAGACTAGAGATCGATCTGGATCCAGGCTGCGAATGCCCCCGCAAAACGGGAATGTTCAGATGAGCTCTCTATAGGAAGAAGAGCCAATTGTAAAATTCAGGTCCCCTTTTGTGATTCTGTAACTTTCCAGGAGGAGTCTGGGATCTGGTTTGGGCCCACTGGCAAAACGTCGTATCTTTTCCTGAATCTCGTGACTTATTTATTGGTTTTGGCGAATGTGGGATGGCTATTGAAACCCAAGCCTCAGAGCACAGATCCAGGGGTGCAAACCCCTGCAAACCAAAGCTGAACTAAAGGTTGGCGGGAACCTCTGGTGACGTGGCTGAATTGTGCCGAGGTCTGTCTCTGGCCTTCTCCACTCAGCCTGTGAAATTCCTCCTTCCAGCTTATATTTTCCATTTTTCATAAGCTGCTCTTGTGTTTTCCACGCTTTATGGCCCCAATTCAGGAAAACATGTAAGCACTTGGCGTCAGGGGGACTTAAGCACTCAACACGCTTTAAGTTAAGCACGTGCTTAAGAGTTTTCCTGAATAAGGATGAATTTAAACACATACTTAACTTAAAGCACATGCTTAAATCTCCTTGGCTTCAAGCATTTGTGCTTTCCTGAATCAGGGCCTACATTCATAGGTGCCGACTTCTGCTTACGCCGGTGAGTGCTCGACCCACCTCTACCTCCGCCCCTGCCCTGACTCCACCCCTGCCCCGCCCCCATTGCAACCCCTTCCCCAAAGTCCCCGCCCCAACTCCGCCCCCTCCCTGCCCTTATTCCAACTCCTTCCCCAAATCACCGTCCCGGCCCCGCCTCTTCCCCGCCTCCTCCCCTGAGCACACCACGTTCCTGCTCCTCCCCCCTCCCACCCGGAGCTTGCTACAGCTATTTGGCGGCGGCAAGCGCTGGGAGGTAGGCGGAGGAGCAGGGACATGGCGCGCTCAGGGAGGAGGAGGAGGCGGAGGAGAGGTAAGGCGGGGAGGGGAGCTTGGCTGCTGGTGGGTGCAGAGCACCCACTAATTTTTCCCCGTGGGTGCTCCAGCCCCAGAGCACCCACGGAGTTGGAGCCTATGCCTACATTAGGAAGCTGGAAGACTGATGAAGCTCTTAGTCATTTTTCTCACCTCTAACCCAGTGTAACTGGCTCTGTCCAATTGGTCACTTTTGTTCCAGGCCTGTCTGGTTCAAGGGAGCAACGTATAGATTTCTTGCTCTATTTTTTTTTCCTGTTGAAGGGAGGAAATAAAACCCAACTCAAATGATGAATGTATAACGTGACCCAGAGCATTACCATATAGACTATTTACTTCAAAGAGTCACCCTTTACCATGGTAACTAGCAGCATAAGGCACAGGCCGTATAAAGGAAAATGTCCTGCTAAAGTAATTCGTGCAGACTACAAGGTCCAGTTACAGTACCTTGTTGTACGGCTGCATACACCAGCACAATGGGAAGCTTGCCAACAATTCCTCTGCACTAGATTTTTTTTTCCATAGGAAACTTCTCTCCAGGGCCCAGAGTTCTCTATGAATCTACGATTGCACAATTGCAAAGGCTGCTGCTCCAGTCCAGGAAAGGGAAAGTATTGCTTAAAGAAGCTGCTCCAATTCCGAGTCCTAGCCCGAGCCAGCAACAGCTAAGACCTGGCCTCCCAGTCCATGACCCACTGCGATGGCTGTGCTCCACTTGGAAGATGTTGCTGGTGGAGGCCAGGGCGAGTTTCTTGGGAGCTGGGGGAACGCCTTCAGCTTTGGAACTCCTTACTATAGCCGAGGAGATTGAGCCACGGGCCTCACCATCTCCAACATGTGATGCGAAAGCCTTCTACCAACGACGATCCAGCAGTGAGCCAGCGTCTAGAGGGGGTGAGGAGCGGGAATCAGAATGAAAGGAGAAAAGAAACAGCAAAAAGGGTGAACATTGGAGAGTGAAGTCACTTTTGACAGTTTCATCAACCTCTTGCTTGATTGATCTGACATCTGAGTACCATAGGCTGTCTAGACTCTCTGTAGCTAGCAAAACATAATAATAAAATATATGGAGATATACCCATCTCCTAGAACTGGAAGGACCTTGAAAGGTCATCAAGTCCAGTCCCCTGCCTTCACTAGGAGGACCGAGTACTGTCCCCTGACAGATTTTTGCCCCAGATCCCTAAATGGCCCCCTCAAGGATTGAACTCACAACCCTGGATTTAGCAGGTCAATACTCAAACCACTGAGCTATTCCTCCTGCCCACCATGACCCAGTCATCCTACACCCTTACTCCCAGGCTGTCTGTGACACCACTCATTCCTAGTCACCTTCTTGCTGCTTTGTTTAGTATCTGTCTTTCAAAGGGTACATTTACATGGCAGCTGGGCAGTGTAATTCACAGCTCGGATGGACATACACATGCTAGCGCTGATCAGTCTAGCATCCTAAAAATAGCGGTGTGGCCATAGCCGCATGACATGTAGGTAGGTCAAAATAAATATTGTGTGTTTAGTTAAAGAATGTGTCTGACTCTGTGTGTGTGTGTGTGTGTGTACTATTCTTTGAACACTGTTTTAATATAGTTGATTGTGTAACTGCTGTTGTATTATGTATCATAACTATTTATTTATAAATTTACCATGCTATAATTGTCTAGTGGCCAGAAATCAACTTGTTTTCTGCTATCATGGACTGATGCACTTCAGCGTTTTTTTATCCTGGAGGGAAAACTTTCTTAGTTGCATAATTACTAAAATTAGAAAAAAAAAAAGTTTAAAAAATGCTGTAGCTTTTATTGTATCAGCCAATGCAATTACAATGCAGCAATCAGGAGATGAGCCAAAAAGAGAAGAAGTCACCTGGGCCAAAAATCTGATGGGCTGTTAGACCTTTATTTGCCAGTCTCATTGCAAATGTCACATTATCTACCTTGACCAACATTCTTCCAAAGATGATTAGGAGAGAGGGACAAATGAGCACCAGCAAAACTAGAAATAACCAGCAGAGAGAATTACGCTCCAGCTATAGTTCCTCAGAATCAGTTTTCAACTCACATTCACAGATTTAAAAAAGCTCACAAAGTGACTTCCGGTCCGTGGTTATGTCATCTTCACTGCAAATTTAACATGACTGATCCACACTAAGGTGTGACCACCAGGTTAACCTAGCCCAAGTGTGAGCAGCTCCACGGCCAAGCCCTACCCAAGTTACTATTTCCTCACTAGTGCTGCACTCACCCGTATGTGTCAGTAGGACTCCCATGGTTCTGCGCACTGGACTAAGCTGAGCTGCTCTAGGATTCTTTTCCAGTGAATTGTGGAACAACTTGCCTAACCTTCTGGGCACAAGAAGGGAATTGTGGGATAGCACTGGAGGACTATCAGCACTTAAGTGATTTATCCCTCGTCCTCACTACAAAGAGGATGGTTTACCAGCCTGAGTGAAAGCAGAACTGGGGCTCAAACCCATATCCCAAGTTGGACTAGCTAACCTCGGTTTAAAGCACCATTAAACTCGGGATAAGAGGGTTTTGTGTATGTGTGGGAGTGGATTTGGGGCAACAACTGGTAAGAAACAGGGCCCTGGCCAACTTTGCAGTGGAGACAGACCAGTATTTGGGACCGTAAATAGCACAGACACTGGCTCTTTTACATGATTTCAGTAACACTTTTGCTTTCTTGGTTGAATGGCCAACTCTCCTACCTTTGAAGGACAGATTTCATTTTGACAAGCAACAGCAAAGTAAATTAAAGAGATACAAGTGGCAGCTTACTTTAGACCCAAAGTATAGGTTTTGTAACAAAAGGATTTTACGAAACCTAATATGAAATAGAAAGGTTTCCATTACTATTTAATTTCCATTAAAATAAGTTGGGCTTTTGTACTTATTTAAATCAATCCTCTGCAGTTTTAGGAACATAAATGTAGCAGCTCTGTGCTAGTGCATGGAAACTTAGAAAGTGAAAGTGACTGACAAAGCTGGTCAAAAAATGGAAAAACAATTTTTGTGAAATCTTGCAACATTTTAAAGTTGTTACATTTTAAAGCCTGCAAAACAGAAATAATTTTCAGTTTTTCAAAATATTTTTGTACAGTTTGTTTTTTATTTTTACAATTTTTTAAAAAAATTTGACACTTATTTTATTTCTTTTTGCCAATGAATGAAATAAAATGCCTAATATCCAGAAGGTGTACCCCCCTTTATTTTCATTTATAACTTTTTCATTTTGCCACAGTGTACCTTTTCAAAACTTCTTCACTGTGAAAAAGTTATGGAATTTAATTTTGCCTTTGCCAATCTGTAGCTTTTCCAAAGTTGGAGAAGTTTGAAAAGTTACATTGTGGCAAAATGGAAAAAAATATATGAAAAAATGAAGGAATCCCCCCCCCCCCCAACATCATTCATTTTATTACATTCAGCGGCAAAAAGGAGAAAAGAGGGAAGAAAGGGGCAAAAACAAAAAGTAAATTCAAAATTTTGGTTCTGATGACAAACCAGAACACTTTCAAAAACTAAATTTTGATTTCAACAAAAAGGCCATTTTTTCAATCAAAAAATGAAATAAAAAAATTTCAAATGAAATTTCAGATGAATAATTTTGACCAGCTCTACTAAATATAAACAGAAAGCGAAACTGACTAGCGTAGTTTTATTGGGCAAAAAAAGTGGAATGCAGAAGGCAAACAAATGGAATGAATGGTGAAATATACCACGTATTCTGAAACTACTTGACTTTTTAATATTAAATTAGGAGATTTAGGATGAACTGAGCATTTGATCCAGATGCCTGCTGGGGAGGTTTGGAACTGATTCCACATCTGAATGTTGTGATGTGGGCCTATCTCAGCATATTAGTGGATTGAGTGAAAGGCTAGTAATAAAATGTCAAATCAGGCAAAACTCACCTGGTTTGGGGGTTAGTTTCTCAGCTAAAATGTAGGTTTTTGTCTCTTCCGAAAGGCAGAACGTCAGCACTTGCTAATGCATTAGATATGTACTGTATGTATCCCACCTGCTGAATCTTCAGCATGACTTCTAGAAAGAAGAATTTGGGTATTGCTTGGAGGTCTCCCATCCAAGTAATTACTCAGCCTCACTTAGCTTATGAAATCTGACAGTATGCTAGCACAAGACAATCTGCTTCCTACTTTTCTTGTATAGGCACATGGAGGGGAACTTTTCAAAGAACAAGAGGGAACTCAACAATCACTGTGATTCTGAGTGTACTGGTTCTGATCAGTATATTGAGACCAGGTGGCTCAACTCCATTCATTGGAATTCCAACTAGAAGAGTGAATTTGGTTTTAATTGCCCATCTGTTGGGCGAATGGCTGTATATTGGAGCCAGGTTTCCTGGAAGGTCAATCAGCTCTGATACATCACAATGCAAAGCCCTGGTGAGTTCTTTTGTCTTGTATCACTCCACCTTATAGTTTGTTTGGCTTTTTAATTCACATCACAAATTAATAAAAGCTTGGAAAATGTAAAGAAAATGTTACCAGCTGCATCTGTAAGCAAACACTCATTTTCCAGCTCTGAAAGCAGCTTCAGTGTCTGAAATGGCTACTTAAAAAAAGGCGTGGGGGAGAAAATATGGTGCCAAAATTTTAGAGGATGAATAAAGGGCCCTGTGAAGTGTCCTCTCTCTAATGCTTCGTTTCCACAAGGAGAGCTCTCGGGGGAGCACAGATCCATCCTCCTTTTGTGTCAATAATTGCCTCCTTATGTGGCCACTGTCTCTGCCTCTTTTCTGCTTTTCCTATTTATCCCCTCTATCTGAGATCAGCACTTTCGCTGGTATTTTACTAACTCCGGCTGGTATTGTTTGCAAGTCCTTGATGTGAGTAGCAGACTGTCTGTGGCCTGTCTGTCTATGGACAGAGTTCATCTTTTCTGGAACTGCTGCAGTTAGGGTGACCAGACGTCCTGATATTATCGGGATTGTCCCGATATTGGGGGCTTTTTTTCTTATATGTGCAACCAGACGCTCCCCCGCCCCCCCCCAAAAAAAGTGTCCTGATTTTTTACACTTGCTATCTGGTCACCCTAACTGCAGTACAGTTACATCAGGGACAAATATGGCCTTGTCTTTCCAGATGGTACAGATATTGACACTGTCTCTGCAAGGGCCTCTCGTCTTAATAATGAGCGGCTGGCGCTTCATCGCCTATGCCATCCCAGGATCTCAGTGGGCTGTAAAATCATTAATTATTGTAATGGTCATTGTAAAATGGGGGAAATGAGACCGAGAGGGTAAGCATCTTGTCCCAGCCTATGTGGAGATTCACTGGCAAAGGCCAGGGGTCCATGACTGCCAGCCCCCTGCTGTAGTAACTAGACCACACGCCTTCGCCGAAGTCTTTTGGTAGCAAGAATCTGGCCTGATTTAGCTCAGTGAATCGTCTAACAATAGAACCCTCCAGTCTGGTGTGTTCGGTACATGTAACGGTTTAACCGTTTGTGAGCCTCGCTGCTTTCCTTTTTCTACCTGGGAACGGCAGGCGAATGGAAGGAAAAGTGAGATTGGTCTTAAGGTTTCCTCCTCCCCCAGTTCGACAGGGTTCTCACACAACTGCTCTTTGTCTGGATATTAATGGTTATTTTGCTTTCTCCCATCTGTGGGCCTCAATTCCTGCCACTTTTAATGTGTGTCAAATTCCTGGGTGGCTTTTCCAGGCTTTAGGAAATCCAATTGCATATTTGCATTAGGCAAGAAATGTTTGTCTGCTTTCATGTTTATAAAAATGCGGATGAATTCAGTGTTTCTAGCAAGGCTAATAGTCCTGGCTTGAGTGCCCCCCAGTTTATGTATAATCAAAGTGAATGGGCACAAGTTTGCCTCCATCCAGAACCCCCAAGTATTTGACTATTTCCCACTAGAGTCTATGGGCACTTAAGTTGTACTGGAGCCCTGGCATGATGCAAATCTCCTATTGCCAAGGTGGGACACCACTCAGTTTCCAGTTGGGTAACTCCTCTCCTCGTGTGTGACCCTGGCTGGTTATTTCCTGCTGTAATGAGCTGGCACCATTTCAGTTCCATGTGCCACGGGGTGCGCTGTATTCCACCTAGCTCTTTGCTTTTGTGGACAGTCAGTTCTGCAGCAAAAATTAGATTTTTTTTTTAAAGAATCCTTAATAGCACAACGTGAGACAGCCATAAGGCCATTCGTCTCTGATTCTTAAGGCCAGCAACAACAGTACTAGTGTTGCTTTTAAACTGTAGTCTGGTGTGATAATTTACAAATCTGGGATCCAGGTTTGGCCATTCAGAGCCTTCCATAAAACAAAAAGTTAGCCATTTTTATGGAAAGAAACGGACACTGCGGCTGTTTTGTGCCACTCCCTCTGTAACAGCTCGCCCCTAGTAAAACGCGCATGTGCGTCTGCTGGTATAGTCTCAGACGTTCAGACAGCTTTCTAGCCATCGCTTTTGAGGCTTCTCACTGTGGTCTCATACCTCACTTGTGAACTCCGTTAAGCGTAACACGTGCCAGCCTGTTTCAGCTCTCCAGTCGCTGCTATCGAAAACTGGATTTCCACTTCAGCTGAGGTGTGGTTAAAAATGCCCATTGAGGTTTCTGTGTAGGAAATGGATGATCTTTTACAAGTGACATCCACTTGCCTATTTGCCACTTAATATATCAACCATCTGCCTGGGAAACCTGCTTATGAGTGCATTAAAGAGGTCAGATGCCAGCCGCACCATCATGCCAGGCTTTGGGTTACTGATATTTTCCCTTTCTTTTTATCCAGAGGAAATCTTTCATACAACAGGTGCATTTTGTATGTGTTATTTTTGACAGTGGTTTAAGTAAAGTTTCCAAAGCACTTTGACTACAAAAAGGGCTAAGGGGCAGATCTGCTCTCCATTACGCTGCTCTGATTTTCATGGAGTTAATCTAGATTTAGACACGTGTAACTGACACTAGAATCTGGCATTGTATATTATCATTAGGCTTATTCCACTCATGTTGCTTCCAGAGTACGTACGTACGTACACACACACACACACACACACACACACACACACCTATCCACCTGTTCTCCCCTTGCAGTCCCGGCTCAGTTGTTTTCTCTTCTTATTCTTCTCCCAGGTCCTCCTTCAAGTCCTTGAAATAATTTCCTTCTGCCTCTCAAGCATCTTCTGTTGGTGTCCCCTCTAGTCTTTACTTGAGGGTGTGATGACATGTAGAGTGGAAGGGTGAAATAAAAGATAAGCAGCAGAACAGGGGCTGGAATTGCAAAGGTACTTTGCAAAAAAGGAGTATTGTTACCCTGTTTTTACATTCTAAAGAGTTTTAAAATGAACAAACCTATTTTTATTCCAGTCTCTCCATATTTAAAAACAAACACCTTCAATTTTCATATGGGAGCAGATGTTCCATGGCCAAGTTAAAAACACTTCTTCAAAGTAAAGGGTCATATCAGGTCCTTTAACCTGATCTCGCTTATATCAGTTTTATGGTGGTATAATTCCATTGATTTCATGGATTCATTGTTTTTTAGGGTCAGAAGGGACCATTGTGTCATCTAGTTTGAACTCATGCCCATAGAACCTCATCCATTAATTTCTGCAGCAAGCCCATAATTTGTGTTTGAGCTATAGCATATTATTTAGAAAGACATCCGCTCTTCATTTAGAGACTGCAAGCAATGGAGAATCTGCCATGTCTCTTGATTCACACCAGTGTGAGATCAGAATCGGTCCCCTTAATGTTAGTGGCACAATCATGTCACTAGAATGTGCTGCGGTTTTGAAAGGCATATTTCTTTAGTGCTCTTATTCTGGTATATAATTAATGTAATAACACTCCTGAGCCAGAATTGCTTGAAATCCATTTCTAGGAGCTGGCATTTGTTACTAGGCAATTGTTGAGAACCGCTTTTAAGACATACGCTGATGTAGAGCAAAAATGACATTCTGCTCTTTCTTAAAAATAAAATAAAATTAACCTCTCCTTTACTAACGCTAAAGTCTCCTGACTACAGAGAGTATTTACATGAGAATGGCCAGACTGGGTCAGATCAATGGTCCACCTAGCCCAGTATCCTGTCTTCCAACAGAGGCCAGTGCCTGGGGCGGGGCCTCGTAAGGGGCGGCAGTCTGGGGATAGTGGGCGTCCTTTTTTTTGCTTCGGTAGTTCGGCTGGGCTTTTTTTTTTTTTTTTGCTTGGGGTGGCCAAAAAGCTGGAGCCAGCCCTGGGTCCAGTCCCAGTTTCTAGTAGTCAGACGTTTAGGGACTTGCATCCTTGACCATCTTAGCTAATAGCCTTTGTGGGACCTATCCTCAAACAGACTGTGACACCGTTACCTACATTCTATGCAGGTGTATCTGAGGTTCCACTGAAGCCAGTGGTCCATTTTCAAATTGGGAGAGTTGGAATCCTTTGTTCTTAAAAGTTTTGGAAAAGTCTGTTTGCGTTTTGAGCAGGATGGCTGCAGTCGTGGCTGATTTCCCCTCCCTGTGCAGTTGTGACATTGCGGCATGTCACTGATCGTATTTATAGGCCTGTATCAGACCTACACCAAACAGAGAATATTTCCAGCAATTGCTCCTCCCAGCTGCTGGGAGCTGTGGCAGCACTGGGCACAGGAATGGAGCAGGAAGACTACCCCCTTCTGCACTCTCTATGCTACTGCTGCTGGTGCCCTGGCAGGGTAGAGGCCCAAATTGCACAGGGGACAAGAGCACACTTGTGAGAAGGAGGGTGACAGAGGGAGTTGATATCATAGTGCATATACACAAGGGGGCCAAATTACAGTTGTGTGGGCAACTTTAATTCTGGCATTACCTATAAGTTGAGTGCTTGACTTTGCAGCCTTCATGTTATTCTACGGGGGGGGGGGCGGGGGGATAGTTTATATAGCAGTATAAGTCTCTATAGAGTTTTGGAATTGTTTTGGGATAGAAAGTGCCATACAAAGGCAAGACACTGCTTGCTATTTACTATTTCAGTGCTCTTTTTTTCACAAAGGGGTTCAGCAGCCACAGAACTGAACCCATGTGCAAAATGAATGAGCGCTTTATGGGTGGAAATCCTGTCTCTTGAGGCTACGGTTGCTATTTCAAAGGAATCCATTCGGATACTTCTATGTTCTTTTAATAGAAGAGGAAAAAAATCTGATCAGACTTGTATGTACCTTGCTCTTGATTCCCAAAAGATCAGAAATAACCCCACCCTCAAATAAACCACGCTCACATCCTCATTCTACCCGAGAAGAAACCATGTTGTCATAATGCTAAGTGCAGCACAGCTTTGATAAGTCAAAGGTGCAGATGCATGGCACGAAGGTCCTACGGTACTAAAGTCCATTAAGAATAGGATGACCAGATAGTAAGTGTGAAAAATCAGGACAAGGGGTGGGGGGTAATTGGCACCTATATAAGAAAACGCCCCAAATATCGGGACTGTCCTTATAAAATCGGGACATCTGGTCACCCTAATTAAGAAAAAACAACTCAGGAGGGTTCTCGGCTAACGTTTTGAAACCTGTGACCCAGGCAAATGTGCCAACAGTCAGGGGTCTGCGGTACTGTAGAATAGCGGGTGAATATTCAGTGTGGCTTCAAACTGTTTGCATCATCTATTTTCGAACATTCTCTAATAAAATTTAAATCTGTTCGTGCAGGACCCAATCCTGAGCGAGGCTGACACCTGAAACTCTCGGGGTGTGGTCAGTCAGCGCTTGCCAGGATTTGGACCTGCAGACAGTATGGTTTCACTCCGACCCTGCTCTGTACAGTTGCAATGTTCTTTGCCAAAGGGTGAGCTAGAGCTTCCGCTGGTTCTGCATTTTCCGCCTTTCTGTGTATGTGGGGTTTTTTTCTGTTCTTTTTTTAAAATCGGGGACTGATCTTGCATTGACACATTTGTGTAATATTATAATAACCTGGCAAGGGGGCAAAGCTGGAAATAACATAGGAAAGTTCCTGCTTCTCCTGTTTCCATTATTCTTGGAAGGAAGGGTAGTAGGAAAGGCGGAGGTGAACGCACGGAGTGACAGAGCTCTTCTCGCAGATTTCTGGCTGAAGCACTGGAGAGCATGACAAGGGGTTTATTATTTGTTGTATTTGTTGGCATGAATTTAGCGCCGGGGATAGGTACTTGATTGACAGCTCTGGAAGTGAAATCCCTGTAAGCCACAAAACAGGTACAGCAGGAAGGGAGGCGGTGCCAGCTTTTATGCACTGTCCCCACCAACATGCTTCCGGACAGGATCCCTCCTCTAGGGGACAAAAGGTGCGGGCAGTCATTTCTGGCTTCTCTGCTGAGCCTGCCTACAAGGGGAAATCATAATGGTGGTGGTGGTGGTGACATGAAAATCTATCCACCAGGGACTGGACTGAGACCTACCAGCTATAGGTGACTAACCAGGATTGGACCCCTCTCCTCCCCCATGTATCGTTTCCTTGGATTTGGGTGCATGTGCTGGCTATTCAAATGACTTGGATGACAAACTTTTTGAAGCCTGGTGTGTAGATTGTCTCTTCTGTACAGCGCCTAACACCTGGAGCCTTAATCTATTTGGGGCTTCTAGGCTTTAGCACAATAGGTAACAATGAATGTAGAAGAGAGCATTCCACACCCGGAAATGTACAGGCAGTATTGATAGCTCTTGCAGTTTTATCAGGAGTCTCATGATCCTTGGTGGTTTTGCTTAAAGCCCCAGCTCCTGGAATCAAGTGATTTATGTGGCATCTGAGTTTTCATTTTAAAAAAATCATTTCTATCCCTCCTGGTTGTGGATAAAAGCTCGAAAAATGTGCCTCCTAAAGGCTCAGAAATAAGAATGCAAATAAAAAGAACCCTAATTTGTTGTTGTTTTGTAAAATCTCATGATTTTTAAGCCAATCTTGTGATTTTGGTGGGGTCTAACTCATGATTTTTGAACGTTTGGGGCTGACAATATAGGTCATGATAGGCAAATATATTTCTATGATGGCTCAAAAAATATCGAGCTTAAAAAATCAAACCAATACCTTTGTATTTTCTGTAGCTTGTAATGATCAGCTGCCCATGTTCATAGAATCATAGAATCTCAGGGTTGGAAGGGACCTCAGGAGGTCATCTAGTCCAACCCCCTGCTCAAAGCAGGACCAACCCCAACTAAATCATCCCAGCCAGGACTTTGTCAATCCTGACCTTAAAAACCTCTAACGAAGGAGATTCCACCACCTCCCTAGGTAACCCATTCCAGTTCTTCACCACCCTCCTAGTGAAAAAGTTTTTCCTAATATCCAACCTAAACCTCCCCCTCTGCAACTTGAGACCATTACTCCTTGTTCTGTCATTTTCTATCACTGAGAACAGTCTAGATCCATCCTCGTTGGAACCCCCTTTCAGGTAGTTGAAAGCAGCTATCAAATCCCCCCTCACTCTTCTCTTCTGCAGGCTAAACAATCCCAGTTCCCTCAGCCTCTCCTCATAAGTCATGTGCTTCAGCCCCCTAATCATTTTTGTTGCCCTCTGCTGGACTCTTTCCAATTTATCCACATCCTTCTTGTAGTGTGGGGCCCAAAACTGGACACAGTACTCCAAATGAGGCCCACCAGTGCCGAATAGAGAGGGATGATCCCGTCCCTCGATCTGCTGGAAATGCCCCTACTTATACAACCCAAAATCCCGTTAGCCTTCTTGGCAACAAGGGCACACTGTTGACTCATATTCAGCTTTTCGTCCACCGTAACCCCTAGATCCTTTTCTGCAGAACTGCTGCCCAGCCATTCAGTCCCTAGTCTGTAGCAGTGCATGGGATTCTTCCGTCTTAAGTGCAGGACTCTGCACTTGTCCTTGTTGAACCTCCTCATATTTCTTTTGGCCCAATCCTCTAATTTGTCTAGGTCCCTCTGTATCCTATCCCTACCCTCCAGAGTATCAACCACTCCTCCCAGTTTAGTGTCATCTGCAAACTTGCTAAGGGTGCAGTCCACAGGCGCCAACTTTCTGTGGCGCCGGTGGGAGCTCACGCCCGGCGCCGGTGGGAGCTCACGCCCAGCGTCAGGGGCGTGACTTTGCGGGGCCCCGCCCCCGACGCCGGGTGACGTTGCGGGGCCCCGCCCCCGACGCCGACGCAACGTCGCCCAGCGTCGGGGGCAGGGCCCCGCAATGTCTCCCGGTGCTAAGGTAAGATGGCGGCGGGCCCCGGGGTTGGCGGGGAGCTGGCCGCGGGTCCCGGGGCGGGCGGGGAGCTGCCGGTGGGTGCAGAGCACCCACCAATTTTTCCCCGTGGGTGCTCCAGCCCCGGAGCACCCACGAAGTCGGCGCCTATGGTGCAGTCCACACCATCCTCCAGATCATTAATGAAGATATTGAACAAAACCGGCCCCAGCACCAACCCTTGGAGCACTCCACTTGATACCAGCTGCCAACTAGACATGGAGTGTACGTCTAACTCCCGTGTGCTACCTGTGTGCATGACGCTATAGGTTAGATATCAAAATTGCCTCCTAGCAAGTCACTGAGTTAAAATTCTTTCATGACCTTGGGTTTATCGCTCTCCTTTCTCAGGCTTGGCATGTGTCAAGCTGCTAAAAATCCCACATGCCAAGACTAGTTGTGAAAGCCTTTAGGGTAGGGGGAACTAGCGCAGGTGTGACTGGAAACAATGGCCCACGCAGAAGATGTTCAAATGAAAACGCATAGCCACAGGCCATTAGAAAGTTCAGTGGCACGCAAACTATAAAGGAACCGTTTGGCTGGGAGCCATCGATGACAGCAGCTCACACACTTCGTGGAATTACCTGCCCTTCTGAGCGGAGATTTTCCTGTTTTTAGTCCTGGTGCAAAGGAAATTCATCTCTGGCTTTCAAAGCTCTCCTGACCGCACATCAACCTCTCCCTGTCTTCATGGCATTGGGAAATGCAGAGCCTCATCTGCTTCCGTTGACACTAACGGCAACTGGGTCTGATATGTGCATGTCTGGATTGCAGGTGGAGGCAGCATGCCTCCCAGTAGACCATTTTTCCAGGGCGATATTTCTTATGGCACTTAAATGGTTTGTTTGCCTATTCATCAGGCCTTTCGCTAACACCTCGGAGCTGTTCCTTATTGCGTCTGGTTTGCTGGCGACCAGATTCTGTATAAAGAATGGTGACTGTCGTTTTATTCTGTGTTTGTACATCATCTAGCACAATGGTCCTTGTGCTCCTTGACTTGTGCCCCTAGGTGCGATGATAAAACAGGTAATAAATAATAATAATGAGCTTGTGGTTAGCCCATAGCACTGGGAGGTTCTATTTCCACTATGTCCATAGACTCCGTGTGACCATGAGCAAGACACCTAGGGGCAGACTTTCAAAGCAAGTTCAAAAACACGCCCCAAACTGCAAGCCTAATTTGCATGTGCATTCATGCATGCAGATCTGGTATACGTTGTTTGCACATGGAGTCACACGACGTGCAAATCTGCCATGAAGTTTGCATGTGCATTTTTATGGACCATTCTGAAAATCATATCCTCTATCTCTATCTGTAACTCATTTGCAAACTGGAGATCATTCTAACCTCACGAGGTGGTTGTGGGGCTAATCTCATTATCATCACTAAAGAATGCAGAAAATGTTTGACAGAAGGTACTACCGTACATATCTGCCCAATGTCGTTATAACATTTCTATCGTACCTGGGAAGATGATGGGACACAGTGAGTGGATGATTTTATGGCGATTATCTGCGCCCCAGGTATGTATGATACACATATACAGACGTGGGGCTGTCAGCAGCAGCGTAATCAACAAGAGGCCAATCTGGCTATTGTCAAAGGCTTAGAAGGCCTGAACTTTTTCTCATTGCATGCTTCTTGTTGTGTTTGTGTTTTATACGTTTGTAACTGGGGAAAAATAAAAGGAGTTGCAGCAGTGCCTTGCCGTTTGGCTGCAGAATATGGTGCTGTCTCATAAGTCTCAGGTATCTCTCCGGGACTTTCACTCCCTGAGTTCAGAGAATTCCATGGTACATGTAGCCTCTGGCAAAGGAGGAGCTCTGGAAGGGATGAGTCTATTGAACATGTAATAACCAGGCGGCAGAGAACATGGGAACTGGCCTGGGCTTCAAATAGATCTTTGAATTGATCTGAACCTGGCCATTGATAAGGGACTCTGCCAAGCATGATCCAAGGTGTATTCTGTTTGTAACAGGGAACTGACCACACCTCTCTGTCCTTATTGTATTGCTAGCAAGGGTTCCGGTCGGGAGATCTGGCAGGAAAGAGAAGGATCTGTTTGGAGAGGGAGGACATGGGCGTGTGGAGAATTGATGGAGATGGGAGCAGGGAGACCTCAGAAACTTGGAAGCATTTTGGATTAGAGGGCAGCCTTTTCTGGGCAGAGGGAGGGAGGACATGATGGTGGAGATGAGCAGGGAAAAGCACTTTATCCAGCCTCCCGGAGGGTTCCTCATCAGCGGCGTTCACAAGCCCATCTGCTCCCTCAGCCCTCCTGACATCAGCTTCAATCAACACCACAGCATCAGCCCAGAATGGGGCCATCTGTTCACACTTCCAGCCAGAAGAGACTCTGCGTGTGAGCGGAGTGCACGGATGAAGGGAAACATGGAGAAAATGGCCATTAAACTGGGCCAGAATGAAGTGATTTTGCCAGAACCAGCCCTCAGGTTTGGGTCCGGTAGCACTGAGGAAGTCTGGGCTTGCGTACTTCATAGACAAGCTGTCAGAAAAGGGAACTAAAAGCAGATTGCGTTGCATGAGGAATTTATTGACAGAGGGCCGCATGCCACACGAGGGGAAATGTTTCTAGCAGGGGAACGTCCTCTAGCGCCAGGATCATCACAAATAGCTCTTACGGATTCGAAACTCAATGGACCGAGATGCAAATTCTAGAAATCCTCAAATTCCTTTTGCCTTTGTGGTTAATCACCAATAACTGAAAGCTTTCACCTTAGTGCTGTTGCTGAGTGAGTGATCACACACGTTTTTGGAAGACATTTTCTCCAGTTTGTTCGGGAAGATTCCTCATACGCCAGCCATATGAAATACCGCTTTGTTTTGTTTCAGTTCCTTAGGAGGGCTACGATAGTTGAAGGCTTTTTAATGGAATTATACCACCAGTGGGAGAAGGGCCAAACGTATTCTACAGGCGCACGAAAGGACTTGAACTGCTGCGGTCTGCATAATGCAAATCTCCCACGTTGGCTGATAAGCTGTGCATGATTCACACTCTGGCAACATGCATATTCTGAGTATAGGTGTCGGTTAAAGTCGGAGCCTTAAAGCTGTTTTAATATTGGAGGGGTTTTTTTTTCAATGTAATTTCCTTTGTTTTTAACAGTAGTGTGCATAAAAAGCCGCCAAGAAAGACTGAAAAGAAGCCCAGCTCAAATTAAAAACAAAATAACGCTAAGCGATGGCTCTGCCCCAAAATCTGATTCCATCCAGGTTCTATAGGAGCCTATGATCTGGTGCTCTGAGTTGCAGGAATCTGACACCCTGACAAAGAGCCACTGTGCTACCGCCATCTGGAATGTTGCTTGTCCCACACCGGAAGGGCGGGTTAGGTTATTCCCCAAGGCAGCAAGGACCCTCCCTGAGAGCCGCTAGGGCTGAATTCTTCCCTCGACCTAGCTCCTGCCGCTTGAGGAGGCGTGTTAACTACGCCAACAGGAGAACCCCTCCCGTCGCTGTAGTGAGTGTCTGCGCTGAGCATGAGCAGTGCTTTAAACCCACAGGTGGGCCTATTAACGCCGGTGGAAATACTCACATGTTTAAAATTATGTGCAAGCTTAAGTGCTTGGCTGAATTAGGTGCTACATGGCACCGCTGTCCCGTTTGCTTTAAACTTTGTGAGCCGACCCGAGAATCCACATGTCAGACGTGATGTATGATCCACCATCCTGATCACAGACACTTTTAGCAAGAGATGGGTTGAAGACCCCATGTCCTGGTCAAATGCCAAATGAGCTGATTACTGTCCACCAGCAGTGTCACCTGGAGGGAATATCCGTTTTCCCTGCCTGACCTGAACGTGTTCTATTTGCTGTCTGCATTTCAGAGGTGTCTATCGCCCATATAGCACATCAGAGATTCCTAGAATTTAAATTCAGTGCCAACCCCTGAAACAATCAGTGTGTCTCTCAGGATCAGCCCCCATCCTGCAATCCCTTAGGTATGTACTTAGCATTAAGCACTTGAATGGTCTTGCTGAAGTCAGCGAGGTCACTCGCATGCTTGAAGTTCAGCGTGTGCCTAAGCGCTTAGAGGATGCAGGCCGTAGACTGTATGTTTAAATCCCCACGGTAGTTTGAGAGCATTGGGGATGCAAAGGTGTTACACGATTGGAAGTCACTAGACTTATCTCCTGAATTGTCAATAATGATGGTAATTCACGGGCGCAAGCCACGATCCTAACTGCACCTTTGTATTCTTTGCTCTGCTTCATGTCTTCTCCCCAGCTGCTTCTGTTTCTTAGTTATATTATGGCAGCTCCCAGAGCGCTCTTTTTGTGCTCCAAACAACCACCTCTCTCCACTAAAAGATGCGTCCCCCATGAGCCTGTCAGGTGCAATCCTCTCAAGAGGCAAATAATCATTTAATTCTTTCCTAATTCACTCTCTGTTTGAAGTCCGACCTCCACCTGGCCAGCTGGCTCTCTGGCACGGTCTGATTTTCAAAGGAGCACAGCTCCTGTTCTGTTCTATTCGGGTTCTTGTATCAAACCTAGCTCCACCTGGAATGTCCCATGTGATGGTGCCTTCAGTGCTGCTCTGCATAAGCTATACTAGGGGGAGGGATAGCTCAGTGGTTTGAGCATTGGCCTGCTAAACCCAGGGTTGTGAGTTCAATCCTTGAGGGGGCCATTTAGGGACCTGGGGCAAAAATTGGGGATTGGTCCTGCTTTGAGCAGGGAGTTGGACTAGATGACCTACTAAGGTCCCTTCCAACCCTGATCTTCTATGATTCTAGCTCCAAGCTTCACTGCGTTACAAATGTGTGGATAAGGGACGGGCGGACGATTTTCAGACAGAACTCCGGTCTTCTTTTTCTTTAAAACCAGAGCTCTCGTGTTGTGAGGAGGGGGGAAATGCCGATTACTATTGAGGCGTGGTTTGCCGACTTGCATTGGATTGCCCAGGATGCTCTTTCAGTTCACAGCTATTAAACAGCAACTTGTCGGCGTCTCAGTCCTGAGAACCCAATGAAATACACTGGCATGATATCCCCAGCAGATGTCATTAATAAAAAATAACATAGCCCTTCTTTTCCATTTCTGTAATGGGGAGGGAAGAAGAGGAAGGAGGATACCCACCCCTGGAAATTAGGCAGCTTGCTACCTTTGGGGGGAAAATCTGCCATTATTTAATTTTAAAATGGCAAAACTGATTTATTTTAAAAGAATAAACTATTCCTCTGGGGGCATGCTTTATTTTCTAGATGTGGCCTTGATTCTCATGATACTGGCTCCCCTCCCTAGAGCGAATGGGCTGCGTTCCCGCTCTCTCTCACACCCCAAAGAACCCTGGAGCACAAGCATGGCTCCCTCAGTTTGATTGGCAGGCGCGGAGAGTGGGGGAACGTTGCCCATTTGCTGCAGGGAGGGAAGGCCTCGTCAGAGACCAGAGGAATCCATGCTGTCCTCTGGAAGGGAGTGAGCGCCACGTGGGCATGCGAACCAAGAGTCACTTATAACCACGCGTTCCCAGATTACCTCTCGGGAGCGTGCAGGTTAGTGCAAAAGGGACAAGTGTCTAATGCCCAAAAGACGGTGAGAAATTCATTCAGTACTCGCCAAGGCCGATTTCCCCAGGTAAGCGATGGTCAGTGGGATGTCGAAGCGATTGTGACTGGGTGGGGGTGCTCTGTTGGCAGTGATGAATGGGACTGGGTGGGGGGGGGGGCTCCTCCCCTCAACTGGTGATGGTCCATTTGGTCTCTGACCTAAGGGTTGCACTAACCTGTGCCGGCCGCAGCTTTTCTCAAGAGCTCGTTCCCGCAGCCAGGGATTTTTGCTGTAGGACAGCAGAGCTTTGGCCTCCTTTCCAGCACAGCTCCTATTTCTGGGCTGGTGGGAGAGGTGTGCCATAGGCAGCTCTAGACCTCTAGGGCTTCCCTTCTGTTGAGAGAATCCCCCATCTGCGGACTAAGCGAATGGGGCAGGGGCTGGCATGTGGGGTGAAGTGCAGGGAAATATTGAGGCGTTGGGAAAGCTGGGAATCGTGATTATGACGTTCTGCCTGACGCCTGTTGTCCCAATGCCTTTGTGCAGCCTCCTCCTCGTTCCCGCGTTCTGTCTCACCTGGATATTGGATATTTTCAACTTCTACCCGGGCGGCTTCAAATCTCTCGTGTGATTTGCTGCCCAGCGGGTTTCATACATCGTGGTGTGTCGTCTGTACCCGACCGGGTGCAATCCAAGAGCTCACTTTTAGAATGAGGCTGTGCCTTTCCCTGCTTTTTCCTCCTAGCCCCATCTCAGCGGAGATGTCAGATGTGCAGAAAAGTGGAGGCCTTCCCCGTGGGTCTGGGTGACATGCAGGTCCAGGCAGTGAGGAGAGTCTGCTCAGCTGGTAAAATCCCTTCTTCTCTCTTCCACTCTGAGGTGTTAGCAGAGGCTGCGGACAACAGCAGCAATATAATCACAGATTGAATCTGTCTCTTCTCTGGGCGTGTTTCCTTTTGGGAGACAAGTGCCGTATCTCCACCTCTGAAGCCGTTTGGCAATATTTCCCATCGGGGTGTTTGCTTCCAAGGCAGCTGTTTATGGCATCTGCACTGCACTCTGTTCACCCTCATGCTGCTGGGATCGGCCTCTCCTCTTGCACGCCTGCCTCCCCACCCTGCAGTGACGGTATCAGCCAAGCTGAAGTCCAAAGAACGTAGCATCAAAAAGCTTTCTGCCCCACTTTGGGGGCTGTTTGGTCCCTCTGCTGCCCTGAATTACTGAACACAGAGATGGTGTCTTTGATGCTGATGGTTTCTCTGGCTCACAATTGCACTAAGGTCAGAGTCACATGCTGGTTATCGAGCCCTCTACAGAGAGGATTGTTTTCGAAACACAGGGTGACTGCCTGGGTGACCCCCTGCTCTATGAATCACGACTGATGTGAATCCTAGGGTCAGCGACTCAATCCAGATCCCCTCCTTCCGGGCTCTTTCACATGTGGTAAGAAGTTAGTCACTGCCAGAACTGCTCCTCCTGGGTTCGTGTTAGTGGTGGGAAGGGGAGGATGGAAAATGTGTGTTGACAATGGGAACTGAAAGATCAGAACATAAGAGAGGCCAATCTGGGTCAGACCAATGTGTCCATCTAGCCCAGTATCCTGTCTTCCGCCAGTGGGCAGTGCCAGATGTGTCAGAGGGCATGAACAGAACAGTGTATCGAGTGATCCATCCCCTGTCTTCCAGTCCCAGCTTCTGGCACCTACGGTTCTTCTCTGACTTCTGGAGTTACCAGGCATGGCACTAGAGTTCCAGGCCATGAGGGCATTTAGCATCTGCCAGCAGTCAGGTTTGAGTCCCTATTCTCTAGTTGCATTGCATCAGTGGGGAAATACAACTCTGCCTATGTTTATTTTGACTCTGGAGTATTTTTACATGGGTTTTTCATGGAAGATGCTGCCAAATATATGTAAATGAAAGCCCCATTTCTAGTTGCACTAGAAATGGCAGGGCACATTTTCAGCTGGTGTAGCACCACGGAAGTCATTTACACTGTCTGAGGATCTGGCCCCGCTTCTGACGATCACCTGGGTTTTTTTAATCCAGATTTTCCTGGAATTCACCAGTAAGGGGACATTAGCAGGAAGAATGTCTCCTTGAAACTCCTGGTACAGAGATCTTACCCCTTCTGTATTGTTGTTTTTATTAGTTATGTAGTGCCAGAAGTGTGCCTGGCTCTACATATGGGGATGGGAGGAGGTCAAGTCCTTGTCACAAAGCCTTACAAGTACGGCTGGGTGGGAAACAGGTTTCCATTGCCATGAAAATATTTGAGAAATTAAAAAAAAATCCATCCCAAATCGGGACAAAAAGTCCAAGTATTGAACATTTTCACAAACTAAAAATCCTCCCAGTCTCTCCCTCCCAATTTGTTTTTTGGGGGTCAATAGAAATATTTCTTCATTTCAAAATGTTTTGTTCCAATTTTGACCCTTTTTAAAAAAATGATAATTAGCGTAAATTTCAAAAGAAAAACGTATTTCAAACCGGAAAATGGAATATTTTATTTAGAAAATGTTCAAACGTTTTGTTCATCAAAAGTTTATCGAGTCCCAAATAATTTGTCAAAACGGACTCCTTCCCGTGAACAGTTTTGGTTTCAACAAATCGGTATTGTCCGATGACAGCACGTTTTGTCGGGAAATTCCCAACCAATCTGCTCGCAAGCTAAATTAGATGAATGACAACAGCCCAGAGTGAGTTAGGGTGACCGCATGAGGTGCAAGGCCATGGAGAATCAGGACCAATCATCTATACTGGGGAGGCAAATGCTGTTCGGGGGAGGGATAGCTCAGTGGTTTGAGCATTGGCCTGCTAAACCCAGGGGTGTGAGTTCAATCCTTGAGGGGGCCACTTAGGCATCTGGGGCAAAAATTGGGGATTGGTCCTGCTTTGAGCAGGGGGTTGGACTAGATGACCTCCTAAGGTCCCTTCCAACCCTGAGATTCTTTGAGAGGGACATGAGAGATAGGTTTTGCAGCAACAGCAGGTCACAGGCCATGTCTACACTACCACAGACATAACCATAGATGTTGATTAGATTCTCACATTACTCTTGTGCCCTCTACAGAGACCAAAGCGGCTTCATCTTGTTCGGTTGAACCTCCCTGGTCTGTTTGCTGACTTTATGAGCAGGTTCCAAATTACTCTGCTGCTTTCTATATTGTCCTCATTTCCCTCCCTCCCTTCCACCAGCTCCATTCTCTCTGTGCTGGAAGCCAAACATGTTTTTGGCAGTTGTTTGCCAGCCACACTTCAGAGTCACGCTGCAATGTGCACACCCGGTTTCCTGATGACATCTTGTTTGGAGCCTTCACAAATGGGCATCACGTGGCCGGCATGTGCAGCGGGGTGAGGGGACACTTAGCTACATGTTGCCTGGGCAAAGCCGTCAGCACGTCCCCTCCTTTTGCTGATGGGGGAAGGGTGATGAGAGGAGGGAGAGAGTGCGGAAGCAACACTGCACAGGGTGGGATTCTGCTGTCCGTTGTGGATTTCCAAATGACGGCTAATCTCTCTGTAAACAACCAGGAGGCATCCAGAGGAGCCCGGGAAATCAGTACAATATGTCCATTAAATCAGAGCCCGTTAAAAGGGCACCGTGCAGCCTTGCGATCCACACACTGTTCTTTTCCCCCCTCGTTAGTAAGAGCCACTTGCTGGCATTTACCTCCGGCTCTCGTGGGCCTCATGTGATGTGTCTGTCTGGTTTTTCCATGAATGGTGGCAGCATTAAATCCTGAATATGTGCACTGCTTGCCAGCTGCTGGCTACCACCGATAACCCAGCCCACCATTCTGAGGAGACAGGGGGTGGGGTACATTGCGTTCCCAGCACGTTGCCTCAGCTTAGAGCGTTCTTGTGACACCTCTGCCACTGAGGGAACAGGTTCAGACGTAGCGAGGTGGGAAGCCCTTCCCAAAGTACAACCGTTCGGCTTTGGCTTGGCCCCTGGCAGTGCCACTGGACAGAGCGCAGGGCCTGTTCCTGGGTTCTTCTGCAGCCCTGGCTGTCCTCCTGCCAAGGCGAGAGGAGGAAACTGAGGTATTGTAGTCATGTGTCCCAGAAAGACGGGATGGCCATTGAGAGAGCGCGAGAGAGCACTGGAAGCTAGTCAACAAGTAGCCTGAGCAAAGCAGCAGTGGGTGGGGGAAAAGAAAGAGGCATCAAGCCAGCCTCTAAAATGCTTGGCCAAGTGTTTGCACATGCAGTTTTGGGTGGCCCAATATTTACAGGCCCACAACTCTGACTTTGCAAATGCAGTCTGTGACCACACATCTGAGCAACAACTTGCAGGTGCACAAATGTACCGGTTGCTGTCGAACAAGCGTCTCCGAGCTGTTTACCATAGACGCATGCACAGCGACGTTCATTGCTTGCTAAGTAATTCCGCCTTTTCGTTCCTATGAGAAGGTGTTTTGCTGCTTAAGCAAACAGCTCTTTCTGATTGGGAGGGTTGCAGGGGTGAAAGTAATATTAAACTCTTACCGGTATGTGGGCCCGGCTCTGGGCCCCCGGAAGGGGCAGGGCATCGGGCGGAAGGGGCGGGGCTGGGGGGGTCAGCCTCACCCAGCCAGCCTATCCGCACTGCCTGGCCCGCGCTGCCCGGGGCTCCGGTGGTGATTTAAAAGGGCCCAGGGCTCCGGCCGCTGCTTCATCTGGAGCCCTGGGCTCTTTTAAATCACACGTTGCCCTCCAGCCCAGGGCTCCTCCGCTCCCCCCCCCCCCCCCCCCGCACCACATCGGCGGCCCTGACGGTAGAGTCCCTACCGGCAGGGCCGTTGACCAGGGAGGGGGGTAAAAGGGGCAGTGACCCCTGGAGGGTTGGCACAGGGTGATTATAAATCAAGATTGGATGTTTTTCCAAAAGATCTGCGGTTGTCCAAACAGGAATTAATTCAGGGAAGTTCTCTGGGCTGTGTCACACAGGAGGTCAGACTAGATGCTTGCAATAGTCCCTCCTGGCCTTATAACATCTCTGAATCTGAGTCTAGTTTGGCCTTTGTATCTCTCTTTGTCTGCCACGAGTTATAAGAAGCACGCGGTGCCAATTTCAGCGTTTCCCCCCGTTATTCTCTATTGCATAGCATGAGCTCATTAGCATTTCTGTATGTTTGATATTTAAGAAAACATGTTGCTCCATTTTTTTAATTTTTCCCAAGATGTGTTTTTTATGACATTGTTGAGTTTCCCTGGCTGGTATAATCCAGAGGAGGAGGGGATGGGGGATGGGGTGAGGAAGGCGAGAGGCAGGGTTGTTGATGTTCCTCAGAAAAGAAGGGGTGCCCTGGCTCAGCTCCCCATATTCCGAACCCGAGCCGCTTCGTCTACACAGCTACTTTTAGCACCATAGCATAAGCCCCCATCTGTTGATATGGGCACTGAGGGCACATCTCCACTGCAATAAAACACCTGCAGCACGGCTGGCTCGGGTCAGCTGACGCGGGCTTGGGCTGCGGGGCTAAAAATTGCAGTGTAGATGTTTAAGGTCAGGCTGGAGCCTGAGCTCCGAGATCCTCCCCCAGCCTGGGGTCCCAGAGCTCGGGCTCCAGTTATGAAAGAACTTTGAGATCCTTGGAGGAAACGCACTGTGTATCGAGTACAGTAGTATGATTACTCAAAAGCTGAAAGGTGCAAGGGTGGAAGAGTTTGGTCCAGCCTTTATGGAAATATCCCACAGAATTTTTACGGGGTTGAAACCAATAGGGTACAGCAGAAATTGCCCTAAAATGCTCTAGAACTGAATACGATTCTTTCAAGAGGGTGTTTTTGAACCTACAGTTCTGTGGCAAGGATGTAATTCTCCATTAAATCCCCTAGGGTGGCTTTAAAGCGGAGGAAAGCCCCATAGAAAGTTCTCTGTCCCTAGTAAATTCTACTAGACTTCTCCATACGGACCTATCTTGAAGCCAAAACCATAGTTAGCACTCCCTGGCTCTAGGATCGAAGCACCACCTTTATAACATCCCTTGTCCTTTCCCGCCTGCTGAGTGAGAATCCCCTAGGTGCTCTCATGTGGCCATTGCAACAACAAAATGCTCTGCAGGAAAGTGGCTATTTAGCAAACACACACACACAATTAACTCCTGCTAGTAGTTTAGAAGGTCACTAGATCCCCCCACTACACACACAGACAAACACGTCCTCTTGCGAAAAGTTCCTGTTTTCCTTATTATCCACATCGGAAATCCATCCTGGAGTATGATGCCAGCTGTACCTATGGTCTAAGGGTGAAATCCTGGCCCCACTGAAATCAACGGCAAAAGTCTCATTGACTTCAATGAGGCCAGTGTATCATGCTAAGTTCCTCAGAGGCTAAAATAAGGTGCTCTCTCTGGTTATGGACTTGTACCACTGCTTTGAACGGTGTAGTTTGGCTTTGGGGCTTTTAAAAGATCCTTCTCTTGCTATAAGTAAAGAATCGTTGAGGATATTTTTCAGAGGAAGGCCACCCAACTCAATGAAGAGGGTTGGACTGGTCTCGTGAGAAATTGTCCAACAATGGTAATCTCCACAGCAGAGCTGGGATGAGAAGACCTCGCCTGTAGATGGGAGAGAGGGTGATTTGCTAGACTGCAAAACAAAACAAACCAAAGCAGGCTTTTTTTCTTCTCATCCGAAATGTTCTTGCAAAAAGAAAAACGCTGAGTCCTGAAGGTAACGAAGTGTCATGTTGCTGCAAAAATTTCCTGTAAAGATTCTCCCCAAGGTAGGGTGAAATTGAAGGTTGGTTGTGTTTGTCAGTGGAAATTGTGACATTTCTCTGGGTCTCTAGACGTTCTACTAGCTTCCTATTCATTTCTGAGTGCAACTCAGGGTCTTCTTTGAGTAAAACCCTGTAGAACTTTGCAATCGGCTTCGCCTCTTTCTATATGTATCACTTAAGATCAGGTAGGATACTTCTGCTAACATCTGATTTGAACTCAGAGGGTCTCAGATCTGAGGGTGGGGCCCTGACACTGGTTTCGTTCCTCTAGTTGCTCTGTTAAAGCCCAAGTTTGCTGACCTTCGGGGTCTTATCTAAGATGTAGTGAACCACTCAGGTTTTCACCTGAGAAGGATGGTAGTGTGAAGGATTTTATAAGTTAGCTGGAATCAGTCTGTTTCTGTGCCTGTTATAACTGTGTACGTGCCCAAAATCGTAGCAACTGGATTTGCCGCATTTTGGCCCTGATTCAGCAAAACAGGTAAGTGCTTCGTTTTAAGCATTGTGCTTAAGCTTTGTTCCTACTGAGAAAAGCATTTGAGCACATGCTTAACTTTATGCTGATGCTTAAGAGCCCTTCTCCTCAAAGTTAAATAGGTGCTAGAGAGCTTTGCTGAATCAGTGCTTTGCTGACATTGCAAAATAACTAAATGAAAATGATTTCACTCAGGAAGAGACTTGTAAATATTGATGGAAATAACTATTTCTGTACAGTTTTGTCCCCCTGGGCACTTCATATTGGATAAGCCTGTATAGCCTGATCCAGAACCCATTGAACTAAATGGAAAGACTCCCATTGATGTCACCTGGCATTGGATCAGGCCCCCAGTCAGCATATAAAACGTACTTGTTCCACATCTGCTATGCCCAGTGATGTGAACTGAGCACCAGTTTGCAACATGGATGCTCAGACCTCAGTACGTTCAGGTTTGGCTTCCATTTGGAGAAAGAGCCCAGAGCTCTGCTGCTGAGCTGAACATTCTCCAAGCTATCGGCAACCCCTGACCTTGCTCAATGGGTCCCCCATCCTGAGAAGCACCGAGGGCCCTCAGCTCCCGTTGACTTCAGCACCTTGGAAGAGACCCTCGACACATTGTGGAGTGGGGTCATTCCACAGGAAATCCAGCTGGAGCTGCTACAAAGACCGCCTCCTTTGTGGTATGGCTGGATGGAAACACCTCTCTGAACAGTTCAGACACTCCACAAAGGTTCCGTTTCCAGTTGGGTCTGAAAATGGGCCAGGATTCAGCCGGGTTCCTGTTTTCCACAAATCAGTTGACCCACCCCTAGTCTTAAATGACTTCCAAGGTGCATGCGACCTCTGGTCTCCTTGGAAATCTGCATCTCTTTGGCCCAGTACAGGATTTCTTGTTCCAGTTCATGCCTGACATTTTGCAGCTAGAGCTTGGCTCTGCTTCCTCTCAGGGAAGTCTTAGAAAACAGAGAAGAAGAATTAATAAAAAACAGTTGCTATAAGTTCAGCTCCCTTTTTTTTTCCAGAGTGGCCCCCAACTCCCTGTTGTCCTAGAAAGAGCTGGGTGAAATGTTTTGGACAAATAGTTTGCTGGAAAAGCACCATTTCAGTTAGATCACAACTATTTGTGAATTTGGGTCAAATCCGTCAAATCATTTTGGCTGAAAAAAATGGGGGAAATGCAAAAAAGTTTCATTTCAACTTTTTCGAAATGTAACATTTCAACTTTCCAAAACAGATCATAGCTTTGAAATGAAATTTAGCTAGATTTAATTTGTAAAAAACCCCAAACCAGAACAAAATATTTTGTTTGGGGTTGAATGAAAGGGTTCCTTGTACGATTATCCATTCAGCTCTAGTCCTGGGCCTATCCGTTGGTCTTTCTGTAAGGGCTTTGAAACAGAATTACATTAAAATGCACAAGGGCAGTGGTTTACAACCTGTGGTTTGCGCATCCCTGGGGATGAGCAGACGGTGTAGGAGGGGTCCGCGAAAGGTTGTCGTTACCGTAGAACAGTGGTTTTCAACCTGTGGTCCACAGACCCCCGGGGGTTTGCAGACAATGTCTAAGATTTCCAAAGGAGCACCTCCATTTGAAATTTTTAAGGGGTCTGCAAATGGAAAAAGGTTGAAAATGACCGCACTAGGGAACTTTTAGGGAGCAACGTGAGTCCACACTGCCCCATAGGGTGCAATCTACATAGCCAGTGGCAGCCCACGGCAGGGAGCCTCCAAGCCCGGGTCAACAGACTTGGGCTCCCGCCACCATGCTAAAAATAGCATGTGCAGCTGTGGATGGAACAGGGGCTCTGAAGCCCACCCCCCTCCCTAGGCTTCACAGCCTGACCTGCAATGACCATGCAGCTATTTTCAGTGCAGCAGTGTGACCCCATTGACCCAGGCTGGGAGGCTTGCCGCTACGGACTGGGTAGGCGTTCCCTTAGAGCGCGGCAGAGTAAATTCACACCTCCGCTTGCCGCGGAGCCAGCGTTCCTATAGACAAGCCCTACGTCGAACAGACGGAGATGTGTGCAGCTGAGTTTGTGAATCAGTAGAAAAAAATGTGGGTCACCTCCTGTGTGAAGAAACTGACGTTCAGAGACTCATATGCTCTTGACTTCATCTTGTTGTGTATGAATCAGGCCTTCAGTTCAGTGGGACCCCACAGCTGCTCAGACTACTGAAGCTTTCTGCTCCGCGATCAAACTGCACATCAGGCTTTTATTAAAAGCTTTTTGGGCCAATTTCCTCAGTTGCAAGGATAGGGCGCGAATTGGAGAAGAGCGCGGGAGGGGTTTGCCTTTTTCTTTTTCTTTTTTTCCTATAAAATTAATCTGGTGACATTTAGCGTTCCCAGAGCAGAGGCTGTAATGGCACTGGTTAAAACCAAGCCAATTCCAAGCACGCTTCCCCATGCACACAGACGCACACGGTCCTAACCCCCGTTTCTTTCTACCCACCCTTGCAAACTCCACTTCTGAGGCTGGCCTCAAGTAGAGGCTTGAGCCTGGTCTACACCTAAAAGATAGGTTGACCTACCTGTGTGGCTCAGGAGAGATGTTGCTAAGCTGTCCTCTGCCCTGTTACAGACGCTGCTATGGTATTCTTCCTTTGACCTAGCTACCACCTCTCACCGGGGGGTATTTCCTACAGTGATGGGGAAGGGGGGGGAACCTTCCTTCGCTCCAGCAAGTGGCTACACTGCAATGGTGTATCTGTAACATCTGTGGTGCAGACAAGCCCGGAGACAGGTACCAAACTGAGGGGAAGCCCACCCCCCTCCCTAGGCTTCACAGCCCAACCTGCAATGAACATGCAGCTATTTTCAGTGCAACAGTGCGAACCCTGAAGTTAAAAGAACTGTACTGAAACTTGGGAGTTAAAGGAGTCAATTCCTGCCCTGTGTGACCATGGCCAAGTCACTTGATTGCTCTGTGCCTCAGTTTCCCCATCTGTAAAATGGAAATAATGTTACTTTCATGCCTCCCAGGGATAAACTGAGTAATGTTTGTGAAGTACTCAGATGCTGTGAAGGCCACATAAATAATGATACACAGATAGCGATACTTCTGGAATAAGGACAAGATTCATTCTAGGCATTGTCCGAGACCACCATTGCAGTGGTGACCTTTGAATCCTATGTCCCTTAGTGTGAAAGGCTAAAGAATCAGCTACCTGCTCCCCGCTCCCCTTAGTTCACTCACTCTGATATTTGTTTACGTAAAGAATTTTTAAGTAACTCTTCAGCTCAGGACACTGCAACTGCTTGCATCTTTGCAGTCATTCACTTCGAAAGGTCCTGTGTGATTCAACAAATTGGTTTTGCAGGGGAACATTTTGCCCTTGTTAAGAAGATAAAATTGGAGTTTATTCAGAATATATATTGTGACAATTCACTGCAAACGTCAATAGCATTTATTGCTCTTGGACTGGGGCTCTGTCTGGGGCATGCGGGGTGTAGAATTTCTGCTCCTGTTCATCTTTTGTTGCCTCACAGGGCTTTGAAATTAAAAGCCCTGGAGTCAGGAAATAGTTAAGTGCTACAGGATTTTGATTAGCAGAGCCTTAAAGTCAGTAAAAGACAGTCAGAGGAAACTATCAGGAGCATGCTAATGAGGTGAAGTCATCAGCAGACACCAGAGACCCGTTCATGCTTCCGCCACTCAATATAGTGTTGTTGGATGTGAATAACATGAGTACAGGTGGACCGTTCCTTTCTCTGTCAGTAAGACAACCACAACCAACCTGGAGCCCTGTTGCATAGAGCTGGACACTACCGTTGTCTTCTGGAACTTGGATATTGGTGTGGTTTTTTTCTGTGATTTTGGTCTAGCTGGAGCCTAATGATCTCCCCAGCTCTGAGAGAGCTGACTGAAGACTGGAGGTAGTGCAGTGAGACTGTAAAGACAGCAAAAGGGAGCTGCCATCTCCAAGAGGGAAAGGTGAGGGAGTGCTCTGGACAATCCCTTTGATTTCTCTGTACCACAAACCGGGGGAGTGTGAAATTGCCGGGAGGCTGAGGGGGAATTTTCAGCCTTTGGGGTTAGCAGCAATGGGAAACGGCAGCATTTCAAGATCTCTCTCTCTCTCTCTCTGCGTGCAGAAGCTTTTCTCTGGGGGTCTGAAGATGCCCTGACAGTCCTATAACCTAACACCAAGTAAGGCGGCGCTGACAGATGTTTTGGGCTAGTGCATGCAGATATTCAAACTTATCGAAAACCGGCACGGGTGTGGGGGGGAAGCCAACTGCTGCTTTCAGAGGAGAGCTAATAAAGGAAACAGAGAAATACTTCAACCTATTTGTCTCTCTTTTGCATAGAGAACTCTAGTCCCTCTTAGGAAAAATATGGAAAATTTACCAGCTGTCAGAAATAAACTTCCTCATTTGAGGATTTGGAAAAAAAAATGTATCAAGCTTTTAATCACTGTGTGTGTGTGTGTGTGAGAGAGAGAGAGAGAGAGAGAGAGAGAGAGAGAGAGAGCGCATTGGAAATTTGCAGGGTCGTAACCCATCTCTTCTTTTTAAGAAGAGCTTTAGTGCAATAATGCAGAAAGTTAAAGCAAATAAGATCGTTCATTAAAACCGTTGCCTTAGGGCTGAATCCGGCAACAGCTTTCATTCAAGCAAAATTCCCACTGGTTCTGATGATTTGACAATATCATTGAATTTATAAAAAGTTCCATCCCTCAAAGAGTGCATTTATTTGTTGTATCCTAAGGGGGAAAAACTGTACAGAAAAGACTAAATCGTTTGCATTAACCCTTTGGAGACTGTGAACACACACAATGATTTGTATAACACCACACATGTACTGGTTGCTTTACAGTGACAAGTTATGGATACACTTATGATACAGTCCCTGTCCCAGACAGCTGATAGTTGATGGGCTTGATCCTGATTGGTACTGAGGACCCACAATGCGCTGGTTTTAACAGAACTTGTGATTGCTCATCAGGTCTCAAGGTCTGCCCCTCTACGTAAAAACAAAGGGATCACCATACAAATAAAGAGTAGTGCTATACGGTAATGCGTAGGGGCGGGGAGATACTGAGAATTCATTTGGTTGTCAGGATAGAAAAATGCCAAGGCGCTGAGTTAATATGAATTCCTCTGATATTTTGCTGTTTATATTTCAAATATCAGTTTCCTTTTTTTAAAAAAAAGCCCTTTATTTCAGCCAAATGGAAATGAGCATTACGGGCAAGTGAATTTTCTTGGGCCACTGCTACCAAAGGCTCCTAATTGCTTTGGTGATGTGTTTAACTTTTCGCTTTAAAACCAGAAGTGGTTTATTTTAATGAATTAAATTAAGAAAACATTGGCGGGTGTTATGGTAAAAGTGGCGTCCGTCTATCAAATCTATGCACCTGTCTAATCTAGACATCTGTACAGAACGTGTCACTATCACGGATAGGCTTGGAATAAGATGCTTCTCCCTGCGATGCCAGCTTCTTCCGTTAGGGATCTGCTCCATGGGACGTTTGGGTGCTGCTGTTAGCAGGTGCTTTCTCCTTCCCGTTTCATTCAGAATCTGTTCACATGCTGCGGACGCAGCTTCATCCAGAGGCATTGTTAGCTAGCGCAGTGACAACCTCCTCCAGGCAGGTTTGCTACAGTGGGGTGGGTAGGGCTCTGAATGCATGCCAACATATCTTGGGGGCTGTAACAGCGCCTGGAAGGCTTTGGTCTTCTAGTGCGAGGCAGCTGTAATCTAGTAGTTTTGATCATGGATTTGGGGAGTCAAGAGTGCTGTTTCCTAATCCTGATTTTGCTAGTGACTTGCTGGGCCTGATTTCCCCCCCTGCCTTGCGCCCCGTGTCATCACTTACACTGTCAGTAGCACTTTGTACAGGTGTAAGTGACACCACAAGTGAGATATGGACCTGCTGAGTGACCTGGGGAAAGGCTCTTCAACTCTGGTACCCCTGTCTGTGTGATCGGGATAAAATGGCTTGCCTCGCCTTGCTAGGCGTAATGAGGTCTGTGGATGAACATTGCTTTGTAAGGCCCAAGTGGTGTTTTGTTTTTTTTAAATGATTATTATTTTACACCTTAACTCTGGGAAGCAGAATGGTTTGCCGTGAGGTTATGATCCATCCTGGAAGGTTGTCAGTAAGGCAGTGTTATGTATTTAATAGCATAAAGGAGCTAACTTCATATTGCCAGTGTCAAGGGTTTTTTAACTGAATCAGTCGATCTTTGCTCCATAGTATTGTAAAAAGCATTGGCGCCGACTCCGTGGGTGCTCCGGGGCTGGAGCACCCACGGGGAAAAATTGGTGGGTGCAGAGCACCCACCGGCAGCTCCCCGCCATCCCCGGGGCTCGTCCCCAGCTCCCCGCCAGCTCCGGGACCAGTGGCAAGCTCACCTCAGCACCGGGAGACGTTGCGGGGCCCCGCCCCCGACGCTGGGCAACATTGCGTCGGGAGCGGGGCCCCGCAACGTCTCCCGGCGTCGGGGGCGGGGCCCCGCAACGTCTCCCGGCGTCGGGGGCGGGGCCCCGCAACGTCACCAGGTGTCGGGGGCGGGGCCCGGCGTCAGGGGCGGGGCTCCGCCCCTGACGCCTGGCGTCATCCCCCGCCCCTGATGCCGGGCGTCATCCCCCACCGGCGCCACCGGAAGTTGGCGCCTATGGTAAAAAGCATTCAGTTCTCCATGCGGACACAGTCTTACCGAGTGCCCGTTGCAAAGCAGCCGCTGCTTGCAATCAAACTGTGTTTTGCTGCTTTCGAAGGGAGACAGGAAAGCTTTCTGAAGCAGGAATGTCCTTCATCCTATCGAGGAACTGATTTTATTAATCCCCAGAGTCTAATTCCGGTCATCATAATTGACTGGTTGCATTACTCGCATCCAAAACGAAATCCGTCAGTAACTAGTTGCACAAAAAGCTGCAGCCTGCAACTGTGGATCATTGCAGTGATTATCACATCAACTGTGGTGGGACTGTGTCCACTGGGGATCTGAATGTTTGCTGGGCAGAACTGACGGCAGCTTCTATGCCATTTGCCTTTAAGGATCCTCCTCCGTATAGTTTGGCTTTTGGTTCCTGGAGTAGAGAGCTGTTCCAGGGTCAGTGCCCCGCCGCTAAGCAACAGTTACCAACAACAAGAAAAATACCTGTGGCACCTTAGAGACTAACAAATTTATTTCAGCATGAGCTTTCGTGGGTTAAGAACCCTCTTCAAATCTGCGAGGCTGAAAACAGGGGAACTGTAGCTGCTCCCAGCATCTCTAATGTGTGAGTTAGTGGGGCGTGCATGTTGCTGCCTGTTCATGACAGCCTCCGAACATCAAATCTGTCGGCCTTCAGAAATTAGACAACTCTAATATTTATGGAGGCTTCAAAATTGCTTGTATGTTACCAGCTATTCTGACAACAAAAACAGGAAGTTGAGATTTTTTTTCTTCGCGGTTTTAAGAATATTTTTGAATGTGTATTTACAGCAAATTGCAAACCTGGCTTGCGGTTTTTAAAATGATGCCACCCACCTAGCTCCATATTAATGCAGAAGAGGTGACGAAATATCCTAGAGACCTGTGAGCCACTTCAAGATGAAAGCAATTTAGCTGGTGGGCTCATGAAAGGGCGGGTGTCAGCCCAGTGGATTTACCTACAAGATCTGAATATTACGGGGAACGCGGGCAGAGGGAATAATGAACTAATACGTAGCAAATGTTTAACAGCTGTTCCCAGCAAAGCTCTCCGATGCAATCATTTAAGTCGAATGCAGTGCTTCAAAAAGAAGTTTTCTCGTGATAGTAAGTTCACTGCTGGAACTAGTGTGACTAACTCGGGAGCCCCTAAATCAGACGGCCTAGCAGAGCAGAGAAGTCGTTCTCACCAGCAGCGATAGAATCGGTTATTTGGTTTGTGTTCAGAGGTGGCGCCGCTGCTCATAAAACACAAAAGCACAGGAACCAGGCTTTGCTTAGACCAGGGGTAGGCAAACTACGGCACGCGTGCCAAAGGCGGCAGGCGAGCTGATTTTCAGTGGCACTCACACTGCCCAAGTCCTGGCCACTGGTCCGGGGGCCTCTGCATTTTAATTTAATTTTAAATGAAGCTTCTTAAACATTTTAAAAACCTTATTTACTTTATATACAACAACAGTTTAGTTATCTATTATAGACTTATAGAAGGAGAGCTTCTAAAAATGTTAAAATGTATGACTGGCACGCGAAACCTTAAATTAGACTGAATAAATGAAGACTCGGCACACCACTTCTGAAAGGTTGCCGACCTCTGGCTTAGAACATGAAGAGTGCTGGCATGTTTGCATTCTCAGGTCACCAGAGAGAAGCATGTATTTTCTGGTGTGGGCAGTAATATCCAGGGGAATGTCTTACCACCTTGGGAACAAATCTGTGATTTCTCAAGCCCCTCAGTGATATTTGCCACTATGTGCGAGCTAGTAGGAAGGAGGGCGTGTATTCTAGTGGTTACGTTACAGTGTGGGACTGGGAATCAAGAGTTCTGGGTTCTGTTCTTAGCTCTGACATTGGCTTGGGTTGTGATTTTAGACAGGTCACTTCACCTCTCTGTGCTTCAGCTCCCGCATTGGTAAAAAGAGGGTAATACCCCGTGGCAGGGTTGTTGTGAAGGTTAAAGTCGGTAAAAGGCTTTGAATTCCTTGAATGAAAGTCACTGCAGAAGGGCAAAATCTTATTTATCCCTCTAAGAGCAAGTGCCTTTTCCAACCGGCTCTTAGGCACAGTTCACAAACATTATAGAATCCAAACTCACCATCTTCCCAGGGTTTGCTTTTATTGACACAGAAATGATCATTAATACAACATGAGGGTCACCTTTAGCCTTCCCAATCTTTGTTGTTCTTAGGGATCCTCCCTCAACAGTGCTCAGCCCATACTCATGGTCCTCACTGTCCCTCTAGTCATTCAGACCTCCTTTATGCCTGGGTGCAGTAATGAGCCACCTGCCTTAGTGAGTCAGCAGATCCCACCAAACCCTTTTCCAGCATGATCAACACCTGCTAACAAGATGGGAGAGTTCAGGGAAAAGCTGCCAACCTGTCACACTCTTTCCTGAGACACCATCGGGCCCTCGTCTCACCTTGCTCTCCACTGTCTGCCTTTAAGAGAGAGGAGCCTCTGAGTTTCAAAGTGAATGAGGCAAGAGTTGATTCCTACTGGCAGAGACACAAAATAAACCAGCAGGCTGAGGTGGGATAATTGTGTCTCAGGCAGAGTTTGGACTAAAATTATCTGCTGAGGCTCATGAGATCCATTTGGTTATGCCCATGCTCTGCTTTAAAGATTAATTGACATTGTCCCAGCCAGTCTCTGCTTCCCAGCTGGCAAAGGGATGGGGAAGGGCTTGCAAATGTCCCATTCTGAACCAGCTGATGCCAGACAGAGTGAGAACCGAAGAGATGTGATTTCACTGCATGAGTCTTATTGGAATGCGAGTCCTTTACAAACCCTAGTTGCCTGTCCCACACAGAGAGAGCTTAGCCGCTGTCTAGCATGACTGCGGTTGGGTTAATTGTGTGCAAAGCTCCCTCTGCTTGGTCTTTGCTGGAACTTAGCTCACGTCTGAGGTTGTTATTCCCCCAACCTCACACAGGCCAGTCTAGGGTCTGTTTCTGCTTAGGTCCCGATCCTGCTTCCATCAAAAGCGAATGGCAAAATTCCCATTGACTTCCCCAGCAATGGGGGGAGAGCTCTTTCATGCAGAGTGGGAACTGAAGAAGCTGATGCCTGAGGGACAGGACAGGGCTGAGCTGGGAAGCAAAGCCCCAGTCAATCACCCATTTGTTCCATGTCTCCCACATAGTGTCGCCTCCTTTCACGTTTCATTTCTTCCCTGCTGTCTGTTCCAGTCCAGTCTTCAGGGCCGGCTCTAGGCACCAGCAAAGCAAGCACGTGCTTGGGGTGGCACATTTCCAAGGGCAGCATTCTGGTGCCAGCATAGGCACCGACTCCGTGGGTGCTCTGGGGCTGGAGCAGCCACAGGGAAAAATTGGTGGGTGCGCTGCACCCCCTGGCATCTCCCCGCACCCTCCCCTCACCTCAGCTCACCTCCGCCTGCTCTCCTGAGCACGCTGCCGCCACTCCACTTCTCCCTGCTCCCTCCCAGGCTTGCCTGCGCAAAACAGCTGTTTCGTGGCAAGCCTGGGAGGGATGGGTAGGAGGGGAAATGCAGTGCACCCGGGGGAGGAGGTGGGGCCAGGGATTTGGGGAAGGGGTGGAATGGGGAGGGAAAGGGTGGAGTCGGGGTGGGGCCGGGGGGAGCATGAAAAAAAAGGGGAGGCGGCCAAAAAATGTTTTGCTTGAGGCGGCAAAAAACCTAGAGCCGGCCCTGCCAGTCTTCCTTGTTTCCCGCAGTGGGGCAAATGGTGCCAGCACTCAGAGCCTGGGAATGCCTGCTTATTTTGACTAGTTACGTACCACACGGGGGTAAATCAGGTGGTATAATCAGAACACTTGGGGGCGGGGGGGTCAGCACATAGTAGAAGAAATCGCATCTGCTTCATGAGGGAAAGGCCTCTGAGGAACTCTGGGTTGCAGTGTACCTTGTGTAGCGCCTGTTAGCGTCCAGGGCTGTTGCCCATCCAGAGGCGATGCGTGGGGGGGAGAGGGGCCTGTGGGGTCACGTGCCCTCCCAGTTTTCTGCCTGGGTGGGAGTCGGGCTGAGCGCAACCGAGGGGGATGTGCCTGGGAAAGGCACCGGCACCTAGCGCTTCTGTGGAGCCCGGCTAGGAGGCGCCTGGAGTGTGGAAGAGAGACCGGGGGCGTGGGGAAGCCTGCTGAGTCCCATCCCTTCCTCATGCGCGGCCACAGTTGCCTGCTCGAGAGTAGGTATCCGGCCCGCGCCGACCTGCAGTGGGGAAGCCCTGGGAGCAGTGGGGAAGGAGTTGTGAGGGGAGTGAGGGCAAAAAAACCTCCCGCCAAAGCGGGGCCCCCTGGGACGCGGGGCCCGATTCTGGGGAATCAGTGGAATCAGCTTAAAGCCGGCCCTGAGGACACTGTGCCCTCGAGTGGGGAATCCTGTCCCGTAGCTATGGAGGGCCCCATGTGCTTGGAGTTCTGCTGCTAAGGTGACCAGATGCCCTGATTTTATAGGGACAGTCCTGATATTCAGGGCCTTCGTCTTATACAGGCCCCTATTACACCCTCCCCCCTCCCGATTTTTCATACTTGCTGTCTGGTCACCCTGTCTGCTGCACTGGGGTGAGATTTGGGACTCTTCTGTACACCCCCAATTCTGGGGACGGGCAGAACAGCAGGGTTTGATGACATGGGGCCGGAGAATCCTCCCTTACAAGGTTCCATCCTCTTTTGCCTTCTGAGGAAATGGGACATGGCAGCAGCAGCGGCTGCTGCAGCGTTAGGACCACACCGGCGGCTGCAGAAAGGCTCTGGTTCTATTCCGAAGCCTGGACGGGGTGCTCAGAAACCCGCCAACGTGGGTGAACGCAGGCGGGACGTCGTCGATCGTAATGTTGAGAGCGCGGTCGCTAATGAGCTGTTTATCTTAATGGCAGTGTGGTCTCAGTGGATAGAGCACCTGACTGGGACTCAGGAGACCTGGCTTCTATCCTGGCTCTGCTGCTCACCTGCCGTGTGGCCTTGGCAAGTCACTTCCGCTATCGGTGCCTCAGTTTCCCCTCCCACCCATTTGTCCGTTGTCTTTTGCGACTGTAACTTTTTCGGGTAGGGGCCTTGCAGCACCAGGCCCAATGGGGTCCCTGTCTTGGGCTGTGCCCCCAACATTCTGTTGGGGCACAATCCTGTGCATTGCTGAGCGCCTGCGCTCTTAACTCCCACTGACACAGGCTCTGTTCCCATTGAAGTCGGTGGCAAAACTCTAATTGGCTTTGCTGGTAGAGGATCGTGTGCTGCCCTGGGCGCTGAGGGTGCTCAGCCCCTGCCAGGATTAGACCTTTGTTGTTGATGCTCTAGTGCTTGTCAGAAATAGGCAAGAAATTGGTTAACAGCAGAAAAACCTACTTTGTTGCTGTGATTTTTATCTCTGTTTCAGACGCAAGCGAGTAACGTCTTGGCCCCATGCTTTCTCACAGCGTTTGTGCATTCGATCTAGAAACCACACTGCCTTCCAATCCAAAAAACCGGTAACATCTCCCTTCCTTATCCACTTCAAAGTGTTAGGCAAAGACATCCTAAGAAGGGATGAACTTTTTTCTTTGCAAATGGCCCTTGACTCAGATAAGACAGGAGGGGAAACAGAGAGAGGCTTAATTCCGGAAGGAAAGGATAGGTTCATCATTTTTTTACCTTTCGCAGTTTATTTTCCAGAGGCCTCGTGCAGAAAACATGGGCCTAGGGAAAGTCCTGAATGCAGATTTCTGACAGCAACCCGCTTTTCTCCACTAAGGGATAAAGTACCGGAGTGCAACATCGCCACCTGTTTGCCACACGCGATCATACAGCAGCATAAATCACAGATTCAGTCAATGAGGCAAAGAACCTCCCCTTGGAAAACATTCCAGTCTGACACCAATCACTTGTATGGACTTGTATGAACCTGAGGCAGGACAAGAGGGCGGGCGGGGGAGGAAGGAGTGAGGGAGAGAGAGGAATAGACCATGATGCATTGCACGAGCAAAGAAATCCAACAGAACTACCAGGGAGCACTGTTCCCTCTAAGCCAGGGGTCTCAAACATGCGGCCCGCGAAGTTATTTCCTGCAGCCCGCCATAGGCGCCGACTCCACTGACAGCCAAGCTCCAAACATTACTGAGTGTTTATATTTTATTAAAACCCCTCTTTGCATTACAGTTTTTAAAAAGTTAATACAAGTTAACTACTCTTATTAATATTACTCTTCATTTTTGACTATACTTTTGTATCATCGCATGAAAAGGTTTCAGTGATGCGGCCCTTGAGCCAATTTACTAGTTCTCATGTGGCCCCCCTGGTGATTTGAGTTTGAGATCCCTGCTCTAAGCTGTGCGTGTGTGCGCGCACACAGAGCCTAAACCCCGCACACACGGCGAAACACCGCGCGTGCACAACAATTTGCACAGAAGCACCGCAATTTGCCCAGAAGACATTTTTTGCGCACACGGCCTGTCAAAAATTAGAGGGAACACTGCCAGGGAGGGCAGAAGTGGTTACGTCTCCAGAAATGAGAGTGGGGCGCCCCACGGGGTGGCTGCTGGGTCAGTGTGGAAAGGTTTAAGCAGGTCATTGCTCCCGCATGTGTGTGATCACTGTCTAGGTCAGGAAGAGGTGCTAAGGTAAGACTATGAGAGTATGTAAAATAAAGCACAGAGGGGGGGTGGTTGCAATGGAAAATAGTATATGTCTGTAAACCTAGAGCAAAGCTGCTGCTGTCGAAGGATTCTTCCTGTTTGCACCGTGGCGTTTCCTCACCTTGTTGATAAGAAATGGCCTCTCTGGAATCCTGACCCTGAAGTATGTTTCCTTCCTGACATTTCTGTCCCTCCATTGCTTGTGGCCATTGATTGGCTCATTGTGGGGCTGTTGACATGCCAAGGCTGCCCACGCTGGCCAGTTATCGCAGGGTCGCTCGTGCGTGCTGGGCTGTGCACTCTGCTGTGGTACTTACTGTAGCATTGCTCGGACTGTTCATACAGAGTTCTCCTTCCCATGTGTGGGAACTGCCCTGCAGGGGACTTGAAGCCTGGAGCAGGCTTGCTAAATGAGCTAACCAGAGACACCTGGCGCAGGGAAGAACCGTTAAGCAGCTGATTCCTTAGAAGAGAGTTCCGGGAGCAGGGCCGGTGCAAGGAAGTTTCCCGCCCTAGGCGAAACTTCCTTGCACCAGCCCTGCGCCACCCCCCCCCCCCCAGGCAGCTCCCCCACCTGTGGGAGCTCAGCCTTCCCCCCAGCGCTCAGCCCCCCCGCCACCACCACCCACAGGCCGCGGGAGCTGAGCGGGGAGCTGGGGGGCAGCTCGCCGTGGCTGCCCCCCGGCTCGCCGCTCAGGTGCTGGGGGGGGGCAGCGAGGCGGCTCCCCGCTCAGGCACTGAGGGGGAGGGCAGCGAGGCGGGGGGCTCACCGCGGCTGCCCCCCGCTCAGGCGCTGAGCAGAGGGGCAGTGGGGCGGCTCGCCGCGGCTGCCCTCTGGCTCTGCGGGGGGGGGGGGAGAGGGGCGGCTCGCCATGGCTGCCCCCCGGCTCCCGCTCAGATGCTGAGCGGGGAGATAAGGAGCAGCCCCGGCAAGCCAGCCCTTGTCTCTCCGCTCAGCAGCTCAGCGGGGAGACAAGGGGCAGCTGCGGCGAGCTGCCCCTTGTCTCCCTGCTCAGCAGCTCAGCCGCTGAGCAGGGAGGCAGCGGGCAGCCGCCTGCCACCCCCCAAATCTTGGTGCCCTAGGCGATTGCCTAGGGTCGCCTAGTGGGTGCGCCGGCCCTGTCCGGGAGCAGGGGGGAAAAGGGACTGACTGAGAAGCTTCAAGGGGGTCAGCTGGGGCGGGGCAGCTGCAAGGTGATGAGAGAGACGCTGTGGAAGAACCATTTTCGCTCGCCCAGGCTCTGAGGTAAGAGCCAGGCCCTGGGGCATATTTTTGGGACTCTGTGAGTGACTGGAGAACATTCCTTTTTAAAGCTATTTTGGGACCCTCCCCTCCCCCGCAAAATGAGCCCGGTTGGGCTGTGCGTTGGCGAGACAAACTTTCATGAAAGCTTCTTGGACTCTTATAAAAGACAACCGCCCCTCCAGATCGTCCTGGGAGGGGAGGTCAGGCGGGGAGCAGACAGGTCACCCCTCGCTCACCTTCGTACATTTGGCACCCCAGGTGGGACTTGAACCCTCCATTCCACCCCCTTGGAGCCATGGAGGAAATCTTGCGATTCATGATACAACAGCAACGGGCCGAGAAGGAGCAAAAGCCTCAGCTGCTGGAGGCCTTGCTAGCCACATGGAGGAGGACCGGCTGCCTAAATAGGAATGGAATTGGCAGTCCCAGGCCAAGGTGGCCAGGCTGCTCGAGCAAGGTTTGCCCAGCACTCCCATGAAGGTGTTCCCTGCTTAGGCTCTCCGAGGACCACCCTATCCAAATGCTCTTATGCTGAGACCTGCTCCCACCCCAAGCCCTCAAATCTGACAGAACAGTCTAAATCTGGTGCATACAGGGGGAAAGATGCACTTATCCGACTGCTTCTATTAGCGTACAAGTAGCCAACCAAGTGGGGCATCTCCAGGTGGGCGCAGCTGAGCACCTCCCCTGCCCCATAATCCTGGCTTGCAATCGGAGGCATCTCCCCATGCCCTGAATGGAAACTTTATGGCCATTACCCCAGATAACTCTCAAGGGCCAAATAAGTCTTGGACCTGTGGTAGGGTTGCATCCAGAGGACCTGGAAGGAGGCCATCCCAGGAAGAGGACCCCCTACCAGGGACAGTCCCCTATCAACCTCTATCCACAAGCAAGACAGAGACCCTATCCACCCTAAGCCACCAGCCTCTAGGTAACACCCTTGACCTCATCACTTCTCAGCATGAAGATCAGACCTTTGAGAATGTGTCAACCAGGTGGCCATTAATGGGGAAGCCACCTCAGAACACGCCACCTAATGCTTTCCCCATTTCCAGTTACATAATTTAATTCTGTACCAGGTGGAGAAACAAACTCACACAGATGAGCCCAGAATCCAGCTCACTGAGGACTGTTGAGACTAGCTCACTTCTGTCTGAAGGCCCAGATCCTTCCAGGAGGGGAGGTTGGTGGGATTGGGTGGGAAGGAGACAGGTCACCCCTCCCACCCGTGGCCTCTTACATAGCCATAGAGTTTAAGGCCAGCGGTGGATCATGAGATCATCTCCCAGGACACCAACCCCACCTACCACCAGCACCCTAAACCAACGATAAACTCAGACTTCCAGAGTATTAACGTAAACACACTATCGTCTGCTGAATGGAGTTTCCACTTAGCCCAGTGGTTCTCAACCTACTTACCATTGTGGGCCGCATATGTGTTATGTTGGCCACATCCAATACTACCTCTATAGCCCTGAGGATGTCACATGGGCCACAGCTCTGTGCTGATTGGGCTGCAAGCGGCCCGCATGCCGCAGGTTGAGAACCCCTGACTTAGCCCAGTAAACCTTGTGAACCCTTCATTTGGTTCTTAGTAAGTTTATATCATATTTGCTAAACGATGCGGGGCCTGTGCCACTCAGCTCTGCAACATCAAAATCAAGGCTAGGGAGCATCTATCTTGGCAACATGCCCTGCCTTTTTGCTGCAGGAGATGGCTCGGAGACCTCAGTACTTGGATTAGAAATATGTCGGTTTTGCTCTCGGGGTATGTCCATACCGCAATCAGGCCCAATGAGTACCAAGCAGCATGCTGCGTCTGTGTCTTTGGGATCAGAGCTTAGAAAAATAAAACAAGGTCCCTTGCATGGTTATTAAAGACCATGTGGCACTTTGTGTAAAATTAGGGGGTTGCTCTGATGCTCTGTGCCAAAATGTGCTTGTCTCTCTCCACGGTCACAACCACACACTCTGGGAAGCAGCATCCTGTGTGCCAGATGGCTGCTTGCTGTCACCGCTTTATTCCTTGGTGCGGAGCGTGCATGGTCTCTAAAGCATGTTGAGATTAAAATGTACTATTATATGCATGTGCCTGACTATTTATTAGGCTCCTGTTTGAAAGAGGCCAGCTAGAAAATTACAGGCCAAAATAGTCAGATGTTTAAAACGTAAAGCGCTTAAATCATTAGGTACCTATATGTGGACATAGGTGTCTACTGCAAGGCATTTGAGTTTGAAAGTCTTGGCTATCGGGTTTATGAAAGAGGAGCCTGCACCCAGACACTCTTTCCTTATTGGAAAGAGCTAACAGGGAACCGGCCAATGCGGATTGTCCAGTTAATGTGGATTTATAGCACAAATCAGCTCCTTTCTTGGTCAAGGCAAACAGAAGCCAATGGACTTTTAGTGCTGAGAAATCTGGCCCTGGGGCTGTATGATGTTGACATCATGGAGATAAATGTGAATGGCTCAGGAAGAGAAGAGCCAGATCTCTAGCCCAAGATGAGGAAGAGGATGAGCTCAGAGAGCTGGATTCTGGTCCCTTTTTTACTTCATTTTCTATTTTAAAAGAAACTTTTATGAGGTGAATGTATTCTTCCTTTTCCCTGTAAGAGCGTATTTCGGAAGCTGTCTCTGTCCAGTACTTACTCCAAAAGTTGTGTCAGTGTTGAGTGTAAATGTAAACAGTGTTTTCTGTCCACAGCACGGTTTCCTTTTGTAGCTTGGAGATTGCAGTTGGAGGAAGCTGCACTGTATAATGGTGTCAGCTGGAGTGAGATTGGCTCTCTTCACTCCAACCCCAGAGAACTCTGGGTAGCTCACTTCTGTTAGGGGGTCTCTTTTGGGGCTGTAGTTGATTGGCTCAGGGACAGAACATCAGTTAAAAGAGCCTGGGGTTACCTTCAAATTAAGCACGTTGGCCTGGATTCTGATCTCTCACTGGTGTAAATCAGGAATAACTCCACTTGAAGTCAGTGGGTTAGGCTTATTTAAGTGAGATCAGAATCTTGCTAGGGCAAGAGGTCCCCTCCCCCATAGAAAGGATTAATCCCAAAAGAGGACAGAACACTAGGGAGATGTTCAAAAGTACAAAGGACGCTGGAAGTCAATGGCGGTTAGGTGCCCAGCTCCCATCTCCCTGCCTTTTGAAATTCTCTGCCCTCTCTTCTCTCCCCAGTGGACATGACTCCCCATTCATTCCTGGACTCACTTCAGAAAAGCTCTCCTTAGTTTTCAAACCTTCCAGGAACTTGTTTCAGCCCACTTCGCTGACAAGTCCTCCTCCTCTTCCTTTGCTATTCGCATCTGCTAGTGTTGGGCCCATCTCTGTCCCTCCATGCAATCTGGCTGGAGATTTCTCCGCGGCAACTCCCCTCCTTCTCAACGCTATCTACTTTCCAGTCTCACCTTGAGAAAATAAACCTCCTTTCTCCTTCTTTGTCAATGCTTCTTCCTTTCTTTCTCCCCCATTGCTTTTTATAAAACTTTTCTTTAATCTATTTATTGGATTCTGTAAAGCAGTGTTTCCCAAACTTGGGACGCCGCTTGTTCAGGGAAAGCCCCTGGCGTGCTCGGCTGGTTTGTTTACCTGCCGCGTCCGCAGGTTCGGCCGATCGCGGCTCCCACTGGCCGCAGTTCGCTGTGCCCGGCCAATGGAGGCTGCAGGAAGCGGTGCGAGCCGAGGGCTGAACTGGCCGCTGCTTCCCGCAGCCCCGATTGACTGGGCACAGCAAACCGTGGCTGTGATCAGCTGAACCTGCGACCGCGGCAGGTAAACAAATGGGCCAGGTGCACCAGGGCACAGGGGCTGACTTCCGGCCCCGCCCGTGGGTGCTGTCACCCGGTGTTGGGGGCGGGGCCCCGCCCGACGCCGGGCCCCGCCCCTGATGCCGGGCGACGTTGCGGGGCCCCGCCCCTGACGCCGGGCGACGTTGCGGGTCCCCGCCCCCGACGCCAACGCAACGTTGCCCAGCGTCGGGGGCGGGGTCCCGCAACATCTCCCGGTGCCCGGTAAGTTTGCCGCGGGTCCGGGGCGGGCGGGGAGTTGCCGGTGGGTGTGGAGCACCTACCAATTTTTCTCCGTGGGTGCTCCAGCACCGGAGCACCCACGGAGTCGGCACCCCTGCACCAGGGGCTTTCCCTGAACAAGCAGCGTCCCAAGTTTGGGAAACACTGCTGTAAAGCTTTGTAGGGTTCGGTTCTGCAGAGGATGCTATGCAAAGTAAAGCTATTGCATTTTCTTCTTCCAGTGAGAGAGTTTAGAAAGCAGATCGAGTGTGCTCCAGCACCTAGGCACATTGGCGTCTGTCTGGGGAGAGGTTTGAGTCTTAACACTGAATTCCCTTGGATGGGTTTAAGTCAGAAGTGTGACATTATTGGAATGTGCTTGTTTGTATTTAATATGAATACGGAATTGTTCTCCATGTACTGTTCGTTATTATGCCAAGTCAAGTCCTAAAATAATATTGAATTTCCGCTCTCATAATTTTGAGGAAAAACACTTATCCGGAATTAAGCAGCGATTGTGGGGTATCCTTTCATCTCAATACATAGGGGAGTTACAGACGTACCTCTCTGTGGGTCTGGATAAGAATATAGCCCCTCTGTGTTAGCTGCAGGGTAAGAATTAATGTTGGCGCTGAACTTGGGAGCACAGTAGCATGAAGAATGGTCTGTAAGCTGAGGGACAAGGTCTTATTTGTATGTATGTGCTGCGTAAAACTGTATAAAAAGCTTCTTCTCGTCACGTGAGCAGGTAAAACTCAGACTGGACTGCAGTCAGTACAGCAACGTTTGTGAGCGGCTCTGTCAGCTAGTTCAGCTTTGTAAAAAGTGAAAATCATTTACCATATCTAATATAGACCGACACATCTTCCTTATGTTACAAAATGTAGAACATTCCTCTGCAGCGTTAGAAATTCCCAGCCCAACAGCTTTCAACTACTGCATGGGAGCCAGCGATTTACCATGTCTATGACATTTAAAGCATTTAAGTGGATGCTTAACTTTAAGCATGTGAGTAATAGCGTTGCTATCAATGGGACTGCATGCTTGTTTAAAGTTAAGCACATGGTGGCTGGATTGGGGCCTGTTAGAGATGGTCAAAAATGGGCTAAAAGCAAGTGTGTCTTTTCATCGAGGGTTTCCCCTGTTGTTGTTGCAATTCAAATTTTCAACAAAAATTTAAAAATTCCAGCCAACTCTATAGCTGGTCAAGAAATAGAAAAATATATTGGGGGAAAAAATGTTCCCCTGTATTTTTGGGTGAAACTTGACATGTTCATCAAAAACTCAAAATATAAACCAACTCGATTGACTATAAGTAGAAAATGACTCTCACTTGTCTAGCTTTACAGTCTGGGCACAAGCCAAACGCTAACAGAATGAATGGGTAAAAGTAAATAAGATGACATGTTTCTTCTGCAGATCTAATACTCTGTAGTTTTGTTTTCTTAAACTTTGATTATTCATGGTGGATGAAAGAAAAGGAAACCTACAAATAAGCAATTTGGCTCAAAGAATGTATTGGAATTGGTGTCACCACTGGAAAAGTTAGCATCCTGAAGGGTATAAAACCATTCTTTACTAATAATGCCTCGCTCTTTTCATCAGTAGATTGCAAAGTGCTTCCCAAAGGAAGCCAGTATCGTTATTCCCAGTTTACAGATGGGGAAAACTGAGGCACAAAGAGGGGAAGTGACTTGCCCAAGGTCACCCAGCAGGCCAGTCTAGGGTGACCAGATAGCAACTGTGAAAAAACAGGATGGGGTGGGGGGTAATAGGCACCTAGATAAGAAAAAGTCCCCCAAAATGGAACTGTCCTTATAAAAACTGGACATCTGGTCACCCTAGGCCAGTGGCAGAGCTGAGAGTAGACTCCCAGGTCTCCCGAGTCCTAGTCCAATGTTCTATTCACTAGGATTCAATAAGGAAACATTAATCCTGTCTCCATTAAGGGGGCCGTTCTTCCTTGTGACCTGTAGGAATCTGTGTGTGTTAATTCCCCTCCCATCAGTGTCAGCATCAGGCCTGTGTAGCCGCATGGGGCCCCCACTCATAGGATCATAGGACTGGAAAGGACCTTGAGAGGTCATCTAGTCCAGTCCCTTGCATTCGTGGCAGGACTAAGTATTACCTAGACCATCCCTGACAGGTGTTTGTCCAACCTGCTCTTAAAAATCCCCAATGACAGAGATTCCACAACCTCCCTGGGCAATTTATCCCAGTGCTTAACCACCCTGACAAGTAAGAAGTTTTTCCTAATGTCCAACCTAAACCTCCCTTGCTGCAATTTAAGCCCATTGCTTCTTGTTCTATCCTCAGAGGTTAAGGAGAATAATTTTTCTTCCTCCTCCTTGTAATAACCTTTTACATACTTAAAAACTGTTATCATGTCCCCTCTCAGTCTTCTCTTTTCCAGACTAAACAAGCACAATTTTTTCAATCTTCCCTCCTGGGTCATGTTTTCTAGACCTTTAATCATTTTTGTTGCTCTTCTCTGGACTCTCTGCAATTTGTCCACATCCTTCCTGAAATGTGGTGCCCAGAACTGGACACAATTCTCAAGTTAAGCGGAAGAATTATTTCTCATGTCTTACTTACAAGACTCCTGCTAATACATCCCAGAATGATGTTCGCTTTTTTTTTTTTTTGGCAACAGCCTTATACTGTTGACTCATATCTAGCTTGTGGTCCACTGTGACCCCCAGATCCCTTTCCGCAGGACTCCTTCCTAGGCAGTCATTTCCCATTTTGTACGTGTGCAACTGATTGTTCCTTCCCAAGTGGAGTACTTTGCCTTTGTCCTTATTGAATTTCATCCTGTTTACATCAGACCATTTCTCCAGTTTGTCCCGATCATGGCACACCCAATCCACAAACCACAGCACCACCAGCGATAGCACCGCTGTGCAGGCTGTTGATCTTCGCTAGTGCCCCAGCCCTTCGCGTCTCTATTCCCCATCCAAGGTTTGGTGCCAACAGCTGTGATGCTGGCGCCGGTGGTGGAATTTGTACCTTGCCTCCCTGCTTGGCAGGTTGTGTTCCCGGAGTGCCAGCTGGCAGCCTGGTACATCCCAGGGCCTTTGTGTGCATGGTGGCATAAGTGCAAAGGCTCCCGTTGTGCTCAGATGGCACAGAGGATGACCAGACACATTCAAGCGGCTTGAAAGCCTGGCACTGAAACCCAGTCTGCTGAGTTCAGTCTGGCCTCGACTACAGAGGCTCCTTAGCGTCAGTTGTTTTCCTTCACAGGAACAGGAAAAGGGTTAGGAGCGTGCAGGAGTCTCTGCGCACGGAGCAGCGAGATGCCTAATTTGACATAACCACAATTTTTCTAGATCTAAATATCCGGAAAATTGAGCCCTTCAGATTCACGTCGGCCAGGTCAAAAGGCTCAACAGGCTTGGCTAAACAGTGTGTTTCTATGGGAAACGGGGAAACATCCACCCTGGGAGCTGATGCCAGTGACACAGCAGCCGTTCAAGCCCCAGCCTACACTGACGGCGGGGCAATGTGGTCCAGGACGCTGTGTTCACGTCGGCATCTGCTGCTAAGAGTCCTGTGGGTGCGGCTCCTCTGTGTCCACTTTGGCAGTCTACACCCGGCGTTCCTTTCACCGGCGAGGGGCGGTGGGTTCGCAGACATGTCACATATTGCCAAATAACTGCGGGTCAGCACAGACATGGGGAGCCTCAGTCTGGACTAGCAGTAGGTCAGAACAGAAGTAAGCTGGCCATGCTTGGATAGTAGGATAGCCAGGGGCCATATAAGTACCGAAATAGAAAACTTACCGTGTCCTACAGTATGCCCAGTTCTAAGTTAGTGCTACCACTTCCGTTAGCATCAAGTTTCGTTCTGCTTATAGTCAGTTTCGCTTGCAGCTTCTCATGCGTGTTTGGGGCAGGGGTTGTCTTTTTGCTCTGTGTTTGTCCAGCACCAAGCCCAATCGGGGTCTTGGTCCATGGCTGGAGCTCTTAGGTGCTCCGGTAACACAAGTAATAAATGTGTTGGTCCAATGCTGCAATTTTTGGAGCTGCAAAAATGGCCAGGGTCTGGTTGTTTTAAAGAACTGTTTTTATTGGCTTCAGCAAGCAAACAGCAAAGCAAATATTTCTGCTAGCCTGAGGTCTAATCTAGGCTGTAGTGTAGACACAGTGTACACCAGCAACCAAGTGCTTTCGCCAGTATAGTTTACAGCAGCAAAAGCACTTTTTTTACCAGGATAACTGCATCTACATTTGGGGTTTTGCTGGTATAGAAAAGTCACCACTCTAATCAATTTTGCTATAGCGTCGAAAGTTTCTAGTGCAGACCTGGCCTTAGGTTTTATTAAACTCTCTTATTACAAAAAATATGTTTTGGCCCCGATTTTGACCTCACAGTGTCACTGCCAGAGAAATATCACTGCTGATTCTAATCTGGGACTGCCAGAAGCCCTGGTGTATTTTTCTTAACCTTGACTCTGGATATCCCCTGCAATTCTAGCTTTGGGATTCCCCCCATGCCTCCACAAACTCTATCAGTGCACCCTAGTCGTGTACTACAATACCCCTGCAATTCTGATCCTGGGACTGTCCTGGGTAATGCTATCAAGCCTACTGAACTAGTGCTACTGTCCAGAGTAGGGTGATCAGATGTCCCAATTTTATAGGGACAGTCCCGATTTTGGGGTCTTTTTCTTATATAGGCTCCTATTACCCCCCCACCCCCATCCCGATTTTTCACACTTGCTGTCTGGTCACCCTAGTCCAGAGGGGTTTGGCATGAACTCTGGGAATATATGTATGCACTTGCATTTAATCCGGTGCGTGGTGTGGAAAGTAGCATGCCTTACAGCTTCCTGTGCATTACACTATATGCAGGTATGTTGTTGAAATTTGAAGCAGCTACTTAGTAACTATAAGTATTGGTTTGCAGTTCAAAAAGAGCCATTGTGTGGAGATATGTAGTAGGGACACATGGCAGTGCACGCTCTCTTGTGTACAGAGAGAGAGAGCTTTATACTCTGGTGATACATGAAATACTTAAAGGAACAAAACCCTGGATCTTAACCCTCAAAGTTGAGTCCTGATCCCTCTCTTTATCATGAGTCAGCCGAAACTGTAATTCTGAACTTGAGGATCCTAAAAATGAATCCAGCTTTATGGCTTTAGGACTTCTCAAGGACTAATCAGTCTATTGAGAAATCTCAGATTATATATGGCAGGGTTATGGGTGGCTGCTTATTTAATATTATCAACATTTATTACAAGTGTTATGGTAGCGCCTAGAAGGCCCCATCAAGATCAGGGCCCTGTTGTGCTAGAAACATCATGAGAGACAGTCCCCACCTGAGAGAAGTCTGAATCAAACAGCCAAGACGTGGGAGGAGAAACAAGAATGGAAAGCAATTACCCACAATCCCCAGCAGAGCTAGGAATGGAACCCAGCTCTCCTGAATCCCACACCAGTGCCTTGCCCGCTACACTACACTGCTCCTCTTAAAAGCTTCTATTTCCATCCAGATATGCTGCTCGCTCTCAGTGCTGGAAAAGGCACATGCCGGTTTGTTGGTAATGAAACCTGCTGGTGATTGGCCTGAATGAGCTAGCTGGGGTTGCTTTTTTGTCCCTTTAATATCTCCCATTAATCCCGCATTCCTAAAAATCCCTGGCCCAGCTTTCCGAGGACTGAGCGACCCCAGCTCCCAGGGCCTTCAATGGGAATTGTGGGTGCTCCGCTCTTCTAACAGGGCACGTCTGCACACCTGCATTTGCATGTGCAAATGGTTTTTTATAGAATGGTGTGCACAGGGGAACGTGTTTATGAAATACTGTACAAAAAATCAGGCCACAGATCCCTGTAGTGCTCTGGGGCCTGACCTGGAGCCCGTGGTAGTCCATGAAAATCTTCCCATTTATTTCAACAGGTTTGGGGTTAGTCAGTAATGGCAGTTGACTTCTTTGGGATTTGCAGCTGCTCGCCCTCTCTGCAAACTAGGGTCCTGTAGCTTATAAAGCAAAGGAAGTTGTGACGTTGCACTCCATATTTTTATAAAAATACGTTTGTAAGTGTGGATGTGATGCAACTGGAATATGTTTTAAGCAAAAGGTCTATTGTAAGGTATCATTGCAAAGCTTATCTACTGAGTGTGTTCATCCTATTTGTATGAATGTATCATTCTTGTATCTAAAACTAGAAATATGAAGCTAACTGTGAGGTCCTGTTGTAATTATGCAAAGTGTGGGCCTTAATGGTGGCTTAGAATCTCGATGGCACCCATTAACCAGGACAATTGGTTGTAAATGGCTCTGTTTACTTGTAAGACTTCCTGTATCCGTGTGTGTCAGCTAGTGGGTAATGAAGTCTTGCAGGACATGTGATCATGTCACCTGACCTGGAATCCATCTTTAACCTGGTGCTTTTCCATTTAGAAGGAAGGGGGGGGGGACCCAGAGGGCGACAAAGGATTTCCACCTTGTGCCAAAACTATAAAAGGGTGGAACAGAACAAAGGGTGCGGCAGTCATGAGAAATCCCCTAGTTACCGTCTGATCTGGAACTAACAAGAACTGTACCAAAGGAAAGGATTGGGCCCAGACTAGGAAGGAGTCTAGTCTGTGAAAGAAGATTATTGGACCATCTCTAGGGTGAGATTTACCTGTATTCGGTTTCTTAATGTATTAGGCTTAGACTTGTGTGTTTTGTTTTATTTTGCTTGGTAACTTACTTTGTTCTGTCTGTTATTACTTGAAACCACTTAAATCCTACTTTTTATACTTAATAAAATCACTTTTGTTTGTTAATTAACCCAGAGTGAGTGATTAATACCTGGGGGAGCATTCAGCTGTGCATATCTCTCTATCAGTGTTATAGAGGGCGGACAATTTATGAGTTTACCCAGTATAAGCTTTATACAGAGTAAAACGGATTAATTGGGGGTTTGGATCCCATTGGGAGCTGGGTGTCTGGGTGCTGGAGACAGGAGCACTTCTTAAGCTGTTTTCAGTTAAGTCTGCAGCTTTGGGGGTGTGGTTCAGACCCTGTGTCTGTGTTGAAGCAGGCTTGTGTGTCTGGCTCAACAAGGCAGGGTTCTGGAGGCCCAAATTGACAGAGAAAAGGGGCTCAAAGGTAGTCTCAGCACATCAGGTGACAGTCCCAACGGGGGGGGGGTGTCTCTGTGACTGAACCCCGTCACAGACGTTACAGAGGAATATGACTGGGCTTTTTCTTTTCTCCCCCACAAGGAAATACCCACAACAAACCTGAGGCTAGACAGTAAACTGTGGTCAAGACAAGAGCAGGCGTAAACACGTTGTTATGGCTGAACTGAGAGTTCCGCTGGAGGAGAGACGAGCAGGGGCAGGAAGATGAGTAGTTGGAGAGATGGAAACAGAGAGGATTGCAGAGTGTGGGAGAAAGGCGCTGCTCCTGCCACATGGTGTTTCCCTGCAGAAGGAAATGCAGCACCTGTGTTAATTTCACACACAAGGTGGCCAAGCGCAAAGCGAATGTTAGTGTGAAAGGGAACCCAATGTGCCGGCATGGAGCAGGTTGGATGAAGGCCCCGACAAAAGTTGAATACCTCATTTGATTAAAGGGGGGGATTAAGGATTTGAGTATCCTTATATCCCCCCCCGCACGCTGGCATTTGTTTGCTAATTCACTTGGCAACATCCCTGCAAGTGCATCAGTCTAACCCCGCGCTTGAAGTTTCGTTGATACCAATCAGTCACACATGGCTAAGTGGCATTTCACTCAGCCACATGCAATAGGGCAAAACTGCCACCAAGTCGCTTCTCTGATTGCTGTAGATCAATTTGTGTTAGTGAGAGATTGGATAACGCTGCATTCCTGGCATAGCTGTTGCCCAGAAATATGTCCTCTTGTGGAGACCATTCTCTCAAGGACCATTTGGCTATTTTCCTTACGATGTCCTATTACACTGATTTCTGACTCCTTATCGCTGAGACTCTCAAACATTTCTCCTCTCTAAACATCTGCAATTCCTGTACATAATTCATTCATATAAGTGATGCCACAATTGCTGTCTATGGGTCAGATGTTAAAGTTAGGCATTTACATTCGCATAGGCCCAATCTGTGTGCAGTTATCCGTTGCTGGGAGTACCTGTCTGGTGCATATATGCACGGTGAGTATTGGAATGCGAAAATGTAGGTGTCAGTTGTACCCTGTACAAGTGGTCAGTAAGGAGGGTTAGATCTTTTTAAGTACATTTCATACTAGAGTCAGAACTCTTCCATTTCTCCGCCACATGGGCCCAGCTTAGAGAGACGCCGTGCAAGCTTTCATAAGCAGCCCAGCCAATGTGCCTCAGCTCTTGGAGAGGCAAATGGATATTTCAGTTTTGATGGCCTGTTTGATCCCCGGCCCCTATTACAAAAATTCCAACAAAGGGTGTCAGTTGTGATGAGAAAACCAGCCCACTACGAATATGGACCGCGATCACCAGCTTGTTTAACAAGGACTGCTAAACGTGCCTCCGATTAGAACGCTTTTCAGTCACTGCTGACCGTGATGCCGAGGTGAAAGGCTCAGTCTTCAACTACCTCTGCCTTGAGTCACTCCTTCCCTTGTGTACCTAGGATCATTTTGTTTCCCTGAGAACTCTACATGTGTATTTATCCCACGGGACCTTGGGCAAGCCACTCCAAGTGCCTCAGTTTCCCCATCTGTAAAATAGGGGTAATAGCATGTCCCTACCTCTCAGGGATATTGAAAGGATACATTTACATTAATGACTGTGAGTTGATCAGATACTACAGTAAAGGGGTCATATAAGTACTTTAGATCTGTTCTCAACTGGGAGTACATGTACCTTGTGGGTATGCAGAGTTCTGGGGGTACATCAACTCATCTAGATATTTGCCTAGTTTTACAACAGGCTACATAAAAAAGCACCAGCAAAGTCAGTACAAACTAAAATTTCATACAGACAATGACTTGTTTATACTGCTCTATACACTATACACTGAAATGTAAGTACAATATTTACATTCCAATTGATTTATTTTATGATGATATATGGTCAAATGAGAAAGTCGGCCATTTTTTCAGTCATAGTGTGCTGTGACACTTTTGTATTTCTGTGTCTGATTTTGTAAGCAAGTAGTTTTAAAGTGAGATGAAACTTGGGGTGCACAAGACAAATCAGACTTCTGAAAGGGGTACAGTAGTCTGGAAAGGTTGAGAGCCACTGCTTTTAATTATCTATCTATCTATCCTCCCTGAACCTGTCAGTGATCTATATGCCTGCTGCTGGATTTTTTGCTCCACTTATTCAGCCTGCTACCTTTCTGCTTGTTTAAAATACAGAGTTCTTCCTCTCAACCAAAGCACCAAGCGTGTGTGTGTGTGTGTGTGCTTATTTCTCTGTGCGTTCTCAATTCTGCAACTTGGAGGGATTTCGACTCCTCCGTTCCGGCGTAGTTGTAAAATTAGCCTGAAAGCTTCCACTTTTTTTCCCCTCCTTCTTTCAAGCTGCACACCCAGGGCATCGTCTCAGCAGGGACGGGCTGCACAGGGAGCAGAATGCCGACATTGTTCTGCCCTGGATGCCCATCAGCGTCACCGCTCCCGGGTTCTGTAGCGGCTTTAGTCATGCATGTTTGCATATGTTAAAAATATTTAGTCCACTGCTAAAAAAAATATTATGCCCAGGATCTGGGGCCAGCGAAGTATAATGCCATCTATGTGTCCAGCTCGCTGGAAGTCCGGAGGCACAGAGGAGTGTTTATGCATTCGAAGCTTTGCCATAGTTGCACGTTTAGCTGTTGGGTGTGAAGGAACGATATTTCTCCCTTAGCAGCTCCACCCCAGATTGCTCTGGGAGGCTTTAGAGAATGACTTGTCTCCCCTCACTCGTTAGCTAAACAAATGATAAGCCTGTTATCGTTTGAGGTTAATAGACACCCAGCGGGTTTGCCCTCTTAACCCCGGGTGCTAATATTGGTGTTCCAGGGGGAGGCCACAAGTGATGAATGACAGAAATTATCACAAGACGTACGTGCGCGTTAATGCCTCTTCCCAGTGATAGGCATTTTGGGCAGGAAAAGCTTTTCACTCTCTAGTGGTTTTGCTGCTGCAGCTTGTCGATTCCACTGGTGGGCTTTCCGACATCTGAGTTATTGCCTGGAGCAACTCGCTAAAAAATACCCCTTAAAAAAAAATTCAGAACAAGTCCTGATGGGGGAAAAAAGGGGTTAGAAAGCAAAAAGGGCCCATTCCTGATTTCCTGGACTCAATCAAGTCTCCTCCCAGGGTGGGCATTCTGGGGTCACCCTTCTGCCTAGTTCGTGTTCTGCCTGCCTTGCATTTCCAAGCTCAAGTCCTACTCCTGCTCCAAACTCTCTCAAGTCCAGGCTGCTCAGAGCCATGATGTAGATGGAGCCATTAGCAGTTCCAGATGGGGATCTGAGCCCCCCCAGTGTTTGGGTTGGAAGGGGAAAGGGAGAGGTCACATCTTGGGTTTTGCTTTGCTCTGTTGCAGAGCTAGGGAGTCAGCCAAGAGACTTGGAACCAGATCAGCACTTCCTCTGCGTTTGGGGGTGTTCGGGTTGGGTTCCACCTCTAATACATTTTACAGTCTCTCTTTTTTTTTTTTCATTGCATTTGTGAATGGATTAGGTGGTCATGAAAGTGAGGGACTAATAGGGCTGGCTTGAACCTGGCCCCAGCTCTGATCAGGCCCCTTAATTTAGTGCTACCCTCCTCTCCTGACTGTTCTACATGGGCGGGGGCCTGTGCTGAGGGGAGGGTACCAGATGGGCCCAAAGTACTGGATTGTTCAGTGCTGTGTACAAATGGGGCCAGGATGCAGCTCCTCTACATCTCATCTTCCCTGAAACCCAAGACGGGTTTGCACGCGCATCGGCACCGGTAGTGGCTAACTGGCTGTGCTGACCGATGACAACCCCATTGTCCGTACCCTACCTTTCCTCTTGCGGTGGTGTAGCATCAATCCAGACGCCGATGGCTCCGATTCAGACTCCATATTGCAGCCTTTCAAGGCGGCTGGACCACCTCTCCCAATCAGAGCTCACTTTCTACTCCCAGGGATGCTGTTTGAGCTCTGCAGTGAGCGCACTTGGCCCTGGTGGCTGATGGCCTCTATTTATCCCCCGTTCACTCTGGGCCATGTACGTTTATAAAGAAACCCAAATAAATAAATACAATCCCAAGCACAGGTGTAGGGTGACTAGACAGCAAGTATGAAAAATCGGGACAGGGGGTGGGGGATAATAGGAGCCTATATAAGAAAAAGACCCCAAAATCAGGACTGTCCCTATAAAATCGGGACATCTGGTCACCCTACACAGGTGCAGCTCCGGCAGCAGCCGTGCCAGCCTCCCTCACACTGCCCGGCCAGTGCGCCTTACCTGATTGGAGCAGTTCACACTCTGTAACCCATTCAGCCCTTTAGATAGCTGGGAAACAATCTACCTCACACCTCCTCACCATCTGAGCTGAGACTGCCCTGGGCTGGGCACCGAGACACCAACCGCAGGAATTCTGTTGGCTGGGGGTTGCACCTGACAGAAGTCACCTGTAACTCTTGCTCTGCTCGGCCGCTATCATCTAGCCATCGGAGGTGAATAAAGCCCGAGGGTTTGCCTACTGGTGTTTTGTTTTTTTTAAATCTGGACTCCTGTTTTGGTATTGGACTCATTTCATATAAGCCACAGCACAACCCTCATATGGTAAAAAATTATGACTAGTCCTAAACTAGGCTGGATTCGAACCCCGGGCCTACAGGTTAAAGCATAGCTGAGGCTGGAAATACATTTCTTGAGAATATTTGTATACATTTCAAACAATTAGGAGCAGAAGGGGTAAATATTTCATTGGCGCATTATCCCCTAATGAGAGGCAGGAAAGAGAAGTTTGTTCTGGCTGCAATGGGAAGACAAAGGAGAGAAAGGTTAATTTATTTTTGTACAGGAGTATTAAGGAATAATTTCCTCTTCTTTTTATTTTTTTGGAAGGGAACGTGAGGGGAGAAAGGTGAAATAAACTTGGACAGAGAGAGAGTCTGAAGGAATCTTTGTCCTTTTTTTTTTCTCTCTGAGTGTTTTGAAAGCCGTTGGTATAAAGTAATTCGGTACACTACAGCCATTCATAGCTCAGCTGGGGGTTGGAGGGTGTGTGTATATATAGTGTGTGTCTGTGTGTTCCCGCACCGTGCTGGAAAAGAGAATAATTTGTTCACAATATAGTTTGGTGTAAAATAGGCCAGTTGTCTGAATGTGTATTTAGTATAATGTATAAGTGCATGTATCAATAAGTCTATTTATTAGCCGAGCTGTGCACTAAACAGGCCTCTGAATAAACTATACAGATCCTGCAAAAATGTAAATTTTAGTTATCCCTTAGAGACATAATTACAGGAAAAAATAAAGACAGCGATTTACAATTTGGGAAGCGGGACTTTTTTTTACCGTGGCTACATATATATTTTTTCTTTCTTTGTAACTGCCAGTCTGTAACATTAGCAGCCAGACGTGGCATTCTCCCTTTTCAGTGCACCTCTTCCACGTTCACCCCTGTCTGCTAATTAAAGAGACAGGGCGGGTGGGGTGATGTCCTTTGCGGGACAAGCTTTTGAGCTCGTACAGAGCTCTTCTTCTGGAAAGCTCAAAAGCTTGTCTCTCTCACCGACAGAAGTTGGTCCAATAAAAGATGCTACTTCTCCTGCCTTGTCTCTCTAATATCCTGGGACCAACACGGCTACAACAACACTGCTAATTAAAGGAAAGTTATGTCTCCGTATTACTGTTAATGTATTCCTCTGCCTGTTTTGGTGTACGGAACTCTTGAATTCCTCAACCCTCTGTGCCACTGGCTTTCCCTGGACCACAGTGAAAGGATTCATTCATGACTCCAGTCCTGCCTTCTTGAATTACCACACCCTGGGCCTCTGCTTCTCAGCCTTGCTCTGTTTTCCTTTCATTAACAGGATTCCCATATTGAATGTCTATGAGAGGCTGGTAAGGGATGCTACATCTTGTTAGCCTAAGGATTGTACAAATAGCTGCCCCATCACTGTCCTGCAGTTTCCCGTAAGGGCTAGGGGGGGCTGGAAAGCCTAAATCCTAATCTCAGGCAGGTTTTGGATTTTTTTTTAAAGAAATAGGAATATAAAACAGATTGAAATTGGAATGTGCTATTTATAGTGACAGTGTGGCCTCTGATTGGGTTACCAACATTGTATTTCAAAAATAAGGGACTGCCCCACCTCTCCTCCTGATATTATTATTACTTATTATTTATTAATTAATAATTAATAAGCAGCACTCCCCTACATTCACCAGGGGTATTTCTTGCTGCTTTTGGCAGCACTCAGCAACTCCTGATCTTGTTGTACAGAGATGGAAAAAATAAGGGACCTCTCTTGTAACAAGGGACTGTTGGCCATCCTAGCTCTGACGGGCCTGTTGCTCACAACTTAAGTGCCAGATAAATGTCCGTTGGAAAGTGCTAGGGAGGGGTACAGGTGTGTGTGTGTGTGTGTTTGGTGCACATTGTCAGCCATGTTTTCAAAACTGGTCTCTACTTTTGGTGCCTCGCTTTCTGGCACCCAGCTATTAGACACCTTCCTTGAGCCTGATTTTTTTCAGTTGTTAATAATCAGACCTAGCTCGTATCTTGTGCTTTTCATCCCTAGCTCTCAAAGTGCTTTATAAAGGAGGTCAGTATCATTATCCCCATTTTACAGATGGGGAAACTGATGCACAGAGACGGCACTTGCCTACGGTCACCCAGCAGCCACGCAAAGCCAGGAACAGAACCCCTTAGTCCAGTCTAGCGCTCGATCCACTGGCCCATGTTGAGCGCTCACAGAGCCCATTGGCTACTAACAGAGTTGTGGGTGCTCAGCACTTTCTGAAAATTATGTCCAATGTGCCTCAAGACAGACACCCCCAAAACTGAGGCCCCTTAAATTAGCGGCCACTTTGGAACATGTTGGGCTTATACGTTTGTGTGTCTGTCTGCATGTGACTGTATACAATATATGACAACGGCGTGTGTGTGCGCATTTGAGTTTGTGCGTGGGTGTATTACTGTATGGGACTGTCAGTGTGTTTTGAGTATAACTGTACCTACATGCGTGTGTGCCTGTGGATAAGCCTTCACAATATACACGCATGTCCGTCTGTCTGAATGTGCATCACAGAGTGGATCTTTTCTTCCTATTTTTAGCACACACGCTGTAGCCTTTATTAAAGGGCGATGGAAGAGAAGAAAACCTATTGCAGATTTTGGACCAGTGTTAATCTGGGATGTCTCGGTGGAATTATATTTCAGTTGGTGTAGCTGTTCTTTTGGATTCGGGCTGATCATCGTGCCTTTCCCAGAGCTAGATTAGGCTGGATTCAGAAGATGAATTTCTAAGAAACCCCCAGTTGGGCAGGGGTAGGAAAGGGTTACGGTTAGTCAGCTTACTTGGAGAAGAAAGACCAAGGAAATGAGAAGCATTAGCTGATCTCTGACTGCAGCCATCCAGAAGAAATCAGCATATCAGTTCAGTCTTGGTTTCTTTTTCTTTTCTTTCTTCCACCAACTTGTTGCCTCTTTTATCTGCTCTTTAATTTTATTTTATGGAGCTGGTCCAAAGAAGGCTCAAATTTTTCAACTAAAATGCCACAAACATATTGCCCCTTTTTTCTCTGCACTGCGCTTTAAAATTTCTCTGGCGTCTGCCTGCCAGCTACTTTGTGTGGGAGAAAAAATGCAGCATGTTACAGAGGAGAGACACGCACACAGTACTCTCTCTGTCTCAGGGAGAAGTTACTTTTGTTCTTTCTTGTTTTGTCATTTGCCTTAATCTAAAATATTCCTTTGACTGAAAATACGTGGCTGCTCATTGTGCATGGAAAATCACAGCTCAAGGGTCGAAGCGTGACAGTGGAGGTGCTAAGGTGAGGGCTGGAAAGATGGTGACCATGAAGGCGATGGGGAAATGGAGATGTTGTCAAGATACAGGGAACACTTTCTGGCATCAACAGAGAGTTATTTGTTAGCTGCTTCAGATCTTGACTGACAGTTCTCCACTCCTTCAGACCCTCTAGCCTTCTCCTCATTAGTAATCCCCACACTCACCTATCCTACTCTTGCCTTGTCTCTTGTGTTGGTCTTGTCTCCCATAGACTGACCAGGAGGCGGTCAGCACCGGGGTAAGTTAATGTTGCCACGTACATGTGTTTTCAATAATAAATGTATTAATATTTAAATGTCCAGCTGAGAGTCCCTGTCTGGCTTGAAATGCCTGGAAGAAACCTCCGCCATTTAATTGGCTCTTTCCTTTGGGTGAATGGGACAACCTGGAGCCCAAGTAACCTGTTCATTGTTGATTGATTGAAATGGCTGCCCGCAAGCTAGAGGTACGATGCTGTACAGCAGTTGCAGTTAGTCCGTGGGGGTGTGTAGAATGTAGCAGACAATTCTGCAGTAAATATGCAAATACTGGAATGATGGGTGGATATAGGGCCAATGGTTGGAAGTATTTGTTGCCCTCACCTCTGATTTATAGTTTGTAGTTTCTTGGATTGTGGATATTTGTGTCTGAAGCAAGGAACAATTGAATGCCAAGTGCTGGTACCATTGGGTACACTGACCTTAAGAGTTCTGAGAATATTGTAATAGGGTCAGCTGCCGTTTGAGCACCCCCTTTTGGCCAGAGATCTCTCGGTGGAACCCTGACTCTGTTTCCCCCTCTTCAGGGCCCCTTAAGAACTTGCACACAGACTTCTCCTTGGGTTAACACCCCACCCCCGCCCCTGCCCCTGCCCCTGCCCCTGCCCCTGCCTGGGGCAGGTTTAATAACAGAAAAGGTTCAAAACAGTCCTCAGGTCCCAAAATAAAGTCCGTCACCATAATACAGAAGTTCATACTGTGACATCTTCTCTCACAACTAGAGCTCTTTCTTCCATCAGTCTGTTCTCACCGCCAGTCCTCCCAGGTCTTCCTCGCTGGAGCTCAGCCTTCTGGCTCTGAGCTCCAGGCCCAAACACAGGCAGGAGTTCCCACATTGAGCTCTGGCCTCCAAACTCTCCTTGTATCAGGGTCTTCTCTGCAGGCACCTTTCTCACACTCTGCAGTTTCCTTCACTGCTCCTCTCCTTGCAGCTTCCTGCTGCTCCTTAGAGTGGAATCAGCTGATCTCTCTCAGGTGTGGCTCATTCAGCAATCTTGGATGATTAGCCCCAGACCACCCAGTCCTTAAAGGGCAAGCCACCCTGTTACAGACAGATTTGTACAATGGCCTCCAAGAACCTCCCTTTGGACCTTCTCACTGGGCAGACAGCTGCTTGCCCAGCCTGCATGCTCCAGACACCCTGGGCATGTCCAAATCAGAGATGAGTCCCAGCTGAGGAGTTTGGATCAGGATCCAAATGTTCCCCAAACGTGGGATGTTCAGGGCAGAGATTTGGTTCTGCCCCATCACTAGGTTTGTGTTTGCGACACTTGCCAGTGCAATTTTGGAGTCTGTTTTTGAATGTTTGGTCCTGACGTTGAGCCCTAAAGATGGACCCGGGGAGCAGAATGTGGGGCCTGAGCTGGAGTTAGGTTTTGATAGCCCCACCGTTTGGGAAGAGAGCTGGGAGTCTGGTTTGTCTCGCTCTGAATACAGGGGAAATTTACAAAAATCAGAGCTGGGAGATCTCCCCAAAGACTCAGTCTTTGGATCTGGGGCATTGATTTGGGACAATCTGTAAAAGAAATGGCAGCCATAATCTTTCTGACAATGCCGTGAGGGAGCTCACATTGTCACTATTTTCTCCCCCATCTCAGTAACGACCGCTGGTTTCCTAGGAATGACCTCTGCTGTCCTCCTCCTCCAAGTGGCAAGTAAATAGCATCAGGTCTTTGAGTCAACAGGCACCCGGCTTGCCAGACTTCACCTCTGTGTGAGCATCTGGCAGAAGTGAAAGGCAATCAGGAACAAATGAATATTCAATCAGCCAGCACAAACATCTGAATGCAGAATGGGACATCTCTGTGCACAGCGGCTGTTTGAGAAGCATTCCCTTTGACTGCTCCATCCGCAATTGCCAGGTACCAGGAGCATATGGGTCAATGTGAGTGCAGAGAGGAACGTTTCAGCTATCGAAGCCCATGGAGCAGTATGTTCACCTGCAGTCTGTAGTGCCCAGTAAAAACAAGCAAATGTGCGTTGGGTGTCATGGACTAAATTCAAAGTGTAGTAGAACAGGGTTCTTCATTGTTAATATCTAATACCTTTAAAAGGTTTCGTTCCAGATGGAAATCAATACCACCTGCAAGTGAAGTGATCATTAGTCATGCATCTTAAAGTGAACAGGATGGGTTTTATTTTAATGCAGCCATATATTGTTCAGCTGTGTTTATTAGCATAACATTTAATATAAAGAGATGCACCTGGCTTTGATTTATGTCATAGGAGAAATGTCTTGACCAAGGCAAAAGCAGAGAACTTGGAAAGGAAAATGTCCATTTATTGTGTGGAACTAGAATCTCTCTCTCTGACAATGACAGAAATGTTTTCATGTAAGTGGATGCAAAACAATTATATGAATATACCCTGTATTATAATATTCATTGTTTTACTGATGGTCTGCTTTTCCAACAAAGCACTATATGTGGGCTAGAAGTTTCATCTCACACCAGCCTAAATTCATTGGCTTCAGTGAAGTTTTCTGTGGACTTATACCAATTTTGCCGAAAGCAGGTGACCCTGCATTCATTTTACTTCCCACTGTAGGTGTGTGTCTTTGTGCGTGTAACACGTGGGCACTGTGCATACACACTATGTGGGCATGCTATTGTGTTTGTGTGTGTTCTAAATTGTGTGTGTTCTAAATTGTGTCCTTTCTAAATTTTGCAAAACAGATGTTAAGACAAGCACGCTAGTGATGTTCTCTAGAGAATATGTGACATACTACCAAGGTAGGGTGATCAGATGTCCCGATTTTATAGGGACAGTCCCAATTTTGGGGTCTTTTTCTTATATAGGCTCCTATTACCCCCCACCTCCTGTCCCGATTTTTTATATTTGCTGTCTGATCAACTTATACCAAGGTGATGCATTATATGTGTTCTCCATAGTATAGAGGTCTATAACGGAGAGGGGATTATATAGTTTCCCTGTCATATATACTATTGAACTATACTCCCTGAGCCTGCAGAGACTTATGTACATGCTTGACTTTCAGGGACTACTCACATACTTACAATTAAGCCCATGCAGAAGTTTCCTAGGATGAGGCTGCGGTGTGTAAAGGCGATAGTTGTCTTGAGGTGTGAGTAGGACACTTGGGTACTGTTCCCACTCTGATTTGCTGTGTGACCTTGGCATGCCACTTCATCTTGCTACGTTTCAGGTGATCCACCTGTAAAATGGGCATAAGGTAATCATGCTCATTAGATCTGGCTGGAAAATGGGGAAGGGGGAGAAGAAGGAGATTACAACATTTTTCAAAACTTTAGTTTCTGTTTCTCATCAGAATAGGTTTGTGTTGCACTTTGAGATCCTTTTAAGGAAAGTCACTACAGTAGTGCAAACTAGTGTGTATTATTATATACTGCTTCTCCATAGTATATAGAGCTGGAACGAGAGAGAATCTATAGGTTTATCTTTGTGTAGGGAACTGTAAAGGAGCACATGATGCAGGTTGTCCATATTATATAAGACAATAGTAGAAAATATGATACAGATTCTCTGTAGTATATAGCAATGACAATACAACTGAGAAATGTTTGATTGCTTTTGAGGCTTACGTCAAAACCACATGCATTTTATTACCATCAAAGCCAAAAGTAGTTTTAGACCCAGTACTCCAATCTGTTAATCCCCAGGCCATTTTCTCAAAATCATTTTGTAGTTGTTCCCATATACAGTATAAACATATGCACTTATAAATATTATTGTATTAGAATCAGTTTGGATGGTGTCCAGCCTAAGATTTTTATTGAAATTCCACTTGATTGTCAAGATTAGATGACAAATAATTCTCTACATTTATGGAGCTACATACATAATAAGCATAATTTGAAAAGGAATTTGGTCTTCATGCTGTGGAAATCCAGATAGACTTCACATGGGATCTCAAGCGCTATAACTGCCTCTCTCAACAGAGAATGTGGGGACAATCCTTTTTACCTTTTAATCATTACAAATTACGAGGAGAGTATTGTTGAAACAAGATGCATACCCATCCGATTGTGACCTAGGGACAAAGGACAGCAATCTTTTAGTTACACTAGTGTAAATCCAGAGCAGCTGCTCTGAAGTCACTGGAGATAGGGCCTGATTCCACTCTGTTACACTGATGTAAATGGGGAATAACCCCACTGACGCCAAGAGAGGGACTCTGGGTTTACACTGGTGTAACTGAGATTGGGGTGCAGAGGCTATGTGTCTTTGATACTGTAACCGAAAATTGGCAGCTTTCCCTTCGCTGGCAGGAGTTTAGAAATGTCGCCATCTGAGATTGTTTTTCAAAAAGGCCTAAAAATGCAGTCCATTATCTGATATTTTGTAGGAGCTTTTTTAATTAAGGTCTTGGCTAAGTTTTGATTAAAGGCGTGTGGTGGGGGCTTTTCCCTTTGGGATTTGGCACGCACCCAGGCCTGTCATCCTTCCGATGCTATGGCCCTACTTTTCCCCCTTTGCTATATTTTGAGCTGGGTTTTTTCCTTTTTTTTCCTTTTTCTTTCCACCAGAGGTGCAGATAAATCACTATAGTCTCTGCTCAGCTTGTCTCCTGCTCCTGTAGACTAACTTCTGTGTGCTACTGGCTGGTGGAGCTTCGAGGGGGCGTGCGTTGCAAGTCTCCGTGCCTGTGGTCAGTAATGAAGACTTCTCTTTTTATCCACAGATTACTGAGGAACTGCACAGGGCTAGACTGCAGCTCTTAATTCCCTGACTTTTCCATTGAAACTCCACACAGGAGAACGCAGCCCTTCCATCCAGCAGATTTATAATGAGGTAAGTAAACACCCTTTTGTCATTTAGGGTTGTTCACTGATGTAATGTGAATATTATTTGTGTTTGGCCTGTAGACGGGGAGGAAAAAAAAATGTGCTGTTTGCCACATGTCAGTGTTCTGGGTTTTTTAATACCTTGGCTCCCAGCGTGTGCTTCAGTTATTTCCTAGGGTTTTTGTTTTCTTTAGTAATCTGTTTTGCTACGGGGTCCTGCCTTTACACTGAAAAGTACCTTTAACTTCACTTTTTTCCCCTCCTCTTTCCTTTTTCCATTCGGTGTCCCAATTGCAAGAGTTAAAAATGATGCTTCTCTGCTCTGAGGTATTCCAGCTATTTGTGTCATCCCAGAGCCTTTTTTAAATAATGGTCTTTTATTTTTACAGCTAAAAATTCCTTCCCCCTACCCCCACCCCCCCCCCTTTTTTTTCTTTTTTAGATGTCGATGTGGTCATGCTTCCACGGGTTAGGTATTAGTCACGGGAACCCCTAAGATAAACATGACTTGGCTTCTGCTGTCATTACTCTGCTGCCTTTTGTAAACTCAAACTGCTTGCATCAAGAAATGCTGTGATTTTTCTTTCCCCGGTCTGTGATAGTCCCGGTGTCTCTGAGAGACAAGGAGTTAATGCAGCTATTTCCCCCCTGAGTTCATCTGGTATTTTTTTTTTTAAAAAAAAAGGATGTGAAGATAGATCCGCTCATCTGCTGTACAGAGAAGTTGCCTTTGATGTGAGTTCTTCCTTGGTTGTTTTTTTTTTTTTTTTAAGCCCCTTTCCTCTTGCCTACTATCTCTGGAGTGCACTTACGAAACTGCATTCCCCTGCTGGCGACTACTAGGGACAGTTTAATGTGCACTTGCAAAGTTTTAGGAATCACACATGGATTGTGTCACTAATACCTGTGCTGTGAAGCAACCCCAGCCCCAGTTGGCTTTTCCTTTGCAGAATGTGACCCTCTGGGGACTCTGTCAGTGTCTCCTGGCTTAGCTACTCAACTTGTAGAAGACACCTGGACTTGCTAGGATAGTACAACAAAATGGCACACAATGGCATGGCACCTCTCATTGCACAAACCAGTTGCACCTTCATAGCTGTGCCGATGAACTGCATTCTACTGGTGTTTGCATGGTTTGGTTTGGTTTGGTTTTCCTTTTTCTCCCATAACAAAGAAAATGGATCCTGCCACTTTAAGACAGGAGTCACTTTAAGTGACTTTCCATTTGCCTCTTATGGAGAGCTGAGAATTGTGGTTTCCTATATTTCCTTTGAATCGTGTGCAGTAGTTAGTGAGTTTTTAAAAAAAACAACTACTGTACGTTTTGGAAGCTTTTTCTTCTGCAGCAAGGTACAGACGAGAGGGAGGGAGAGGAATCTCGCATGTATTTGGAGGAGTGAAGAAGTGGAGAGGTTTTTTATTTTTCCGTTACCATTTTATTTTGGCTCCCTCCCACCCCCACCCCACCTCCTTTTCTCTGTGTGGTGGCTCCATATGATGAATTGTGTAAGAAATAATGTACAATGCCAGATAGGCATTTCCTCAGTACAGTGCGTCCTCTTATGAATTGGCATCCGAATGAGGCTGTTGGGGTGACAGATCATGGATCTCTGCCGTACCACTGAAATAAACCAGGATTTTTTGAGGAAGTGGACTCTGCGCATCTTGTGTCGGGCGCACGTCTGCTGTGTTTGCTTGAACAGCTGTGACGTGATTCCAGGGTTCGTGAACTGATGGAGTTAAAAGCAGGCACCAGCTTGGTGCGGGGGGGAATCACCAAATTAAATGTTACTTTCTTTGCACGGTGTTCACTCTGAAAAAATAAGCAGCCGCTTTGAGGGGGGTTGAGGGAAGGGTTCTGTTTCCTCAATTAACCGGGACTTGCCTTCTTTTGACAAACGGAAGACAGCGCGTTTTAGACTCTGGATTTGTGGAGCTGTCTCTAAGTGCCAAGTCTGGTTATGCAGCGACTTTTGAGTGTTAGGTTGAGGAATCTGAGTCACTCTGTGCTACTTAACTCCTTAGAGGCTGGACAGCTTCAGAAACTATTACCTAGTCATGTAGAATTCAAACACCAACGCTGTCCGGCATGAAAAGAATACACCTACAATTCTTACCTCATCTGTTGTAGGTGTCAGTAGCATATTGGCCTTTATCTGTCCAGGTACTGAATACATGACAGATGGGTACCGGATGGTACAGGGAATGGGTGAATTTTCCTAAATTGATAATAACCACAATCACAATCACTTAATTTTATGATCACTACCACAGTTGTTAATAATATCAGTGGGTCAAATATTAACATTCTGACTCATGCAAAAACTCCCATGCGCTTCAATGGGAGTCTTGAATGAGTAAACACTAAGGATGTAAGTATTTTGCCCATTGATAATATATGATATGAATGTAGTCCCTTTCCTACAAAGCATCATAAAGCAGTCTACAAACAGCATAGACGGGTCACTTTTCCCACCCTAAAAACGAAGTCACATCAGGGGTGGAACACGACAGCTGCACAACAGGTTGGGACAAGGAGTGGATGAGGACACCTTAACCATTTGCAGTTGCAGGGGGAATGCTCGAAGGCAGAACGGAGTTCTCTAAGGTGTAATTTGGCCAGAACACTGGGGTTAACATCTCTACTTGTATGAAAAGTGACCTGAGGTTTTTAATAATCCAAAGTAGTCACAACTTCAGTTCTGTGTCCCATCCAAAGAAGGTGCCACCAGGGTGGGACGTTGGGTTGGTATTGACTCCGCTGAATCACCAATATTTCTTCCTGCGATGCCTGGTTTGTCCTTCCATGCAAGTCCTGAGAAGGCCTAATGCTGCTGCCCCTTGAGAGAGCTGATGAGAGCCCAGGGCGCAGGACGTGTTTGCATTTGGGCAAAGCGGCATGATTAAGTTAAGAGATTTATTTTTAAACAACCCAAAAGGTGCCACTAAAATGAAAAGGCCTAGTTCTCATTTACACTAGAGTCCCATTATACCACTTTGACTGTATAAGGGAGCCTTAATATGAGTGCAAATTTACACTCTTTACACTGCAAGTAAATGAGAATTAGGCCCAAAGTTTTCAGCACAGAAGGTTACCGCATCCAGTTGGAGTTGGCTTGATTCACATTTACACCAAGGTTACTTTACATCATTTTTGCAGTGTAAAGCGGCCTTTAAAAGGATGCAAATGTAACTTAAATATAATTTAAAGTTCCTTACATTGCCAGAGTGGTGTAAAGGGACCTTAATGTAAGCCAGAATCAGGCCTTATGTATATATTCAATTTGGCTGGTGGATATTCATTCTGCAGAAGACTTCCCAGACTTGCATCTAGTTTGTTTGTTTTTTAAATAATTCTGGAACCCAGATTGAATGTTAAATAGGTGGATGTAAATCGAGTATAAACCAGTGGAGTTACTCCTGATTTACAGCCGTGTAAATGAAATCAGATTATGGCTCCTGAGGAGGAGCAGCTACTTGAACACAGTATATTCCTGGTTTGCAAAGTAGTTCGAAAGACATGCCATAAAAACCTGATGCAAAAGAGCCAACAAGGTATCTTTTATCATTTTAAAAAGTCTGTATCTTACTTTTTGGTTGTTTTTTTGTTTTTTTCCTTTGGCGGTTGGAATTTGAAATCGGTGTCGTTATTGCCATAACTTCCTGCATGGCTGAAGCAATCCTGGTGGTTTGTTATTGTAGGGTTGCTTCTGAGCGCTGGGTAATACGTGCTGGTTTGTTGCTATAGATTGCTTATGAGTATTGGACGTGCATGCAGGCTTTTTATTAATGAGCATGTGCTCACATTCACTGATTTCTCATTGTCGGGTAGCTTATGAGAACTGAGATGCTGGCACTCGTGTATTTTAAAAGCACATAGAAGTGCTTGTGGTAGAGGAAAAAGGCATTAACATTTCCGTGGAGATTGCTCATAGATAAGTGGGCGGGGAGGGCAGATACATTTAATATCTGAAAACATTGACAGTATTCTCTTAAAGAGGCAGCATTGTGTATTCTACTCTCGTGTGCCCTGTACATCTTGGATTTTGGCATCATTTAAAGGATAGAGTTCATAAAACTGGGCTAGTCTAGGAGACCTTTCTGGTGATGCAGCTGCAGCAACACATCCTTCCTTCAGCAGCATGGGAATTTCCACAAGAGCAAACGTCCTGTGTTTTCTGTAACATACATAGCCTCGTTACAGTTCTCCTCTAGTAGACATGAGCTATATCTCAACCAAATGTATGTAGAGAGGTAGGTATGGTCCAGCGGACAGGGCACAGGACTCAAGAGACAGACTGTTTGAGTTCTGTTCCTGCCTCTGCCATTGACTTGCTGCTGTGTGTCATTGGGCAAGTCATTGCCCTTCCGTGTGCCTCAGTTTCTGCATCTGTAAAAAGGGAATGGTGCAGTAGTTTTCTAAAGCGCTTTGATGGATGGCAGGCACTGTGTAAGTCCTAAATGATTGTTTATTCTCTCTCTCTTTCACTGGAGCTCAGCAGGACACATAATAGCAGGAGAGTCCAGATGAGTCATCAAGTATGCATTTGATTTTGCTAATGATGTTCCTTGTAGTTTTTACACCCACTCCCTTACTGGTGACTTCCTGGGAAATCTGATAGAGCTCTCGCATCTGCTGTTATCTCAAACCAAACAAAGGAGACGCACAGTGTTCTGTGAAAACCCTGCTCCCCTAGCTTCCTGTGGGGGTACAAAGCTGAATCTCAGTCTAGTAACTCTAGAGACACTATATTTTTGTTCATTGTTTGTTTGTGCTCCGAAAACCATTAAGCACCTTTCCTCTCGTCTCCTCAACGCCGAGCGCTGTAACTTACCTTTTCCTCACTCCTCCTGCTTTCTGAGTCATCTGTTGATGCCACAGTCCAGCTTTTGTGACATCACAAGTGTTTCAGGGGGGACGTCGTCACTGGATTGTCGGGCGCGTCTATTTCTCTGATCTCTTGCTTATCAGAAACTACAGGAAAAGCACAGCACTTACAGGATAGTTTAATGGCTTTTGAGGCACTCACTAGGGTCCACACTCATGAAGCTGTGGGTAGTGTGTAATTTTGCCTGCGTGCACACTTAAATGCACTACTACACAAATGCCTGCCTGTGCAGTTGAACGGTTCTCACACCTCTGCACAGGTGATAGAACTGTATGAACCGTGGAGTTGCCATTTCCAGGCGGCTGAGGCTTCTGTGTTCCTGAAAGGAGGACCTTGGAAATCTCTCAGCAAAAATATTAAGAAGGGGGATGGGATACTATGGTGATGGAGGGGCCATTGATGCCAGAGACAGATGTTTGCTAATCTTTGAGGGACTGTCATGGGCACTGGAACCTTTCACCACTAGGTCACTGGCTTGACCCCCAGCTAAGGCATTAGGGGCTGATCTGATACCCATTGAAGTCAATGGTAAGACTCCCCTTGACTTCACTGGGATAGGTTCAGGACCTTAGCGACTGACGGTCATACCTGTCTGTTGGCTGGGCTGTTCCGTGGCTAATGTGAAATGAGTGCATGATTCTCAGTCCTGTTCCTAGAGGATAGGTGCCATCACCACAGGAGGGCACTGGTTGGCATCCCTTTGGCTAGCTCCAGAAGAAATTCCAAGGCTGGCGTTAACCCAGAGTCAGTGTTTGACCTCCTCCCTCATGCCTTAATGGCCAGGTCTAGGTCAGGGTTGGGGGACAGCAGCACAGTGGGGGGGGGGGGTATGAGGGGAAGGTTGCCCTGCTGTTGCCTGTGCCGTACCTGTCCTGTGGACAGGCCAATCAGACGGTGGAACTCACTGCCACAGGAAGGGATTGGAGACTTGTACGGATAACAAAAATTCTTACCATGATAAACATTTGGGCAGGGATATTAGGCCTCCTGCCTCAGAGCATCAGCCAATCTCGAGCAAAAAGAGACCAGAATGAGACCTAAAGCGGAGGGACAGACTATCTCACATCTATTACTGTGGGGTGTTCTCACCTCTATCTGAAGCACCTGGCACTGTCAGAGACAGACAGGGGACTAGATGGACCTTGGGTCTCACCCAGTGGCAGGGTGTAAACAGCAGCGCCCAGATGCTTGCATTTCCCACCAGCCATTTACAAAATACATGAGCAAAGTCTGATGGGTAACGACTGGAGCGCTCTCTGTTAAGTGGGTTTTGGTTTGCCTTATTTTTTAAACGCTGCTTCTCCTCCGCCGCTAACGTCGTAATGGGTATTATTTTTCATTGTCACGTGCAATCGGTCTGATCCGCGCACAATTCTGGTTACGCCTCTCGGGATGGAATTTGCCAGTCGTTCTGTGCTCCTGGGCAGACATGAGCACAGTACATGAATTGCCCTCACAATAACTCCTGCTTTGGAAATGGGATGGTGTCCCTAGCCTCTGCCAGAAGCTGGGAGTGGGCGAGAGGGGGTGGATCACTTGATGATTCCCTGTTTTGTTCATTCCCTCTGGGGCACCTGGCACTGGCCACTGTTGGAAGACAGGACACTGGGCTAGATGGACCTTTGGTCTGACCCCGTCTGGCCATTCTTATGTTCTTAACCACGTGTGGCCATTGGAGAGAGCTGTTTGGCGTGGATCTATTTCTCTTTTGTGGTTGATCATTCATACAAAATAGCGCTGGCTCCTGAATTTCTAGTGCTGCTGAAGCAGGCGGAGAATGACTTCTGCAAGCGTAAATGCTCAGGAGTGAGTCTTGAGTATGCATGCCCAATGGCATGGGAGTGAGAGGCCCCAAGGCTGGTAACGCCATCACCTATCTAGCTAACAGGCTGATATCTAGGGTGACCCTTGGTAGCGACAGGTCTCTTAATACAGAAGTGAATTGCTTTCTTTTTCCTGGTTTCCCCCTACCCGCCTCAGGATCATGTATTAACCCACCCACCCACCCCCAACCTTCTCAGCCCCATATCCTGGCCAGGACCAGAGTCGGGTGGAACTCCTTTTGGAGCCAGCAAATGCCTCGTTGCTCGTCCCGAAGAGTGGCGAGGAGCAATGTGAGGCTCACCCTTCCCCCTGGGGAGTGGGAGGGTTGTCAAACTTATTTTAAAGCATGGCAGCATTCGAATTACAAAACCACGGCTGGAATCAAATTCCTGCGTCCCACCCATAGATCGTTAGGGATCTGCTTCTAAAGACGTGAAAAATGTGGCCCAGAGCGATTGTCTGTGTCCCTTTAAAAAAGAAAAATTAAAACCCCCCCCAAAAGTTCCTCTCTGCTTTTGTTTTTGGAGCTGCTGCTTTTTAATTGAAGATACCTGTCTCAGCTCCGTGCGTTGATGGCAAGAGAGAATATCTCGCCGCGCCGTGTGTCAAGAATCATTTAGTTCCCCTGCTGTCAACGGTCATCTTTAATTAGCACCCTCTGACTCAATTGCAGCTTAAAACTGCGCTTCAATAACACGCCGAACGTCGCCCTTGGGGTCTGGCTCGGGGCTTCCCATTCAGAGAAAATACGTGCATGGGAGGTGAGTTTAATGGGACCCAAGTGCTCTGCTCAGTGTTGCACGGTAGGTTTGTTTTTCTTCTTAACCGAAACGTGTCATTGAAATCCAAGGGAATCTCTGGATAATGAACCTATTTGCTCTCTCTGCTGTCAGTTACATGCCGGCACAGCGGCACGGATTTCAGCGCTGCTCCCGTTGGGTCACAGGATGGACGGGAGCTGATCCTGGGCCTAGAACAGGGGCAATAAATAGCTAGTCATATCATAGGCGCCGACTCCGTGGGTGCTCCGGGGCTGGAGCACCCACAGGGAAAAATTGGTGGGTGCAGAGCACCCACTGGCAGTTCCCCGCCATTCCCGGGGCCCGCGCATAGCTCCCTGCCAGTCCCGGGACCTTACCTCAGCACCGGGAGATGTTGCGGGGCCTCGCCCCCAACGCTGGGCAACGTTGCGTCGGCATCGGGGGCGGGGCCCCGCAACGTGACCCGGCGTCGGGGGTGGGGCCCCGCCACATCGCCTGGCGTTGGGGGCGGGGCCCGGCGTCAGGGGCGGGGCGACGCCACAGGAAGTTGGCGCCCATGAGTCATATAACCTAAGGCCTGATTCACCACTGTGTTATTCCAGTGTTACAGCAGCCCAACTCCACTGACCTCACAACTAGAGTAACAGTAGTACTTTGAGGGGGGAAAACCCACTAATAATTTTCTTTCCAAAATCAAAGGCCTGGTTTGAAAGGGATTTAGGCGTTGCTGTGTTCAGGGCTGCAATACTGAACTCACGTCTCATTTTCAAAAGGGATTTAGGCACCCATGAGCCTAAGTCACATAGGAGCCAAAATCCCATTGGCAGCCAAAGTACTTTGAATTACTTTTGAAAAGGAGATGTGGGCTCCTAAATCAATTAAGTGCAACACCGACTGCAGCAATGCCTAAATACCTTTAAAAATTGGGGCCTACGTCTGCTCCGATTCTCCTGCTCTTGTTACCTGGAGATGCAGGGGGGAGGGATAGCTCAGTGATTTGAGCATTGGCCTGCTAAACCCAGGGTTGTGAGTTCAATCCTTGAGGGGGCCATTTAGGGATCTGGGGCAAAAATTGGGGATTGGTCCTGCTTTGAGCAGGGGGTTGGACTAGATGACCTCCTAAGGTCCCTTCCAACCCTGATATTCTATGATTCTATGCAGCAAGCCAAGCACAGCATAAAAATCCTGGACTTTAAAAGGAGGTAGATACATGGATGCCGAAAGGACATACGTGATTGCAATGTAGCATGTTGTAGTAGGCGAAGTATCAGACTCGGGACAGGAACACTCAAGTTCTACATGTGGCTTCTTCTATCAAATCACTGTGCAGCCAGTGGGGAGCCTCTGCCTTAGATTCCTATCTGTATAATGGGGATCACAATCCTTATTGCTCATTCACATAGGGTGGTCGTAATTCACCGGTGCTTGTCAGAAACACTGCTGATGCTGTGAGTTGCCCTCCTGCCTTACCCATGTCTGGATCCAGTGGCCATTCGAGCCGGACCCCCCAACCTGGACTCTGGGATGGCGCTGTCTGTTTAAAAGGACAGTGTCTCGCTTTAATAGAATCGTCCCCAGTTAGAGAAATTGGTACGTTTGCCACTGTTAGGACGTAGAGAATTGGACCAAATCCTTCTGCTCTCCTGGTACGTCAGTGTCGAAGAAGCAATTTTTTTTTTTTTTTTTTTTTTTGTAACTGACAAATAGTGAAGAACAGCATTTTACAGGGATGAGAGGACGCCAACAGTCTATCAGGCATGCTATTAAACTGGAAAAGGAGAACATCCAGACTCCAGCTCCAGCTGGTGGAGTGTAACTGACCTGGCTTGGCCGGCTCAGGACCAATAATTCACTTGTTTTTGTGTTTAATTACAAATGTAAAAAAACCCCTTTCTTTTAACAACAACAAAGCCTTGAACCACACTTCAAAGTTGGGTTTCTGGGACAGTTGCATACCTTTTAAAAATAGCCTTCTGAGTGGTGCCAAAAGCAAAATAGATTGCAGAGAGCAGGTCCCGCACATGGGGCTTTCAAACAGCACGTCAAGTGCTGCTTTGCGATCAGCCGCGCTTTGTGACTCTGCCCAGGATTCTCCAGGAGAAGAACTCACAGGCTCTGAATATTAACACCGGGGGAGCTGAGGCAGCCCCCTGTATGTCTCGATAGGCTCCGGCTATTATTTCGCTCTCGTGTGCTTTTCCCTATGGGTGAAGGCACTGAAAAACCACAGGAGAGATGAGAGAATGTAATAACAAAGGATGTAATTGACATCTAAAGCCAGTGCCTTAAAGGGATACTGTCAATGCAGATGTTTTGAAATTGTCTTATTATTATTTATATTACAGTAGCACCAAACAGAGATCGGGCCCCATTGTGTTTAGAGCTCTACAAACACATCATAAGAGACCATCTGGCCCGAACAGTTTATAATCTCAATGGACATGACAAAGGGTTGGGAGGGGTGGGGGGAACTGAGTCAAAATAGAACCCAGGTCTCCTTTCCCGTAGTTCAGTTCCACTTTTTAGATCATCCTGTCTCTCTGTGATGCCAGTCCTAAATCACTGTGCAAACCTAGACTAGATTTCTGTTTCTGACACAACTCCCATTAAATACGATGTCATGACAGTTGCCTTTAAAATTACCTTTAAAAAATAATAATGTTTTTTCTGCTTCCTTGTCTGTGGTTATAAGGGTCTTTTGAGTTCGTTCATAGTTTCATAGATTCCAAGGCCAGAAGGACTTACCTTCTGTAGAACACAGGCCAGAGAACTGCCCCAAAATAATTCCCAGAGCAGCGCTTTTAGAAAAACATCCCATCTTGATTAAATTGCCAGTGATCGAGAATCTGCCACAACCCTTGGTAAATTATTCCAGTGGTTAATTACTCTGTGTTAAAATGTACGGCAGTCTGAATTTGTCTGGCTTCAAATTCCAGCCATTAGATCATGTTAGACCTTTCTCTGCTAGACTGAAGAGCCCGTTATTAAATATTAGTTCCCCATGTAGATGCTTTCAGACTGCAATCAAATCATCCCTTACCCTTCTCTTTGTTAAAATACATAGTTGAAGCTCCTTGAGTCTACCACTGTACGACAGGTTTTCTAATCCTTTAATCATTCTCGTGGCTCTTGTCTGAACCCTCAGGGGTTGATCCTGCTTTGAGCAGGGGGTTGGACTAGATGACCTCCTGAGGTCCCTTCCAACCCTGAGATTCTATGATTCTATGATTCTCTTCAACTTATCAATATCCTTCTTGAATTGTGGGAATCCCTTGTAGCTGACGATGCAGGGAAACCGTGAAACTGACTATGTTGACAAAGTGCTGTCAAATGACCAGAGTTAATACACTGGAAATAGAGACTGAGATTTTTTCACTAACTGCATTCAGTTATGAGGTTAACTTAGGTAAATGCAAACATTTCAAACAGAATTATGACTCCGTACTTTAAAATCTGCTTTGATATCACTGGGTAGAGTTTGGGCTGTAGAAGTTGGATATTTAGGAAAACACATAGGCACCTGCTTAAGCCGCTTTGCTGTGCAGGAGAATTATTCACATGCCCAATGTTTTGCTAAGTCGGGGCCAGATTTCATCCAAATCCCCTCAGAAGTCAGGGAGGTATTTGAATCCAGGGTTTTGACAGGAGCCTGCCTCTTTCCCCGAAGTATAGCTGCAGCAGCATATCTGGCGCAGACTTTAAAGAGCAAAGTCAGAGGCTTTAGACGGCTGGGGTCAAACTGTACCGTGCCACATCTTCAGCTTGAGGCACAAGCTGTGTGCTGGTCAAATGTGCACATGCTCGTTGAACCCACGACCTCTGAATTTTGCAAGCACTGATTGGGTAGCTGAGCCCCGGCAACCTCCTGGCTCATCAGTTATCCTGCTTCGTACGTGCAAACAGGAATTATGGATGCAAATCAGAGAGCCAGCTTCTTCCAAGCTATGTGTTTGCTGCTTCCTACCGCAAGCAAGAATTTTCAGTGGAAGGTTGTCTTAACTCTGTAGAAATAGTTTTCTGATCTAAGGAATAAGTTAGAGCTAGAGACTGGGAGTCAGGCTGCTGAAATACTCTTACTGTTTTGTTTATTTTTGTAAGTGCCCACTTAACTTTGATAACTAATAAACATTTTGGAGGAAGAAAGCTGCTGTTAGAGATTCCACCTTTCCCCCTGTGCCTTCAATGAAGACGTTGGAGTTCCTAATACGCATCTGTGATACCGCCAGGAGGCAAAACTAGGACAGATCAGATTTGACTTTCCAGATATTTCTAAAGTAAAAAATAAGTTAGTGTGGGGGAGGAAACTTTTCAGTCTTCTTTATGTATCATAAAGGTACCACTCTGGCAAATCACTTTAGGGTTGGTTTAGTGATGAAAATGGTAGTTACTTTTGCAATGAACAATGAATTTCCAGAGCTTTGATTTAGTCCAAGGAAAGTGGTGGTTGTACCATAAAAAAGGTAGAGCAGGATAAGAAATTAAAAGTAAGTCTTATTGTTTCTGCATTGTAATTGAGTGCTTTCAGCCTGTTTTTTGTTTCATTGTTAAGAAAATCAGACGGCAACCGCTCCACTATATTCCTACGTTGCTCAAATGGCCCGATGTATCGTTAACAAAGTCAGGTCCTTCAGCTTAGCTCTTCACGTTGGCTCGGTAATGGGCTTGTTCGGTTTCCATGGAGGCCGACGTTTTCAAGCCATTATGTTCAGGGAGTGGCAGGTCGCTAGTGAAGTTTATTATCTTACATGGTTTGCATGAAGCCCTGCAAACCAGTGGAAGCAAATTGCTATCTTCCGTAGCTGAAACTTGGCTCCCAGGAGAAGCAGGCTGCATTTAACTCTGGGAACAGCTCTCCATATTTGAAGCGTGCTTTTCTTGGATGTCTATGCTGTATTTATGCGGGCTGGTATGTGGGGAATAATTAGAACCTCATCCCAGCTACTTGACGAGCATGTTTTCCATTCTTGATGTTGACAGGTCAGGCCATCAGGCTGTCCCTTTGTGCCTAAAAATGTTGACGTTTTATCATTGCTGTAAACAAAACAAGGGCTAGTGGAGTTCTTGGACCACAGAGGAGGATGCTTGTTATTTATAGAGTGCCAGAGGCAAGCATGATGCTTCTCATGCATGTAAAAATGCCAGGTTTCTGCTCCTAAGTTAGACTTAATACAGTGAGGGAGGATAAACACAGAGCCATTGTGAGAGGCCCTTGTGTGACCATACGGGGCACAGACAACTTGCATGGCTGTATAAGGGCTGCTCACGATATCCGTGGCTTGGAAGAAGGTTGCCGAATGAGGGCAGGGTCCAGCTGGGGCCTTAGCGAGGAGGCGGGGGCGGGAGCCAAGGACCATAGAACAGGGCCTGTGCACCACAGAGAACAATCTGCTGCATTCTGGTGGAGTGGATTGCACCCCCTGGTGCACACCGCACAGCCCCTGGAGCAACTGTGCCCTGCCTGAAGCGCGCATCTCTCCGGTGCTGCTCCTGGGGCAGCGCAGCTCTGCACTGCCTCCTGAGTCCTGTTCATGGACAGCGCACCGGACTGGGGTTCAGAAGGCCCAGGTTCTATCCCCAGTTCTGCCACTAACCTGCTGGGTGACCTTGGGCCAGGCACGTCCCCTGTCTGTGCCTCAGTTTCCCCATCTGTAAAATGGGGATGATGATGCTGACACCCCCTCCCCCCCCCCACCCCAGTAAAGCACTTTGAGACCATCTGATGCAAACATGTGGGCCATGTCCAGGATGGAGGTCAAACCTGGAAGGCTGGACAAGCTGTTTGAGGAAGGTTTTGAGGAAAGACCGCAAGGTGGCGTGGCGCATGGGGCCACTGTTCCAGGAAAGAGGGCTGTTACAATTCATAATTAACCAGTTAAAAATAAACAATAAAGGGCTCTTGATCCTCCTGCTTCCTGGGGCATAAGATGATCATGCGCAGAGGTCAGAGAAACACCTCCTTCTGCCCTGCCCACAATGGGACTGGACGGCAGTTTGCACACACGCTTTTGGTGTCACTTTACACTTTCCTCTCAAACATTCCTTATAGGCCGCAGCTGAAGACACGATACCAGCTGGGTTGGGTTAGTCGCCTGTTCGTGAGCAAATGTATTAATACAGGGGAAGGATGTTTTTCCAGCTAAAGCCCTGGACTGGCAGAGAGAAGTGCTGCGTTCCGGGCCAGTTTCAAAAGAGCTCCGCTCCCGAGAGCGCTCATTCAGTCAGGCACCTGAAAAAGAGGCCAGGTTTTTGACGGTAGCTGCGGGGTGCAGAGGGCTCTTGCAGATCTGGTCTTCTGTTCCTGGCTCTCTGATGGGCACCTTGAGCAAGTCACTTAATGTCTCGGGGCCTCCGTTCCAATGTGTCTGAAGGGGGAATAATATTGACCCCACTGCCACAAATTTGTACGGTGCTTTGAGATCCTTTGCTGGAAGGCATGTTATGAGTACAATGAATTATTGATGGGAGGGATCCTGAGAACCTCTAAGCACCCACAGCTCTCAGTTACTTTGATGGGAGTTACCAGGGGTCACCTCCTCTCAGGATCTGGCCCCTCAATAGCACCTTCCAATCAATGCTCCCAGTAGCTCATTATAGCCTGATCCAAAGCCCATGGAAAGACTCCCATTGACTTCCATGAGGTTTGGCTCAGGCCCTATAAGCAGTAATGAATTAGCGGTTAAGTGATGGGCACAAGATCATAGAGCGAATCAAGTGGCCAAATTGGGGATCGAACCCCGTCATTCCAGACTCTGCGTGCCCCCTGCTCTGACCAGCGGATACGCTGTCTAATAGGTATTGTATTATCAGTGACGTTAAAGATGCTGTCATTTTCAGCTCCCCTCTTACTCAGCATCGAGTTCTCGATCACAAAGACGTGCTGCTTAAAGGATAGAGCAGAACAGCGGTTCTCAGACTGCGGGTCCAGAGCCCAGAGTGAGTCGCGGCCCTGTTTTAATGGGGTCACCAGGACGGGCGTTAGACTGGCTGAGGTCTGGGGCCGCAGCCTGAGCCCCACCGCCCTGGGCCAAAGCTGAAGCCCGAGGACTTCAGCCCTGGGTGGCGCGGCTCAGGTGACAGGCCCCTCGCCTGGGTCTGAAGCCCTTGGGCTTCAGCTTTGGCCCCACGCAGCGCAGCGGGACTTGGTTGGGCTCAGGCTTCGGTCCTGGGGTCGTGTCGTAATTTTTGTTGTCAGAAGGGGGTCCCGGTGCAGTGAACCCCGCGTGTAGAAGCAACTGGATTGCTTTTCCTCATAACTTCTGCTTTCTGTGCAAAGCAGCCATGGCGCGGAATGTCGCTAATTTCCGCTCCCCGTTAACGAAGAGGTGACGTGAAAAGTTTTACACTTACACTGACCTAAACCCTAACTAAACATTCTGCAACGGGAACACAATGGGGAGGCTGTTTTGACCGCTCTGGCACTAGCCGCTCGGGCTCTGGTAACACAATGATGTTTTTATTGGCAGGCTTTCAGAGCAGTAGTAGGGAGAGGGTTATGGGGTGTCACAGTCGGGAATGATTCCCACATATTCCTGGTAAAATTTCTCAACACAATAGCCTCACATTGTTGGGACTGTATGCTCTTTTTACTACCATATCCCCCTTGAACGCCGGCAACCACAATAGGATTTCAGTAAGTTTTGAACCAATGCAATAGGTTACCGGAGATTAAAGGAATATTGATAGTTCCTGTTTATAATCCCATAGGTGTGCCAATAGCAAGAGTGCTAATATAGTGATATTATATGCTGCTTAATCAGCACTCACTTAAATAGTACAGGCAATTTATTGCGATCTCTCCCTGGGAACCAGTTAGCCAGATGCTAATGAGTGATGTCTAACGCTTGATCGAGATGGTATTAGGTAAAGTTCCACTTAATGGGGAAGAGTATTTAGCTAGTGCCAAGGGGTTAATTGGGTTTAACCAAGTGTGACATTCTAAACTGGTCTCTTAATACAGAAACAGTCACAATAATACCATACAAAGAGTAAGAGAGAAGAAGTGAGGATGCAGTGCAGTAAGTACAATGTTTTATTTCATTTAAAGTCTTTCTGAATGTTTTTTTTTAATGGCCTCGTCACTTAGCTGGGATGCTAGACCATTCCTTGCACTGTTCTAGTTGAGAGGATTCAGCTGCATTTTGGAGGAATTCAGTCAGAGTGAGCTAAGCACACTTTTGATCAGGACAGGGCAACCTGTAGAGTTCACCTATTGCTGGAGTTTTTATTGGGTCTCTTGTTCAATATGGTGTCCTCTCGTCTTCAAATAGGGATCTGGAATATGGATAGGCAGTAATAAGTCAAGGTCTCATAGTGCTCTTCATGACATCATGCATCTGCCATATCCATTTAATAATGTATTTTCAATTAGTATTTCACCTGCCTTCAGGCTATACCATGCTTTGATAATCTCCTTGTAATAACCTTTCAGCCATGTGAACGGTATCGATTGTAATCAAATCAGGTCCATTGGAGATGGCACGCTGGGTTGTTGAGATGAAACATTGGCCTTTCGGGTCTCTAGAATTGCTTTTCTGTCCTGAGTGAAGCACCTGGTGAGCTATAATCCAGATCTCAAAACGTCCCCATTCCCTAAGCATGTGTTCCAACGTGCTACGCTTGCCAAACTGCTCAAGAAGGAAGCAATTCTTTGACTGCTACCTACCACCTGTTTATGTCAGGTAGAGGCAAAAAACAAACTTTCCCAACCCGCTGTGCCTTGAAGCCATTGCTTGAAGTCCCACCTCCTGAAGGTAATATTTCCTGGAACAATGTCATACTATAGGTGTCTGGCTGATGGGTCTTGCCCACACGTTCAGGGTCTAACTGATCGCCATATTTGGGGTCGGGAACAAATTTGGATTAGATTGGCAGAGATCCTTGGGGACGGGTTCGTCTTCCTCTGCAGTGGGGGGCACGGGTCACTTGCAGGTTTGAACTAGTGTAAATGGTGGATTCTCAGTAACTTGAAGTCTTTATATCATGACTTGAGGATTTCAGTAACTCAGCCAGAGGTCAGGGGTCAATTACAGGAGTGGGTGGGTGAGGTTCTGTGGCCTGCAAGGTGCAGGAGGTCAGACTAAATAATCATGATGGTCTCTTCTGGCCTTAAAGTCTATGAGTCTGAGTCTATGAGTCATTTCCACCTTGTAACTTCCTTCTCTGTTGAAGCACCATGGTCCTGTTCCAGAAGTGGTGCTTCTGGACATGATACAGTGGTGGAGAATCCACTGCATCCCTTGTTAAATTGTTCCGATGGTTAATTATTTTCACTGTTAAAAACTTGCATCTTCTATCCAGTCTGAGTTTCTCTAGCTCCAACTTTCCTTCATTGGATCTCGCTGCTGCCGGTGCCAGGCCCCCCGCTAACCTCTCAGGCCGCGCTGGACTCCGCTTCCCCCTGAAGCGTGGGGCCCCCCAAAACATGAGGTCCAGGGTGGTTGCCCCCGTCTGTCCTATGGATGGGACGGCTCTGCTTGGACCTGTTCTGGGCCCCAGAAAAAATTATACAAACCTGGCGCCCATGCATTGGGCTGCGTGTGTAATTGTGTGGCACCTCCACAGGCAACATGCAGAAACAAGATAGTGTCCTCCATGTGGGGGGCCTCGCATGTACGCTGCGGGGCAGGTCACACAGAATGGAGGCCACCAAATGGAATCCTATGTCCCTTCCTGCTATCAGCACTTTAAGAATGATGTTGAGAAATGTAAAAGAGTTGAGATAAGAGGTTTAAGAGTGATTTATAGTCGGAAAAATATGCCTAAAAATGAGAGACTAAAGGAGCTCAATCTATTTTATTGAAGAGAAGGTTAAGTGGTGACTAGGTTACAATCTATAAATACCCATTCAGGGAGAGAATATCTGATACGAGAGGGCTCTCTGATCTGGCAAACAAAGGCATAACAAGATCCAGTGGCTAGAAGTTGAAGTCAGTGAAATTCAACTAGGAAACGAGACATTTTTAACAGAGAGGGTGAGTAACATTGTAACGGATTACCAGGAAGGTGGTAAATTCTTCATCCCTTGGAGTCTTTAAATCAAGATTGGATGTCTTCTTAAAATATCTGCTGGGCTTGATGCAGGAATCAGAGGGTGAGATTCTCCGGCCTGCGGTGTGACGAGGGTCAGGCAGATGATCGTAATGATCCCTTGTGGCCTCAAAATCAATGACATAATAATATCTGAATTCATATCGCACTGTTAATCCCAAAGCACTTTTACAAACCCAACAGCCAGAACATCCTACTATGTACAGGATCGTTTCAACCACCAGAAGCAAATGCTGCCTGCTCTGGGGTGAAGCAACAACAAAAGCTGCTCTGCAACATAGAACAGATTGTTGTGAAAAGGATCTTTTCCAACCGAAATAAATTCTAACCGTGGGTATTTAAGAAGAAGATATAGTTACTGAAGTTGGAATGTGGGCAGGACAACCCTTGGGTTCCCAGTGAGTCCCATGGAACGGTTACAGAGCACGTGCCATCGAGATCTGTTTTACATCTCCTCTGCTTTTGCAATTGCCTGACAGCCATTGGTTTCAGCATACACGTCAGAAGAAAAGTGCAGTGGTACTAGAGCACCCAGGGGCGGGGTTCTTTTGCAGTCTCCCTTATAAGTGCTATGAACCTGCTTAGATTATGAGATCTCAAAGGCATCTAGATGGATGGTTTAGATCAGGAATGTTATCATAGAGAAGACAGGGGCCACAGCAACGCAAATAATCATTTTGTAGAGAGGGACCAGAATGAAAACCCTGGGTCTGGGTCAGGAATTGTATGTTTCTCACCCAACCCCCTGGGTCCAAATACAGCCAGGCAGGTGGATGTAAATCAGGGTCAGATGGAAACCTTTCCTAAATCTCCATTATGGTTTAAGTTCAGAACTTTAGATCCATGGTTTGGATCTACAGTTTGGGTTCAGGCTCGTCTCTGTTGCCTTGGAAACCTCATGTTTGGTTTGCAGCCTGGCCTTCCATGAAGGCTGGCGTGACTGGGAGAAGTGAACTGGAAGAGAACTAGGGCCGAATTTGTCATCGTGTGTCTCAGAAAATAGGTAGCAGAGATTTTTATGATCATTTCCATTTCGTGCTGGGGGCGGGACTGCTGGCTCTTTATTGAACAATCTGATTCAGGAGGTCAGAGGGATGAAAGCATCTCCATGTATCATTCATCACAGACTCCCTCCGCCCTGCATCCTAGATTTAAAACCTCCCAGCTTTGCGGTTTTCAAAGACATGCTTTGTGCAGGCCAATTCCTGCTTCCTTTAAGGGCTCAACAGTTACGTGAAAAGGTCATTTATAAAACGTGACGCTTTCTTTCATTGTTAATGCCCCAGCTAGGTTTGGAATTAAACTCCGCTTTTATTACACTCTGCTTCTATTTATTTTTCTGATGGATTAGTAAATTACAGCTGTCACTAAACATTAGAATGGCTTTTTCATCAGCCTTCCCTCCGTTAGCTGACAGTTAAAGCATTTTACCAGTAAGGATCTTGCCACCAGCTCGCTGTCTGAAAAAGCCTTTTCTTAGAAGCCTTGCAAAAGCAACTGTGAAAACTGCTCAGTAGCTTTGCACAATCTGAAACATCTGTATAAATGCAGCCAGTGATAAGTTAAAACTAACACAAATAAAGGACTCCCCAGGTAATGACTTCTTATCCAGTTATCATTTCTATAAAAAACTAATGGAAAACATGAATAATGCACAAGTGTCTGATTATTGGCATTTTTCAGGCTCCATGTCAAATATTTCTCAGTGCCTGGCTACATGGAGCGCTCATACAATTACAGATTTGTGTACCAAGGGATTCCAAACAGTAGCCCCATTTGAAGGAGCCTATGCCTTTCCGCAAGCCCTAAGTAAACCTCTTGTCCCCCTGTCAGCTTTGATTTGTAACAATATTCGTGGCATCTGTTTTTCATATGATATGTGTAATACAGGAGATGCTGTCTGCTCTTTCTGCTGCCCAAAGCCATTCATCTGGGAGTTGACTAGCGAAAAAATGAAAGTTCAGTGTGACTGTAAGGCGCCGATAATTGAAAAAGATGGAGACGAAAAGGCAACAGCTGCCTCCCTGCGCTTTGAGGCATCAGAGCAAAATAAATAAATTACCAAATGGGAGGCGGGCCACATGGAAAAACATCCATGGTTTCTAGCAAAGTACGTATCCTTGCTTGAAGGAAGGGGTCTCTGAGACTGGGAGCGCAGTTCCAGCCTTGTCTTGGATTTCGGCACTCTTGTGGTAGCCACCTTGCGTCAGCCTGTTGGAGGTGTAAGGCAATCTGACTCGATGTAAGCAGACAAGGCGTGAGCACGGTGGGAAGGATAGAAGCAGGAAATTTAAAAGGAGGTGGGTTTCTGGAAAATTACGATTCAGGAAACTCTGTGTGTGCGTTAGGGGAAGATCTAGCGGTTGACAAATTGGTCCCAACGTATTAACATACCAGGGCCCTGAATTTTTTCAAGTGGTCCTCCAGTTTTGCTTTCAGAAATAATTTCATGCATAGTTTTACAGCACATAGGCATCTGACTATCAGATTTGTGGGCACCATCTTATATGTAGGGTGACCAGATGTCCTGATTTTATCGGGACAGTCACAATACTAGGGGCTTTGTCTTATATAGTATTGCTCCCCCCCGGTCTGCATTTTTCACACTTGCTCTCTGGTCACCCTACTTATATGTCAACATGTTTAAAAACATCCGTGCAATTATTTGTGCCTACACAAGTGAGTCTGTACCGTACTGGCCAAAGTGCAAAGACCCACACGCGTGTCACAAGAATGGTGCATGAAATGTGCAAGAATCTCCTTAACAAAGCCCGTGTGATCTTTTTGCATGCTCCATGCATGAGATATTGGTCCTTGCCTGATCTTTGTCTTTTTTGCTGCTGTGGGAAGGGAGGTTGTCTCCAGGTATGAAATCAGAGGCCACATTTCAATCTTTACTTTTAATCTGTATTATGCTGCTTACGCAACTGGAAAGAAAGGACGATTGTGTGCCCCAGTCATAGCACAGCGGGGCCAGTAAGTTATGGTCCATGGTGCCATAATCATTTGTTTCCTACTTATAGGAAAAAACCCTCTCGCTTGACCACGTGATTATTATTCGTTGTTATTTCTGTCGTGATAGCGCCAGTCATGGACCAGGACCCCAGCGTGCTAGGCGCTGTACAAACACAGAACAAAAAGATGGTCCCTGCCTCAAGCAGCTTACAGTCTGGGTGCGTACTCAGACAGCTGGCCCGTGACACAGTCTGTGCTGCTATTGTTATTGTAGCTAGCTCCGGCATGTCTATGCCTACTGCACTACACCTCTGATTGCACACACAGCAGTGTAGACACACAGCCTGAGTGCCCTGAACTGCTGCAACGCCGGGCTCCCAGGCAGGTGGTATTTCGGGAGAAAGATTGGCTCACTTTGCACAGAGGGCACTGGATTTGGGCAGGTTACCTGGTTCGTTATTAAAGGTCTCGCCATTTGTTAGCGTTGTGGCGGCGATGATCCCCGATTAAATGTAGAATGTGGCTAACGGGATGGATCTGCAAACCACTGTTGTCTTTGCTTGAGTTGGAAACCTGGGTGGCACCTATAAGATGCTTGGGGAGGCTAAGCCCCCTGCTAGCCATGCAGGGGGCAAATGCCGGATGCGGGTCACCTTTCTTTAGAGGCAGGCCGGCCCACTGCCTTTGTGCCCTGTGAGCTCCCTAGAAGTGTGGGGGTCCACCGGTGCCTGGACTACCCCTCCCCTGCTCCATCCCTCCCTTAAGGGCATGTGATGGGGGGAGGGCGTGGAGAGGAGCGAGCAGCAGGTGGGGCCTCGGGGAGGAGGCGGAGCAGGGGCAAGAAGAGGCAGAGTGAGGGCGGGGCCTTCGAGGAAAAGGTGGAATGGGGGAGGAGCGCAGGCGGGGTCATGAGGGGGAGGAGCAGGAGTGGGGGCAGGGCTACGGTCTGCGTGCCAGTAGCTCTCCCATTTCTAGGGAGCTTCCGGCACTCCTGGGAGTAGCTTCCCCAAACAAAAGACTCATGCACCGCCTGTGGTTGGAAACCCTTGTTACACGCTGCATGGGTTGGGTTCAGAGGACGTGGGGAAGGGGAACATGTTTTTAGCTCCTAGGATTCTTTTCATTTGGGTGCCTTTTCCTTAGCAGAGTCGTGGCTGTCCATTTCATGGTGCTTCTCAGTGCTGTGTATGTCAGGGAGAAGGAGAAAGCCCTAGCTGGCTAAGGGACAGCTCATAGAATCCTAGAATATCAGGGTTGGAAGGGACCTTAGGAGGTCATCTAGTCCAACCCCCTGCTCAAAGCAGGACCAATCCCCAATTTTTGCCCCAGATCCCCAAATGGCCCCCTCAAGGATTGAACTCACAACCCTGGGTTTAGCAGGCCAATGCTCAAACCACTGAGCTATCTGTCCCAACAAAGGTCACCCCCTTCCATTACTGTGGTGAAGGGGGAAAGAACATCAGAAAACCCATGAAGATGGCCAGAATGCTGCCAGAGGAAGAGAAGTTGGCATCATCCCCTGCTCCCTCAGCATCACCGCCATGCGACCTCAGTGCAGCTCGGCCCCCTTAGTTTAGGAAGGGTGGCACTGAGTGGAGGGGGAGTCTATACAAGTTCAGGCTCCTTGCTGAGAGGGTAGAGGACAAGAGAAGGCAGGGGGCAATGACAGTATGTCTACATCTGGAGCGGTTGTTCCAAGGAGACCCTGGCAGTTCCTGGCCCTTAGCATGAATGCTACAGCAGCCCCCCCGGCCCTGCGGTGTGTAGATAGCCTCCTCCTGCCTCTTGGGACATCCCCAGGCCTGCAGAGCTGTGCCCTTCGCTGGGTGTCCCCAAACAGATGATTCCTGTGCCCTGGGGGAGCCCCCAGGCGTGATTCCGCCCACTGCGCGTTTTACAATCAGACTCCCTTGTATATTCAGCACCGATTCCTTCCGATCTCTTCTGGCTGGGGTGGATATATACAAGCAGACATACCATGGGGCTGATGTCATGGCCCCAGTGGGATCCCTGCCAGCTGATAATGCCCCAAAGTGCAGAGGATTGCAAACACCCCCTACTCCCACCAGCTGTGTCTGCAACCAAAAACGGTGCGGCAGGTGGGAAATTGCCTTATAAAGAGGAATGGGTTTTTCCCCAGGCGGTGGTAGGTATGCAGAGCAAGGTGCGTGGGAGTGCTGCGTGTTCTCAGCCCCGCTGTGAAACCTGAGGCGGGGTCCACCCTATTATCTTCATTCCAATTCTGTTTTTCTTTGCGAACTGCCTCGTCTCTCGCTCTCCAAGCCGTGAGCCTGACCGTACACACACGCTGATCCACTGTCTGCCCCCGTAATCTCCCAAGACAGTCACGCCATCACACAAAAGCCCTGTAGTTGGATAGCGATCTAGAGGGAAAATATCCCTCCGTGACGGAGTAAATTACAGTCAGTTATGAAGCGTCCTGCACATCCCAGCCAGTCTCTGCCTCCCCTCCACACTCAAGTTCTCTGCTGTCTGCCTGCTCTTCTTTCTGTTCCATTTGGCCTCCTTGCCCGTCCTCTCCATCATGTGTGTGCTGCGTGCTTTCATTTCACTTGTGATGCATTCTGCATGTGAGCAGGACGGTGAAACTTATTAGCACCAGGTGGCATAGAGCCAGAGTAGCGGCTCAACAGCACACCCCTCCCTGCCCTTTGTACAGAGATCATGGCTGGAGGGAGCCCTCTTTTCTCATCCAGCTGATGGAACTGCCCTTTAGTGTTGGAAGGACAGCTGGGACTTAGAGCAAACCCATTTTTGCTCTGCCCTCCTCTGGTCCTGCACTGAACAGAGCTCGACCAAGACAAGATGCTGCTGCCCTATGTGCCCGGCGAGATTTAAAATAACACCTGAAATCTGCTGCTATCCCTCAGCTCTCCCAGTCAGGCAAATAGTAAGATAGGCCAATGAAAGCTATTCCTAATTCTTCCCTCCACCCTAGGCTGACCAGATAGCAAGTGTGAAAAATTGGGACAAGGAGTGGAGGGTAATAGGAGCCTATATAAGAAAAAGCCCCAAATATCGGGACCGTCCCTATAAAATCGGCACATCTGGTCACCCTACTCCACCCCGCAAAGCCATTAGAGTCATGCTTTGACGCCATCTATCACTTTAATATAATGGTTTAATTTTCATAAACCAACAGCTTGGTTTCAGCAGCTAGAAATGCTTTAAGGGAAGTGATTTTATTTTGTCTCTTCCCTCTCTGGACTTCCTGGGATGCGGCCTTTGATTCGGCCTCCTGATGTTATCAAGTAGGAAGCTGCAGCCCTTTGAAGTGAGCTATGATGGACTTCATGTTGTGCTTTAAACTTCTGGGGGCTTTAAACTCTCCGCACTGTGGACATTTTGTACAGATCGCCCCTAATTTAGATGCATAAACCGTCATTTTAAAGTGACACACACAACTGGTTTGGACGCCAATTTTAGAGTTTATGGAGGGGGGGAAAGGGTGTGATGGAAGATTTCCTCCTTTCACATATATTAGTTATACTTAACCTGTTCATAGTGATTTCAGTCTTCAGAGATGACAGATGTGGATTATAATCAAGCCAAAGGGATTTGGGCACCAAAGTATCTTCAACAGCCCTTTGAAAATCAGAGCCCTCCCTCCTCTCAGCTAGAGCTGAGTGAATAGTTAAAGCCCTGATTTGTGAAGAAAAGCAGCTAGTTCATTTTTTTATGATTGATGGGGTTGCTTGTTTGAAACCATTCCTGAATCCTGAAAGTTTTAGCACAAGCGATCTCTTGTCTGAAAATTTGCACCGGACAGTGCATCTTTCTCTCTTCCTTATTTTCCCATTTCAGAAAGAATCACTCATCCACTCAGGGGGCAGAAGCAATCGCATGAGACCTAACTGTCCCCACGCAAATAGCGAATTGCTGATGGGGACAGTTTGTGAATAACCCACGGCCTAAAATTGTATTCGCCTGGATAAAGAGAGTTGGGCTCAGCTTACCAATGAATCGTGGACCGGAAAAGAGGCTAAGTAACTAATAAATAGTATTAATATTAATGATTCAGCCAGCCTGCTTAAAGCGGATGAAATGTTCGACTTGGTCCATACAATTCTTTGGGCTTTAGGTAGTGAAAAAGCAGTGGCTCTGTGGAGGACATGGTGTGTCCACAAGTGTGCATGGACGTGCATTGCCAACTCTTGTCTTCTCTCTGGCTTGCGGCAATTTCTTCCGGGCACTGTTTTTGTTCCTCAACAAAATTCCAATGAAATCCACCCAATTTTGTGAAGCATTTCAGTCTTTCACAACTTTTTGTTTCAGTTTGTCTATTTTGCATTATCTGGTACATTATCATGTAATAGCGCATTTTTAAAAATGGAGGTTGAAACGTTTTAATTTGATCAAAACAAAAATGTTTCAAATGACCGGAAATGCAGGGGGGGGGGGAGAGGGGATGGAATTTTCCTTCACAGAAAATGTCGATATCTTCAGGTTTTGCTCCGATTCCAGAACAAAGCCCGATTTAGAAATCCTTTCCCAAACGGAACTTCCATCCAGCTTTAATTACCAGTGTAGTGTTATTCCTACTGCTCTGTATTACTGTACTCCCTAGGAGGCCAGCCATGAACCTGGACCCCACTGTATTAGGGGCTGTACAAACAGACCAAAAAAAGTCTCTGCCCCAAGGAGCTTACAGTGTAATTATAAGACAAGAGACAACATATAGACCAGCTGGAGAGTATAAAGAAACAATGAGACAGCATTGGTCAGCGTGATAGACAGTGGCTTGTGCACCCTCGCAGCCTAGTAAAGGATGAAACATAAATCAGGTGCTTAAAAATCTTTCCATTCTATGTAAGATACATTAGAAATGTTTTTCAAGGGCATGTTTTTTATCTAAAGGTTTGAGTAGCTGTAGCCACGTATTGGTTTCAGAACAGTGTCTCTTACCCTGGCTTCCCTCCCTTCTGTGTAAGTGCTGGGGGTGGGAGGGGGGTCTTGTTTGCACTGGTACTAGGAGAAGAAACTATTTTCAGATGGACAGACTAATAAGGAAATAGAAGTCCACTGAAGCAGCCTAACAAGTGGCTGTGAGATGGGCAACCGGAGGCTGAAATCAATGCTACTTAACAAGTAAGCAATAAAAATAATGGCAGACCCAAGGGGAAAAAAATCAAAGGTAACGTGCAAGTGGCCTAATTCCCTCTGTGTGAACTGCCCCCCTGACTGCTTAAGCCAGCAGCTACATTTGGAACAACCGCCTGCTCCATTTTGGCAGCCGGAGATTCCCCTAGCTGGCATTGCTGGCATTTTATTAGAAAGACCTCTCGTGTGATTGTGGCTGCAGTGGTATGTGCCGCATCTGATTACACAATGCCTGTCCATCCCCCTGCCTGCCTGGCAGAGTGGGCCTGCACACATGGCTGGGATTTCGGGAAGGGATGGCAGACAGCTGTACAGCAGTGCATGGGCTGGCGGGGGGCGGGAGAAACAAACCTTGCCCCAGTGTGATTTTTTTTTTTGGTGTGTGGTTCCTCAGTGTGGGTGACCTGCAAAGGCTCCAGATCTGGGTCAGCCCTGGAGAAATAGCCAAACATTCAGCTACTCCTGTCCAAAGCTCAGGAGTGTGTCAAAGGGAATTGGAAACTCACCAGAACAGCCCTCCGGGAGGTGTGTCTGAGCTGCCACCTACCACCCCAGCTGGATGAGACGAGAGGGAAGAAACACTTCCCCATGGTGCTTCTGCCTCAGGATCAGCTTCTTGCTCTGTCTCCGTGGCTCATGGGATTCATAACCCAACCGGCACTAACTGCTCCCTCCCCCTGTGTTATCCAAGGACTGAATGAGCCATGGAAAGTGAACTCCTCTCTTATCTCGATGAGGCGCTCTAGGCCGAGGTGGAGGCATTTGGGGGCTCCCTATAGCTGTTTCTGTTCTGAGGTCAGAGAGAGGCCTTCGGTCTGCTGGGCTGTCAGTCGGGCTCCTTGCACAGGCATTAAACGTAGCACCAAAGAGGCGGACAGGACGGCACGTGGCTGCAGTCCCAGGTGAGAGCTGTACAATGTGCTCTGTGTGGATATTCCCAGCGGTCCTGGTGGAGGGATCCCTGATAGATAGTCAGCACCCTGCTAATTCCAGGAGCTGGTCATGAGCATGGCTGTGCAATCTCTCTGGAGCAAACGCAGCCTTGGGATCGGTAGCTGCAGCTCCTCCTGAAGCTGCTGGGAGTGGTGCCTCTTTACTCTGGGACTGAATTTGCCCTTCCAAGTTATCTTGGGGAACAGTGTTGCCCGAGTGCCAGCATTGTCTCTTGCTAGCATGGCCCTCTGGATTCTGAGCCTCTCACCAGGGAGAACCTTGTATTTCATTCCACGCGAGGAATTCCCGCCATGACTTCTCCTAGTTCACCTGCATGTCTGGCTCTGTTCCCAGGAGGTTTAGCCACACTGCTCGTCATGATCTTTCTCCAATCTGGGATCACCCCAGCTCACACTGAGAGTGCACTTTCTCCAGGGCAATCACTATGGGATGGGGAAACACGAGGGCACCCCGTATTCTAGATCAGTGGTTCTCAACCAAGGGTACGTGTATGGGGGTACTCAGAAGTCTTCCAGGTGGAACATCAACTCATCTAGATATTTGCCTAGTTTTACAACAGGCTACCTAAAAAGCACTAGCGAAGTCAGCACAAACTAAAATTTCATAGACAATGACTTGGTTACACTGCTCTGTATACTATACACTGATCTGTAAGTACAATATTTATATTACAATTGATTTATAATTATATGGTAGGAAAGAAAAAGTCAGCAATTTTTCAGTAATTGTGCGCTGTGACACTTTGGAATTTTTATGTCTGATTTAGTAAGTTTTCAAGTGAGGTGAAACGTTGGGGTGCGCAAGTCAAATCAGACTCTTGAAAGGGGTCCAGTAGTCTGGAAAGGTTGAGAACCCCTGCTCTAGATGAAGCAGAATGGAGGTCTTGTACAGTAGCTGCAGCCCTGCTCTTTCTTCTGATGCATCTCCCAGGATTGTCGCTTGTCTGTGTGTCACTCTGAAGCCTAGACCATCCGTTGAGTCAGTGTGAAGCAATGGGAGCAGCTACGAGCATGGCTGAGAGGCGTTTTGGTTCAGTATATCACCCGCTTCAGTCATCACTGGGTTTCACGGTCTGTTATTGTCCAGTTCTGAAGTTCTCAGCCATTTTCTCCTTTTTTTACACATCACGAATGTACCCAGGCAACAGCCTGGCCTTTCTTCTAGTAAGTAATAACATCGCACGCGCTGCACTGGGTGAGCCTGTCACTGGGAAGCATGGGGGCCTTTATTTTTAACTGGGCTGGGACTATCAATAATTTATCTATAGCAAGCTCTAAATCCTTTCTAGTTCATGACCTGCGTGACGGCTCCATTAGGTGGTTTCTCCCGTGTCCACTTGCCTCCTGGCCCCATCATCTAATCTCTGTTGGGGGCTTCCTAAAAGCTTTCGTCTGTTTTGTTTTGGGGAGGCGTGGATGGGGCAGGCGGGGCAGTTTCAGACCCGGGAAAGAGATTTACGCTGGTTTCTGGTTTCTCCTGGGTGGGCTGCCCACCTCATTTGATCTGTCATTGCCTGGCGTGTTTTATGGTCCCCTTTTATTTTAAATAGTGGTGTTACTGGGACACCTGCCACTATCTGGTCCTCGTGACTCTGACCCGACACTATTTAAAGCTTCACTCACTCCCATCCTCCCCACGGCGTGCGTTGAGAGGAAGTGTCCGCTACATGGACCTGGTAATGCGGCTGGTATCTTTCTCCGTGGAAATGGGCCATTTGGCCTCACAATCAGGGAAAAGCCACAAACCTCCTGGGTTTTATTCCCAACTCTGCCCTGGGCTCACTGTGAGGCCTTGGCCCAGTCTGGTCATCTCTCAGTTTCTCCATTTGGCCATGATGCTGTTGCTCTCCCTCAGAGGATTAATTAACGACCATCTGCGTGTCGCTTGGTAGTCTCCGACTCCGTGCTAAGTACTGTGTGCTCACTTTCCCCCCTTCCCCACTTGCCTTTGGCCACTTTCTGTCGTCGTCCTCCTCTGGAAAGCCAGGAACGACATGACTGTTCCCCAAATCTGGGACTCCTTCACAGCAAGAGTCTGTTGCAGGCAGCACTACGGCACTGGTGCACTTGCCCTGGCTCCTCTGCCAGTTGTTTAAAAACTATTTCCCACTTCTCCTTGCAAGATTTCTTCCTCCGCGGTAGAATTTGAGTCTTTGCCTGGTGACGCCCTCTTCTCTCGGAGTCCAACAACCTGCCGGGCTTTCTCTCGCTATTATTTCATATCTAGTAGGACTTGGCCCATTAGCTTCAGAAACACAGGCCTCTACCACTTGAGCGAAGGAAGATTTCTCTTAGGGATAGCAGCTCCTTGTCCTTTCTGGGGACCAGCCACTAGAGAGCAGTAACACGTAGAGAACCAGCCAAGAGCCAAATTGGGGCAGCATGATTCCTGTGTGGCATGTAGGTTATGCTGTTAAATCAGATGCTCTGAAGCGGGGTACGTGGGACATCCAAGCTATAACAAGGGGGTCCGTGCAGTCATCTTTCAGCCCCTATTTTGTGGGCGTTTCCCCAGGCCAGCAGCTAGTTATCCAGGAGTTGATTTAACAATGGGTGAAGGGCTCCGAGCGTGGAGGGGTTGTAGAGGTGTTCAAAGAAAGGAAAACGGATTCCATTCACTCCAATCCCCATTGCGTCTGAGAGACACAAAGGAGGGGGCCGGAGCGGAGAAGGATGAACCTGTTCACCGTCTCGGCTGATGTTTAGGGGATGTAATCTAACCCGTTCCCTAACGCAGCGACTCAGCAGAGCAGAGGGGAAGGCATGTGCTACCTGCCTGGGAGGGAGTGAGGAGATCCCCAGGCTTTCATGGGCACCTCCTTGCCTATGCGTCTCTCACTGGTCTCTTGCACCGAGGCTGTCAAACTGCTGTGTGGGCTGCAAGTGCCTGGCTTATTTTGGCTGAGGTTTTTCATGCAGGACCTTCCCATATGAACATGGGGTGTTGAGGAGGAGCAGGGTTAGCCCGGTCCCCTGCTTTGATTTACATCCTGCAAGGATTAAAAAATAAACACCCCTGTGCCGCATCCTACCTATTCCTGAGCTGGAACGTTAACCTCCAGCTAGCCTAGGGGCTGGTTTCTCCTGGCTGCTGGGCCCACGTATCCTGTGCTGGCATTCGATCGCATACTCCTCGGGGCAGGGATTGCTTTGGGTTCTCTGGGTGTGTCATTCTGTAGCACAGTGTACTGTAATACACGTAATAAACGATCCTTCCGAATCGGTACCGTGTCAGGTGTGTTCACTAGCACAGTGGCAGCACCGTAGTGGAGGGCACCTGATGAATGTAACTGGTTTGTTCGGTATTACAGGGGGGTGATGTACCTGGCACATTCACCAACACAGTGAGTGCCCGCTTGCCAGATAGACTTCTTACCTTCTGCAGCAAAGGAGATGCACCCTTGTCAGAGGTACCTGGTACCTTTTGCACCATGGGAGAGGTAGGCCTGCAATATACACCTGGTACATATGACAGCACACGGGGTGGCGTGCAGCAGCCAGGCAATCTCCTACTATGTGTAGTCCAAGCCCATCACTGTAGCTGAGACTCACGGCCCACAGACAGCAGTTGTGTCTCTTTAAGTGGACCTAAATAGCACCATCCCCTGGCAGAGCTGCTAGGAGCTGTGCTGAGCTAGTCTCGGCCAGCTGTTTCTCCTGGCAGGCCTTACAATCAAACCCCTGGTAAAATGGAGATGATCCGTTTCCTCAACCCTGGTGGACCCAGCAGGATCTGAGCCATCCTCATGCAATAAGTCCGCATTCATCAAGAATGGCGTTCTCAGCTTCCACATCCCGGGAGCTTCCAGAGATGAACTTTTGCACCACGAACGAAAGCAGCTTTTGATTGTGCAGCTGAGCCCACCATAGAGTGGATGGTACCCCTCACTTGATAGGTCGCAAGGAAGCTGGAAAATAGGCCCTTAATTCCCTAAGAATTTTCCAGTTGTCTCCTCCCCCGCATCTCCGTCCCATGAACTTTTAAGCTCATCCAGAAAGCTCCGCTTTTGAGTTATATACATTGATCAGCGGGCAAATGAAGTCACAGCCTTGCCAGCAATGCAGGATTTCCATTGAGTTATAAGTGGAAGCAAATGGTTTAAAAGGAAATGAAATTTATAGCTCTCTTAAAAATGCATTTGGTTGCTTTGCCTCTGTCATCCCATAGAGGCAGGGAGATAGAGGCGTGCTTTGCATTTGTTCCTTGTCTCGGAGCCCCGAGGCAAAGAGGAACAAACCCACCAATCACACAACGGGGGCTTCCAAGCTCATCCAGGATCCTGAGTCTGGCTTCGTGAAAGTCAATGGCAAAATTTCCGCTGACTTCCAGGAGAGAGAAATCTGAAACCTTTGGGGTGTTATCCAGGGACCCTCTAGTTGCTCTGCTTTACAGGGGGCTGAATGAATCTTTCTATGGCCCATCCCTTGGAAAGCCTTGCTCATGCACTGTGGCAGGGAAACCTGGGTCCAGTACCCTGAGCAAGGATCTGCTTCCAGTCTGCTCCCTGTTTTGCAGGACAGGCGCATGTAGGTAAATAATCTGGCTGCAGGGTCCAAGAGCAAAGTCCAGACTAGCAGAGGGGAAAATAGGGAGGTAGGATTGCTAAAAGAGGGAATGTGTATTTCTAGGGGCTGTCAGAAAAATAAAATCCAGCTGTTGTGATGGTGTGCTGGGAAATAGACGGTCTATCAAATAGCCAGGTGTCAAACCATATTGGTCTAGAAGTGCACCCAGAAGCAGATGGGGGCAAAGGTATAGGGCATTTATGCTGACCTGCTCCACTAAGGCGATGGGCTGCTGTACCGTTCGTCACGCCTTTGCCTTAATACATCTGCCAGCTCTAAGCATTTATACCGCACTCATCGGTAGCACTGGAGGGCCACAGCCCCGGCGATGGTGCGACAGTGCATAGTGGCGAGGTAGCCTCCCGGGGTGAAGATGGCTAAGCATAAGATGGTGACGCCATTATGCCGGGACAATGTCGGCAGGATGTGATGATGCTGACAGTGCCTCTCGGGGCAGATACTAAAAACTGCTGCCCGGCCTTCCGGTTGGGAAGATGAGATACAGGAGAGCATTCCCTCGCTGGCTGGACAGGGGAGGTCCCCGCACAGCTGCGGACGTGGCCATAAACCTCCAAAAGGTTGTGCTAACAGAGACGTGGCGCTGTCCTTCTGTGTTCCATGGCCATAGGTTGACTTACCAGAAGTGCTCCCTTCCGGGGCTTGTGTAATCGGACAGGACCGACCGGGGCATCGACTGGGGAGGCATGTTGTTCCTATTGACCTAAATTGCTCCTAATGAGCTGGGAAGTTCAACCAATCCCCTTGATGGAGGAAGGGGACGTCTGAGGGGCTTTTTCCCAGGAAGCTCATGCGAGGTAGATGGAGGTTTGCTTATTCCAGTTCTGCCTGAGCTACAAAGCCAGTATGTGGAGCCGGTTGGCTCGCTCTCCTCCCAGCTGTGTCAACAGGCAAGGAAGAAAAGTGCTCTTTATTTGTGTTGAGTTTTTGAAGAGGAGGACAAGCTGATGGCAGCTGTTGTGTTGTGACACTTGCTGCTCGGGACAGGCGTAGGCTGGCGCTGGCCCGGCTGTCTGTATCCTTCTGGGAGCCGTTTCACAACGGGGAGGTAACGGAAGGACATCCGTAAAAGCTCTACGTGCGTTTCTTTCCCGTAACCTTATTGCAAAGAGGGATCCGAACGTTGAAGGAGGACGCATGGAGTGCATAGGACGTTGCCTCTCTCGCCTTCCCGACTAAAGCAGGAGCTGCAATTCAGTGCTATGTGAGGAGCGCACTGCAAGCTGCAGTCCTCTTGCTTTGGCTGGGACGGTCTTGTATCGACTCAGTTTGGATTCTTATACCACGGTATCGGAGGGACTGTCCATTTTCCTCCCTTGGGTATAGGGTGACCAGACAGCAAGTGTGAAAAATCGGGACAGGGGGTGGGGGGTAATAAGAGCCTATATAAGAAAAAGACCCAAAAATCGGGACTGTCCCTATAAAATCGGGACATCTGGTCACCCTACTTGGGTAAGACAGGGGCACAGGCCAGCCATTCCTTTTGCTCCTTCCTCTATTCTGACTGTTCCAGGGCTTCTGTCCTCCCGTGGCTCCTCTTTTGGCGCATTTCCGGGGCACACATCTCAGGCTGAGAGTTCTGCAGTACCGTGGCCATCTTCCCATGTGTTGTAAGCCATTGGAATTCTCTCTTGCAGTGTATCGCTGGGGGACTAGCAAACATGGGAAGAGCTGCTCGCTTCCATGGAAGCATACTGCAGCAGAGCAGGCAGTGCTAGGTGTCAAGCAGTGGGGTATTTAGAGTGCCCATGGGTCACAGGGGAAGGGGTGACAGGCGCTCATGGAACAGATTTTAGTTAATGTTTCCAAAGCAAATTCCACTGATTTTGATGCTGATTTTATCTGGCAGCCTCTGCTGGGTCCCTGTAGATTACAAAGATTTCCCAATAGATCTTTCCTGCCAGTTCCCTTGCAAATGTGTTACCTGTAGCTTCCACCTCTCAGACCTGTGCGACGGGTGCCCTGGGAGGCAGAAGATAGAGGGAGGGTGGACTTTTACATTAGTTCCACCCACAGTTCCAAGCTCCACCCCTGGGTCCCAAGCTCCACCCACAGCTGCAAAACGGCTCAGTATTTCAGCTAAAATTATGGGAAATAGCTATGCTGTCATCACGAGTCTTCAGAGTTGAAACCCCTTTAGAGATGATCGAAGCAACTTGTACCTTTCCCAGTACTAATATTTCAGAGGGTATGCCTGCCAACTCAAGAGAGAGCAGGGATTTGGGTATGTCTACACTGCCAAAAAAAGGCGCGTCCTTAACTCAGATTAGCTAACCCTGGGTAAACTAGCAGTAACGACATAGCAACTCGGCTTCTAACTCAGGTTAGCAATACAAGGGTAACCAGGCTGCCCTTTTAGCTTTCGTTCATGCTGTTAACCCAAGTTAAAAGCTGAATTGCCCTGTCTTCACTGCTATTTTAACCCAAGTGAGTTCACCCCAGTTACGAACACACCTTTTACTATACTCTGACAGTGCATCAGCTCTGATTAGGAACGTTTCCTTTGCAACCATCAGAGCAAGACAGACTTTCTTTTTCCAACATGAAAGCTCTAAATGCTGTAGAAAGTGAGGAGCCAGCAGAGAAGTGCTGATATGGCATAACCACCCCATACCGATTCAATCCATCATTGCCAGCATGAGCCAAGACACCCACCAGGAACGCTCCCTCTTTACAAACAATTGCAGGTGCAGAGAACTACTGCAGACAGCTGTAGTTTGACCCTCTAATGCATTTCCTCTTCAGTGTATCTACATTACACCATAGCCAGAACCACCATCAGCTGTGAAAATAATAGGAATTGCCTTCCTACATAATGCATGTTATGCAAACACCTCCTCAGTGAGTCAAATGTCCTGATGTGCCAGTAGAAAAGAACAGACTCTAGCAAGGAAAGTCCCTTTTGGCTGCAGTGAAGAGACCCGTGCTTTGCCGCTAACGTCTGTTACAGCAGGAGAAATGGACTGGCATGCCAGTCCCTGGGCTACAGCCCTGTGAAATGAACTGGTAAGCTCGGCACGTGTTAGACTGGTGTGCTGAGACGACTACTTATCATGGTGCCCAAGATTGTCTCATTGTTTCATTGTTTCCCCATCGGTCTGTCTCCTTCCAGTGTCTCTTCTCCTATACTTAGCCCTGGTCTACACTAGGGAGGGAATCGACCTAAGATACGCAACTTCAGCTTGCGAGAATAGCGTAGCTGAAGTCGACATATCTTAGATCGACTTACCGCGTGTCCCCATGGCACGGGGTCGACTGCCGCTGCTCCCCCGTCGACTCCGCTTCCGCCTCTCACCGCGGTGGAGTACAGGAGTCGACAGCAGAGCGATCGGGGATCGATTTAGCGCGTCTACACTAGACTCGCTAAATCGATTCCCGATAGATCGATCACTACCCGCCGTGGACGTACCCTTAGATAGTAAACGCTTTTTGTTGTGTGTTTGTATGGTGCTTGGCACAATGGGGCCCTGCTCCATGACCGAGGCTCCTAGGTCTTACCGTAATAATACATTGAAGCAGGCCGTCCACGCTACGCTCCTTGTGTCAGCGGCAAGCATCCTTCCCAGGAGCGCTTGCACTGATTTAACTGACCGTGTGGGCACTGTGGGATGGTTTCTGAAAGGCAGCAACAGTTGATGTAAGCAATGCAGCGTCTGCACTGGTACTGCGTCACCCTAACGCCATTGATCTAAGTGCTATGCCTCTCCCAGAGGGGGAGTTAAGTCGGTGTAGTGGGCAGGTCACATCGGTGGGAGCTAACTAACTAGCAGCAAGGGGAGGGGGGCAGGGGGAGTTAGGCCTAACTCCATAGTGTAGACCGGGCCTGAACCCTAGCACCTCCCGGGACTGCTACTTCAATGGAGCAGTTCCCACATCATACCTTGCTCAGGGCTGGGGCTAGCATCACAGTCCAGCCCTGATCTTGTGAACTGTAACAACTTTGCCCACCGCTCACTGAATTTATTATAGGGCTGTCCAAGGAAGCGGGATGTGTATCATCTATCCAGCCAGGTGGGGAACATTTCTAATGAACACAGTGCATGAGAGATCACCTGTGCGATATCCCTCCACTCTG